>CM032456.1:179312948-179452948 GCA_019049505.1 Pachyrhynchus sulphureomaculatus | reverse complement strand
AGCGAATCAAGGCCGCCGGTCAATTCCGGGTCCCCAATCAGTCGGACCGCTCTTCTCTGAACAGAATCCAACAAATGCAGTGTATGTTTGGGAGCGGAGCCCTAAACGTGGGAGCAGTATTCCATAGTTGGTCGAATTTGGGCTTTGGGGCCATTTCTTTGCAATTTCTGCCTTTAAACGCACTATAATATTCGCTATTGATGGTTGTTTCCTTCTCAGCATAGTCGATGAAAATTATTCCATGCGCACCCCAAAATACAGAGGCCAAAACCTTCCCAGCCGACTGTTGTGTCTTTGGTCCCTTCGGACGGCTTTCACCGTCTGCTGACTGCCGTTGTTGTTTTTAGTCCACTCTGAGCAAACGCGGTACCCATTTCGAACAGAACTTTCTCATACCCAAATTCGATTTTTTTTTCATTGTTTTGAGAATATCAAAAGTAGCCTTACTAAAATCACTGTAACTTGTAAACTAATCGTCGAAATGTCATGAAATTTTGACACGTATCGTTTGAAGGTTTTTACTTCCTAAAAATGGTATAGATTTTTTGAAAAGGGCGACATCTGTGTGTCAGACCAAAAACTCTTCAGCCTGCGTGTTAGTTTGCAATAGTGACAGAGAGGGTTTCTCGATTTTGTACGATCCGTCTTGAGTAGTCCGATTTTGTAATGCTCGTAAAAGAGGTAAATCAAGATTTCTTCGAATTCTATGAATTTATATTAATCAAGAATAATGTTTTACGCAAGAAAAGAAATTTCAGTCAATATGTTATGAAACGTGAATACATGTTTACACCTGAATGAGATTAGTACACCTAAACAAAATATTCACAGCATTTTTATGGAACTTTTAATGATGGCTAATGCAATCTTTCAAATTTTTGCCACTTTATACTAGTCTAAAAAATCATAAAAATAAAAGAAATATGTCTTAAGCGTCTCATATATTTGGTTTATAATTTATTCTGGTTACGTGTAACACACCACCCTCTTTAGATTGTGAGTACGTGATATAACAAGCATTGGGATCATTTGCTAATATCAGTCTCTATATCGGAGCCAGCAATGTTCCCATTTCAATGGTTGTTCCAGCTAACACTAAAATATTAATAGTTTTTTTTTATGGGTCTAGCAGACGTGCTACAGGGAAGTCCCTAGAGCGCTTCAGGAGCGGCATGTGTGGAGAAAAAGCGATTCACGTTCTTCTTGAATTGCTGTAAATTGTATTCGGTAGGAAACAGAGCCCTGGGCAAATTATTCCAAAGGGATGATGTTCTCCATATAAAAGACTGCTTGAAAAGCGTTGTACGCAGAGTAACAAGCTGAACGTCATACGGATGTGAAGGATTAGGGCGACATCTATTTCTAACATGCACCGCTCTGGGAGGAATTAAGCGGGCTACATCCTTCGAACACTTTCCATGAAAATACTTGTAGAACAGACTCAAGTCGCCAACCGTTCTTCGATGTTCCATCGAATCAAGGCCGCCGGTCAGTTCCGGGTCTCCAATCAGACGAACAGCTCTTCTCTGAACAGAATCCTGCAAATGCAGTGTGGTTTGGCAGCGGAGCCCCAAACATGGAAGCAGTATTCCATAGTTGGTCGAATTAGAGCTTTGTAAAGAATTAACAGCTGTTGTGGAGTATAAAGCTTTCTGGTTCGAAATAATATTCCCAACTTTTGAGAAGCTCTCCTTGCTAGGCCTGCAACATGTTCATGCCCGGACGTATTTGCTCCAAAATTAAGTCCAAACAAATTGAGTGACAATGCTAGGGGAATGACTATGTCGGGTTCAACAACGTTAACTTTTTTAGAAAAAACTGCCACCTGGATTTTTGCAGCGACTTGGTTACTGTCACCCCAAGATAGAATTTCTTCCAGGTCCTTGTTGGGTTGAACGACCTCCTGCTGTCTGCGGATATTCGCCTAGTATCCCATTTGCCTATGGCGACAGCAGCGGTCTACCTTTTCCCGCCCGTGATTTTGAATTGCAATTTTACATCTAATGGCGCTAAAGATAGTTGGCTACTTGTTTTTTTAAAATGTGGTTTTAAATCTTTCTGCGGGCGTGACTGTGTTTCGAGGTGCCGGACATTTTGATCTAAACTAGTTGACAAGCTCTCTAATTTGGTGATGTTTCTTCATGTTTTCCTTTTTCTTAAATGTTTTAAATGCAGTGACAACACTTTCTCATTTTCTTCGTCCGATATACTACGCAAAAATAATGTTCTAAAGGTTTTTTACTGTTCCGTACGAAACACTTATGGTTCAGTCTGTCACACCCGATTTTCTCGAAACTATTTGACATAAAAAAATTAAAATATAGCACAAATATAGGAATTGATGGCCTAATCAGAGCCCTGTAGTTTTGAAAGTTAAATTTTGACTTAAGGGGTTAGTTTTGGAAGGTAAAATCGGAAGTGTCAAATGAAAACTTGATCAAATATCGCTGTCCTCCCATCCTAAGAGGACTGATTCTCCATGAAGTGTAGATCGAGTAAAAATTATCACGAGTCCATTCGTTTGATAATTAATCTGGCTTAAAAAAAAAACTATTTAACTAGACAATATGGTGGAAAGTTGTGAATTTAACCGGGACTAGGAACCACGATGTATTACGTATTCGCTGCAATCAGTAATATACTTTTCAGTACATTTCTGCTTTAAGCGTTTGGCCAATCACAGATAAAATAAATTTCCATAATGACTGGTGACCAACGGATAGGTACCGAGACAAAATAATTTTATTTTATTTGTTTATAATTAAACAAATATTAAGGTAGTAAACATTTGTTTTAAACTTTTACTACAAAGATGTCTCGTTTTTATATATTCTTGGTAATTCTTATATTGAAGATGAAAATGTAACTGAATTTCATAAAATATCGGTAGGGAGCTCTAATTGTCCGACTTGCACTTGGTCGGTTTTTTCTTGTTTTATGCGCCTTGTACTTGCAAACTATAATAAGCTTTATGACATAATAAGACACTCTCTCGACTTTACAGCATACTTTAATGATTAATTAAGTTGGTATCAACTATCAATTCTGATTTCTTAATATCCTGATCTGTATTATGCATTACAAAAGGTGCTTTTAATTATCGTTGTTATATCTTGAAACTTACATTATTTAAATCTTACCGTTAAGTACGTAATATTTTCATTTTTAATACTTTTTTTTAAATTTAGGTTACAAGTCGACGTTCTTAAGAAGAAGTCTGTTAGGAATAGTGACGTAGGATTATCCAAAAGTGCCAATCAAAAAGAAGTAGTAGCTTTAAGACGTGTACCAAGAAAAACTCAAAATGAAAACCGGCTTAGCGCAGATTTCTCAAACGTTATACAGTCTTCTCAATCAGAAGAGGTTAGTTTCCTTAAGGATATTGTATCTATATATATATATATATATATATATATATATATATATATATATATATATATATATATATATATATATATATATGTTGGGTTGAATTCTTTCTTGAACCTTGGAATATTGAATATATATTTTTTCAATTTTTTGGGCTTTATGGTTCTTTTGTTTTAAGGATAGAGAAATTACATCACGTTCTAGTTAGAATTTATTGAAAACGTTTCGCCTGATTTTTAGGCTTCTTCAGTTCATCTAAAAAAACTGAAATTTTCTGTTTTGGATATTCAATAGGACGCACAAATTTTTTTTAATTATGAATATATAAAATTCTTAAACTTATAATACAATGTAGAAGGTGAAAATAATAAAAATACACACAAAAATATATATAAAAACTTACATGTGTGGGTTGAAACGAAGACACACTTAACATTCTTTAAAAGGTGTTACTAAGACGGTCACATTTTTTAAAATACCTTTAGATTTGTATAGGGAACGAAAGTCATCCTTTGGTTTGTTTATGTGTTTTTATTTATTATCTGCTATTGAGTTATTATGAGAAGAGTCCGAAATAAATATGACTCAGACCCCTAACGTCGCTTTTGTCGTTTATATTGTTTTTCTCTTTATTAATACAGATCATTTCATGGATTGATCTTTTAAAATAATTTGAATCTTTTTTAAGATTTTTGTATTTTCAAAATCGAACGAGTGTTTGGTTTGTTTAACGTGTTTTGATAGAGCTGTTGGGTTATTTTTATCATACTTATGGCCATTCAGTCTAGTTTCTAGATGTTGTTTAGTCATGCCGATATAATAGCCGTTGCAGTTTTGACATGGAATAGAATATATCAGGTTTGATTGTTTCAGTAGGGGTGTTTTGGATTTTAGGGGGGTAAAAAGGTGTTTTAATGAGTTATGCGTTTTGTGGCAAACAGTTAAATTATGTTTTTTGAGGACTGCTTTAATTTTTTCTGAAAGTCCTTGAATATATGGCATGGATATGTATGTTGTAGCTGTTCTTTGTTTTGGTTGTTTATCTAGAGTATTATATAATTTGTGAATTCTGGTTTTTAAATTTTGTTAATTAGCTTAACCGGATAATTGTTGTTGGTTAAGGTAATTTTTATTTTTTCTATTATTTCTGCTCTATATTTAGGACTTGTTAGTTTTAAGCCTCTGTCAATTAAATTTATGACGGTATTTTTCTTAAAATTTAAAGGATGGTGTGAATGGTAGTTTAGATATTTTCCAGAACTTGTTGGTTTTGTGTACCATTTGCTATTTATTTTGTTTTTTTTTCTCTTATTAGAGTTAGATCTAGGAAGTTTATGGCGTTGTTTTGTTCTGTCTCGATGGTGAATTGTAATTTTTTGTTGAATTGGTTGAAGGCTTTAACTGTGTTTTCTATTTGGTGGGGCTCCTATTTCTGCTACCCTTGCCCAACTGGCATTGGAATATTTGGAGGAAAGTGTTATTGATAGCTTAAGCAACAAACCTATTTTCTTCAAAAGATACGTAGATGATTGCATTCTAGCACTACAAGAAGACCACACACGATTTTAAAAATATAAAAATCTTAAGAAAAGAGTCAAATTATTTTAAAAGATCAATCCATGAAATGATCTGTATTAATAAAGAGAAGAACAATATAAACGACAAAAGCGACGTTAGGGGTCTGAGTCATATTTATTTCGGACTCTTCTCATAATAACTCAATAGCAGATAATAAATAAAAACACATAAACAGACCAAAGGATGACTTTCGTTCCCAATAGAAATCTAAAGGTATTTTAAAAAATGTGACCGTCTTAGTAACACCTTTTAAAGAATGTTAAGTGTGTCTTCGTTTCAACCCACACATGTAAGTTTTTATATATATTTTTGTGTGTATTTTTATTATTTTCACCTTCTACATTGTATTATAAGTTTAAGAATTTTATATATTCATAATTAAAAAAAATTTGTGCGTCCTATTGAATATCCAAAACAGAAAATTTCAATTTTTAGATGAACTGAAGAAGCCTAAAAAATCAGGCGAAACGTTTTCAATAAATTCTAACTAGAAGGTGATGTAATTTCTCTATCCTTAAAACAAAAGAACCATAAAGCCCAAAAAATTGAATATATATATATATATATATATATATATATATATATATATATATATATATATATATGTAAAATTAACTTAATGTAACGCTATATTTTTATTATGAGTTTGAAGGTGTACTGTAAAACATTTTTACGATTATTTATTATTATGAATTAACGGAAATTTCAATTATAAATATTCTAATAAAAAAAACCTAGGTACTAATTTATAGTAAAAAGTGGAGTAATGCAAACTAAAATTGATTATTAATTTTTCTCATACAATTTCAAAAATATCATATATATTTAATTCAGTTTGATGATATTTACTCTGCTACTTTAAGATCAATTTATTACAAATTGAACTGTACCTATTTTTTTGCCAATAGGTTGCCTTTGCTTAAAAATTTAATAGAAATTACTATATATATATATATATATATATATATATATATATATATATATATATATATATATAATATATCTAATTGTCATTAGCTTCAATAAAGATGAAAAATGAGCTTAATATAACACTATATTTTTATGATGAGTGTGTAGGTGTACCGTAATACATTTTTACGATTTATTTTGTCAATTAAAAACTCAAGTCAATTATTCATATTTTAATAACAAACCTATACGCTAATTTATAATAAAATGCAAATTCAAATTAATTATTAATTTTTCTCATTTTATAAAATTTCAAAAATAGCAGATATTTAATTCAGTTTAATAATAAAGGGTGTCGCAAAATTCACGCAAGATTTGAATTTGGTGCCATTTGTATGGTAAAGTGTTACCAACAAAACAAAAAACACAGCGTGACAGCTGACAGTTCAGGATTATTAAAAATGGAGCACTACACGAAAGGACAACGTGTTTTCATTATTGAGCAATATTTTAAAAATAATGAAAGTTTGGCAGCTACAGCTCGGAAGTTTGGTACAAAATATGATCGGAATAGTGATTTAACCTCATCAACTGTGAAGAGATTAATTGAAAAATTCAGGGAGACTGGATCAATTAGTGATCTTAAACGCTCTGGCCGTCCTTCAACAAGTCGTTCGACACAAAATATTGAAGCAGTTCGTGGGAGTGTTGCTGAGACTCCAGGAATATCAATTCGGCACCGTGGTCAAGAATTGGACATTTCGAGAAGCTCTCTACAGCGTATTCTCACGAAAGATTTGCATCTTCAAAGTTCAATTGACTTAAGAACTGAATGTTTTATGGAACAAGTGGCTACTGATTTTTCGAAGAAAATCATCTTCAGCGATGAGGCTCATTCCCATCTTGATGGCTTCGTTATTCGACAAAATTGTCGCATTTGGGGTTCAAACAATCCACACGTGACTGTTGCGAAATAAATGCATCTACAACGTGTCACTGTTTGGTGCGGATTTTGGGCTGGAGACATCATCGGACCATTCTTCTTCGAAAATGCGATTTGCCAGTCAATAACAGTCAATGGTGATGGTTATCGCGATATGATAATCCAGTTTTTTGTGCCTAAATTGCAAGATATGGATGTGAACGACATGTGGTTTCAACAAGACGGTGCCACATGCCATACAGCCCGAGAAACAATTTAATTACTGAATGAGTCATTTCCTGGTCGTGTAATATCCCGCTTTGGGTGATCAGGATTGGCCGCCCAGATCATGCGATTTAACGCCGTTGGACTTTTTTTCTTTGGGGTTTTTTAAAGTCTAAGCTTTATGCCAACAAGCCCACGACCACCCACGACTTGAAGAAGGAAATTAAGCGCTGTATTAACGAAATTCATGGAAAATTTCAACAAAAGAGTGCGTATGTGCCAGCAAAGCCGTGGAGGCCATTTACCCAATATGTTATTCCATACATAACCCTATACTGTATACTTTATGAATCAATAAAAAAATTACAATTTTTATTAAAAACATGTATTTTCTATCAAAATTACTTCTTGCGTGACACCCTATATTTAATTTTATTCTTACTTTGAAATCAATTTATTACAGAATGCATTATATCTAATTTATACCATAAATTATTGCCAATATATATATATATATATATATATATATATATATATATATATATATATATATATATATGTATATATATATATATATATATATATATATATATATATATATATATATATATATATAGAAAGTAAATGCTACAGTATGAAATACGGCAATAAAGTACAGACCATTACAGTACAAACCTACTATTTATTAATTAGCTTAAGGAAATTGTTTTATTCAAAGTAATAATACTATTTCGTTTTTAGAGTAAAAATGAAACCACATCAACAAATTCCCAAGCTTCTCAAGAATCCTCCATACAGACACAGCCAGAATGTGATCAAAATGCGCCGGATGAAATTGATAGTGGAATTGAAGACATGGCTCAGTTACTAGCACAATTAAGGTAAACATATTATTGAATTGATTGATTTTTTAATTATAAAAAAGACTGCAGTAGAACTTCGCGTGGTCGTATAGTACTCAATTTTAAGGTTTAAGTCAATTGCTGGTTGCCATATTACCCATCTGGAACAACACTCGAAGGTTTTAAAAATATTAATAAAAATGTCTCTTTGGAATTTTATTGTCATTATTCACTTCTTATGTAAGACCTAGGAGAGGAACTCTGCCACGACGTAGATTTTAAGTTTGTGATTAGAAGTTCCAATAGGCAGGAAAAGTCTATGAGAGGTGTAGGACTGGAAAAATAATTCCTGCTGAAACTTTACTGTAATGTAATTTTTTACCCTCTGAACAAAACTTTTGCACGAAGAAATCCATCAGCAGTAAATGTATTACAAAATTGGATCCTTTTTTTTATGGACCTAGCACACATGCTGCAGGGAAATCTCTAAAGCGCTAGAGGAGTGACACGTATGCGGAAAAAGCGATTCACGTTGGTCTTGAATCGCTGTAAATTGTACTCGGTCGGAAACACAGTCCTGAGCAAATTATTCCAAAGGGATGAGATTCTCCGTATAAAAGATTGCTTGAAAAGGGTTGTACGAGGAGGAACAAGATGAATTTCATTTCATCGTTCGTCGAATTTGAGCTTTTTACAGAATTAACACTTGTGGAGTGTAAAGCTTTCTAGTTCGAAATAATTTTTCCAACTTTTGAGAAACTCTCTCTTTGCTATGCTTGCAACATGTTCATACCAAGACATATTTGCTCCCAAATTAACGCCCAGCAAATTGAATGACGATGTTAGAGGAATGGAGTGCCCCGACATAACTATGTCAGCAACGTTAACTTTTTTAGAAAAAACTGCCGCCTGGATTTTTGTAGCGTTAAATTCTACTTGGTTACTGTCGCCCCAAGATAAAATGTCTTCCAGGTCTTTGTTAAGTTGAACGACCTCCTGCTGTCTGCGGATATTTTCATGAGTAGCCGATGTTCGAGCGTTCAAAGTAAATAATGAGATAAGCGTACTGTCATCTGCAAAGCTGTAGATTGGATTCCTGGTCTTTTCCAGCAAATTGTTAATGTAAATGAGAAAGAGAGTAAGAGACAATATGGAATCCTGGGGCACACCGACGTTAGTAGTAAAGGTGTTAGAAAGAAACCCGTTGATTGCCACTCGTAAAGAACGCTCTTTGAGGAAACTCGAGAGCCATAAACAGAACTTTTCAGACATACCAAAAGAGTGTAGCTTAATCAATACTCCATCGTGCCCAACACGATCGAATGCCTTGGATATATCAAGAGCAACCGCTCGAGATTCTCCACAGTGTTCAATTACGTTATTCCAAACATGTGTTACATAAGTTAGAAGATCTCCTGTTGATCTGTGTTTACGAAAGCCATATTGATGGTCGCTAATAATATTGATTCCTTCAAGATATGTTAGAAGATGCTGATGCTGATCCTATACCTCATATGCCTATAAGAGCTTTTGCTAAGAAAGTCAGGAATTACACTATAATAAAGTTTTAACTAATTTTACTGCGTCTATTTATCCATAATATTCTTGCTGGGTCTTTTGTACCCAAAGTTTAAACTTGACACGCCGGTAAATAAGACATATTTGAAAAATACAGTGAACAGTCAGTCGATCGACTGACAAAATTAATTTATAACGCAATAATCAAATCGTCGTTTTTTCTGTTTATAATCAACGAATCAAGTTGATTTTTGCTTAGAAACACTCTTTAGGTTTGTGCGCTTCTTATGTATATAGTCGTTTGATAAAATTCTTTGTTTAATTTGTTATTAACGATGAATAAACTTTACTCTGAAAAATTATTAATTAAAAAATTGGCCAAAATGAACAATGTCGCCTTATTTTTCATAAATTTACGAGTATTATATTAAAAATTCAGGTCAGTATGTTAATTTTTACAACAAATGTGGATAAATAAACAAACGCGCACAAACTCTGACCGCACGCTCGCGTTTTCATGTAGCTAATCGTAGTGAAACTTTATTTATTGAATGCTTTCAGCTGCCAAAAAAAATATTTCGTTTTCTTATTTGGAGATTTCATTTGAAAATGAAATCACCAAATATTAATGTTAATTTGTTAATTTGCCGTAGCAAAGTCAAATAAGAAAACTAAATGATGGTAACTGTGTAGATACAAATTTTCAAAGTAAAAATTATGTATGGCACGCTTCAAAATCATTTTTACATTTTTTAATGCCAAAATTCAAAAACCATTTGGTTTTACTGTTTGGTTTTTAGAAGAGTTTAAAGGAATATGTAATGATAAATTATTATTGTATGTTTAAGAAACAAATATCTACCCAGATTGTATTTTAATATATTTTTTCATGACTTCTCTCTCATTACAGACCATTATCAATCCTAAAAAAACATTTGATGCATGTTTTAGGATTGATAATGATCTGTAATAAGAGAGAAGTCATGAAAAAATATATTAAAATACAGAGTTGATTGAGTGGTCCGTTACTTTGTGACAGTACATTTTAACAATAACACTACTTAATTACATTGTTAACTGTCACTAAATATATACTAAGATGTCGTCCTATGTTTCCTTGGGAATGATACTGAACTAAATTCCACTTTAAATCAGCTAAATAATTTACACCCCAACATAAAATTCGC
Organism: Pachyrhynchus sulphureomaculatus; assembly: GCA_019049505.1. NCBI lineage: Eukaryota > Metazoa > Arthropoda > Insecta > Coleoptera > Curculionidae > Pachyrhynchus > Pachyrhynchus sulphureomaculatus. Next base: position 179,442,398 of record CM032456.1, on the reverse strand, counting down.
ACTTGAAAAGGAAACCGATAATAAAATAAATTTCTTAGATATTACAATTTTGAAAAAGAGAAATAGACTAGAATTCGATATCTTCCGCAAACCAACCTTTTCAGATGTCACCATCCCAGCTGACTCAATACACCCTAACTCCCATAAACTGGCAGCCTATAGATCTATGATCCGTAGAGCCTTCAATATCCCTCTTAGTAAAAATAATTTAAAAAAAGAACTGGACACAATCAAAAATATAGCACTCAATAACGGCTTCCAACCTAAAATAATTAATACCTTAATAAGCCGTAAACGAAAACAAATCACTCTCAGCTTAATCTACCCCGTAAAAGAATACCGAGAAAAGAAAACATTCATACCTCTGACATATTTTGGTCCCATAACGGATAAAATATCCCAAGTTCTCACGACCGAAAAAACAAGAATAGCTTTAAAACCCGCTCAAAAATTATCCAATATATTTTTTAATGCCAAAGATAAAACTAATAAATATAATAAATCAGGAGTTTATAAACTTAATTGTCAAGAGTGCAATAGCTGTTACGTAGGCCAAACGGGACGGAATTTCAAGACAAGATTCGCAGAACACAATGCCTCTTACAGGCTAAAAAATGAAAAATTACACTTTGCTAAACATTTCTTAGAAACAGGCCATACTTTTCCCAATATCGATTGTTTACAAATACTCCATATGGCACCTAAAGGGTCAAAACTCAACTTCTTAGAATCTATAGAAATTTACAGACATTCAAAGGACCATAATATAAATTTACTGAATAGTCAATTAGACGTAGCAAATTCTCTTTTGTTCAAACTTTTTTAACACATAATAGACCCACATCTGTTCATCATATAAACATAAAATTCCAAAAATCTGTTTTAGTCTTAGTTAAGCGTTTGACAATGTAGTTGTACTACGAAATCGCGATAACGCAATTGTAAAATCTTTACAAATATATTTAGTGACAGTTAACAAAGTAATTAAGTAGTTTTATTTTTTATTAAAATACAGTCTAAATTTTTGTGTAGACATTTGTTTTTTATACATACAATAATAATTTATCATTACATGTTCCTTTAAACTCTTCTAAAACCAAATTATTTTTGAATTTTGGGGTGAAAAGTCTTTTTATAAGTTTTACTTGAAAAATTTTATATCTACATAAAAGACTCCAAAAAACACTTAACTAATTGAGCATATTTTCATATACTCAACATGAGTGTTTTTCCTTATATTATAAAAAAAAACAATAAAGATTTTTTTAAATAGAATAACCAAATAAGAAAACAATATGTTTTTTAGGCAGCTGAAAGCATTCAAAAAACAAATTTTCACTGCGATTATCTGCATGAAACGCGCCCGTGCGCTAAGAGCTCGTGCACGCTTGTTTATTTATCCACAACATTGCTGCAAAAATTAAGATACTAACCTGAATTTTTTGATATGATCCTCACAAATGTATGAAAAATAAGTTGACATTGGTCATTTTGGCCAATTATTTAATGAATATTGAAATTTTTCAACGTAAAGTTTATTCATTGTTAATAACAAATTAAACAAACAATTTTATCAAACGACTATATCCATAGAAGCGCACAAGCTTTCTTCGCAAAAATCAACTTGATTTGTTGATTTATTATCAGAGAAACGACGAGTTGAGCGTTATAAACTGATTTTGTCCGTCGATCGACGCGTTCACAACGTTATCATCTCTCCGGCGTACTAGAGAAACAGGGGTCACGCGTAACTAGTCATTTAAATATATAACATTTATTACTAAGACTTCTTTCAAAGCATCCGACTTTTTTTCTCCCAATGTTGGCATCCTGGCACGACGCATTGCCCTTATAAAAATAACGATTGTTGTTGCCCATGGTGAGGGGCATTTCGTGTCAAATCATCTGTAAACATTCATTGTTATTTTTAGGAGTGGCGCTGTCCAACCGGACAGCTAAAGGTCACGAAAGGAGCCTTGGGATTTAAAATATTAACTTTTTAATTTTAAATTTGTCTTTTTTACCCTTTATAGAGAAACGCGTGCTCTGTGTAGCAAAGACGAAAGAATAATAGCAGAATTAGAGGAACAGTTGGCAACTCTAGTGCAACAAAATCAAGCATTAGAAAACCAAGTTATACAACTAAGCCATAGAGGAGATGATTTGAATATGAAGAGTATGCATGAAGAGTTGACCACCTTAGATGAAGTGAGGCAAGTTAAATTGTACTTTGTGCATTTCTCTTTAAAGTTACTCCTAAAAAATCAATATCAGATAACGACCTTAGACCATTCATGCAATGTTAAATTTTTTCGTGTTCGGAGTAAAAAGGAGGTTAGATAATCCTCAAAAGAGGCTCAGCTCTATAAGTATTTAGAAATAGAAAATTGAAATTTGCGTTTTTTTTTATCGTTCACTTCCCCACCTGAGTTTTACCCTTTTTTCATATCCTAAGGATATCGGCGAAGAGGTCGTAATACCCGTTAACGTTGTCCAAGTGCCGAAACATACATTTTTGTATTTCACAACACCTTTTAGACAACACGATAGTGCTACCACGGACGTTATCGCATTTCTGCAAACAACTACTACCTATGTACAGGCCAAATATAGTTAAAGTTAAATAAATAACCGACCTGCCGGAATTTGAACCGAGACCTTCCGCACCGCAAGCAAGTACTGCGCCACCGAGCCACGGGTCGCCACATACACACCGCGTAGAATATATTTTACGGAATCCTAATAAAGTCTGTAACAATGAAGATATCTCAAAAATAATCTACTTTTAGGAAAAAACGTCCAAACACATTAACGCTTTTTAATTTGTTTACCTAAACTATCTGTTTTCTAATATGGCGTATTTTTTCACAAGTTATGGTAATATTGCTTAGTCTGTCTTCTTAGATAGGGCTCTGCCCTATGACTACTATCTTGGATGTTAGTGCTAATATATCGAGATGTGTTGTGTAGATCGGTATGTGACCGGCAAGCATTTGCTTAGACATCTATTACGAGGCTACTACGTCGCGTCGCCGGTACCCAAGATCGTTCGATTGGCATGTACTGCCTCCGTTAACTGCCGTTGTAATCTGCTACTGCCTGGATATCTAAATCTCCGTGCAGTTGATCGTTTCTAACGGAGTATTAGATGTCAGCTATCATTAATTTTTTTTCTGTCGCGAAACTTGCCCAATACGTCGTGAACTCCTTCAATAATAATAATAATAAACAACGCAGACGCCTTGGCTTGACAATAATCTTACAAGTTGCCCTTTTGTTCCATTGTTACGTGTAGCTTGCGAGAGGCTCTCACATTAGCTATGCTACCTGGAGCCTAATCCGTCCACACTAGCCTCTTGTCATAATACAGGACATTTTGAGCAAGTTTTGCGATGTGATGTACCGTCCTAAACTCAAATATGACGCCATATTGCTCGTCAGGGACTTGTACTTAAAGCCACATCTTAAATCGAAGTAAACAAATTTTAATTCGGTTAATATGTAAGACACATTTACTTATACGGAAAAGCTTTGCACTTGTGTTTGGAGGCATAAAAACCAATTTTATTTGGTGTAGGTCAACTTCAGGGTGCGCTGAACAGTTGCCAATCAAAAGTAATATTTTTCTGTTTGTGTATTTTAATTCTTTGTCCCATTCGATCAATTCGTTTTTAAAAATTTCTGATGTCATCCAGGCTTTAATGTTTGATTTGTACTTTACTGGTAAATGTTTGTTTTTAAAACACCTGGGATTGGCTGACTTTCCTATCACAAACAATTTTCTTTTCTCTGTTCCAGACATATTAGCAGTTACCAACACAGTAATCCTTACTTTTGATAATTTTCCACCAATACAATTCTCTCCTACAAACTTTAATGTCTTATAAGGCGTCATCTTGTAAAACAAACCCGTTTCATCAGCATTAAAAATGTCCACATATTCATAACTTTCTCGAATTTTCGACCATACATTGGCGAACCACTGATCAACAACAGACATATCCACTCCTGCAGTTTCTCCTACTATCTTACCTCCACTAATATTATGTCGCTTTTTAAATTGTTCAATCCAACTTCTAGACCAGTTAAACTCGTTGTTCTCTATTTTCCTTCCCAATTCACTAGTTTTCTCTTGTAAAGTATGGCCGGTATTAGGAACATGTTCATGTCGTTTTTGACTAAACCATTTAAGGAGTCCTTTATCGACTTGGTTATATGTAGATTTTCTTACCTTTTACAACTAAAGTTTCTTTTATCATAGATTGATAAGATTTCTTGCTTCTTCTTCCATATGGTAGAAACCGTAGATTTAGTTAAATTCAACTGTTTGCAAACATTACTTTGTTTAACTCTATTTTCTATTTTCCTTATAATATCGTGTTTGTCTTTTAAAGTAAACGCTTTAGGTTTTTTTGTATACTCATTTTAAAATAAAAACTTAAACATTCGCTTCGCTACTTTCATCAAATATGCATTAGAACCGCATAACACAGCAAGTGAATTGAAAATAATGCTGCTCGGACTAGGCGACGCGGCGGAAACAAGTAGAATAGGGGTTCCCGGCGAGTTTCGGTGAATTCCCTAGATCAAGTCGCGCAACATCAAGTGCAGGAAGTGGCAAGTTCGTTCTAAACGGACACAAAACATCCAAATTTGGTTTGCTTTATCCGGAAGTTCGTTATAACCGGGTTCTTCATAACCGATACAAATTTGCATTGGTCTTATGGAAGTTTTTTCGTGGCAGTGAAATCAAACAAATTAAATTATTCTTTTTTTTTGTGTTTCAGACAAGGACAGTTGTGTAGTAAATGCTTACGCACTCTCGATCAGTCCTCCAGTGAGATACCCGACGATGACGATCAAAGTATGCTCGATGATTTGATGGCGACTCAACACCGATCGTCATTCTCGATGAATGTTCAGGTGAGACATATGCTTGTCAGGCACCTGGGTTTTCTGAGTTTGTCGGAATGCTTTTTATGATTAGTGTCTAAACTTTTTTTTTTGGGCATTTGTTTTTAGGTTGCAGTAACCTATATACTTACAATATTATTAGGAAAATGCTTAAGATACCTATTTACTGGTGAAATAGGTATTACAATGTTAATTTTGTGTCATGATCAGGCCCTCTAGCGCCTGAACGCCCACGTGAAAATCTACTATGTCGCCCCCCCCCCCCCGCAAGAAATTTTCAGTGGCTACTCCCATCCCTATCCTGTTTTAATAATTGCGAATTATCTCGCAATCAATATAATGATATTGTTAATGTTGATTAGAAAGAGTTTGAACATGAGGAGATCTCTGGATTTGCCGCCCCCCTGGATGTGCCGCCCGCGTGCGGTGCACACCCAGCACGCCCGCTTACAGCAGGCCTGCAAGTATATGCATACTTACGACCATCTCTTTATCTAGCTTAATATACACACTTATTTCAAAAAATGAGGTAAAACTTCGTTACGCGGGCTTTTCAGAAAAAGGTTTTTTTTAGAATAGGCTGAAAATGGTCTAATTTTGAAAGACTTACGAGGAAATATCGGGGGGAGGCCGTTTTTACACGTTTTTTTTGCATATAAACATTGATACGTAAGCATACGAAAGTCTACTATGCTATTGACAGCCACTGATCGAAACTGCTCGGGAGAACTCGGAAAAGAACAAATCACAAGGTTTTTTTTGGAATAGGCCACAAAATGGTCTAATTTTGAAAGATTGACGAGAAAAAATCGAGGTAAAGCTATTCTTGCTAACCTGAACTAACCTTGGTCTCCAGTCACCGTATATCATTTTTTCACATTAAGATAGGACATTTTTTTTTTTTTTTTTTCATTATTTAATGTAGGTATTTTGTAATTCTGATTATTTAATTCAGGTTAGTTTCAGTTAGTTCAAGTTAACAAAAACGATTACCTCCCGATTTTCGCTCATAAATTTGTCAAAATCAGGCTCTTTTACCAGGCGTACAAGTATGAAATGCGGATTTCAGACTACAGATGGTGCACCCATGCAGTTAGTGCTATAAAAATTTGACACTGCGCCATTTTGTTGTGTCATCAACAAGTGGCAGACGCGCATGAGTGATAAATTGGCAAAGTGTGTGCATAGTGTTGTGTTGTGTTCAATATGTCGAAATTTATACCGAACAAAGAGTATTCGCGGACAGCATTAATTTCTTGTTTTCATTTAAAGAAAACTGCTGTTTGAATCATACCGATTACTTCGGGAAGCCCATGGTGAACAAGCTCCATCGCAAAATACGTGTGAACGATGGTTTTCCGCGTTTCAAAAGTGGTGACTTCGATGTTGCAGACAAGGAACGTGGAAAACCGCCAAAAAAAAATACGAAGATGTGGAATTGCAAGCATTGTTGGACGAAGATGATTCGCAAACACAACAACAACTCGCCAAGCAATTGGGCGTTAGTCAATAAGCTGTTTCCAATCGGCTACGAGAGATGGGAAAGATTCAGAAGACCGGTAGATGGGTACCACATGAGTTGAACCACAGGCAAATGGAAAAGCGCAAAAACACGTGTGACATTTTACTCGCTCGGTACAAAAGGAAGTCGTTTTTGCATCGTATAGTTACAGGGGATGAAAAGTGGATATATTTTGAGAATCCCAAGCGCAAAAAATCATGGATAGACCCAGGCGCACCATCTACATCGACCGCAAGACCGAATCGCTTTGGCAGAAAGACGTTGCTCTGTGTTTGGTGGGACCAGAGGGGCGTGGTCTATTATGAGCTGTTAAAACCTGGGAAAACGGTTAATACCAAACGTTACCAACAACAATTGACCGATTTGAACCGTTCGCTGCTTAAAAAAAGGCCAGAATACCGAAAGAGGCAACACAAAGTCATTTTTTCGTCATGACGATGCTCCATGACATACAGCTGCGAAGTTCTACCCCATGCGGCTTACTCACCAGACTTGGCTCCTTCTGATTACCACTTGTTTGCATCGATGGGTAACGCACTTGCTGAGCAGCGCTTTGGTTCGTACGAAGAGGTGAAAAAATTGCTCGATGAATGGTTCGCAGCAAAAGGGGAAGATTTTTACTGGCATGGTATTCACAAATTTCCCGAAAGATGGGAAAAATGTATAACAAGCGATGGAGCATACTTTGAATAAAGCACTTTTTATAATTTTTTCCGAATTTAACATGTTTTTTTAGAAAAAAAATCCGCATTTCATACTTGTACACCTGGTAAGCGTGTTTAAAAAAACAATCTTCCTTTTTCTGAAAAGCTCGCGTACCGAAATTTTACCAAAAATAATGACAATAAACAATTTTGTGATAAGATTAGATTATAACTGAAAAAAAATTTAATAATTTTTTGAAAAGATTAAGCATTTCACCCATTAGTGTGAACGGAGCCTATTCTTCCGAAAACCACTGACAGTATCGATCAGTGGTTATCAACAGTTGTCAGTGATATAGTTTAATTTTTATTTACCAAAAAAAGTGCAAAAACAGCTTCCCACCGATATTTTTCTCGTAAATCTTTGAAAATTAGACCATTTTAAGCCTATTCCAAAAAAAACCTCTTTTTCTAAAAAGCCCGTCTAAGAAGTTTTACCAAAATTGAGAGAGGGAGATCTGATGAATATTTTTCAACGACAGAATAATGTATCATAAGCTGCTTAGAGCATTCGTGAAAAAATTGTCGTCCTTGATTCTTGCATCGCTCCACTTTTCAACGCGCCTAGAGCACAAAGACACAGTTTCTAATTTCTAACAATCAGTCCGTCTATTGCTGCTATAATGGAATAAAATTTAAATTTCAAATTCTGCACACCTATGATGTAATAAAAGAATCTATATTTTTTGAGGAATTTGGCTTTAAAGAAAGAGGGGTAGCGAAATTCAGTAGCATTACAGATTTTTTGTTGTTGAAAGAATAAATAAATTTGAAGCATAATTATTGATAGTTAAATGTATATAGTCGAAGGAATAGGGGAGGGGTAGGGTTGCTTCGTGTTATCTATCATTTTCAATATTCTTGAAGTCGAGGAAACTGAAAATCATGCTTCTGTTATTATTACCAATATCATAAAATACCATCCCTAATCATAACAGATAAGTAAAAAATTGTCCAATGATGTTGTTATTTAAACTAGAGCGTTCATTTATTTTAAACGCCATAAGTATTTTAAAAACCGACTTTTTGTAAAGATATTCGCTGTACTGCAACTTACAAATTTAAGCTTAACATAGGAAAACTATGGGCTAAAGAATAAGCTGTTAATTATTTTATGTAGTCGCGTTGCATGTCTTTTTGCAGCTGCATGTTAAATAAGAAGGCTGTGGTTATATTTGTTGTATTGTGAAAATAAATTTTTAAGTTGGTTTATTAAAATGTCCTGAGGGTTGTGATTAATCAGTTAATTATTAATAAAAATTGTAAAACTTTTACTTTAAATAAGAAATACAAATGCGCTATGGTGTATGCATAAGTGTAAATTGTATATATGTTTGAATGTATAGTTGGTACCAGAGGTAGTTCATTTGTCTGAAATATTTAAAAATTAAAGTCAAAAAGCAAAATTGACACCAACTACTTTAATTTATTGTTAAAGCCATTAGAGTGAGGGTAAATGCCGTAAAATTTTCATGATTTTTGGAAATTTTTGGGTACAGCTTGGAAATCTTTGCTAACATAATGTAAACGAGTTTTCTCCGTAGATATATTAGAATAGAGGAGAGAAAGTATATAGCCTGCTGTAAGCGAAAGCGTATAGTCGTTAAAAAGAGAAGGAAATAATATGAAACAATTTTGTCTCTCTTACTCTGCGCTTGATCGCCGAATTCCGGCGCCGGGTAAGAGAGAGACAGAATGACTGTCATATTATTTCTTTCCTCTTTTTATGAGCACCACGCTTTTAGCAAGAACTCACCTCCTCTATTCTAATATCTCCATGGTTTTCTCAACCTAATTTTGACCGCAAGGCTACTTTTCTTTTATTTTAGTGCATTTTGTCACATTTTAAAGTTTTCGGCCCACTATTTCTTAAATACACTCCTGGACAAAATTAACGCAACAATATATTAAATCATACAAATCTCTATAATGAGTTAATTTTAATAATTTTTTTTGAACATTGGTTCCACTAAAAGTTAGAAAAAACTTATTCGGATACTTTAAAAGTGATTTAGCTACCAAATTTCTCTATAAGATTCGAATTAAAATTATTCTTAAGACCTAATAACAAAATCCTTGAAATTATGTAATAATGAAAAAAATAAACTGGGACACTAGTAGCAAAATTAATGGTGTAACTGGGACACTACTAGCGTGTGTTGCCTCCTCTACTTCGGATGACAGCGTTTATGCGCCTAGGCATGCTTCTAATTAAATTTTGGATAAAATCTTGAGGAATTTGCTCCCATTCTGTGATAACTGCATTTTCAAGTTCCCTCAGGTTTCTAGGTGCAGGTATATGACGTTTCACATTTTTCTTAAGGTGATCCCATACATAATCGGTATATAAACTTGATTAAGATAATCAAGTACCTCCCTAGCCACGTGAGATCGAGCGTTGTCTTGCATAAACAGGAAATTGGGCCCCACAAAATGACCGAAAGGCATCACATGTTCTATTACAATATTCTCAAGATAGTAGTCAGCATTCATGGATCCCGTACGGACAGGAACTAACTCTGTGCGAGCATCAAAGCAGATGCCACCCTAGAACGTAACAGAGCCACCGCCGAATGGAATCCTTGCAGAGATATTGCAAGGAGCAAACCTCTCTCCTGGTCTTCGCCATACTCGCTCACGACCATCTGGATGTTTTAGACTAACCCTAGTTTCATCTGTGAAGAAAACTTGTTTCCATCATCCACAGACCAGTTTTCGTGATTTCGAGCAAAACGTAACCTGGTAACTCTGTTCTCTCTAGTAAGCAAGGGCTCAGTGGCTGGTCTCCTACTGTTTAATCCAGCTTCATTTAACCGTCTTCTAACTGTTTTAGAAGAAATTGTGACATTGCGAACAGCTTCGAGTTAGTTTCTTATTATAGAACTAGTGACAGTCCTGTTTCTTAAAGCATATTGTCTTATAAAACGTTCATCTAGGTCGCTAGTGCATCGTTTTCGCCCTTGCCCTAGCCTTCTAGAATAAGTTCCTACTTCATTCAAGGGTCTTACCATACGCCTTATTGTGAAACGATGTTTGCCTAACAAATTGGCGTCCAATAAAACTGAGGCTCGCACTACCTCGTGTTCAGTTAAATTCCTTGTTCGATTCATTTTTCTAATTCTTCGGGGTCAAAAACGTATTACTTTGAAAAAGGGAACAATTTATAAGCTTACTTTTAAAGAAAATCTATCGCATTATTACAGAAAATTGTTTATCTTCTAAAAAAATTCTTTAAAACTGTAAATCTAAACGAATTGTTTTGATTTTTGTCATGAACAACGAAACAAAATATGCATAGCCTACTATTCAAATACTCGATAAACTTTAAAACTGACATAAGAAAAAGATAAATTAATTTTCAGATTGTTTCGTTAATTTTGTCCAGGAGTTTATTTCAACTTCTGTTCGTTGTTATGCAGCAGAAAAAAATCATTTTACTCCTCATAAAATTGCCTAAAAGCTACGTAGATTGCATTAAAAAATATTGAGTACAACATCTAAAAAAAAGTATTTACTACGGCAAATTGAAAAATGTTTTTTTTACGGGTGACTTCCATTCAATTCGATATTACGGCGTCAAATTATAAGCAAATATAGCTCTTATATTAATAAAAAACTGTGCCAAGTTTTATTAAAAAACATCAAGAAGATTGGTCAAAATTCGCATTTTAGTCCAAATCTTATTATGGATTTTTCTTGTAGGCAAAAGGTCATCGAGAGCTTTTTTTTTAAATTTGCAAAATTTTATGCTCTTCAAGATGGTTAGAAGGAAAAGTAAAGAGTTTACAAAAAACTATCTCATTTTAAAATTTTTTTGTTACGAAAAATTCAATTTTGGTCACTTTTGCTCTAGAAAAGATCTGGTTCATTCTCTTTGTTTCTGTTCAATATTTTATGTTAAATATAACATGAAAAAGTGATTTTAAAACAAATACTACCTATTTTACAATAAAATTATGATTTAGAAAACAGAAAAAGAAAAAATACAACTCGTTTCAGGACTACAGAAGCCAGATAACAAAAGTTAATTCGGAGCGATATAGAGCGAATTGGGAACTTATTCACACCGGCTAACAAAATTTTGATGGTTATAAATACAGATCCTAGTCTCAGCAATATGGGGCGATATTACACTCGAGTACCTTGTTACGAGTCATTCGAAAAAGTTTCCGATAAAAACCTATTTCCAAAAGAGCTGACATGAGTTAGCCTCCACGCGGTCATGATTTAACGCTTATGTTTTTTTCTCAGAATATGTTAATCACTTAGGGAAGATTAAAACAAACATTTGGAAATGACCACCGCTCACTTAAAATTGTATCGGAAGCGAAACGGGGCGAAATGCCACAGCCATATATAAAGATTTTAAACATCTAGGGAACAGACGTTGTTAAAAGACACTGTTGAGAAAACTTAAAATCCATTCTATAAGTTTTAATATTACACATTTCCTAAAGCTGTTAATAATAAAATCTTATTAACAAAATATATAATTACAAGTAACAAAATTGTAATATTCTGAAATGTTTAATAAGTTAAAGAATACATGAGACATATACGTAAAATAAACAAAGATATGTTAGCATATCTCTGAAAATAAATGCTGTCCACGAACTACAGTACACTACGATAACACTAATTACGATGAAATGTTTGTATACTTACGCGGAAATTACAGTTTCGTCCGTAATCCCTTTTTGCATAAATTAAGACATACATTTTCGTCTGGCCTCTTAAATTTCAAATATACACTTTCGTCCGAGGGTAACGCAGGTAAACAGGTTGATGATCCTGACCGTAATTCGAAAAAAATCCATGCAATAAAAATAAATATGAAATATTTAGGCTTATAGGGGTGGTTTAACCATAACTCATTATTTCTTGAAGTTTGGTTCACATTGGACCATTAATTAATGCGGGCGGACGAAACTGTATGTGCCCATACTTACGAGATTTGTTAGCATTGCAACTTATTTCGAAGCGTAGCGTCGATGCACTATGCTATAAATTCAAATTACCTTATATTATATCTAGGTATAAGTAGGTAAGGCGTTTAAATCCAAATATTCTTTCTTGTTTAAATATTGTTGTTTTATTTTATTATTATTTCAGCATTAAAATAGTAATAAATAATACGTTTCTGTTATCAAAATCATAATTTTATTGTAAAATAGGTAGTATTTGTTTTAAAGTCACTTTTCCCTGTTATATTTAAGATGAAATATTGAACAGAAATAAAGAAAATGAACCAAACCCTCTCTAGAGCAAAATCGAAAAAAAATTAAATTTTTCGTAATGAACAAATTTAATTTTCTTTTTGAATATTCTTTATTTTTCCTTCTAACCATCTTAAAGAGCATAAAATTTTGCATATTTAAAAAAAGCTTCTTACGAGCTTTTGCTCACAAGAAAAATCCATAATAGGAATTGGACTAAAATGCAAATTTTGACCAATTCTCTTAATATTTTTTATTTGGCACACGTTTTTGTTAATATAAAAGCTATATTTTCCTACAATTTGAAGCCGTAATATCGAATTGAACGGTAGTTACCCGTAAAAAAATCATTTTTCAATTTGCCATAGTAAATACTTTTTTTTGGGTTGTGTACTTAATATTTTTTTAATGCGATCTACGCAGTTTTTTAGACAATTTTATGACGAGTATAATGAACTTTTTTTGTCGCATAACGACGAACAGAAGCTGAGATATGTAAGAAATAGTGAGCCGAAAATGTTAAAATCTGAAAAAATGCACTAAAATAAAAGAAAAGTGGCTTTGCGGACAAAATTAGGCTAAGAAAACCATAGAGATATTAGAATAAAGGAGGTAACTTCTCGCGAGAAGCGTGGCGCTCGTAGAGAGGGAAAGAAATAATATGAGCCATTCTGTTTGTCTTACTCGTCGCACGCCTACAAGACTCTCGCACGGGTACGCACTCTCAGTGTTGTAGGCGTGCGTACCCGTGCAAGAGTGTTGTGGGCGTGCGCCGAGGAAAGAGAGAGAAAATAACTCATATTATTTCCTTCTCTTTTTAACGACTATACGCTTTCACTTACAGCAGGCTATATACTTTCTCTCCTTTGTTCTAATATCTCTATGGAGAAAACTACATTATGTTGGCACTATTTCAAAGTAGTTAAATCGATTTCCAAACTGTACCCAAAAATTTCCAAAAGTCATGAAAATTTTACGGCATTTGCCTCCATTATTAGTAGAAGAAATCTTTTTATTTCTCTATTACGTAATATAAACAAATGAGTTTCCTCTGACGAATAGTGTAAAAGTCTTATTAAAACCATTTACTCACTTAACCGTAATTTGAATTTATTTCTGAGTAACTTAGAAAAATCAGACTGATTGAAGTTATATTTTGCAAATTTTGACACATGTAAATGGTTTTAGTGATAAATGTGCAGTACAGAGTGAAAAATCTTTATTGCCTTCTCATTGATGTAATGTACATACATGTTTATGTTATTGACTGTGTTGCAAATGGATTTGCCATTTGTGCAGTTTCGATGACAGTCTGCAAGCTATGTTTGTAGAATTGACTATTCTGTAGATAGGTTATACGAGGGTGGATTGAAAAGTCTTGTAAAAAATAAGGTAAGTAACATTTTTTCGCAAGAGCAAAAATTTATTTCTCAACATAATCTCCATTTGGTCCTGCGAGATCCAATTTTCTTATTCCCTCAGAAAAAAAAAAAATGTTTCGATCTGTGCTAAAAATACTCGATTACAGCACCGATAACCTCTTCATTCATAAAAATGTCTTCCCTACAAGCCAGTTTTTGAGATTAGAATACAACAAAAATCATTTGGGACCAAATTTGGGAAATAAGGTGGGTGGGGAACTTTTGCCATTGCAACAGCCAATGTGTGTGCAGAAGCCTTGTCCTGGTGCAGGAATACTTTTTTGCGCACTAATCTTGGTCGCTTCTCCTTCAACTCGCTATGAACACGGTCCAATAACTTTGCGTAATTTTTTTTCCTTTTCCAAATAATCAACCTATTTTCGCTTTTTTCGATGCACAACGCGGATTTCGACTTCCGTATTGTCTCCGGGGTGTAATGGTGGAACCATATTTCGTCTACATGCACAAAAAAATGCCAAAAATCCTTCGGATTAGGCTGCAACTTTTAAAATGTCCTTCCTCGTGCGTTTTTGGTCCGAAGTCAGTAAACACAATACCCACCGCGCACTTGGCTTTGTCATTTTTAGAATTTTAGACAAGATATTATATATTCGTTCATATGAGTTGCCTACCACCTCAACAATCTTACAAAGCTTAAAGCGACGATCTTCCATCAAGATGTCATGATCATTTCATCAGAAAAACCTCAATCGCAATGGTTATACGGCCACGTTTTTTTAAATAAAAATGTTTTATCACTGTGCTTTTTTACGAAATGTGTAACGTTGATCACCACGATATCTGTCAGCTTTGAACACAACCGTTACAAAACAACACTCGTATTTCCTTAAAATCATTATAAAAATAATACATCCCTTGTAAAATATAGCTCGTTCTGAGATATCGTAGAATCTGTTCATAATAAAAAAATTCTCTTAAACTACCCACTTACAAGTACAGTGTCACCAATAAAGTCGGCGTAATATATTCAAAGGGCATAAGAAGATATGTGGAGAAGTGGAATAATACCTTTTCCTGTGGTTATGGCCTTCGAGTAAATAAATGTGAGAAATTGCATTGCATCAACCCCATCGTAGAAAAGACTTGCATAATCGGTAAGAAAATGTTTACAACACCAAGATATTAAAAAAAAAATAACCGGTCAAGTGCAAGTTGAACTTGCACAATTAGTGTTCCGTACGTTGATTGCTCTTAAAATAAAAAATTTTGTTACAGAGATATAAAATGATCAGTGACTTCACAAAACACACCCCAAATGAGTTTTCAACAAAGTTTGTTTCCAATCTTTACTGAAATCTGATGACCTTGAAATTTGTGTTTTTTTATATACCAGATAAATTATTAAAAGTAATGCACTCGTGATAATTTTCGTTCAATCTACACCCCGTGGAGAATATTCCAGAATTTTTTCAAAATTTTTTGATAAGTACTTTTCGAGATAAGACAGCGATTTTTTAAAAATAATACAAAGAAAAGTGCGCGTAAGTATTACATATATATATATATATATATATATATATATATATATATATATATATATATATATATATATATATATCGTGCTTTCACAAGCTTTCATTTGACACCACACACGATGACCTAGTAAAAAAATTTTTTTTCACTTCAGATTTCACCCCCCAAAACTAATCCCTTAAGTCAAATTTTAACCCTTAAAACTACATGGCTCTGATGAGGCCATCAATTCCTATATTATTACCAAATTTCAACTTTCTATGTCAAATAGTTTCGGAGAAAATCGGGTGTGACAGACAGACAGACACCGAAGTGATCTTATAAGTGTTTCGTACGGAACACTAAAAACAGATATTTTGCGCAAGACAATACCAATAGAAAGCCAACGTCAAACATTCTAATATCGCGTTTATAAAAGCTTTTTAGTGTTCCGTACGGAACACTTATAAGATCACTTCGGTGTCTGTCTGTCTGTCTGTCACACCCGATTTTCTCCGAAACTATTTGACATAGAAAGTTGAAACTTGGTAATAATATAGGAATTGATGGCCTCATCAGAGCCATGTAGTTTTAAGAGTTAAATTTTGACTTAATGGGTTACTTTCGGGGAGTGAAATCGGAAGTGAAAAAAAAAATTTTTTACTTGGTCATCGAGTGTGGTGTCAAATGAATGCTTGTGAAAACACGAGTAAAAAAATATGTATATAATGTAATACTTGCGCGCACTTTTCTTTGTATTATTTTTAAAAAATTACAAAAAATCGCTGTCCCCTCGTACTTAAAAAAAAATTTTGAAAAAATTCTGGAATATTCTCCACGGGGTGTAGATTGAACGAAAATTATCACGAGTGCATTACCTGTAATAATTTATCTGGCATATAAAAAAAAACAGAAATTTCAAGGTCATCAATTTTCAGTAAAGATTGGAAATAAACTTTGTTGAAAACTCATTTGAGGTGTGTTTTGTGAAGTCACTGAACAATTTATACTTCTGTTACAACATTTTTTATTTTAAAAGCAATCAACGTACGGAACACTGATTGCGCAAGTTCAACTTGCACTTGACCGGTTATTTTTTTTATAATAGAGTCGCTTAAAATTAATAAATCCGTCTGTTTTCTGAGAATCCTCCCCCTATATTTAAACATTTTTTTTTTTAAATTAATATAATAAACTCATTTTTCTGTACGAACATAATCTAACTCTAGGCCAAATTTTGCGCACTGGAGGGTTTTAAAAGAATAATTTTTGGTGTGGAAGATTCTTTCGATCTTACTGACTGAATACAGGTTAGGAATTGCGTATTATTGAAAGAAAGCTGCAGCTTAATATGGAGTGATACATATTTAATTTTCCAGATATTATAATGACCTGCTTCTAAATGCCTAGTACTGATTGTTAAGAATATTAAAATAAAACACAATTTATTATTTTTTTTTGCCACTGATATCTTATGTTGCTGGCACTGGCCATAGGAGAAAATTTATTTCCTTCCTAACTATACGATTTTAAATAATTTGACAGGATATTACTTTACTAAAGGAAGAAGATCTATATAAATTCGTAGCTGGGAAGACAGTTGCCTGTATTACCCTGATCGGTATAATAACTTCAGATTTAAACCAACTTTTTTGATATTGTAAAAAATTAAGCATTATCACAACATGACTCTATCGAATTAAATGCTTTTTCGTAGTCCACCATTGCTATCCACAAGGTGACCTTATATTCATTTGCTTTTTCCACTATTAGTCTAATTGTTTGAAGATGGTCCAAAGTGCTGTATCCCCGTCTATATTCCGCTTGTTCACGTGATTGATAACTGGCTAGTTTGTCCGTTAATCTATATACGTTATGATTCTAGTGAGGATTTTGTATAGTACCGATAACAGGCTGATGGGTCTGTAATTATCCAATTTAAATTTGTTCCCCTTTTTAAAAATACGCACAATCAAGACGATTACCCAAGGTGTTGGTATTTTACTTTCTATACCACCTGTTAAATAGAGCTTGAAGAGATTGCATTATCGATGCCCCTCCATACCTTATCATTTTTATAGTTATTTCGTCGTCCCCTGGTGCTTAGTTGTGAATATGAATGTCGTATGGCATTCATTATTTCATCCATTTTTATGTCGAGAATTTCTTCAGATCCCACACTTCTTACTAGCACTCTATTTCCTTCTTCTTTCCCGGGCTCAGCAATTATGTAAACCAAAAATGGCATGTCCTTTTTCAATGTTAGCTATACAGACAAAACAAAAGTACTAGGTTTTCTGGATGTTTGTGAAACGCGTAGAAATTAACGCTAGCATTATACGCTTGCCAAATTACCCCCATTTTGAAGATGCATTTAAACACAGGAAATACATCAGATCATACACGGGTTCATACCCATATTGTTAATGAATTTATAAGTTTAGTGGTAAAAAGAACATTTTGCACATTGGGTCAACAGATAGGCGGTGTGCGAGATTTGCATTAGGCCTTAAATTTTCTAGCATAACGAAAATTAAACTGCCACTGTAATGGCAAAAGTAGCTACTGTAGTGACAGAAGCGCATGTTTTACCTTTTTTACAAAAAAAATGAAAATTCGTGAATACGAGGGCCATTCAATAAGTAAAGTGGCAAATAGCTCTAGCTCAAGAACGATTTATTGGATTGCTACAAAATTTGGCCTACTTTTCGACATAATCCCCCGCCAATATTAATACACTTGTTCCACCTTTCTGTTAGCTTCTCGATTCCTGTGGCAAAAAATTCTTTCGGTTGACGTCGAAGCCACTTTTTCTTCACTTCTTCATCGTCGGTGAACCTCTTTCCACGGACCGAGCTAGGTCTGGGCTGTATGCGAGATGAGGAAAGATCTCCCAACCCAGTTCTTGAAGCTTTTCTTGGGTAAGTCAGGCCGTATGAAGGCGGGCATTGTAAATAGTTCTGAATAATATTGTGAACAGTTCCAACGCTTACCCCGACCTTCTGAGCTATCATTTCAACAGTAATTTTTCTGTTATCACGAATAAGTTCATTAATCCTCGATTCCAATGAGGGTCCAGAAACTTCGACTTGACGTCCATTTCGCTGCTCGTCACACACTTTTATTCGGCCACTTTTGAACCGATCTATCCATTTGTAAACGTTCGCACGGTTCAGGCAACTTTGTCCATAATGTAAGTGCAGTCTCCCAATGGACTCGCCATGGTAAACTGGATATTTTGAGGTTATGTTTACATTACATGATCGAACAGCTGATTAAGACTCATCACAATGTTGCCAACTTGGACTCCTGGAAGTATGGAGCAGTTTCGTTGAATAGGTTTAAGCTGAGACCAGTTGTCTCTTTACTCATTGAATGACGCTCGTATTTAAGAGGCTCAAACTCGTTTTACATATAGTTTTGACTGATTATATTGTTCTAGGTGGAAGTAAGAATTTATAAAGACATAAATATTATGTATTTTGACTGTACATAAAGAATTATGGTATATTCTTTTAATACCATTTGAATAACATTTTAACATAAACCAACTTAAAAGTAGAACGTAGTTAAATAAGTAAAAGCAGTTGCGCACTTCTAGCTGCTGTGTTTATTTCTCAGGACAAAAACCTGGAGGAGATTCTCCGAAGGGACATGTCCGTAGTTTGGATCACAACACCAGCTGCAAATCTATTTTCGATATTAGTTGACTTATGCCTGTACATTAAAGAGGAATATTTGCTTCCTTTTTACCGTCCTATAAAGTTCCCCTTTATCCTTTTACATTATTGTCTCAGACATAAGTTACACTAGTATTGTACTGAGGTATGTTTTTTTGTATACTTTTTATTCTTTATTGTAGTTACTATAGTTACTATATTACGTTTTCACTTTTTGTTAATGTTCTTTTATTTACATAACGAAAAAGGAAAATATTTGCTAATTTTATTTAGCTACAATAAAACATAATCTCAGCTAGAAGCACAGTATAAATACACAAACTAACAGGATCATTCTATAGTCGACACTCGATATATTTTAGTCTTTCTCTTTTAAGCACAATAACGGTCAGATTTGCTTTACTTGCTCTAGAACAAATCTTACAAGTAAACGTTAAAATTTTGGACCTACACAATTTTACAACAACTTGATTGAGACTTTTTGTATTCTCGACTAAAATCCCAGGAAACTCATCCCCGTAGCTTGCCGACACAAAAAAACAACGAGCTAATAGAGAGATTTTGCAACGCTTATTTTGGTACGCCACTGTCTTTATCTTTATTTGAAGCATGCGCCCACCGTTTGGAGCTTGCGCAGTAGTAAAGGGAACAAATTCAGTATAACAACTCGGCTGTTATCGTTATTTGAAGCATGCATCCACCATCCGGAGCTTGCGCAGTATTGAAACAAAATAAGAGAATCCTTGATTAAGGATAACGTTTTCCTTTATTTAGGAACTTATAAGAGAAGCTATTTGAAGTTCGTTATTCTTATCGCTATTATAGTAGGGCCTTTTTTTATTCGGATTATGTTGGGATTTTGCAATCTTTGGCACAATAGCATTACAGGGTGTGTAGTGCTAATTTCAAATGAAATTTTATTTATCCCACGTTCGTATTACCTTGGAAATATTGAAGGAAGTGATAGAAACCTGCTAGACACAATTTTAATTTAAAAACTTAAGTTGCCCTCTCAAATAAAGGGTGTTTTTTTATAGAGGTATAGAACTTTGAAATGGAATAAAACAAAGATGAATTTTTTAAATCGACATGAAATTTACTTTATTCGAAAGATAATCTTCTGGGATTATAATTTAAATATGACTTCTGGCATATGACCGCCACGGTTGACTCGGACGTAGTCTAATCTGGAGGTCCAATTTTCGATGACTTTTTCCAACATTTGTGGCCGTATATCGGCAATAACGCGGCGAATGTTGTCCTCCAAGTGGTCAATCGTTTCGGGCTTATCGGCGTAGACTAGCGACTTCACATATCCCCACAGAAAATAGTCTAGCGGCGTTAAATCGCACGATCTTGGAGGCCAATTCACGGGTCCCAAACGTGAAACTATGCGGTTACCAAACGTTTCCTTCAATAAATCAATTGTGGCACGAGCTGTGTGACATGTTGCGCCGTCTTGTTGAAACCACAGCTCCTGCACATCATGGTTGTTCAATTGATGAACGAAAAAGTCAGTAATCATGGCTCTATAGCGGTCACCATTGACTGTAACATTCTGACCAGCATCGTTTTTAAAGAAGTACGGACCAATGATTCCACCAGCCCATAAAGCACATCAAACAGTCAGTTTTTCTGGATGTAACGATGTCTCAACATACACTTGAGGATTATCATCACTCCAAATACGGCAGTTTTGTTTATTAACGTATCCATTCAAACAAAAGTGAGCTTCATCACTAAACAAAATTCGCTTATGAAAATCGGGATCAACGGCAATCTTGTTTTGGGCCCATTCACCGAATCTACGCCTTGCTAGGTGATCGTGTGGCTTCAATTGTTGCACGAGTTGGATTTTGTAAGCACGCAAACCAAGATCTTTCCGCAAAATCTTCCATAAAGTGGATGGACACATATCCAATTCCTGTGCACGATGGCGGATAGACTGATTCGGGTCTTCCTCTACGCTACGCTCTACAGCAGCAATGACTTCTTCTGTACGCACTGTACGACGTCTCTGTGGATGCGTATTATCATTTAGAGTAAACGTGGTGCGAAAACGTTCCATAGTTAATGGAATTAATTGCTCTGATGGACGATTATGTTGACCGTAAAATGGACGTAGTGCGCGATACGTATTTCGAACAGAACCATGATTTTCAAAATAAATTTGCACAATTTGGAAACGTTGTTCAGGCGTCAGTCTATTTATGTTGAAATGCCAAACCAAACTAAACATAAATCACTTGACAGCTGACAAAATGGCCGCCCGTTAAAAAAGTGTTGCCAACTTAAAGTTTTATACCTCTATAAAAAACACCCTTTACTAATATAACCAGTGTGCCCAACCATGAAATCAGTGAAAAAATCCCCTAAGTTTATAGAAGATGAATACTAACCTATCCTTGCAATTCCTTGGCGTTAATACTGCGCATGCTTGAGATAACGATGAGGATAAAAGAAAAATAAGCGTTCCAAAATCTCTCTATTGACACAGCGTCATTGTTAATAAGCCTAGCTTACTATTTTTGCTTTAAATTTCAACCAGTCAGCCACGTATCTGTTAAAGATTGAACGAAAAAGAGTGAAACCGAACATTCGGGAGGGTGATTCTGCTAAGTTAATTCATGCTATGCTAGAAGTGTGCAATTTTTTTTCTTCTTAACATTTTGAGATAAAATGTTAAGCAATTAAGAAATAATATATTGCCGAATAAAAGTAGCAAATATAAACTCAATCTTCCGACTCTAAACTAAACCTGTGATTTTTACAAATTAGGTTATAGGTTAATTTAAAAGATGTAAATAGTATTAAAAAGTTTTTTTTATACATATAAAGGTTTATACAAGTTGTAATAAATGTGTTTACAATGGACTGATGTTTTTCATTTTTCACAGAATGTTGATTGTATTTATTTTTGGATAGGGATATATTTATATTTACGATTACAGATAGGTCGGCCTGTAATTTGCCTATTTTTATCCAGAAACCCATACTAAATGAATTGCAACGAAAAAATTTTTAAAAGGTAGAATTGTTGGGAAGGTTTAGGACGCGTCCAAAAATCAGTACAACTCGGTTTAAGCTGTTTTGTATAACCAGATTTTTTACTACTTCAACTTCTAACCTATATACGAGGCTGGTTTGAAAAGTCCGTGCAAAAATAAAAACTACTTATGTGTTTGGGGTAAACCTTTTTTATTTTTCGACATAGTCTCCTTTTAGGCTTATACACTTCGTCCAACGATGTTCTAGTTTTTGATCCCTTCCGAATAATAGGATTTGTCCAAGTCTGCAAAATATCCATTAGTGTCTGCAATCACCTCCTCGTTTGAATAAAATCTTTGTCCCGCCAGCCATTTCTTCAAATTGGGGAACAAATAGTAGTCCGAGGGAGCCAAGTCTGGAGAATAGGGGGGATGTGAAACGAGTTGGAATCCTGTTTCCATTAATTTTGCGACTACAACTGCTGAGGTGTGTGCTGGTGCGTTGTCGTGATGGAAAAGGACTTTCTTGTGGGCCAATCGCGGGCGTTTTTCTTGCAGCTCGGTTTTCAAACGGTCCAATAACGATGAATAATATTCACCTGTAATAGTTTTACCCTTTTCCAGATAGTCGATGAGGATTATCTCTTGCGAATCCCAAAAGACAGTCACCATAACCTTTCCGGCCGAAGGAACGGTCTTCGCCTTTTTTGGTGCAGATTCCCCCTTGGTAACCCATTGTTTAGATTGTTGTTTGGTCTCAGGAGTATAGTAATATATCCATGTTTCATCCACAGTGACGAAACGACGCTTAAAGTCCTCCGGATTCTTCTGGAACAGCTGCAAACTATCCTTGCAACACTTCACACGATTCCGTTTTTTGGTCAAGCGTGAGCAATCGCGGCACCCATCTTGCGGATAGCTTTCTCATGTCCAAATGTTTATGCAAAATATTATGTACCCGTTCAGTCGAGATGCCCACAGCACTAGCAATCTCACGCACCTTAACTCTTCTATCATCCATCACCATATCATGGATTTGATCAATGATTTCTGGAGTCGTAACCTCCACAGGCCGTCCAGAACGTTCAGCGTCACTTGTGCCCATATGGCCAGTCCGAAAATTTTGAAACCACTTATAAACTGTTCTAATCGAAGGTGCAGAGTCACCATAATGTTTATCAAGCTTCTCTTTAGTCTCCTGAGGCGTTTTGCCTTTCATAAAGTAATGTTTAATCACCACACGAAATTCTTTTTCGTCCATTTCTTGAAAATCACTCGACTTCCTTGATTCACACGAATGCCAAACACAAAGAAATAAACCAATATGGCTGAAACTTGGTGTGCGTTCATTCAAGAGATGCTACTAACTAAACATGACCTCGATACGCGCCGGTGGTGCCATCTCTCGGACTTTGCACGGACTTTTCAAACCAGCCTCGTAGATTCTTGAGGTGTTGCTCAGAAATATGAATGCACCCACCCACCAGATCGTTTAAATCTTTCAGATAGCATATATTGGTGGAAAACTGCCAATCCAATCCAACTGAGGCTAGAGGTTGTTTAAACATGTATTTTTTGCCCATCGTATTTTATTCATGAATGCTTGTGTATAAGTGACATTCAACAATATTATAAAATTTAATATTTTATGTGAGATCGTGAAATCCAAAATATAATGCATTGTGACTTTAAAAGGCATGAAGAATTTGTTTTTCAAGAATTATTCGGAATAAAAGGGCAATGTGCATCTTTAAACTTACAAGCTTAAAAATACAAAAGATTCCAGCACTCTATCCTACGATCTCAAGAGTTTATACGCTCATCTACGGTGACCTTCTAGTCAGAAATCTGTTTAATCGTGTCATTTTTATTCTCCCAATATCACACGTTGTAGTATCGTCAGTGAATAATATTTCGTCCAGTCGTAAGTCTTTACCATATACGTTAAGTAGAGGCTAATCATAGACTGATATAAATGAAAGGAAATAAAGGATCCCTGGAACCAATAAACACATCTGATGACCACAAGAGAATGAAAAATGTTTCTCGATCCTATTGAACTTCAATCTACAATCTCGGGGTTTTACAGACCTTGTGCTTTACCAACGAAACTGCAGTGTCAGCGACCTGCTAGTAGGAGATTTTTTTCGTCGAATCTCCATTTCATCATAGCCTTATGTTATCTGTGTGTTAGTCTTTGCACCGTACGTCAAGGACAAGTCACCTACAGAATGAAATAAATGGAAGAAAATATCATCTCTTAAAGGACACCAACACTAATTAATAAATAGGATAATTCCGGTTGAAGATCTATTTCGCCGAAGCAACATAGAGAATATTTCTTCACTCCCTCCAAGGGCAATAAATAATTTTAGCCTTTAAGCCACCCTTCACTGTTCTGTACATTCATGGGTTTTTACCACGTAAACCATGTAATGTCAATCGAAAGGAAATAATGTCGATGATAGAACGCGACAACCAAGGCGATGAAGATGCAACTACAAAGGATCAAACAAGTTTTTGTTGCCCATTAGACTTGAACCTACGATCTCAGAGTTTACGCCTTTGGTGGATACATACTGAGTAACGTTATCAACGAAAGGGGTACAACGAAACCGATCTCTAACCTGCAAGCTGCGGTAGACTTGCGGTATGGTGTAACTAATAAAATTCTATATTAAACTTTAAATATTTTTCTATGCGTTTATTGATGTCAATGTTCAGTAATCGATTATTCCTTATCGGTTATAAAATATAATTTTGATTCTGAAACTTATTTCATAGACTGTATTAGAAGTTAAATTCTGCTTTAAAGTGGTGAATAATAATGACATAAAAAAGATCACCAAACCGATAGCACAGTAAACCCTATACAGTAGCGAAAGTGAGCTCCAAATTGGTGATGAGATCCCTCTTTCAAAATGGCCGCTCTAATCTCGAAATGTGTCTTTTAAAATGTATTGTCGATCGTTTCTTTTTTTTTTGTAAATGAAAAGAATCGAAAAAATCTCCCGCTGGTTCTCTTTTTAACATGGCGGACAACCACGTGACCTCTTGAAAAAAAATACGAGTTTGGCTACTGTATTGGGTTTAGTGTGCCGATAGTGTGAGATGACTATTAATATTAAAGCCTAGTACAATTACTGAATTTAATATGATTGGCCAAAATGCTTCAACTCGTAACATATTATATTCTAATAAAATCTTGCTATAAACTTTAAATTCTGCATTTTTCAAGTTTTTACTATCCATTTACCTTTATTTATAACGAAAAAAAAAATTATATGTTTTCATAAAACTATTTACTTAATTCAAATATAACCTGAGGCGGTAGTGAAGAATATAAGATCAACCGTAGTTTAGGACGTTAGGTTACTAGATAAAGAGTTATTTCGTTTAATATTCCGCATTCCTCACACCCTGCCTTTTCTTTTAAGTGTTACCAGGTGTACAAGTATGAAATACGGATTTCAGACAACAGATGGTGCACCAATGCAGTTTGTGCTATAAAGATTTGGCACTGCGCCATTTTGTTGTGTCATCAATAAGTGTCAGACGCGCACGAGTGATAAATTGGAAAAGTGCGTGCATAGTGTTGGGTTGTTGTGTTCAATATGTCAAAATTTATACCGAACAAAGAGCATTCGCGGACAGCATTAATTTTTTGTTCTCATTTGAAGAAAACTGCTGTTGAATCATACCGAGTGACTTAGATGTTGCAGACAAAGAACGTGGAAAACCGCCAAAAAAATACAAAGAAGTGGAATTGCAAGCATCGTTGGACGAAGATGATTCGCAACACAAAAAACAACTCGCCAAGCAATTGGGCGTTAGTCAACAAGCTGTTTTCAATCGGCTACGAGAGATGGGAAAGATTTAGAAGACCGGTAGATGGGTACCACATGAGTTGAACGACAGGCAAATGGAAAAAAGCACAAAAACACGTGTGACATTTTGCTGGCTCGGTACAAAAGGAAGTCTTTTTGCATCGTATAGTTACAGGGGATGAAAAGTGGATTTATTTTGAGAATCTCAAAGGCAAAAAATCATGGGTAGACCCAGGCGCACCATCCACATCGACCGCAAGACCGAATCGCTTTGGCAGAAAGACGATGCTCTGTGTTTGATGGGACCAAAGGGGCGTGGTCTATTATGAGCTGTTAAAACCTGGGGAAACGGTTAATACTAAATGTTACCAACAAAAATTTACCGATTTGAACCGTTCGCTGCTTGAAAAAATGCCAAAATACCGAAAGAGGCATCACAAAGTCATTTTTCTTCATGACAATGCTCCATCACATACGGCAAAACCAGTTCGCGACACGTTGGAAGCACTCAGCTGGAAAGTTCTACCCCATGCGGCTTACTCACCAGACTTAGCTCCTTCCGATTACCACTTGTTTGCATCGATGGGTCACGCACTTGCTGAGCAGCGCTTTGGTTCGTACGAAGATGTGAAAAAATGGCTCGTTGAATGGTTCGCAGCCAGATTTTTACTGGCGTGGTATTCATAAATTGCCCGAAAGATGGGGAAAAATGTATAACAAGCGATGGAGCATACTTTCAATAAAGCACTTTTTATCGTTCTTCCGAATTTAACATGTTTTTTTAGAAAAAAATATCCGCATTTCTTACTTGTACACCTGGTAAGTCGGATGCGAAAAGCAAAAGAGCGATTTGTATAGGAAAAATGTACGTAGCATCATCTTCCTTATATTTCCATTAACGTAACTTTTCTGTGTCGATGTAAAGACTAATTTAATACTCGTAGAAGAAGCATTTTTGTCAATTGACGTTTTACCAGTTTTATTTTCGTAATTTGTATTCCCTCTGCCAACCAAATAATACAACTTTTCACTTAAGATGATAGCCATTAATCTATAGCATATAATTAAATAAACACATATCTACTTATCACCTTATAGAACAGGACAACAATACTAACTTTCAATACCACACAAGAAAATTATATTTTAGCTTTTTTCTTTTACTTTGATCATAAACATCACAGTAACTATAATATATTTTTTTTTTTTTTTAAATTTTAATTTTAATTTAATAAAAACACTTATAGTGCAGTTAAAATAAGGAGATAGACGTAGTTTAGATACAGCAATATTATGATTTTATCCTCTCTGGGGTATCACCAGTAGTAGTGTCCCGAGTTTTGGACCTCGAAAAACCTCCTTTGTTTATGAATTTAAATTTTCAAAACTCTTAAAAATGTGAATAACTCCGGTTATATAAGTCGAATCGAGACGAAAAAAAAACCAAATTCTTCGTAATGAAATGTACCACAAATTTTCTTTGGTTTTTAGTCGCTCAAGTGCGTACATAACCTACAAAATTAAAAAAACAGGTAAAAAACTGGTTTTTTTTTATTTCATTGTACAGGTCGACTAAGTGAACCGATCGGCTTGAAATTTTCAGAAAATATGCCTTTTGTTATAGCAAAAATACCCTGAAGTTTTGGTACAGAAATATTGAAGGCAGTGGGCACAATTGAATTTGTTATTTAAAATTTGACTTGCCGGTCATTTTATGCCATTTGGTCTAAAAATGGATCTTTTTTTTCAAAATGTAGATCTCGATGCCAGCTTTCCGATGCCTTTTTTTTGGAATCATACTTTTTACTTTTGTTTATTAATCAAATAACAACAAATGCGTTTTCCGGTCATTTTGAAAAAAAAAATGTTAAATGATTTTTTTTAATAAAGATCTCGCGATTCTTTATCAGATGTGACAAAAAATTTTCAATTTTTTTTTCAAGATGACGAAAAAAACGCATTTGTTGTTATTTGATTAATAAACAAATATAAAAAGAAAACGGTTAAAATGACTCCAAAAAAAATTTTTTTAATGGCATTGGAAAGTAGTCATAAATTTTGAAAAAAAAAAAGATCCATTTCGGACCAAAGGGCATAAAATGGCGGGCAATTCAAATTTTAAATAACAAAATCAATTGTGCCCCCTAGGTTCAATATTTTTGTACCAAAATTTCAGGGTATTTTTGCTATAACAAACGGCATATTTTCTGAAAGTTTCAAGCCGATCGGTTCACTTAGTCGAGCTGTACAATAAAATGAAAAAAAAAAACAGTTTTTTGCCTGTTTTTTCAATTGTGTAGGTTACGTACGCACTTGAGCGACTTAAAACTAACGAGGATTTATTGGAAATTTTATTACGAAGATTTTGGTTTTTTTTTCATCTCGATCCGACTTATATAACCGGAGTTATTCACATTTTAAGTTCAAAAAAACGCGTTTTCAAAATTTAAATTTATAAACAAAGGAGATTTTTGAGGTCCAAAACTCAGGACAATATTCCTGGTGATACCTCAGAGAGGATAAAATCATAATATTGCTCTATCTAGACTGTGCAATTTCAAATGCTTCTTTACTGCCCTATTAGTACACAACATTATCATATCATATGTAATGCACCATCTTTAATTTTTCAATTATATACCATTTGAACTCGATGATCTTACAATATTTCTGTAACTATTACTCTCTTAGGTTTCTAATGGGCCTGCTTAACACGGCTTGGGTTTTGGTTGCTCTTAAACTCGCTTAAAATTGGGCATTATTACTTTCTCATACAGCAAATAATAATAAACAAACCAAATTTTTATTTTTAGGATCACGCAGATAACCAATCATCTCCCATACAAGTTCAACAAAATGCTAATCCTTACAAGGTGTTGGTCGAAAAGTACGAAGCATTGGTTGAAGTACATTGCAAAGGCGTAAGGTCAACCAAATCGGACCAGTGTCCGTCACTTCAAGAAGAAATGCAAATATCTGGTGACTTTACTACTACGAGCACGAAAGATACAGACGAAGAAAGTGGTCATGGTGATAGTCTACGTGCAAAACAACACAAGCAAACCAGAAAGACCTTTTCTACTCCAACTGATTTCTCTGAAGCTGAAACAAGTTCTTCTGGTTTTGCAGATGAAACTAGCAACAAAGGAACTCAAACCGAAGGTAGAGTTGGTTCGTTCTTGTGCACAATTGCTGACGGTGAAGATTGCAAATTCAGCATTTATGACGACGCTAGTCCGTTCGATTCGAGATTCCGTGACCGACCGGAGTACCGCGATCTGTTTAAAGAAATATTTAGGGTACTAAAGAAAGCTGCTGAAAATAAAACGGAAGGAGAGGATTTGCCTCTTTTAGATGACAATACTAAAACAGCGCCACCAGCTGTACCTCCTGTTACCCCGATGAACGATCAACTTCCGGAATTCCTCGATGACGATTCTCAAAGCGTCATGTCTTCGACTATGTCGGAATTGTCGACTCAAAACGAAACAACTACTATCGTTGAGAATATTATTCAGTCACAAAATCAACCCATCCCAGAAGCTGAACCAACTGGTAGCGAGCCTCCAAAACAAGAATGCGTACTCAGACCACTGGTTCGTCAACCACTCGAATATTTATCAGTTGAAGTTCGAAAACGTTCATCATCAAGACGCAAAAACAAACTCGCCGATAGATCTGATTCACCAGTTACTCATATTATCGGCAGCCCAAAAATCACCTACTCAAGCCGGCCTAATTCTGGAAGAAGGCGTAGCAGAGATGCTAAACAGGGAAATAACCCTACAGAGGAACCAACATGGAATGGAAATACTCTACAATTTTGGGCTACAAATAGAAACGTTTCGTCGCCAACTCCTAGTCAGGGTAGTGGTAAGGGTTATATTGAATTTAAGCCAAGTTCTGCGTCCCACGATTTACACAAATTAAAGAAATTGGATTTGTCTTATGCTGAAGTACTTAGAAATGCAGACAACAGAAAACGAGAACTCTGTAGACAAAGAAGAAATAAATAAATCTTTTATTTATATGACCACATAATTTTGTTTTTGGTAAAAAGCATAGTGTGTATTTTAGACACTTGACTAGGTTGTATTTTTTACATGGTCTAAAATGTCACATAGAAGATATAAGGTATAAGTGATAAACTGATGAACTATACACCATCTGGTCTCCCTAAAAAAAAAAAGTGAGTATCCTAAGTACAAAACCTGTTTTTGTGGAAAAATTTTGAATATTTTCTAAATCGACAAACAAATTTACTTCAATTCAAATAATTTTATAAGCATTTATTTACGATAAAAAAAAGTTTAAATACAAAATTTGCATCTTACTTAACTAAATACCAGGTTTTGCAATTAAAAAATTGAACTTAAGTTCAAATGTTCATCTACAAGTGTATGCATAAGTTTTTGCCGGTTTTTGTGGTAAAGAAAACACGTAATTTTCAAGGGAAATTCATTTTTTATTTATTCAAAATATTGGCCATTGGCTTCTACACACTTCGCCCATCTTTCAGGTAAATTATGAATACCATTCCAAAAAAAACTGCTTGTCTTTTGTGGCAACCCATTCGTCGAACCATTTTCCAATTTCCTCGAAATTGCTGAAGTGCTGCTCTGCAAGCGCGTGCCCCATTGATGCGAAGAGGTGATTAGTCAGATGGCGCCAGGTCGGGAGAGTACGGCGGATGCAGAAGGATGTCCCATCCAAGCGATTTCAAGGTGTCTTTCACTGGTTTTGCTGTGTGAGACGGCGCATTGTCGTGTAACAAAATCACTTTGCCATGTCTTCTGGCCCATTCCGGTCGTCTTTCGATCAATGCGTGATTTAAATTAATCATTTTTTGGGTCATCATCCAGTAACGCCTGCAATTCCTCATCTTCGTACTTTTGTGGTCTACCAGAGCGCGCACTGTCTTTCACATTGAAAACACCACGTTTAAATTGTCGAAACCATGTCTCACATATTCTAATCGATGGAGCGTGTTCATCATATGTTTCTACCAGCAAACGATGACTTTCCACAGCATTTTTCTTTTGAATAAATAAGAAAAGCAGTGCGTGCCGCAAATGTTCTTTTTCAGGCACAAAAGTCGACATGATCACTGAACGATACAATACTGACGCTAATGTTTGGCGGACTCAACTTGTGTATGTTGGTTAGGTTAATGTCAGACGAACAAACTGACGTATCTATCAAATTCATACACTGCGTACAGTTCGCTGGTGCCATCTCTTAGTGAAACCGGCAAAAACTTATGCATACACCTAGAATATACAGGTGCCACACGAAGGCTCTTAACGATTAAGCCACGTAAGTAGCTGCTATTCGAATCACTGGGCTCATATAAACTTTTCCTTTAGACTGCTCACGTGAACTTGTCACTGAGTGGCTTCACAGACTCCCGTGTAGCATTGTAGAGCGATTTCATGTCTCATGTGATAAGGTTTGGTGGAACTGAAACCTGTTTTTAGGAATTGATTTAGAGTTTGATGAAGAGACGTCCTTCTTTTTATTCAACAATCAAAACAATCGTTGGATATATCAAATAACGAATTAAATTGTCGGTTTGGAAATTTCATTCTTTAATTACCAATTTAATACCTGTGTAATTCCAGAAAACTTTATTCTTGTAAAAGATGAACTTATAATTCGAAAATTTCTTCCAATTTGAAATTTTTATCCTCTTCAATATAACCTTTATATTTTATACATCATAAATTCCATATGACAGATCGATTCTCAATTTCAAATAAAGTCTTTTCAGACTCGGAAACCTCCATGACCATCGTGTACAATATAATCCAAAAGTAGCCTGTGTCCACGCCACAACGTCAACACGACGTGAAGCGAAGATGCGCTACTATATTTTCCAAAAATTGTTTTAAAAATAAATATGGCTGCCAGGGACTGTGTAAAAGGACTCTGATGTCCCCTGATGGCCTGCCTGTAAGGACTCTTTACAAAATCACACATATCGGTGTCGGTACCTGCTCGTAATACTGTGCTGAGAAGATTCACACTTTTACTGATAGATCGAGTCTACAAAAAAGGACCACCAAGCTTTCAATTTCTAATTGATGTCAATATATGAGCTCTTTTAGGTAAGTGAGCGTAGAAAAGTGGATAAAATGGAAGCATGCAGTCACTCTTATCTCGTAGTGGCAGAGCATTGTTAGAAATCTTCGGATGACGCTTAAATTACAATGAACAAAACATGTTTTAGATAAACTCGTACAATTATTGGTGATATAATGGTATATGTGGCTATGCACTTTTTCCCATACCTAAATTAGATATTAAAATACACACTAGGATCTTTTTACCAAAAAGGTTCATTGTATATGTTTTGTTTTTATTGAAATTATTATTGTTTACGTCGAGTCTGATATTGAGTATATGTACATAATAATTTGTTAATTTTGTGTAGGTGTGTCATTTGTATGTTAATATTAGATGTTTTTTTTTTCATTTTTTATTTTATTATAATTTACAAAGGAAAAATCGTAAACTCAAACGGTTTATCTCAAACCTATATAATGTGCCAATTCTAAGTAAAGAATAATTATTGAAAATAGTTAGATAGACATTAAGCATATAACCTTTAATATTTATGGTGTCGCCAACAGCAATAACAACCTCATTATGTCAGTAACGACTAAGGATAAAAGAAGTTTCGTAAAATGAAATAGTATAAGGTAAAGTTTTATTTACTAATTATATTTTTATCTATACAGGGCGTCTTAAAAAGTATCTCTTGCCTATTAATTGTTTTATTTTAAATGGGACATACTATTTTAATTCATATTTGAACTACATAAGTCTAAACAACCCCCTAGTAGGTATAGTATTTTTCACGATCTAAGAAAGTGACTTAGCTACCTATATCCATTCAAAATCCAACAAGATTCGAAAGTGATCAATTTATGGCTATTTAATGGCAAGGCATCGTGCAGGGCCGCACTATACCTGAATGTATAATCTTTGGGTTTATTATTTTATTGTGATGAAACAGTTGAATTTTAATGTTTTATGTACATAATAATACACAATATAGTAATTACACAAATATATTAAAACAGTTAAACAGGGTCCTCGCGTACATTTGTTACGATTTGAGTTATTAATTAATATCTAGTTCAATTTCGCTATCGCTACAATCTTGCAAATCAAAAATAAGTTTTTTTACAGGTTCTAAACTATTTATATTTATGTACATACATCTATATGAGTTTTCAATTTTTCTGACGTATTGAATACAGTTTCTCCAGTTTTCAACGGTTACATTTTTGACTTCTGTCTTTATCAACTCAATCACACTACTACTTAAAGTGGGTGTATTATTGTAAGCACGTATATTAGACTTTATTTTATGCCATATCAACGCGATCGCATTAAAGATACAATAATGTGGTGGAAGCCGAATTATTTCGTGTCCTGGTTCCTTTGCAATTTTATCACATATTCCTTTGAAAAATTGTAACTTTTTAAAACTTCTAACAATTGTTTAACTATATAACTTTCATGGAAATATATGTCACGTTCGCATAAAAAGGGTTGTATTTCCCTTTTTCTACTGGTGGAACTTGGTACCTTATTCATTTGGCGACTATGCACTATAGGAATTTTTACCCCTTTTTTGGCCAAAATTATTTACAGATAAACGGCTGGACCGATTTTAATGATTTTTTTTTGGATTTGACTTTTGCAAGACTCTTAAGAGGGAGGGAGGAACCACTAAAGTTTTTCATACACTGAAAAAAAAATAAGTAAAGTTAACTAAAAAATTAACTAATAATTATTTTCAAAAGAGGTTTAAGGGTTATAGGTTCCCGCATCCAAGATTTTTTTAGATCTTTGATAGGTTATCTGGTTCTCTAAACTGTTTTTTAATAAATATTTTTTCGGGTGTACACTTACGTTCGAATATAACAGTAGAAATTCATTTTACTAATTTAAAGAAGTAACAAACAGTTATGTTTTAAAAAGGATTTTATTCACAAATTTGATTGTCGAGTTCCAAATCGTCCACTACATTTAATACAGATGGGTTCAAAATGCCATTACTCTCCATTTCTTGATTTTCGTTTTCCGAATTTTTTCATCTGTTTGACAATTTTCCACAAAACTTTGCTCCTCTGATCTCAGTAATTCGATTACTTCTGCTGGAAGCTTTAATTTGTTCTGGTGCTTGATGCGTTGATTCAACGAAAGGCTGGAAATAAGCGGATCTGATGTGTCCAATGCTCGATTAAAAACGTCCGCCAAGTTGTTCACCCGGCTACTTTTTCGTGCATGTAGCAATCTATCGGATTTATATATTTTATGGCGCGATTCAGACGCATCCTCACCAAAGCATCCAACTGGAAGCACAGTCGACTCAATAATTTGCCGCGAATGTACAAGAACCTTATGTACAGTTGCTATCATTGGTAACCATGGATACTTCTGCATGAACATTGTGACCGTTTGAAAACAAAATTCTTCAAATTTACTCGAATCTAAAGGAAGCTGACATGATAAACATATTAAAATGACCTTTAAATTATAAATGAGTTCTTTGTCTATGCCTGTAATTTCAGAAAATTTTAAATGTTCTTTGAACGCGCGCCGAGCCGTGTTACCGTCATTCGTACTCCCATAGCCACCAGTCTTAGGCTTATCAACGTGCAAACCAATTTCATCCCAAAATAACTGTTGGATGTCAGCCTTTCTTTTCGCAACTAAGGCTTTGTCAGCTTCATTTCTTATTTGCCACTTTTTAATGTGAATTTTGTACCCTGCATTCACAACAAATTCAAAAAAACGGATCCAGCAATGCAATGGACTTATCCCATATTTTAAGTTCTCTTCTTTAGGTTTAAATTTGTGGTTTTGGAAATTTGTTATGCTCAGAAAATCCTTTGGTGTAGCACCGTATAATGAACGCGTTTGACTAGATTTAGATTCAGTCAAAATATTTAATACTTTGCCATCAATTAAAGTTAAGTACAATTTAAATTTAACGCATAAAGTTTTTGTTTCACCAAGCATTACTTCAAAAGAACTTAAGGAATTTATTTCTTCCTCTATATTTTTCTTTTCTTTCAAAATGATTTCTTTAGTCTCCTTTGTATATTCTAATTTTAATGGTCGACAAAATCTAATAGATTGTGGTGTACGATTGTTCCATAAAATATTTCCGGACGCTTCTATTAAACGCAAAGGTATAATTGTTGTGGCCAAAATAGAGGAGTCACAATTTTGAGACGAACCCGCCTTTTCAAACTGTTGTTTATAGTTTGTATAACCAGTACTATTGTCAAATCCATAACTGACAATTAGTTCGGCGTATAAAATTTCAGTTTTTTTTGTTTCCATTAAGGTAGATATAACTTCCTCTTGCACTTTTATTATTCTTTCGGATGTATGCTTCAGTAACATTTCCAATGGAACTTTCGCTAATGTCTCAGTAACTATTACGCCGTCTGGTCTGCATTTATATTTACTACATGTAAGTTCTTTGTATAGAGGATATATATCGCAATTTCTTATTTTATTTTCATATCTTATATTGCAATATTGCTCTTTTGAAAAGTTGTTTTCTAAAAGAAAGGCTAGTCCTTCATTAGGAGATAGCTTAGTTGGTGTTGCTGTTGAAATTATTTTCCGTACTTTCGCGGCTCTAGTCGGAGTACTGACAGCTTCTTTTAAAACAACTGCTAAATCTAATTGGTTACATTTACGAGCAGCCGCAGATGCAGCAAGAACCAGGGGTTCAACTTCATTATTTTGATCTTTAGAGATTTCTGCTGCAACTCTTCTTTTTGTTCTCTCAGATTTTTGGCAGAAAGTTAATTGCGTTCGTCCACTTTTTGATTTAGTGGAGGCACGCTGCGTTTTACGTTTTTTTATCGAAGTATTGCCTTAAAGCCAAACAGCATGCTGTTTTTCGAAAAGTTTCAAAATCCGACCACTTTTACGCCACTTCATACTCATATTTGAACAAAATATTCGTGACTGCTCCTCTAAATATTGTTCAAAGTTTTCGGAACAATCACTCTCAGCAATGTATGAAAAGAAATGAGCATAAATAGCGGCTCTTTTGTCAACTTCGTTGTGTTTCTCTCGCCATATATTGAATAACTCTGAATTTGGCACGCAGTAGTCAGCTGAAAAAAATACATTTTTTTAAAAAAGTAACAGATAGTAGCAGCTAAAATATATTAAATTCGGAAGATAAATGACTGTCCTAGAGGACTATTATGGTATTATGTCTATCATGTGCTATCATTTTTTTTGTAAGTATAAATAAAATTCCAATTCACAATTCCATTAGTTCATCTTAAGGTCACTTCAACTTTTCCCATTTAATCGATCTAATAGATGAGTTCACCAACATTTCACTATATAATATTAAAGTACTTACCTTCGGCTTTATTTTCCATTTTTTAATTTTCAAAAACTATAAATTTTTATTACGGAAATTTTTGTTAGAAACTGTCACAAAATTTACTGCACTCAGAAGTTTTTTGAAAACTAATTTAGAAATCGCAAGCAAAACAACTGATAAAGTGACTGGAAATCAATTTTGTCAAATAATTTAAAAAGATATGCCTACTTTGCTGTTTTTTTTTTTATATTAAAGCAAAAAAAAAATAAACTCTGCAAAAATTTTAATTTTTTTACTTTGGCCAAAAAAAGGGGTAAAATTTCCTATAGTGCTATAATAGGATCCATCACAATACAGATATTCGGTGGTATATTCGGCATTAATTTGTTTTGAAGCCAATCTTTAAAAACTTCAGCGTTTGTATCACAATGATAATCCAAGCTGGAATCTGAAATATTCTTGGCTGCTAGAAATAGACATTCTGGTATCCAGCCTATCCTTTTACCTTCATTTGACGGAGCTTTGGTGTGGCATTTTTTGGGTTTATCAAACCATCTTTTACTGGATGTGTCGTGGGTGTCATACCAAGTCTCATCTAGGTAGATTATCGTTCGATTTTCCGATCTCGCTGTATTTATATTTTCAAGATATTCCATTCTGAGTTGTTGTAAGTGCCGTGATTCCATTGTAACTTGCCTTTTGTCTATTTTTTTAAACAAAAACCCCAAACGACGTAGAATAGGCCATAAAGTTGTAGAGGAATATTTTATGTCACAACTATCCTCGGACAGCCTCCGTGAACGTGACAATAACGTAGGAACTTTTTGTTCTGCATACATTTCATAAATTTTGCGGCGGATTATGTCTTCTTGTCAGATATTAATACATTTCGACACACCTTTGTCTTTTCGTGTTTTTTTGGGCGCTATCGAATTATTTACAATTTACCAAACAGTACTTTCAGGGATGCTTGTTAAAGCTGATGGAAAGGGCTTCGGACATTTTAAGACACTATTGAACTTTATAATACACACCATTTCAGTATAATACTGCAGATAAAATGAATATTCTTTATATTTATAAACACGATGTAGCCAATAAAATGTTAGATTGAAATATATATATATATATATATATATATATATATATATATATATATATATATATATATATATATATGTATATATATATATATATATATATATATATATATATATATATATATATATATATATATATATATATATATATATATATATATATCATTTACGACCCTGTTACGGCCAGGTACGAGCGAAGATCGTAACGTCGTTTAATGTTTTTATTGCATCAATTTGCCAAATCGCTTTCTTAGATCTTTAAAAATACTATAATGTATATCAAAATTCCATTATTTTCAAAGTAGAGATCTGAAAGGCACCATTTTTTTAACTAGTTGCATTATCTAAACGGAGTAATCAAATGAGCTCCAATCCCTTTCTTAGTTTTTGATGCTTGTCAATTTCTTACAAATGTAACAATAAATTGTAATTGAGAGTAGCGAAAACTAAGATAGAAATATGTTAGTTACTTAAACAAAACAATTCTCTTAATTGGGACAAGTATTTTACTAGGTGTAGTAACAATTAATGAGGTTTCTTGAAATTATTTTTTTCAGAAATGAATAAAAATTAATCTATAATATATCTCTTGCTTAGTTTTAGTTCCTGTAATACAAAATCTTTTTGGTTGAAAAAAGTTGGCGTTAGAATATTTTAGCAACTATGCTGAGCAACTATCTGAGACCAGAGTATACTTTCCCAAAGGTTTTTGGTGCACTTAATCCAAATCCGACCTCAGAATTGCTCCATCATATCAGGTTTTCATGATATTCTAACCTAAAAATGCAAAAAACACGGTTTTTCGCTATATTCGGTATTATATTACACCGCGAATTAATTTTTCTCCACAAAACTCGTTGCAGCATCTGAAAATACTACTCTTCCCTTTCAAAATGCATTTTGAATTTTTCAGATATCTTTCTTCTCGGAGAAATCATCTTCCTAGTACCATCATTGTTAATTTGTTATCATACATCGAGTCCCAATTTAATGGCTTCTTACTTTTTTGTGTCAACTTTTATATTAGTAAAAAAAAGTTTCAGGCAAAAGTTGAAGGGTTTTGAAGGGGCAATAAAATGATGTAATTGTCATGACCTTGGAAGATCATTTTGAAAGTCATTTCAAGGTCAACCTTGATTTTTTTTGCGACGACATCATGTTTTTCTAGCAAAAATACACAATTTTTGTTCATAAAATTTTTCTCGATAGTAATTTAGACTGTTCCGAATTCCGACCCGTCATATCAGATCCGCCATTTTGAATTTTTTAAGGTTAGGGACAAACCATGACTCGATGGGGTTAAACCGACAACGAATTCGGATTCGTTGTTGTTGCTATTTTAATTGGTCAGAGCGCATCAACTGCTAATCATTCAGCGTCCCAAAAATCTTATAATTACACTGCGCTTGCCTGTCGGATCAACTTTTTTTTTGGTATGGTTATAACGAAAACGCCAAACTAATTAATTTCAACGGACGATTTCTCCGAGAAGAAATAAAATATCTGAAAGATTCAAACTGCATTTTGAAGGGGAAGAGTAGTACTTTCAGATGCCGTAACGCGCTGTAATATAATCCCGAATATAGCGAACAACCGTGTTTTTTTGCATTTTTAGATTAAGATATCTCAAAAACCTGTTGTGATGGAGAATTCTGAGGTCGGAGTTGGAATTAGTGCACCAAAAACCTTCGAAAAAGTATAGTCTGGCCTCAAGGTTTGAAAAATGTTATCTCGTGTTATTCAATCTTTTTCCAATAAGGAAGTACTATAAGGGTCGGAACAAATGATAGTCAGGATCCAGCGAGAAAGACTTCTCATACCAACTGCATAATTTTTTCTACAGTGATTCGTACCGTATGTAGCTAGGCATATAATTGACCAGTGTGAGTTCCTTTTGCCTTCACACTTTATGAAGATGAAAATATGTTGAAAATAAAACCTCGTTTGCCCATCGACTGTTTTGAACAATTTCGATAC
This sequence comes from Pachyrhynchus sulphureomaculatus, assembly GCA_019049505.1. Classification (NCBI taxonomy): domain Eukaryota; kingdom Metazoa; phylum Arthropoda; class Insecta; order Coleoptera; family Curculionidae; genus Pachyrhynchus; species Pachyrhynchus sulphureomaculatus. The sequence goes on along the minus strand of CM032456.1, from coordinate 179,403,202 downwards.
GCTAATACATTTTTCTAGTTGGCATTTATAAGCTTAAAAAGCCTAAAGTGATAATCCGCTGTTTTTTATCACCGAGTTTTAAAATTTTAAACGGAAAAACCCTAGTTTTTACCCATGAATCGTGTTCACTAAACTTTCTGTCCATCTAAAATGTTTTAGGTTGTGTTAATTTTAACAAGACCTGATAACAGTTTAGAGTATTAACTAAAAAATCACTTTAGCCAGTATAGCTTATCAAAGTTAAAAAAAAAAGAACCAACCTCAAAATTGTAATTAGTTCGGCTCCTGAAAGTCTTTAAAAAATTTAAATAATTCGCACCTGGGAAGGTCAGATCAGTTTATTCAGTCAATAAGAATTATTAAAAAAATAAATAAATAAAACTTTAAAAAGGCATTACATCCATTTATCGATGACATTTGCTAGAAAGTACTGTATTTGATGAGTACTCCAATCACTTAGAGAACACCCTGTATAAATACTACAAATAATTAAAGTGTAAATATTCAGTCGTCAATGCCTTGAAAAATGACTGAGTTTTGAGATTTCGTATCTTTGGATTGTCTGGAATTTTGGGTAGAATTAAAACGTAAGACAGAAAAATATATTTTAATTAAATTTAAAAAAATTAGTACAACTTTTGTATTTAACTTTTTCCTATATCTTCAGGCGTTTCTAAGATAAAGAGGTAGTTAACCGTTCGTTGTTCACCCTTTACACTTGAATCAGAACTTCTTAGTTAAGTTGTCATAGTATTAATTAAATATTATTAATGCTACCAATTCCCAATGCTTAATCTAATTCACGTACAATAAAACTTTTCTAGATTACTTTTACAATATCAAAATTATTTTATAATCTTAGCTGCACTTTTATTTACCTTTGGGAATAGAACGCATCAGTTGATTTTTATCCGTAAAAGAATTTTTGAAATATAACTCCCTTATTAGTTGTACGAGAAATCAATATGATTCGGCTCACTATCTGAAGTGAATCAATGCCTAACAATCTGAAAACTCATCTTCTTCAGTTATTTAGCAAAAATCATTTTTTTTTTTTAGTTAATATTGAACATCCTCTATCTTAAAGGCGAAGCTACAGAGATTAAGTCTGTATTAGCAAATTGCTTTAAAATTATCAAGGATTAACCTCCTGAGGCTTGTATGTGTACTAAACATGACTGAATTTAGTAAAAGTCATGTTTTTTTAAAATTAAAAAAAAAAATACAAGGTTTGTTCCAAAAGTAATGCGTCACATTTATTTCTCACGTGACTATCCGTCGCAGAGCGTTGCCGCCAGTTGGGATCGGTGCTGGGGGCTTTGGCAACAGAGCACGCCGCGCGGCAGTTAGCTCCGAGCTTCCGGAGCGTCAGAACGCGCGATATAGTAAACGTCTGCTCGGAAATGCCGTCAAAGCCGCGATGGAGAAATCCCTGGAGCAACGATACACAAACGCCAAATTCTACGTGGAAGGGCTCAAAAGACTGAAGCAGAGGGTCAACCGCGTCAGGAGCAAGATCAAAGATTCCTGGAAGCTTCACCCAACCACACCGCCTTTGTCGTGAGCGACTACCTGATCCGAAGCGGGCTGACAATGGTCCCCCAATCTCCCTATAGTCCCGACATGGCCCCGGCAGACTTCTTTTTGTTCCCCAAGCTTCAAAAATTCATGAAAGGACACCGTCGACAACATCAAAACGACTACGACGAGGTTTATAAAGGACATCCCCGTTGATAACTTCCAAGGAGCGTACACGACCTGGAAATCTCGCTGACAAAAATGTATTGAAGCAGAAGGGTCATACTTCGAAGAATTTTAAGTCATTGTACCAATCTGATCAATAAGCTCTGTAAAAAAAATTATGACGCATTGTTTTTGGGACAAACCACGTATATATTACAAAATTATTATAAAGTTCAGAAAAAAATATATCATAGGAGAGCTGTCGATACTTCACTTATAGTAACTGAAAAAAAGTGTTAGTATTACTCTTAGTAATTCAATTATATTAACGCAATTACGTAAGAGTAATTGAATTACTTTGTGAAAGTAACGGGTCATCGATCCACTTTTTTTAAATTAAAGTTATTTAGGCTCTAATATTTTCAGTTACTTTGGTATTTGAACTATTTTCTAAAGTAACTGACGACAGCTCTGTAATGCGGGAATTAGAATCCCAGAGTATATAACAGACAGTTGAAACCTGCCAAACTATTTTTTATTTATCGAGGTTAAGGTGTAAAAATTGTGTTCTAAGGTGATAAGACTTTTTTAGAAGCTTGGATGCTCAGATAAGACAATAAAAGTATCACTCAGTAGAATAACAATTTTGCAAATGAAAATATCCTCAGTATTTGCGCTAATAACTCCTTTTTATCTGGACATTGCTGCTGTTTGGCTAGGAAATCCCTCGTAGCCTGTGTAAAGTTGAGGCTATTGAATCTTTCTTATTGTTTCAGTAACAAAACAAAAAAAATCTAATTGGGGAGTTATAATTAGAAAAATCTGAATATATGATATACACATTTATGGTATTTACGTAAGACTTTAGGAAATAATTTTATAGGTTTTTATTTATAAGAAGCTAAATGTTATTAAGCTGAAATGATTGCACGATTTTCTGTTAAAAGTAATTTGATCGGTTTAAATTCTAGCCATAAATAAAGGGAAAAATATATTTACTAGCATCAAACCAAATTCAGTTTTTATCAAAATAAGTTTTGTAACTATAATTTCTATCGCGACGCAAATTTTGCGATCTATTTTCCCAATATAGTCTACTGCATACTAATAATTAAGAATTAGATTTTTGTATTTCACGTTCTAATATATTATACTTAAGTAAAGCTAAATTTCGTAAATAAATTAATGCTGTAAATGTGGCGTATTCTGCAGTTTAAAATACTGTTACAGAATAATAAATTTGCGGTATTTTTAATCTTCTCAATTTATGGTTAATTTAAACCAAAGAAATCATGATGTACTAATTGTAACCACTGATATAGCTGAAATTGCTGAACAATAAAAATATACGAGGAGGAACCCAAAAGTAACGGGAATTTATTTTTAAGAAAAGTTTTCTTAAATTCTTTTACAAACAACTATTAGTCTCCTTCAAAATACTCTCCATTAGAGCTAATTTATTTATCCAATCTTTTATTCCATTGTTCAAAACATTTCTTAAATTCGTCTGATCCAATGTCCTTCAGAGCCTGCGTTGTTTTTTGTTTCAACTCTTGTATGTCAGCAAAACGTCCTCTTTTCAGGTCCATTTTCATCCTGAGAAACAAAAAGAAGTCGCATGGAGCCAAATCCGAGAGTAGGGTGAGCGGGGCGAAGGGGTCATTGCGTTTTTTGTTAAAAACGCGCACAGTGAGGGCTGTGTGGGATGGAAGGAATTGCTCGACTATCACAAATCAGGACCATTCCTTCGCATACTGTTGCGCAACACTTCAAGGTAGAAACAAAATTTCACAGCCGCGTGATGTTCCTGAGAATCGGCCATCTTAATAAACGACGCTTACCCAAAACAACTTTTACAAAAAAATCAGGAGCCTCTCACAACCTTGTATAGCGATGCCGCTTGGCAGACTGACTTCGGAGGAGTGTAAATACATCACCCTGGCGGTAGAACCGTGTACTACAAGTACCAACCTAACCAAAACACAAGTCCTGTTACATTTGGGTCCCCCTCGTAAATATACTAAAAATGTCAGTTTAAAATTAATTAAATATGTGTTTAACGTCCGTGGAAAATACGCCAGAACAATGACAGGTGAGTTACCATGAAGAATGCAAGTAAGTTTGGCCGTTGCATTAAATGTACGGGAGGTCCAGAAATAATGGACAATCCAGGAATGCCATCTATCAAACATCAAATTAGGACGTGGAATGTTACGCTTCATTTCGAAGCGCGTCATCTAGCCTAGGGAAAAATAACAATGTTCGGCAACCGCAACACAATCACGGCAACAGCAAAGATTTAAGAACTCTCAAAAGGTATTAGTAGCAATAATTTGATGTGAAACCGTTAGAACCAAGAGCAAAGCCCAGGAACTGTCAACGTAGGCCAATAGGGTACTAATACATACCTCTCTAAACAATTTAGCGGTGACAGTAAAAATGTCATGATTGTGTTGCGTAATGTCCAAGATGGCCATCTTCATCTAGGCACGCTGACGAGCTCTGCAATGAAGCGAAACATGGTATCCTTGATGACTGATAGACCGCACCTCCGTGTAATCCATTAACCTTAGACTAGCTGAACTTTTAATACAAGGGCAAAACTTACTAATGGTCTTCCTCCGATAAGCCACTATACATTTTTCAACAATGATGTTAATTTATTTACAAATAGCTAAGGTTTCTATTTAACTTTAAGATTATGGGAATTTTTATAACTGTTTGGAAATACAATATTGGCTGACGCCGTCTCGTCATAGTCATGATAATAACAAGTTCTTAAGCAAAATCAATAATAAATGACGATAACTAATTTCTGATATCACCGTAGTATAAGACGTAATTAAATTGAAGTCCTCGGTTTTGTTGATTATTGGCGAGAGATAAACAAAACTTGTTATTGATTCAAACAATGTTGTGAGTTAAAAGCGCCTTTCTCGACCAACAACCAATTCCGCAAAACCTGCCTGTGTTCACGTATTGGTCAAAACCTGGAAACGAAACACACGACCTTAAAGTATAACTTCTCACTGCTAATTTACAACTTCCGCAATTGTTTGCTTGCATGTAATAATCCGATGTATAAACATAATTGCTTACGCAATACGCAAAGTCTGATACAGTCAAAATTTGGTCCAAGAAATTTTAAATCACCATACTAAGCTTCGTGTGTCTTGTTTCATGTGTTAACCCCTATACCAACTCAGAAATCAATCATAAATATGACAGATCCATACAAACGGATCGCAAGAAACTGTCTGCGACGCTTGGCGCGTATCTCGAAAGGTACTTTTTAAAATTCTAGCCTAATGTTATATGTAATATGTAAATTGTGACAGATTTAAATAAACATTCCAGTAATTTATTACAAATTTAGAGGTTGGATATAAATGTTAGTGTTTTTACTATTCAAATGGAAAATGTTTCTGATTAAATTATTTTACAGCTCTGAATTCTTGTTTTATTTGTAAAATTCATCAGACATCAAAGATGTCAAAATTGTAACTACCGGGTACAAAGTACCCGTTACTCGTCCGGATCCGAAGTACCGGGTAATCGACAATAAATGTACCCGGTACAAAGTATCTACACATTGATGGCGTCTGCGGCCAACTAAACTGAAACTGCCAATGCCATACCGATAGCAGTAGATACCTAGTCGTCTCCACGAAATATATCTCGTCTTCATCGGTGGCGTTTGGTTTCGATACATTCGGTATCAATGGTAATGATTGACAAGACTGGGTGCATGTATACAATTATAAATTACACATACATATATAGATATACCCGAAATGAAACTGGATGATAAATACAAACGGAGCGCGCACAATTCGAAATGCAAGCAAAATTTGCACGTCGTGTATGCAATATTTTATTAAATAGGTATCTATAACATATATATATATACAGTCGACACTGTTTGTAGTGAAACTCTATATAGTGAAAAACTCTTTATAGCAATTTTTTCAAGACCTAGAATATTTTAATGAAATTTCATGTAAAAAGCCCTGCATATAGTGAATCTGTAAAATAGTAACACTCTATATAATAAAATTTTTACCGGAATTGTATGTATAAATTTTTTATGCATTTATTGAGATCTTGGCCATTTCGGGTTTCCCATTTTTATCTAACATTAGCACGATTCCATTTTTATGACGCATTCTTTTGAAAAGGTTCTTATCAGGTAGATTTCTGTGCGAAACCCGGGGAATAACCCATTTTATAGAAACCCGGGGGAGAAAAACCCATTTTACAGTCGACGCCTAGTAATTCGCAAATTCAGGTTCAGTTTCTTTTTGTTTAAGAATCAAGTAAGATGTCCAAGCGAGTGTGTTTAAGTTTAGCTGAGAAAATTAAAGTTTTGGAGGAAGTTGATAAAGGCTGCAAAAAAATTGATGTTGCTGCAAAATTTGGTGTTTCTCCAAGTTGCGTCTCTCTGATAATAAAAAGTCGCGACAGTATCATCAAGAAACCTAGTGTTCCAAGCAGTCGAAAACGAGTACGGGTGACTACTTACGAGGATGTAAATGAAGCAGTTTTACGATGGTTTCAAGTGGCCCGTACGCATCAAAACGTACCAATATCGGGAAATTTAATACGAGACTGAAACTGTTTTAAAAAGTGCATTGAAAAAGTACGAGCCAAAAAAGTTTTCAATTGTGATGAAACCGGTTTGTTTTTTAAATGTTTGCCAAATAAAACTTTTGCTTTTAAAAGTGATAAATGTTTTGGTGTTAAAACAAGTAAAGAAAGGGTGACACTTATGGTTGAAGCAAACATAGCCGAAATGGTAAATAAAAGTCCGTCAACTGTTCAGCATATCATTGAACGTTACCGGAATGAAAATAGAGTCGAGAATAAGTCAAGGTTGGCTCCAAATAAGATCTTCAATGAACGTGAAGAAAGATATATCAAATAATCCAAAAAAAAAGTGCGCCAAAGTTGTGCGCCGAGGTGGAAAGACAGTTTGGAAAAAGGTGTAACCCCGAAACAGTACGACGGATCTTGCGAAATAATAATTTACATGGTCGAACTGCTAGAAATAAGACTTCATTAGCCAAAGAAATAGACGCGTGAGATTGGAATTTGCCAGAGAGCATATCAATAAAGACTTGAACTTCTGGAATTCAGTAATATTTGCTGACGAGACCAAAATAAACTTATTTGGGTCCGATGGAAAAATATCAGTGTGGAGAAAGCCTAACGAAGAATTAAAATTGAAAAATATGAAAGCTCCGATAAAGCACGGTGGAGGTGGAGTGATGTTATAGAGCTGTATGTCATCTGCAGGAGTAGGTAACATGCATTTCGTCGAAGGGAATATGAACCAATATGTGTACTTGGATATACTAAGGCAGCATCAGAAGCAGGCTCAGAAAAACTGAAATTACTGCTCATAGGTAAAAGCAAAAATTCCCGTTGGGGATGACTTCTGAGATTTTCGAAAGATGGATCAAAGAACTGGACACGAAAATGAAAAGCCAAAAGCGAAAGATTGTGATGTTTATAGACGATTGTCCTGCACATCCAGTTACTGTAAGTAAAAAATTAAGGAATATTGAATTGATCTTTTTTCCACCAAACATGACCTCCAAATTGCAACCTATGGACCAGGGTATTATAAAAAACATAAAACATCATTACCGAAACAGAATTGTTCACAAAATTGTTAATGCGATTGATAACAACCTTCCAGTCCAAAAATTGATTACCCTTAAAGAGTGTATAACCGAAGTCGCTAAAGTATGGAGTGAAAATGTTTCTCAGAAAACTATCAAAAACTGCTTTTCTAAAGCAGGTTTTACTGAAAAAATTGACGAATGGGAAGAAGAAGACGAAATGGATCTCGCTACCTTAAAAAGGCAATGGGATATTCTACCAAAAACTGCTACCGTCGACGCAGATTCTTTACTTGAAGATTTCTTAGAAATCGACAATGATGTTGGCACGAGAGATCTCCCAACTGACCAAGACATAATTGACGATATAAAAAGTATAGAAGATCATGAAGAAGAAACTGAAACCGGGGAATGTCCTGCTAAATTTAGTGAAAATGAAATAAGAAATGCATTTGACATTGTGCGAACTACTCTCAGGGGCCAGAAAAGTGTACCTGATCAAATCTTTACGCATTTGAATAAATGCGAGAATTTTGTTGAGCAACAATTATTTTTCCTAGTACGTATGTACGTAGTATGTACATATGTATTAACAGATTTTGTATTATTCTTTTTATTTCGTATGTAGTACATACATACACAAAGTCCGTACGTTATATCTTTACACGTGCGTCATAGTTTTCAGGCAAATATCCCAGACGACTATTATATTTTTTGTCTCTTTTTACCAATACTTACGATTTATTGGTGAAAAGAGACAAATAATATAATAGTCGTCTGTTATATGACCTGAAAACTATGACGCACGGGTAAAGATATAACGTACGGACTTTATGTATGTATTTAGCCCTGTACATGCTATGTACTATTTAAACTTTCAAATGTTTAATAAAATCTTTTCTAATAATTCAATTTTGCAATTTTTTTGTTGCTTGTACTTTATAAAATACAAGTAAATGATTACCAATATAAAATACATACATAGCAATATATACGGATTTTTTCTTTATATAGTGAAAAACTTTCTATAGTGAAATTTCGGTCAACATTTTGGTCTTTCACTATATAGAGTGTCGACTGTATTTATACACTTTTGCATCCATTCGAACCAATTCTCAAAACATTTTTGCCACTCTGAAGTTCATATCTTAAAAACATGGTTTTTGGAAGGATTCAACAGCTTCTTAAGGTGATGAAAATCGCTGTCCACGCATTTTTTTTGACATTCGGGAACAAAAAGAAGTCGTTAGACGATAAGGCAGGTGAATACGGGCAATGAGACATTAATTCGATGTTTTTCTCCATGCTGTGTGATAGCTGGCATTGTCATGATGAAGAATGATGCGACGTTTTCGGTTGTTTTTCCTGACTTAATCGATGATTTCTGGCAAACAAATTGTTGTATACTATTCCAGCATTAACGATTCTTCGATCCTCTAAAGCAATGGTTACAACAAGTCCAGTATAACCAAAGAAACAAGCGATCATTTTCTTGGATGTAGAACGAACCACTTTTATTTGATTCGGTTCATCTTGGAACACCCAAACAGTTGATTGTTGCTTAGTTTCCGGCGCGTACGAATATATTCAAATTTTGTCTCCTGTTACGATGTTGTATACGGATTTTGCTTGTCCTAGGCCGAATTTTTAGAGTAATTCCTTACACGAATTAACATGAGCATGTTTTTGAGTTTCGGTCAATTATACGGAATCCATCGAGAACAGATCTTTTCCACAGTGAAATGTTGATGCAAAATCGAATGTACTGCAGTCTTCGATATGCCTAAAAATGCCTCTATCTCACGATAAGTCACATGTCGATCCTATTCAATCACATTGCGCACAGCATCATGTTTTTTGGAACATCAGACGATTTTGGTTACGAAATTCATCGCTGACGGAAGCACGACCATGACGAAATTCTGCAAACCAATTGTAAACAGTCTTTTCTGATGGTGACTCATTACCAGCAGTTGAACGAAGGGATTCGAGGCATTGTTGTAGAGGTAGGCCTTTACTAAAATCGTAAAAAATTATCCAGTGAAAACTTTCACGTGAAATTTCCATTTGTTCACAAAACTATTTTTTTAAACGCTCACTGTAAACAAATTACTCGGCCAATTTCTGAGCTGCCAGCGTTTTAACAATACCAAATGTCAAATTTTACAACAATGGTAATGTCACATCTGAATAGCGCCAGCTAGTGGTCGTTTGTAAAAACTTAAAAGGCAGCCCTTGTAGTTATAGCATCTTAGCTACCTAATAGCCAATAAATCAATCTAGCTTAATCTAGAATCTAGTAATAAAAGTATAAAACAAATATTTACTACCTAAACATTTGTTTAATTATAAACAAATAAAATAAAATTATATCTCGGTACAAGAGCGACTCGCCACTCGGTTATTAAAAAATTATCAAACGTAATGGACTCGTGATAATTTTTGGTCAATCTACACTTTATGAAGAGTATTTCAGAATTTTTCAAAATTTTTTGATAAGTAGTTTTCGAAATAAACTGGAGGAAACATCGATTTTTGGCAATTTGTTTTAAATAAAACAAAAAAAAGTGTGCGCAAGTATTAGATCATATATATTTTGAACTCGTGTTTTGACAAGCTTTCACACCCCACTCGATGATAGAACACCACAGAAAAACGAAAGAGTAGATAAGATAAACAATTTGATCAGAGAGTTAATGTCAGATATAAAGGATATAAAACAAGATCAGAAGAGATACCAACAAGAGTTGAAGGATCTAAGAAAGGAAAATGAAGTATTGAAAGAGGAAAATAAGATAATTAGAGAAAACATGAGAAGTATGGATTTGAAGATGAGTAAACTGGAAAAAGACAACGTAAGCTGTAATATCGGGAATGAGATTTGAAACAAATAGCCAACCAGATCTGAAAATGGGGGTAGAACATTTTATGAAGAGGAGTATGGACACAAACGTACAGATTAAAGATGTGATAAAAATAGGAGCAACTATATACAAGACAACTTGGAAACACGGGAGATTAGGAAGCTGTAATGAAAAATAAAAACAAACTGAGAAACGTAAGAGAGAGAGAGAGAGAACAAGATACTCACACAAACAGAAGAAATTAATACAGAAGAAACAAAAGAGGCAATCGGTAATTTAAACAGGATGGAAGAATATAGAAGGAAATATGGAAAAGACAGAACTCGACTCCACGGGCCTTACATTCCTAACACAAGGGGTAGAAAGGTATAAGGATTAAGTAAGTGAGTAAAATAACATATTATGTTTGACGAAAACAATTTCCAAATACAATTATATTTACTGATGATGATTCTAAATTATAAATGAAATTCTTAATTGGTAAGTATTAACTTGCGTAATCATTCCAGAAGGCTACAAAACTAAGAAAAGAAAAACAATTTATTTTTTACATTTACTATATTGTCTGCATAAATAAACCTAAAAAAACACTTTCGTAATAAAACATTTCAAAAAAAAATTTCGAAATTCAGTTAGAGTTTTGCCAATACATGAATCACATTATAACTTTACACCCAGTCACTGATGAAAGCTTAAACAACTGCATTAGTTATCAAGAGATGATGAAAAAAAAATTACCGGAAAAAGTGCAGTAATCCTTCCCTTGGAGTACACTCTTAAATATCCCAGTACTATTTTTAAAATTTAACAACCAATTAAGAGTGATAGTATATCGTATTACTCTTGACGTAGCCTATAAATATGAAAGTCAGCATAAGTAAGTAGCTTAAGTAATTTTTAAAAAATATTGAAGCAACCCTCGCCTTTTTTTGTTTAACATTCAAAATTCAAGCCTCGACAAAAGGAAAATAAAGTCGACGCGAGACATAAAATCATATAGTGACTCTAAAATATGTCGCAATCATATCAAAAAGTTCTATATTATATACAATATTTAACCAAGAATGAATTGCTATGAATTATATAATCGAATTTGAGTTTCAAAATTTATTAAAACATTTGTGACTTGGGTACTGGTAATAGGAGATTCACACATTTTTGGCTTAATCATTTATTTTTAATTTAAATACTAATTCAATACAGTTTCCTGATATTATATTAGTAATATTACACAAATATTTTTAATAAAAATTTACAAACAGAAGAGCTAAATACTACTTTCTCTGAAATAGTACCTTATGAATGGTGCCTAAATCTGGGACTAACTTGTTTGCCGAATTGACAGAGGAGGCAGTGCTTCTTCCCAACATTCTGAAAATAAATTTAACACAATTCATAATCTTGGGAAATTATCTATATTCTTGTCTAAAACATTACCACAGTAAACATAAAACACAGTAGTGAGAGTCCGACACGGCACCTTTGATCTCAAAGGGTTGGAGTTTGTAATGATCACATGTCACATGAAAAGTTTTTTTTCAGAAACAGTTTTTATCAAGTTGTTATTAAAACAGATATACAAAAAAAAACAGGGAAAAAGGCAAAGGATACAAGGAAAAAACACATTTGACTTCAACGCTTTTTGCACGTTATTCATTTAAATATCTCATTGTTGAATTTATATTCCTCAACTATTAGAGATATTGTTCGGGGAAGAAAATGCTTATTTTAAGAATATATATATCTGCATATCTTTAGCTTCGCACGTATAATATCAACAATCAAGCTCCTTTATATTTCAAAGGATCCCAATAATCTGGAGAGATTGAAAATAATAATAATTATCATTTCAGATGAGAAAATGGCTGTAGAACATTTTATGGAGGGGAGTATGATCACAAAAGTACAGATTAAACATGTGATAAAAATAGGAGCGACTATATACAAGACAGAACTTGGAAACACGGAAGATAAAGAAGCTGTGATAAAAATAAAAACAAACTGAGAAATCTAAGAAAGAGAGTTTACATAAACAACGATTTAACAAAAGATGAACGGGAAATTGAAAATAAATTAAAGTATATAGCAGAGAACGAGAGAAAGAATGGAAAAAGAGTGAAATCAGGATATCAAAAAATCATAATCGAAGGAAGAGAATATAAATGGGACATTGAGGAAGAAAAACTGAAAGAACAAACGAAAAACACTACAACCATCAAGCCAAAAAACTGAGAAAAAGGAGAGAGATAGGTAGATTGACGATGACCCCAATACAAGTAGGAAGATAATCAAAGACATAGATAGGAGGAAAGAAATGGGAAATAATTATCGAGTTATTAGATTGAGAGCACGGAATAGGGTATAAACGGAAAAGAGTACTATGTACTATGTAGGAATCACAGAAACAGAAAGGAAAGGAAATAGATGTAAAAAATTAGGAGGAAATGTCATAAAAGAAGAAAACAATTTTATGAAAAGATGGAGGGAATACTACACTCCTGGACAAAATTAACGCAACAATCTGAAAATTAATTTATCTTTTTCTTATGTCAGTTTTAAAGGTTATCAAGTATTTGAATAGTAGGCTATGCATATTTTGTTTCGTTGTTCATGACAGAAATCAAAACAATTCGTTTAGATTTAAAGTTTTAAAGAATTTTTTAGAAGATAAACAATTTTCTGTAATAATGCGATAGTTTTTGTTTAAAAGTAAGCTTATAAATTGTTCCCTTTTTCAAAGTAATACGTTTTTGTGGTAGACTGTTTTATATTTGACCCGAAGAATTAGAAAAATGAATCGAACAAGGAATTTAACTAAACACGAGGTAGTGCGAGCCTCAGTTTTATTGGACGAGGGATATTGTCAGAGTTATGTTGCCAATTTGTTAGGCAAACATCGTTCCACAATAAGTCGTATGGTAAGACGCTTGACTGAAGTAGGAACTTATTATAGAAGGCTAGGGCAAGGGCGAAAACGATGCACTAGCGACCTAGATGAACGTTTTATAAGACAATATGCTTTAGGAAACAGGACTGTCACTAGTTCTATAATAAGAAACGAACTCGAAGCTGTTCGCAATGTCACAATTTCTTCTAAAACAGTTAGAAGACGGTTAAATGAAGCTGGATTAAACAGTAAGAGACCAGCCACTGCGCCCTTGCTTACTAGAGAGAACAGAGTTGCCAGGTTACGTTTTGCTCGAAATCACGAAAACTGGTCTGTGTATGATTGGAAACAAGTTTTCTTCACAGATGAAACTAGGGTTAGTCTAAAACATCCAGATGGTCATGAGCGAGTATGGCGAAGACCAAGAGAGAGGTTTGCTCCTTGCAATATCTCTGCAAGGATTCCATTCGGCGGTGGCTCTGTTATGTGCTAGGGTGGCATCTGCTTTGATGCTCGCACAGAGTTAGTTCCTGTCCGTACGAGATCCATGAATGCTGACTACTATCTTGACAATATTGTAATAGAACATGTGATGCCTTTCGATCATTTTGTGGGGCCCAATTTCCTGTTTATGCAAGACAACGCTCGACCTCACGTGGCTAGGGAGGTACTCGATTATCTTAATCAAGTTGATATATCGATTATGCAATGGCCACTAAAAAGCCTGGATCTGAATCCGATAAACCTGCACCTAGAAACCTGAGGGAACTTGAAAATGCAGTTATCACAGAATAGGAGCAAATTCCTCAAGATTTTATCCAAAATTTAATTAGAAGCATGCCTAGGCGCATAAACGCTGTCATCCGAAGTAGAGGAGGCAACACACGCTACTAGTGTCCCAGTTACACCATTAATTTTGCTACTAGTGTCCCAGTTTATTTTTTTTCATTATTACATAATTTCAACGATTTTGTTATTAGGTCTTGAGAATAATTGTAATTCGAATCTTATAGAGAAATTTGGTAGCTAATTCATTTTTAAAGTATCCGAATAAGTTTTTTTTTTCTAACTTTTAGTGTAACCAATGTTCATAAAAAATTATTAAAATTAATTCATTATAGAGATTTGTATGATTTAATATATTGTTGCGTTAATTTTGTCCAGGAGTGTATAAAAAACTATCAGATGGGAATGACATAACATATAAAAATCAACATAGAGACATAATACCGGAACAAGATACAGAACTCACACAAACAGAAGAAACTAATACAGAAGAAGCAAAACAGGCAATCGGAAATTTAAACAGGATAGAAAGATATAGAAGGAAATGTGGAAAAGATAAATATAGAATAACTCAACTCCACGGGCCTTATACTCCTAAAAAAAGGGGCAAAAAGGCATAAGGATTAAGTAAGTAAGATGAGATCGTTTTTCTTCTGAACTTAAAAATAATGTGAACACACTTCTTATCCTATTTTATCATTAGTTAAATCTAATATAATAATTTTCATACAACTAATGACTGTGTCTATATACTACTTATCTAAAAAATTAAATCCATACACTGAATCAGTGTATGGATTTAATTTAATTTTTAAATTATTCAAAATTTAATCAGTAAATTATTCAAACTCATTCGTGCTGGAGCATATTTGAAACTTAACCAACGAGGATTAGTATTAAAAACAACTACGGAACATTTTATTTAGAAGTTACATCATTGTTACAAAAATGTAAGCAAAATTAATCTAAAAAAAGTCTCCATACACTTAACAATTACCAATAATAGTTTGACGGAATTTAACGGAAAATAACAACTTCGTTTAAACTAATATTTAGTGGGACCACCGTTGGCCTTGATTATCTCCTGTAACCTTTTTGTAACACTTACAACCAGCTTTCTAGTAACTTCTGCTGGCATGTTCTTCCATTCGTTCAATATTCTGTTTTTTAATTCTTCCCTATTTGAAACGTTATGTTTGCGAAGTTCCTCCCATAAACGCTCGATGGGGTTAACATCGGGTGATTGCGGAGATGAATGAAACTGCTGTCGCACATTATGGATGATCCATTCTCGCACCCAATTTGCGGTATGTTTCAGATCATTGTCCTGTTAGAAGATGTATCTTTTTTCGAGTGCTAATTTTTGGACACTTTCTCTTAAATTGTCTCTCAAAACGTTCAGATAAACATGTTGATCCATGGTACCATTAATAAAATGTAAATTTCCAACCCCTCCAGCGGACATGCATCCCAAAGCAGAACACTGTCACCCCCTTGTCTCACCGTGGAACAAATGTTTTTAATATCGACTGCGGTATTTTTCTTTCTCCAAACTTTAATTCTGCCATTAGACCCAAAAAGATTAATTTTAGTTTCATCACTAAAGATTACGGATTCCCAAAATTCAGGAGGTTTAGTAACGTATTCCCTAGCAAAAGGTAACCGTTTTTTGCGATTAGCTTCCGAAATTAACGGCTTCTTCCTGGCTGCACTCCCCTTTTGGCCTGCCCTGCGAAAACAATTTCTCACTGTTTGTGAACAAACATTTTTCGAAAATAGTTCCCGTACTTCTTCTCTTAATTTTGGGCACTTTTCTTGGGATCTATAATTATTTGTCTAACAATACCGGCCTCTTCACGTAGAGTCAGTTTCTTAGGACGACCGGAGCGTGGTCGAATTTTATAGGAGCCCGTTGATTTATACTAGTTTACAATGTACTGAAGTAGCATGTGACTTTTTAACAATTTTTCCTATATTTCTGTACGATTTTCCATCTTTCCACAAATCAATTATGATCTTTCGAAGTTGAAATGGAATTTTACAATTTCTCTCGCTCATTTTTAATACTACTTTGAAAACCCACTGCAAAATTACTAGCAACAAGTAACAGATTATAAAGTATGGCCGAAAATTATTCATTTGTTTTCAGTTTAGCGAGCAACAGATAGCTTGATAAAATGTGGCTGATTATAACATGTTTTTTCAATGCAGTTCTTGAGTGTATGAAGATTTTTTTACTTTAATTTTGTTTACATTTTTATATCAATGATGTAACTTGTAAATAAAATGTTGCGTAGTTGTTTTTAATACTAATCCTCGTTGGTTAAGTTTCAAATATTAATTTAAACATGTTTCCTCATAGTTCCAATTAATTAGTTAAACATAACAGAAAAATAGTATAGAGAACAGGTGGTGTATGGAAATTTTTGGACCGACTGTATACTTTTAAAAGTACTAACCATACAACAAAAACTTCCTCTTGATATCTTTTTTATAATTATTTTCAATTATAACGTCAAACGAGTCATTTACTTATTGGAAAATTATTAATAATAAATTTCGGAGCATGTTATAAAAAGATTCTCCTTGAAATCCACATGTAAACACAACCGGAGACCGCGCTGGCAGCCATGTTGTTGGTGTGATAGGAGACTCATGCGTAATAAAAAACAGGTCCTAAAAATTTTCTTGAGCGTCGCTACTGTGTTTTACTGTGACATTACATTCAAACTCTACAGCAAAACCCTTTTTACTGTGAAATTATCATTTGTCCTTATTCCAAGTATTTTAAATATCGGGTTTAAAGAGTTGATCATAAAACTAAATTTACGTGACACTCCAATTTGTACAGGATGTACGGATAAAATAAAATAAATAAGACACTTAAAATTAAATCATTTTTCTGCATAAAATTTGTCGTAAAAATCTAGTACAAGGTCTATTGAAATTGAAAATATTTATAGTAAAAAACAAATTGTTAAATAAAAAACACATTTTTTCAATATCAAATTACAGTCTTTCAAAAATATTTTACTTTTAAATAAGCTAGTAAATTCAAATATATAATTATGAACATTTATATCATTTCATCAGTAAAATAAAATTTAGAACTATGACTCTCTTTTGCTATTTTGATGTAGAAGAATTAACAATATTACAGTTTAGGGTTCCTTATTAAAGTCCTAGAAAGAACACTACCCTATTATCCTAATGCCTAATTAAAAATATTGGACATTATCAGTGACGCAGTCAAGTCCAAGGGGTGAAGGGGGGCGATAGGGCTATAAAAGGCGAAAAAAACATGAAAGGCAGAGCCGCCTATAGAGGAAGGGGAGGAATTCGATAATGGAGGGGGGCAGATGAAGTGTCGGAAGATCAATGAAAAGATGGACTGATGATACCAAGTTGATAGCAGGGAGTAGATGGCTCCATCTTGCACAGGATAGATACAATTAGAAGAAACTTAAAGAGGCCTATCTCCTGCAGTGGAGAAGCAATGGCTTATGTAGAAGAAGATCCCACCCCATTAAGTATTTTATGACCCCTAATGGAACTGAGCCATTCCCATTATTAAACTTAAAAATTGTAGTTTTATAATCAAGATCAATAATGTATATTATAAAAGTTCTTTGTTATACCTAAAAGATTAACTGCATCCAACATGTCATTTTTATCTGGCTTTAAAGAGGTACTTAATAATGGTTCTCTGCTATCACGCAACATTTTGAACTGACTTCTTGAAGTCGATTATATCAATACAAGGCTGACATAAAAATACCATGTAGGCTAAAAAGTTTTTGGTCTGACACGTAGATGTCGCCCTTTTCAAAAATCCATATGATTTTTACGAAGTACCAACCTTCAAACGATACGTGTTAAAATTTCATGACGTTTCGACTTTTAGTTTACAAGTTACAATGGTTTTAGTGACGCTACTTCTGATATTTTCAAAACAATGCAAAAAATCGAATTTCGTGTGTTGATTAAAAAACAAAAAACATTGTTTTTTGATGGGAAAAAAATACCGCTCAAACAAAACAATGGCTTGATAAGTGTTACAGGGACTCTGCCCCCGGAAAATCACTCATTTACTGGTATGCTGAATTTAAACGCGGTCGTACACGTACAAATGATGCTGAACGCTCTGGACGTCTAAATGAGGTGGTTACACCGTAAAACATAAAAAAAATCCACAAAATTGTTTTGGATGACCGTAAAGTAAAATCGCGTGAGATAGCTGACACCCTAGAGATATCAAAAGAATGTATTGGTCATATTTTCCATGAACATTTAGGCATAAGAAGCTCTGTTCGAAATAGTTACTGCGACTGCTCACAATGGACCAAAAACAACAACGTGTTGATGATTCTGAGCGCTGTTCGGACCTGTTTAAGCGCAATAAAAAGGATTTTTTCACGCGATATGTGACAACAGATAAAACATGGATCCACGATTACACACCGGAATCAAATCGGCAGTCAGCTGAGTGGACAGCGGCCAGTGAAAGCCGCCTAAAGCGACCAAAGACACAACAGTCGGCTGGGAAGGTTTTGGCTCTGTTTTTTGGGATGCGCATGGAATAATTTTCATCGACTATACTGAGAAGGGAAAAACCACCAATAAAGAATATTATATAAAGTTATTGGAGCGTTTGAAGATAGAAATCGCAAAGAAACGGCCCCAAATGAACAAGAAAAAACCGGTCAAGTGCAAGTTGAACTTGCACAATTAGTGTTCCGTACGTTGATGGTTTTTAAATTAAAAATTTTTGTTAGGGTGGTATAAAATGATCAGTGACTTCACAAAACACACCCGAAATGAGTTTTCAACAAAGTTTGTTTCCAATCTTTACTGAAAACTGGTGACCTTGAAATTTTGTTTTTTTTTTATATATACCAGATAAATTATTAAAGGTAATGCATGCACTCGTGATAATTTTCATTCAATCTATACACCGTGGAGAATATTCCGGAATTTTTTCAAAATTTTTTGATCAGTACTTTTCGAGATAAGGCCCGGGACAGCGATTTTTCGCGAATTTTTAATAATAATACAAAGAAAAGTGCGCGCAAGTATAATATTATATATATATTTTTTACTCGTGTTTTCACAAGCTTTCATTTGACACCACACTCGATGACCTAGTAAAAATTTTTTTTTTTCACTTCCGACTTCACTCCCCAAAACTAACCCCTTAAGTCAAAATTTAATTCTCAAAAACTACATGGCTCTGATGAGGCCGTCAATTCCTATATTATTACCAAATTTCACCTTTCTATGTCAAATAGTTTCGGAGAAAATCGGGTGTGACAGACAGACAGACAGACACCGAAGTGATCTTATAAGTGTTCCGTACGGAACACTAAAAAGTGCTCTTTCATCAAGACAATGCAACGTGTCACAAGTCAATGGTTACGAAGGCAAAATTGAATAAATTGAAGTTCGAATTGCTTCCTCATCCACCGTATTGTCCAGATTTGGACCCCAGCGACTATTATCTATTCGCAAACCTCAAAAAAATGCTCGCGGGAACGAGATTTGACTCCAATAAAGGAGTTAAGTTTTAAGTAGCTAGACCAAAAAGTTTTCAACGTACGTGTTATGTTTACTATATTAATGCAATAAATGAAAGTTAATGAAAAAAAAATAGGAGTAGGTCAGGGGAGGAGCACAGAGGTCAACTTACATAGGTCTAAATAGTATAAATTATATATACCTTCAACTCTCTGTACCTCGGAAAGGAATCCTCTCCTTACTGTCAAATTTTTCTGTGATATATTTATGCACTAATCTGTTGTACCGGGTGAGTCAACGACAGAGTAAAGTTCATTACCTCATTTGTTTCAGGAATGACAAAAAATGTTAAATACAGTAGTTTTATGGAGTGTCAAGGTGCACAGTTTAAAATTATTTTTAAGTATACAAGGTACTTCAAAAAAATGTGGCCGATATAACATATGTTTTTTTTGAAATGGAACATCCTATTTTCTAATTTATTTTTAAATTCTGCGCAAAATTTTATAACTTTTTTATTAATAATGTTATATACCTAAACCTAGTAGTTTTTCTAATATTTCAATTTCATTAAAAAAAAAAACTAGTTTTCAGTTTTGTAAAAAACTGCCAATAGCGCCATTGTTTCTGAAGGTGGAATACTCATAATTGGTACAAGCCTTCTATAGAGATGAAAAAAAGATATATGTAAAGAAATTGGAGTTAGATGCTACAGAGTGTTTAAAATAAATTTATACATTTCGACTATTTTAAATTGAAAAATCTCAAATTTTTTAAATGGCATACCCTGTATATTATTATTTTTTCTGATAGATTTTACAAAACTCTCCAACTTTTATTAAGTATGTCATATACCTATTTCTAATAGTTTTCGATTTATTTTGAATTTTTCAATTTTTACCCTTGTTTTTAATACACTTACGCTATTGTGAATACATAAACAAATAGTTAATAATAATTTTAATATAGTTTAACTTATCTAATGATTAATTATTATGACGTAATAAATGTTCAAAAATATGCCCGTCTACTTGAATACACATGTTTAGTCATTTTACTATATTTTCCTTCACTTTCCTTAGCACAAATGGTGTTATTGTCCTGCTGGCATGCCGTATCCTATTTTCCATATCTACTGGTATTGTAGGGGGATTCACATAAACACGATCGTTAATGTAGCTCCACAAAAAGAAGTCTAAAGGTGTTAAGTCACATGATCGACGGAGTCACTGAATGAATCCATCCCTACCTACCTACCTTGGTCTTATTGAATCCACATTTGTTCCCTTTCAAAGTTACCAACTTCTTCAAGAAGCTGGGGTAATTCGTTTTGCAAAAAATTTAGATATCTAGCTTAAGCAGTTCGCAGAAAAAATATGGACCAATAATTCGAAAATTTCATATTCCACACCATACATTAAGCGACCAATCGTTTTAGTTTTGAACTTTCCGGACCCAAAATGGATTAACTGTTGAATAATAATGCATGTTATGGCTGTTAACTCCTCCATTACTGCGAAAAGTAGCTTCATTAAAAAACATTATTTTGGATAAAAAATTTGGATCAGCCTCTATTGCTCATTGCATTCATGGTGCTACAAAAGTTTACTCGTCGTTCAAAATCATGGTCTTGAAGTTCTTGGTGTAGTTCCATATCAAAGGGATAATACTTGTATTTTCTCGTGGTGCGAGCAGCCGTAGATTAGGATGTTGGATAAGTCAGCTAGTTGATGGCTGCTGACCTGGGGATTATCTTCAACATGAAGTAAAAATCTCCATTTCTTTTTCCTCATTGGTAGCATTCTGGTTTACTACTTTCCGTTTCGTATACTCAACGCTACCACAACCATCAAACCGTTCCATTAAGCACTGAAAAGATTTTCTAGATAGCATACGTATATTAGGGTCCTTCGCTCCGTAAAGCCTTACTGCCAAAATGCAATTTTTGCCCGCCTCGCCCAGTATATAAACCATATCAATTAATTCATTTTTAGGAAAATTTTTAGGAAATCCATAACTATTACCTTTATACGTCACTTACTACAAATTAAACTATTTTTACTTGCTTAATAGACATGTCAAAATTTGACAATGCATTTTTGTTTTGTCTTGGCAACTATGATGTTATAGCGTAAGTGTATTAAAAACAAGGTTAAAAATTGAAAAATTCAAAATAAATCGAAAACTATTAGAAATAGGTATATGACATACTTAATAAAAGTTGGAGGGTTTTGTAAAATTTATCAGAAAAATAATAATATACAGGGTGTGCCATTTAAAAAAATTTGAGATTTTTCAATTTAAAATAGTCGAAATGCAAAAATTTATTTTGAACACTCTGTAGCATCTAACTCAAATTTCTTTAAATATATATTTTTTTCATCTCTATAGAACATTATAAAAGTTTACGCTAATAAATTAGAAAAAAGGATGCTCTATTTAAAAAAAACATGTTATATCGGCCACACTTTTTTGAAGTACCCTGTATACTCAAAAATAATTTTAAACCTTAACATTCCCTAAAACTATTGTATTTAACATTTTTTCATTTCCGAAACAACGGAGATAATAAACTTTACTTTATCGTTGACTCACCCTGTATAACTGGGTTTAGAACTAAAAATAGGTGACTGATAAGACATTAAGAAATCCAGCGTTATTTTATCATACTGTAATCAATAAAAGCGATGATCTTGAAATGAATTGTTGATGACATAACACTCTAATAAAACATTAGGCAATATACCATATAATATACCATTAAAAATACTAAAATATTACTATATTTAAACTAATTATTTGGATTTTTGGATAGAGAAATTTCTATATATTTTATAAATTTATTTTCTATTACAATTGTTTAATTATTTCTTATAGCTCAATAAATTATTCATTCAATAAATTTAAAACCAAATATCCAGACAAACGTATATAAATATCAAATTAATGTTAATATTATGATGAAATTTTACATGAAAGAAGAGAAAAATGTTAAAAAAATCATTTAAATAAAAAATTGCAACAATGGTGGATTACTTTACACATTTTAAAACTATACTTACGTTTCTGAAGTTTTACGGTAGTTACCAATACCCTTACAAAATTAAATAATGTCGAATAGCCTCACTTCACCCCATTATTTTCCAAAACTCAGAACCATGGCTGGATTTTGGCATCAATCACTTAGAAGCAGGAATACGTAACAGCCAACAAGTAATTTAGCAACATTACCAAAATCAAAAGGGCAGGGTACTATAGCAGGGTGCAAATTTGCAAACCTACCCCAAATATCTACTTACTCAGTTTTGGGCACTGGAGCAGCAGTAGGTTGATTCAACGGTCTCTTATTAACCAATAAACATTTCATTGGTTGACCATCTAACTGTCGATTATGGTATGTGTCAACTGCTTTTTGAGCATCTTTGAGGTTTTTATAAATTACCTCGGCAACGCCAGGACGGACTAACTTCGCCGACAGAAGCTGTCCGATGTCCTCAAAGAGTTCCTGAAAAGATAAATATGTATAGATTAACGTAAAATAAAAAAATTCTAAAAGTAAATCAACCACAAAGTAAATACCCGGCCGAGTGCAAGTCGCACTTACGCAATTAATGCTCCAGACGTTAATTGCTTTTATAATAAAAACTTTTATTACAGAGGTATAAAATGATCAATGACTTCACAAAACTCACCAAATGAGTTTTCAACAAAGTTATTTTCTGATCTTTACTGAAAACTGATGACCTTGAAATTTTTGTTTTTTTATATACCAGATAAATTATTAAAGGTAATGCACTCGTGAAAATTTTTATTCAATCTACACCCTGTGGAGAATATTTCAGAATTTTTTCAAAATTTTTTGATTGGTACTTTTCAAGATAAGTGGGGGGACAGCGATTTTTCGCAATTTTTTAATAATAATTCAAAGGAAAGTGTGCGCAAGTATTACACTATATATACTTTTGAACTCGTGTTTTTACAAGCTTTCATTTGACACCCCACTCGATGACCTGGTAAAAAAAAATTTTTCTCAGTTCTGATTTCACCCCCAAAAACTCCTTAGGTCAAAATTTAACTTTCAAAACTACACGGTTCTGATGGGGCCATCAATTCCTATATTAGTGCCAACTTTCAACTTACTATGTCAAATAGTTTCAGAAAAAATTATAACAGACAGATAGACAGGCACAGAAGTGATCTTATAAGTGTTCCGTATGGAACACTAAAAATTTAATATTTTAGAAAATAATAATTTCCAGAAAAAAATTTCAGTAAATATAGGTTCAAAAACATATGAAATTATAACAAATGATGGTAAAATACCAAGTGATCCAATTTAATTATCGTATTTAAAGGAGTCTATCTCAAAGACTAAATCCTTGGTATTTGCAGGACCTGACACTTGCTACTTACCCCCCTCGATATCGATATTTTTTAATTTCTGATGTAGATTATTTTCTTTGATAAAAGAAACAATAAATATGTATGTTTATATACATATATATATATATATATATATATATATATATATATATATATATATATATATATATATATATATATATATATATATATAATTTTAATTTAATTTATTTTAAAAAGTTGATTGATCGGTCCGTTATTTTGTAACAGTACATTTTAACAATAAAATTACTTAATTACTTTGTTAACTGACACTAAATATATTTTTGTTAAGATTTACAAATGCGTTATCGCCATTTCGTAGTACAGCTACATTTTCAAACGCTTAACTAAGACTAAAACAAGTTTTTTCTATTTATTTTTATGTAATGAAAGGATGTGGGTATCTTAGGTGCTATAAAAGTTGGTAAAGGACGGAATTTCCGACGTCTACTTGACTATGGTTCTTTGAATGTCTATAAATTTCTATAGATTCTAAAACATTAAGTTTTGACCCTTTAGGTGCCATATGGAATATTGATAAACAATTAATATTTGGAAATAGATGATCCATTTCTAAAAAATGCTTAGCAAAATGTGATTTTTTCATTTTTTAACCTATATGATACATTATATTCGGTGTGTAAATAAGTAATTTTATTGTAAATTTATTTTAAAAATTTGATTTTAAAAAGTAAAAGGGGACTGAAATGAAGAGAACTGAAGAACAAAAAGAGAAGAATACTAAGAGCACAGTTGCAAGTTGACTCAAATATGAGAACACCCACGAACAGAATTCAACTAGAATTTAAAAAAATTTATTTCCATAAAATACAGTTTTGAACATTTTAACATTTTTGAACATATTAATAATAAATTTTTTAGACTGACGGTCATTTTTCCAAAGCCTCATAAATCTAACTTTTTTATTACCTTAATATCATCTTCAGTAACAGAAGGCTGTAAATTAGACACAACAATTCTATGTCCTGCTGGTACAACAACTTTGGTCTTGGTGTGGGACAGTATACCATGAGATATAGGCTGAGAAGGAATACTGTCAAGCCTAGAATGGACATTTGAAATTCGAGTCGATCCCTGTAAGGATATTCTGCTTACAGAGGGATGGGCCATTGGCATTTCCTCATCTTCATCTACAGCATCTAAGTCAACATAACCACTGGGTTGTATGCGCCTGGTCCTAAAATAGTTTGTTCATTAGGTTCTAAATTAGCGAAAGTAGTCTCACACTTTAGAATACACTTAGATTGTAATAGAAGAGTGCACCAAAAATTTTTATTAATATATAACATATCTGATGCACGACCACTTTATATTTTTATATATAATATATAATTTTTTTTACATAATGGACAAATATACCAACCTTCAAACGATACGTGTTAAAATTTCATCACATTTCGACGATTAGTTTACAAGTTACAATGGTTTTAGTGACGCTACTTTTGATATTTTCAAAACAATGCAAAAAAAAATCGAATTTTGCAAGTAAAATACCGTTCAAGCAAAGCAATAGCTTGTTAAGTGTTACGGAGACAATGTGCTGAACGCTCTGGACGTCCAAATGAGTTGGTTACACCGAAAAACAAAAAAATCCACAAAATTGTTTTGGGTGACCATAAAATGAAATTGCGTGAGATAGCAGACACCCTAAAAATATCGAAAGAACGTGTTGGCCATATTTTGCATGAACATTTGGGCATGAGAAAGCTCTGTTCAAAATGGGTACCGCGTTTGCTCACAATGGACCAAAAACAACAACGTGTTGATGATTCTGAGCGCTATTTGGACCTGTTTAAGCTGGATAAAAAGGATGTTTTCATGCGATATGTGACAATATATGAAACGTGGATCCACCACTACACACTGGAATCAAATCGGCAGTCAGTTTGAGTGGACAGAAGCCCGTAAAAGTCGCCCGAAACGACCAAAGTTACAACAGTTGGCTGGGAAGGTTTTGGCCCCTATATTGGGGGTTGCGCATCATTATCGACTATGCTGAGAAGGGAAAAATCATTAATAGCAAATATTATATAAAGTTATTGGTGCGTTTGTAGGCAGAAATTGCAAAGAAACGGCCGAAATGACCAAAAAAAAGTGCTCTTTCATAAAGACAACGCACCGTGTTACAAGTCAATGGTTATGATGGCAAAATTGCATGAATTGATTTGAAGTTCCTCATCCACCGTATTCTCCAGATTTGGCCCCCAGCGGCTATTATCTATTTCCAGACCTCAAAAAAATACTCGCAAGAAAGAGATTAGGCTCCAATGGAGAAGTTATTGCTGAAACTGAGGCCTATTTTGAAGGCAAAGGCAAATCCTTCTACAAGAAAGGTATAGAAATGTTAGAAAAGCGTTGGACTCATTGTATCGCTCTTGAAGGAGATTATATTGATGAATAAGGTCGAATTTTGCAAAAAAAATGTGTTTTAAGTAGCTAGACCAAAAATTTTTCAGCCTACGTGTTAGTATTTTCAGAATTTTTTCAGCTTATATATAGTGTTGTATGTCCTTTTCAGGATTCTTAGAGTACAGAAATGTGAACATTAAGTTATTTTTTATTACTATCAATTTTAATAGGGTAAGAAGGTGAAAGAGATGGGAGAATCTTGTAAAGTTTCAACTGTATTATAAGGATTTTTCCAGTTTTTGTTTTGAATTAGAGAATGGGCAAATGTTAAGCATAATTGTTTATAATAAAACATATAAGGTCCAAAGGAATGCAAAAGGGAAGTAGAAGAGTAATTCCTTCTTGTTATAGGTATATCTTGGGGTCTTATCAGTCAAAAAATATAAACATTACTTTTTTTCATTATTTTCATTGTTAGCATGAAAAGATGGTTAAAGGGGTGAGGGTCATTCTATCCTATCAATAGTATTGTGAAAATTTTTCTTAATTTTTGACTGGGATAGTAAAATATGTATGCCGTGAAAGAGATGCCAAAAGGGACTAAAAGGATACCCCTATTTTGTTGTTCTTGTTTTTCTACTATTTCCCATATAAATAGAAATAGTAAATATAAAGGATTGAGATCTGATTACAGAGTAACCTAAAAAAAAATATTGCGTTAATATAGAACAAGATTTTAAAATATTAACTGTTAAGTTGGCGGAAATATACTTATGAAACAGCCGGTAAATTATTATATTTACTTTCGTTGCTAACAGGAAATTATATATTCGTGAAAAAATTGCCCTCTCAAATTTTCCTTTTCTTCAGATTTTTAAATCATGAAAAACATATTTTTTTGAATTTTCCAATTTTTTTTCCAATTTTCTAATAAATAATAATAAATATCATAAACACAATAATGCTGCCACGCATTGCAAAAAAGGTTTATTTTTATTTACACATTAAGCACGCCTGACAATTTTTTAATCTGTATTCTCCACATTTGAATTTGATTGTTTCACATATTTTGTTGGCAGAAAGTATATATTTTGTTCCTTGTGATTTTAAAGGAAGAATTGTAGTTTTTTAGTCATTCAATACTTTTTTGGATTATTTATACAAGGTCTTAAAGCAATGTCTTAACATTTGCCCATTCTCTGGGGCCAAATATGGAGAATACGGTGGATGAGGAAGCAGTTCGAACTTCAATTCATGCAATTTTGCCATTGTAACCATTGACTTGTGACACGGTGCAGTGTCTTGATAAATGAGCACTTTTGTCTTGGTGATTTAGGACAATTTCTTTGCGATTTCTGCCTTCAAACGCACCAGTAAATTTATATAATATTCAATATTGATGGTTTTTCCCTTCTCAACATAATCAATGAAAATTATTCCATGCGCATCCCAAAGTACAAAAGCCAAAACCTTCCCAGCTGACTGTTGTGTCTTTGGTCACTTCAGGCAACTTTCACCGGCTGCTGTCCACTCAGCCGACTGCTAATTTGATTCCGGTGTATAGTGGTGGATCCATGTTTCATCTATTGTCACATATCACACGAAAAAATCCTTTTTATCAGAATCATCAACACATTGTTGTTTTTGGTCCACTGTGAGGAAATGTGGTACCCATTTCGAACAGAGCTTTCTCATGCCCAAACGTTCATGCAAAATATGACCAACACGTTCTTTTAATGTCTTAAGGGTGTCAGCTATCTCACGTAATTTTGACTTTACGGTCATCCAAAACAATTTTGTGGATTTTTTTGATGTTTTCAGGTGTAACCACCTCATTTGGGCATCCAGAGAGCTCAGCATCATTTGTGCCTATATAACTGCATTTAAATTCAGGATACCAGTAAATGATGAGTGATTTTCCAAGGGCAGAGTCTCTGTAACACTTATTAAACCATTGCTTTGCTTGAACAGTATTTTTTCCCATCAAAAAACAGTGTTTAATCAACACATGAAACTCAATTTTTTCCATTGTTTTGAAAATATTAACGGTAGCAACACTAAAACCACTGTCACTTATAAAATAATCGTCGAAATGTCAAGAAACTTTGACACACATTGTTTGAAGGTTGATACTTCCTAAAAATACATATGGGGTGAAAGGGATAAAATAGAGAGGATAAGAAGAGATGAAGAAGAATTGTGTATATATCATGTACTTCTACTTTGATGTTTTAGTTTTTCCTTATTTGCCAATTTTAACAGAAAATGTATATAGAAGATAACCGAGAACTGATTATAATGTCACCTAAAATAATGTTCAGATGAAAATTACCCTTTGAAATTTTTGTTTGTCTTTATGTCTCATTTTCCAATTTTCATCAGTGTGTCTATCTGACTGTCGATCTGTTGGCATGAGAACTCTCGAATGAGATGTTAATATAAGTTCTTAATTGATATTGTTTCAGGACAAGGCGGTAAAAGAAATTGGAATTTTCTTACTTATTATTTGAGTACTTATTTTCGAATACGTAGTTTGCAAGGATAGTACTGGGAAAAAACAATAGATCTTTCCATGGTTAAGAGCAAAATTGAGATTATCTCTACTATATTTGTATATACATGTTCTTAAGTACCAACGAGATTTTCTGGGTGGTTTTTCCATTCGTCTATATTTTAACAGTTAAAAATACATAAACTGAATAAATTATTCTGAACTTAATTGCTCACTTACTTAAACTGAATTTTCAGGGAAGGATTATTCAATACTTAATGTTTATTATGAGTGATTTGAACAACTGAATTGAAGCTCATCATTTTTTGCTTGCTGCTTGTATTCTGCATGAAAAACTAACGGTAAAATATACCTAGAATTTTGAACTTTTTTAATCTATAAATTTGACTTTTACTCTTATCTTAAACATAAACTTACTTAGGTGTTACCAAATCAGGCCATCCTCTATTGGCAAACAATAATTCCTCTCTTAAAACATCCCTCATAGCTTGCCTCGTAGGTTCCAATGAACCTATAAGATGAGAAGCAGGTCTTAATTCAGGCCGAACCCATTTATACAAACCAGAATTATATTCTCTCATTGCTGGTTCAGCTGGGACACTATAATCCATATCATTTAAAATGGTTTTACGAATTGGCAGAGGATTTCTTGGAATTTGAGATTTTCTCGGTGGAGACCTTTTCATTTGTGGTCTTGAAGGTGCTATAAGACCCAATTGTTTCTGTATTGCGAGGTTCATATCAGAAGTGTTCCTCGATTTGTTTGTTACTAAACTAATCTTTCCATTTCTATCTGTTTTCTGAAGAATATTACTACCGATAACTTTAACTTTAGAACCTCCTGGAGTAGATACACTTGCTTTAGTTGTTAGTCCACTTCTTAGGCTTCGAATTTTGTCTATTTTACTTCTTGCATCATGTGTTTTAGCCATTTTTGCTAATACATCTCGTGCATCTGTTACTTTTCTTTTCTTTTGAATAATTTTTTGCCGAGCATCTTGTATCTTCGGTTTAGCTTTGATTGGTTGATTTTTAACACGACTTTTACTTTTAAATTGAGAATTACTCTTCAACCTATTTCCACTGTTCTTCTGCGATCTAATTCTTGTGTTCTTGTTACTAAAATCAAATTGTATATGACATTTTTAAAATTAAATCTATGAAGAAATAAGCATATAAGCCCAAAAAAATTATTGAGGTTTACTTACCCTCTTATATGCTTAGCCATTTTAAAACCAAAAATAACGCAAAGTTGAAAATCACTTTCAACACTTATTACAAATTTTCACTTGAAATCCGACACCTAAATGCTAAAAAAAGAACAAACCTAATGCAACGTTTAATGATTCAAGTAAGAAACACAAATGCAAAACAAATGGCTGACTTGCTGGCCATCAATTCTGTCATCTGTCATTTGTCGACAGAAGCATCAATTACGCCATTTATTTAGTTTCAATTTTTATCGTTGATGGCGCTCTTCTGCCATTGGCGTACGGCAGGGCTAGGAAATATTGCTTTGTAAAAAGTGGCAATATATGACATTTATGACATCTGTTAAAGACACTATTGGGATCTTACTTGTGGACGATGCCTACTAATGATTATTATTAAGATGGCCGACATATGGGTGCAGATTTAAATTGTAACGTGTGAAGCCTAGGGAGTGTGACAGTATTTTTCAAAAATATTATTAACGATTGGCAATATTTGCAAATGGGCCGATGCAAATCCTGCCCAAAGGAATTTCACACTCGGTGAAAACTTTTAAAATCAAATCTTTTCATTGGGTGTGGAATAATTGATGACAAAACTGTTGAGCCCCCCCCCCCCCCCATAACGAAACTTCATGCAGCATGTATATTTACGGCCCAATTGCGAACAGTAATGTTTAAGATAAATGACACATTTAACAGTAAAACAGGGGAAATTTTATGTATGAAATACTCTTGTAAAGCCGGTGAAAGTGAAAAAAGAAAACATATCCTCGCAACTCTTTTGTATTGTTACCGGCAAAATTTTAACCTATAAATGTCTACTATTTACATTTCAATTTTTGTATGAAAATTAATAATATAATCTGAGAAATGTTATCTAATAAAGAATTTTTGTTTGACACACGTACACAAACTACAGAATCAAAAAAAAAACAAATAACTGTTCCAGAATAAATAATTTTAATTACCTGGAAGAATATAATCTTCTTTTTTAAAATGTTTAGAACAAACTTTAGCATCAATTGGGATTTTTCGTTCAATTCGGAAAACTTTTTTCGACACTTTCAGTCTGTCAGCTTTTTCCAGTTGTTCAAATGCATTAGTAATATTTACATAACCTTCATTCGCTTTTGGAAACACATGAAAAACTACATGTAAATCCTTTTGCAGGCGACTTTCGTAATTGTAAACACAGCAAGTCTCTTTTTTAATTTTTCACGAAAAGTAAAAATTTCGGTGCTCAATTTTAAAAAAATTTGTAACATTAACGAAGCTTCTACTTATTCAATACGACATCTCGAGGCTTTTTCAGGATATAATCTGTTATAAGCATAACAGATTTAAAAATGCACCTCAAGTTTAATTCCGCGAGATGTCGTAAGATCCCAATTCTATTGTCATGGAATATTATTTTATCTGAACTAAAGAAATACACCAAAATAAACCAATCACAAATTACACAAACCAATGATGAAAAAGTTTTGTTAATAGTTTTACCTGATTCCCATATTTTTTGGTGTGCTGAGTCCGAAAGTAATAATAAAAAAGTCGTATCACCCACCAATTTTTCACATTTTAATATTCAAAATCTGAAAAGTTTATTTTTTATCATTCGAATGTTATGAGGTTGGCAATAAAATCAGAATTTTATTAAGTTGGCAGTACAATCAAATGTTATTAGGTTGGCAGTTCCGATACATGTCATAGCTGTTTGTTTTTTTCCAGTTAATATATATATTGCAGTGTTTAACACATAGACATAGAGAATGGACTGAGCATTAAACTTCATAAAATTTACCACTCTCTAGAAAGAGACAAAGCGATTGTGCGGCCAATACTTGTCTCTTTTTCTGTAGGCCTGTAATAAACAAGGCGCTGTATCCCAAGACGAAATTCAAGGCGAGAAAAGCCCCATAACCCGATTTTAGTTCAAATAGAACACGTAGAAATATTATTTTTAAGAGCGCCGTAGCTTAGCGGCATTCTAAAAAGCGACAGCTACTGACCTCTCATTCGCTTTGTCTCTCTCACACTTTTGCGTCCAAATTTACTTCACAGCGGGATACGGAATACTCAGTCTATCCTCTATGTCTATGTTAGTAATATTTACATAACCTTTATTCGCTTTTGGAAACGCATGAAAAACTATATGTAAATCCTTTTGCAGGCGACTTTCGCAATTGTAAACACAGCAAATCTCTTTTAATTTTTTACGAAAAGTAAAAATTTCAATGTTCAATTTAAAAAAAATTTGTAATATTGATTTACATAGACGAAGGTTTACCTATTCAATACGACATCTCGCGGCTTTTTCAGGAATTAAAGTTGAGTTGCATTTTTAAATCTCTTATAAGCATACCAGATTTAAAAATGCACCTCAACTTTAATTCCTGAAAAAGCAGCGAGATGTAAGATCCCAATTCTATTGTCATGGAATATTATTTTAACTGAACTAAATAAATACACCAAAATAAACAAATCGCAATAATATGTAGCAATGTCAAGTTTTTTTTTTATATGGGTCTAGCACATGTGCTGCAGGGAAGTCCCTAAAGCGCTACAGGAGCCACACGTGTGCGGAAAAAGCGATTCACGTTGTTCTTGAACCGCTGTAAACTGTCTAATAACATGTCTAACAATGTTGTATCCTGTGGTGCTGCTGGTGTGAAAAGTAAACGTATATTTGTGAACCAAAAGAAAATAATCCGTTTGATTTTTAATCTAAATTTTCGTGAAAGCTGCAGAGATACGTTTATAAAACAACGAATCCTAACTTTTCCATGTCTTTACATATTAAGGTGCTTAACTCTTGTAAACAATAATAGACACCTTTTTGAGATGCTGGGAGCAACAAATACATATAACACCAGGAGTAATAGAGTATTAAAGGTCCCCATTCATAGATCAACTTTCTTCAAAGGCTCTCCCCTCCATAGTTGCATCAGCCTTCATAATGGAATGCCTGCAGAACTGCGAAATATGCGTGGTCCAAGATTTATATCTCGGCTAAAGTCCTTCTTACTGGAAAATGCCTTCTACTCGATAGGGGATTTCTACAGGGTCTGATGATCTCTAAGAGAGTGCTGGTTGTGAGATTTCTTTCTAGGTATTGCTGTCATGAACCTGAACCTACCTACATTATCTTGTCTTAAACCAATTTTAATTATTTTTGTATTTTTACTGCTTTTAAATATTAAGCTTAACATTGTTTTGTCCGACTTTGTACAATTTCTTTGTATGTCAGTATATTTATGGTGTGTATGATTTATCGTAATCCTACACTGTCTTTATTTTTATTATATTTATAATTATAATTATTATACTATATTTGACGAACCAATGTACACTTTGTTGTATTTAATGGTAATATATATATTATTATTATTATTGTACTCAGTGGGAAACACAGTCCTGGGCAAATTATTCCAGAGGGATGAAGTTCTCCATATAAAAGACTGCTTGAAAAGCGTTGTACGAGGAGTAACAAGCTGAACCTAATATGGATGTGAAGTATTAGCGCAACGTGTATTTCTAAGATGCACCGCTCTGGGAGGAATTAAGCGGGCTACATCCTTCGAACACTTTCCATGAAAATATTTGTAGAATAGGCTCCCCCCCAAACATGGGAGCAGTATTCCATAGTTGGTCGAATTTGAGCTTTGTAAAGAATTACCAGTTGTTGTGGAGTGTAAAGCTTTCTGGTTCGAAATAATATTCCCAACTTTTGAGAAGCTCTTTTTGCTATCCCTGCGACATGTTCATGCCAGGACATATTTGCTCCCAAATTAACGCCAAACAAATTGAGTAACGATGTTAGAGGAATGGAGTGCCCCGCCATAACTATGTAAGGTTCAGGTCTATTTACGGGTATAGAGCATGTGTTGCAGGGAAATCCCTAAAGCGCTACAGGAGCAATGCGTGTGAGGAAAAAGCAATTCACGTTGATCTTGAATCGCTGTAAATTG
This sequence comes from Pachyrhynchus sulphureomaculatus, assembly GCA_019049505.1. Taxonomy (NCBI): domain Eukaryota; kingdom Metazoa; phylum Arthropoda; class Insecta; order Coleoptera; family Curculionidae; genus Pachyrhynchus; species Pachyrhynchus sulphureomaculatus. The sequence continues at coordinate 179,369,379 of CM032456.1, read as the reverse complement.
TACTCGGTGGGAGACACCGTCCTGGGCAAGTCACTCCAAAAGGATGAGGTTCTCCATATAAAAGATTGCTTAACAAAGGTTGTACGAGGAATGACAAGCTGATTTTCATGTGAAGTATTAGCGCGACGTGTATGCCTAAAATCTGCCGCTTTGGCAGGAATTAAGCGGGCTACATCCATCGAACACTTTCCAAGAAAATATTTGTAGAATAGACTCACGTCGCGTCGCCAACCGTTCTTCGATGTATCAAGGAATCAAAGTTGCTGATCGGTTCTGGGTCTCCAATCAGGCGAACAGCTCTCTTCTGAATAGAATCCAACAAATGCAGTGTATATAATAATAATAATAATAATAATAATAAACAAAACCAAAATTCAAATGGCAAATAAGAATAGAAAACAAAATCAACAACATCAGGAGAGATCTAGGACATCTTACCCAGTTTATAAGCGGGAACGCGTCCAAACGTGTCACACAGGGGGCAAACAAGATCAAATCTAAGTCTCCCAACAGAACACTGCCAGAAATCCTCGATACCTTGAAACAAAAAACTATCTGTATATGCCGCAAGACTCCGTAGATACAAAGAATCAAATGAGAGGAAAGACACCAACAACCTCTTCCGAAGAAGCGAAAAAAAAAAACAGTTCTACCGGAAAACTATGTACAACAAACAGATAGCAGTGACTGAACCACCAAACAAACAAGAACTCACAGATTATTGGAAAAGTATCTGGTCAGAACCCAAACAACACAATAATAACACCCCCTGGATCAAAGCCGAAGAAGACAAACATAAACATGTGTGACAGAACAAGAAAATACCACATTTAATACACAAGAAATGACAGAAACTATCAAACACACACACAACTGGAAATGTCCTGGAATAGACAATATACAAAAACTTCTGGTACAAACAGTTTACCACCACACACGAAGCACTCACACACCAAATCAACAAATCCATTCTACAACCACACACATTTCCCACTTTCCTCACACAAGGAATAACATACGTTAAACCCAAAAGCTCAGACACCACAAACCCGTCAAAACTACCGACCTATCACCTGTCTTCCAACCCTTACAAGATCATCACAGCCACAATATCGAAGAAAATAGAACAACACCTAACAGACAACAATATCCTCACAGAAGAGCAGAAGGGATGCAGGAAAAATAGTCGAGGATGCAAAGAGCAGCTGATTATAGATAGCGTGATTATGGGACAAACCAGAAAAGAACACAGAAACCTTCACATCGGTTACATAGACTATAAAAAAGCCGTCGACTCCATACCCCACAGCTGGTTAATCAGGGCCCTAGAAATCTATAAAATCAACCAACACCTCAGGCAGATTCTCGCGCAAATTATGAAAACATGGTAAAAACCAAAATACGCCTAGAAACACAAACCGAACGGATCCAAACAGAAGAGCTGTACATCAGACGGGGTATATTTCAGGAGACTCGCTCAGTGCTCTATGGTTTTGCCTCTGTCTCAATCCACTCTCAAATATACTAAACAGAACAGAGCATGGCTTCAATATCAGACACCAAAAAGAGAATCAACATAAAATAAACCACCTCCTATATATGGACGACATAAAACTCTACGCTGCCACACAAACACAGCTGAAAGAACTCCTCAAAATCACAGAAATATTCACCTTAGATGTCAATATGGAATTTGGTATAAGTAAATGCAAAGTGCTCCACATCAACAAAGGCCAATGGAAGCACCACCATGAGACAGAAACCATCAACAATGAAACGCTCGATAACATGTTCGATAAAGAAACATACAAATATCTAGGCTTCCAACAAAGCACCAAACTCAACCACACTCACATCAAAACAGAGCTCAGAACCGAATTCAAAAACAGACTGACGAAACTTTTGCAAACAAAACTCAACTCTAAGAATCTCACTAAAGCCATCAACACGTTCGCTATACCTATACTCACATATTCATTTGGTATCATCAAATGGTCACAAACAGACATAGAAAATATTCACATCCTTATACGATCTCAATTCACCAAATACAGGAAATTACACCCCAACGCATGCAAAGAAAGACTTACCATCGAGAGGAAGGCAGGAGGAAGAGGAATTATTGACATCAGATCATTACACACAAAACAAATACAAACACTTAGGAAATTCTTTCACAGCAAGCAAACCAGCCTCCACACAGCGACAGTGAAAGCAGACAAAAACTACACACCTCTTGACTTAGCCCGGGCAGACCACTCAGCAGACACACACAGTCACACCCAATTACAACAGGAAAAGATGAAAACGTGGTCAGAGAAAACACTCCACGGAAAACACAGATACCACATAGAACAAGACCACGTAAATAAAAAACAATCATACACCTGGTTACGGGATGGGCAGCTATTCCCTGAGACTGAAGGCTTCTTACTTGCCATCCAGGATAAAGTCATATTAACCAGAAACTACCAAAAGCATATCATCAAAGACCCGACTATTGCAGAGGACAGATGTAGGAAATGCCACCAGCAGAAAGAAACGATCGAACACATAACGAGCGGATGTAAAATATTGACCGGAACGGAGTACACAGCCAGGCATGATTCAGCTGCCAAAGTGGTTCACCAAGCACTAGCCACAAACATACAGACTCATAGAAAACACAGATCCCTACTACAAATACACGCCAACATCCATACTTGAAAATGAAGATTACAAGCTCTACTGGGATATCGGTATCCATACAGATAAAACAGTCTCCGCCAATAGACCCGATATTACTTTTCAGTGCAAAAAAGGAAAAGTCACCTATCTGATTGACATAGCTGTCCCCAACGAGACAAACATCCAAGCGAAATACACAGAAAAAATTTCCAAATACACAGACCTTGCAACGGAAATAAAAAGGCTATGGAGACAGGAAAAAGTCATCATTGTCCCCCTCATTATATCAGCCACAGGCCTTACACCAATAACATTCACACCACATTTAGTGCAATTGGGACTCAACACGGACATACACAGAAACATTCAGAAGTCAGTGATTTTGAAAACATGTAACATTGTCAGGTCATTCCTTAATACGGAATGGTAATAGCGTTTGTGCTGACTTGGTTTTGGCCCGTCAGCCAAACATGGAACCACATTGATCAAATGTGAGAAAGAAGAACTTTTTGTAATAAATAATAATAGCTTTATTACCCAACAGTTTCCCATTAATAGGGTAAATATTTAGACATTTACATATTCAATGACAGTCTGTAGTAATTGCTTCTTAGTACAACAGTATATATCACAAACACTACACATAAGATTAAAATTAGTACACATTACATGAATAGGGTGAATTCAATAACAAATTAGTATTAGGTCTGTCACATCTAAAAAACATACTTGATCGTGAGTGTATCCGTGGCACATTGATGTTAATACGAGACAGTATATGCGTGCAATCAATCATATTGTGCAATACTTTATATAGGAATAATATTGAGGCACAAACTCTGTATATAGTATATAGAGAATTAACAGTTGTTGTGGAGTGTAAAGCTTTCTAGTTGGAAATGATATTTCGAGTTTTAGAGAATTTCTCTTTATTATGCTTGCAGCTTGGACATTAAGAACAGTTCTTGACGAAAATCCAAGCTCAGCTAGAGACTAATTTATTAAAAATACTGAATCACTCAACAGATATAATATTCCAAATACTGAGCACATTTTGATACATGTCTATTATGTTCGTTATGGACGTTGTGCCAAATTGTGAGCTTCGTGCCAAAACCTTCCCGGCTGACTGTTGTGTCTTTGGTCGCTTCGGGCGGCTTTCACCGCTGCTGTCCACTCAGCTGACTGCCGATTTGATTCAGGTTTGTAGTGGTAGATTCATGTTTCATCTCCATTGTCACATATCGCATGAAAAAAAAATCCTTTTTAATTGCGCTTAAATAGGTCTAAACAGCGCTCAGAATCATCAGCAGGTTGTTGTTTTTGGTCCACTGTGAGTAAACGCGGTACCCAGACTTTCTCATGCTCAAATGTTCATGCAAAATATGACCAACACATTCTTTTGATATCGTTAGGGTGTCGGCTATGTCACGCAATTTCACTTTACGTTATCCAAAACAATTTTGTGAATTTTTTTGATGTTTTTTCCGGTGTAACTACCTCATTTGGGCGTTTTAGAGCGTCCAGCATCATTTGTATCTGTACCACCGCATTTAAATTCAGCATCCAGTAAATAATCAGTGATTTTCGAGGGGCAGAGTCTCCGTAATAGTTATCAAGCTTCCTTTGCTTACAGGGTATTTTTTTCCATCAAAAACAGTATTTATTCAACACACGAAATTCGATTTTTTCCATTGTTATGAAACTATCAAAAGTAGCTTCACTAAAACCACTGTAACTTGTAAACTAATGGTCAAAATATAATGAAATTTTGACAAGTATCGTTTGAAGGTTAATACTTCCTAAAAATCATATGGATTTTTTGAAAAGGGCGACATTTATGTGTCGCACCAAAAACGTTTCAGCCTACATGTTATAAAATGATCAATGACTTCACAAAACACACACCAAATAAGTTTTCAACAAAGTTTGTTTCCGATCTTTATTAAAAACTGATAACCTTAAAATTTTTGTTTTTTATATATACAGTAGAATCTTGATTATCCGAAATAATATGGACCAAAGTGATTTCAGATAATCGAAATTTTGGTTAATCCGAATTTTTTTATAAAATAGAAGTTTAGAATGAATACAACATTGCAGATTGACTTAAAAGCATTTATACAATGTGTTATTACGTACATAGGTAAGAATAGAACAATTAGTTTACTTATTTTATGTATATGTACGGAAAATCGAAAATAAAACAGTTTCATTCTTAACTTTAATGTCTTAAAAATCAGGTAATTTTTAACTGCACTTGCTTTGCGTTAGTTCTGTTTTTGGCTACAATGTCACTTCAACCTTTGATAAGCAAAACGTCCGCGGCGGTTTGCATTTTCTTCTTGTTCTACATAAGTTAACGCTTTTTCTAGGGCCTCTAGTCTTTCTGAATGTGACATTTTTACTGGAATATTGTCAGTGGCTTCTACTTCGTTATCATCATCGTAATCACTGTCTATTTTATTAGCATTTTGCATGCACTTTTAATTAATTCTTGGTCAGTCATTTCATCTTCCACACTATCACTGTTTAAAACCATTCACAAACATCGGTTTCCATAACACTTTCACATCCTGATATTCTTGTAATAATTTGATGTAAACTGCCTTTGAGTAATGTCTCTCCTCTTGTGGAATCAATTTTGGCCAGGATTTTTCCAGAGTACTACTCTTTACTTGATTCCAGGCTGAAGCTATCCAATATATCACATTTTTCAAATTTATCTTTTTTTAGACAATCTGTAAGATTGCCACCCTTATCTACTTCTAAAATATACTCCAATAACAAACGCCTGTAATTGCGTTTTAAATTTTCCATTACACGCTGAATGAGAGAAGTTACAGCAGGAGGCAAAAACATTACTTTTATTTCCCCACTTTCAAGTTGTTCCGCACTTGGGTGAGTGGGGTCGTTATCTAGTAACAGAATACATTTTCTAGGATATCCATGTTCTTTAAAAAAAAGGTCCACTTTGGGAACAAAATCTCCAAAAAATCAGTCTTTAAATAGAGTCGCGTTTATCCAGGCATTGTTTTGATTTTTATACAAAACAGGAAAAGCATGGCGACGAATATTCTTAAAGGTTAGTGGATTTGCTGACTTACCAATACATAATAATGGGAGTTTGTGTCTTCCAGAAACATTACTGCATGCAAGGACAGTAATACGTTCTTTGCTACGTTTGTAACCAGATGCTCCAGCTTCCGTTTTTGAAGCTAAGGTATTTGACGGAAACATTTTGTAGTTCAAGCCTGTTTCATCACAATTATAGATTTGGTCTGATTGTAAACCATGTTCTTTCATAAGCTGCTCAAAATTCTCTGCAAATTTTTTGCAGCAGATTCATCAGCCGACAATCTTTCTCCACAAACTTTCAGTTGACGTACACCATGTCTTTTTTTCCATCTATCTAGCCATCCATCATTTGCAGAAAAATTTACAGGCGCTTCAATAACCGGCAACTCTTCGCTTAAACTCACTGCCTTATGTTTTAAAATTGTTCCTGAAATTGGTATTCCACGTTCTCGATTCTGTGTAAACCATAAAAAAAAAAATCATCCACTTTTTGATATTCACCGCTTTTTCATACTTTTTCGTGCCTGTGTGGGCGATGACAAAACACTACACCATTTTTCAAGTTTTTTGCGATTTTTTCTCCACTCTGAAACAGTACTCATGGCTACACGTTGAATTGCTTCAAGTTTCTCTTTTAAGGTAATAACAACACGTTTACGCTTATTATTATGACGCTCCATTTTGTAAAATATCTATTAAAACGAAACTGTTACCTCTGCAATAATAATAGACGTAATGAGTAACTTATAACACTCGTCGACTACCCAAAACATAAACAGCAGTGAAATTCTAGACGTCGGGGAGTCCCCGACGCGTTAAGGAAACCACTCATCGTCTGCTTCGAATAATGGGGATTTTTTCATTTAATGGGAATACAAATTGCTTTTTAACAGTTTGTTTCGGATAAGCCGGATTTTAAATAATCGCAATTCGGATAATCGGGATTGTACTGTACCAGATAAATTATTAAAGGTAATGGATTCGTGATAATTTTCGTCCAATCTATACCCTGTGGAAAATATTCCAGAATTTTTTCAAAATTTGTTGATCAGTAATTTTTGGCAATTTTTTAAAAATAATACAAGGAAAAGTGTGCGCAACTATTACATTATATACATATATATATATATATATATATATATATATATATATATATATATATATATATATATATATATATATATATATATATATAATATATATATATATACAGTCGACACTCTATATAGTGAAAGACCAAAATGTTGACCGAAATTTCACTATAGAGAGTTTTTTCACTATATAAAGAAAAAATCCGTATATATTGCTATGTATGTAAAATATTCTAGGTCTTGAAAAAATTGCACTATAAAGAGTTTTTCACTATATAGAGTTTCACTATAAACAGTGTCGACTATATATATATATATATATATATATATATATATATATATATATATATATATATATATATATATATATGTATATATATATATATATATATATATATATATATATATATATATATATATATATATATATATATATATATATACATATACATATATATATATATATATATATATATATATATATATATATATATATATATACATATATATATATATATATATATATATATATACATATATATATATATATATATATATATATATATATATATTATATATATATATATATAATTTGAAGTCGTGTTTTCACAAGCTTTCATTTGACACCCCACTCGATGATCTGGTAAAAAAAATTTTTTTCACTTCCGATTTTACCCCCCAAAACTTAAGTCAAAATTTATCTTACAAAATACCACGGTTCTGATGGGGCCATCAATTCCTATATTAGTGCCAAATTTCAACTTTTCTTTGTCGGACGGACAGACATCGATATGATCTTATAAGTGTTTCCGTGCGGAACACTAAAAAATAAAACAAGCCTGTGATTTAACATTAAATAAAATAAGATGCTGTATACTACTCTTTTGAAAATGGAGTTTACATCAACAATCGGGGCTTACCTCAATAATCGGGGTTTCTTCCAGTCTTCTCAAGATCATCCATAATTAAATTTATTATCAATAAAATTTTTGGAGTTTACGGTCGGTTCTAGGTGAAACATCTTAATATTTACACTTTTGAAATAAAATACAGTATAATTGTTTCAGAGTGATCAGAATAAATTTAGTGAAACAGTTGTGCTGTATTTTATTTAAAAAGTATAAATAAATTTATTATGAGATTTATTGTTATAACTCGTAAGCTGAAAAGTTTTTGGTCTAACGAATAGATGTCGCCCATTTCTAAAAAGCCGTATGAAGTACCAACCTTCAAACGATTCGTGTCAAAATTTCATGACATTTCGACGATTAGTTTACAAGTTACAGTAGTTTTAATGACGCTACTTTTGATATTTTCAAAACAATGGAAAAAATCGAATTTCGGCTCTGCCCCTGGAAAAATCACTCATCATTCATTCATCAAACATCAAAAAAATCCACAAAATTGTTTTGGATGACCGTAAAGTGAAATTGCATAGGATAGTTGTCGCCCTAAAGATATCAAAAGAATGTGTTGGTCCTATTTTGCATGAACATTTGGGCATGAAAAAGGTCTGTTCGAAATGGGTACCGCGTTTTCTCACAGGGGACCCAAAACAATAACGTGTTGACGATTCTGACCGCTGTTTGGACCTCTCGACACAACAAAAAGGATTTTTTCATGCGATATGTGATAATGGATGAAACATAGATCCATCACTACACATCGGAATCAAATCGGCAGTTAGCTGAGTGGGCAGCAGCCGGTGGAAGGCGCCCGAAGCGACCAAAGACACAACAGTCGGCTGGGATGGTTTTGGCCTCTGTACTTTGGGATGAGTATGTAATAATTTTCATTGACTATGCTGAGAAGGGAAAAACCATCAATAGCGAATATTATACAAGGTTATTGGTGCGTTTGAAGGCAGAAATCGCAAAGAAACGGCCTCAAATGAACAAGAAAAAAGTGCTCGTTCATCAAAATAATGCACAATGTCAAAAGTCAATGGTTACGATGGCAAAATGGCATGAATTGAAGTTCGAATTGCTTCCTCATCCACCGTATTCTCCAGATTTGGCCCCCAGCGAGTATTATCTATACGCAGACCTCAAAAAAATGCTCGCGATAAAGAGATTTGGCTCCAATGAAGAAGTTGTCGCCGAAACTGAGGCCTATTTTGAAGGCAAAGACAAATCTTTTTACAAGAAAAGTATAGAAAAGCGTTGGACTGACTGTTTCGCTCTTGAAGGAGACTATGTTGATAAATAAAGTCGAATTTTGCAAAAAAAAATGTGTTTTAATTAGCTAGACCAAAAACTTTTCAGCCTCAGTGTTATATTATTACCTGTTATGGTTAATAAAACAAAATAATTGCTAAAAACATAGTATTAAAATAAATTGCGTTACATTTTTAAATATACTAGTACCGAAATATGCGAGACCATCTAAAATATAATGATAGGATAACATTCCAGAAAGGACAAATTTGTACTTGTGTGAAATTTTAAGCAACATAAGTGTACGACGCGGCATTACCAGATTCTCTCCTTATGTACTCTCTGTCTATAAGAAGCTCGATTCGTTTCTTCAAATCCTGAGGTCTAACAGGAATATCTAAGATTTTAAAAAGTTCTGCAAGCAATTCATTATGACTGATAACTTTTTTATTTTTTAAAATTCGCACTATCGCTGCATCTATTTGAAATTGACGGTCAGCCATAACGGTTTTTTCTGTAGCTTTCTGCTCGTCACTACTTTCTTTTAACTGCCCTTGATTAATTTTAATCCTAAAAAGTTTATCGGTAAAATGTTCATTAAAATGGAAAAACATCGTCCATGGTGACTGTATTTTCTAGAGGTTCTTTCAGAAATATTTTAGTTTTTTCCACAGGAGAGAGAATGCAGAGTGACTATTAGTTCTTTTGGTTCTAATTTTTGTCATATCTTGTATTTCTGCAAAGGTTAGGCGATCATTCTCGTTAAATAAAAGCAGCACTATAGTTTGGAATAAGGATACTTGCAATTCTTTAACAGTATTTCCAAATGTCGCCCGTACCACGCAGTGACCTAAATTTGGCTGCCAATCTAATTTTCTGCCAGAATGAATAAAAACATAATATTTTCGAAATATTGCTTGATAACTTAGAAGTTCATCAGGCAAAACAATATCTAAGTTCGTGGTAGTGCTAGTCCAGTAACTACTTGTCAATACCGTAACAGATACATCAGATTTTTCTAATAGGTTTTGGTTTGTTTGAACCAAATATTCCTTAAAATTGCTATTAATAGTTCTGCTTAGATTGATATCCTTAAGCATGCCTTCTAATTTTGCGGTAAACCCATCTCCACATTCTGCTTTTAGTTTTACAATTATGCTGCGTTCTACATCTTGGTTGGCAGATTTGGCAAAGATTAGTCTTTTGGCTAAATCTTTTCTGTAGAAAGCTTCAAATACATCTTTTCCATGAATATACCTAAACAATAAGATAATCTTACATTTTTATAATAATTTTTCATAACAGAAAAAAAAAACATATGTTGTCCCTGCCTCTGTCCGAAGCGAAATTTTTCTCAAGTAGAAGAAAATAGTTAATATTGTATTTTTTGTGGTCGAAACCGGCACCCTTCATTAATATTATGTAAGCTGTTTTATGGCACTTATTCTCTAGTAGTTACAGTTGTTAGAGTGACATTGTGTTTTACTGAACGCTGGAAAATTAAGAGCTATGATTGACTTTTATGTTAAACATGGTAACCAAAACGCACCAAATAATTCAAGAAGCATACGGTGATGAATGCTTATATCATATTCAAATGTACGAGTGATTTAAACGATTTGAGAGTGACGTTAAAAACGATGAAAAGTTGAGACGTTTAAAAACCGAACTGAGTAGAGTTAACATCCGAAAAGTACATGACATCATTAAAGAGAACTCGAGATTATCTTTAAGATTTGAGAGAAATGAATTGAGGATTCGAAAATAAACTGTTAAGAGTCATATAGAAGCTAAGGTTGTTGTTATGAACAATTGTAATTGGTCTGTAAAGAGTTTCTTTTCGGAAAGAATTTTGAAGAACAGAGATGACAACTATTTTGTAGTACAATTATAACCAATCAGGTAACAAAATCAACAATAACTTATTTAAGCGTTAACAACTTGTTATTTAGTTATTAATACAATAAAATGACTAATAAGGCCACAGTCTATCGTGCGATTAAAAATAGAGCCCTGACCCTTAGAAGCTTGATCGTGCTGGTACTTTTCTCAGCCACAAAACTCTCACGTGGACTAAGCCGATGCGATGGTAACACACCAGGTGATCCCTAATGAGATCTGGGCATCTACCATCTAATTTGTTCCTTTTGCCGCCTTCTACGATAGGCACAAGTTACCAGGTGGTATTGGGTCCAAAGATTGAAGAATTGAAGAAAACAAAAATATGGTATTGAAATCCAAGATGTCACAAGATAGCACTCAAATAATAAAATTACGAGCTAGCACCTAGCTTTCATCAGTTATAAGAAGGCTTTCGACTCCCTGAAACATTGGCCAATTATGCAGTCCTTAGCTCATGGCAGAATAGAGTCAAGATAGACCGAACTCATATATGAAAATGCGATATTAACGATTACATTAATGAAGATACAGGTACAGGGTGAGTAAAGAAATTTGAGTTAGATGCTACAGGGTGTACAAAAGAAATTTATGCATTTCGACTATTTTAAATTGAAAAGTTTTAAATTTTTTAAACCCTGTATATTATTATTTTTTCTGTTAGATTTTACAAAACCCTCCAACTTTTATTAAGTATGTCATATACCTATTTCTAATAGTTTTCGATTTATTTTGAATTTTTCAATTTTTACCCTTGTTTTTAATACACTTACACTATAACATCATAGTTGCCAAGACAAGACAAAAATGTTGGCATTGTCAAATTTTGACATGTCTATTAAGCAAGTAAAAATAGTTTATTTTGTTGTAGTAAGTGACGTATAAAGGTAATAGTTATAGATTTTCCTAAAAATGAATTAATTGATATGGTTTATATATTGGGCGAGGCGGGGAAAAATTGTCTTTTGGCAGTAAGGCTTTACGGGGCTAAGTACCCTAATAGACGTATACCATCTAGAAAATCTTTTCAGTGCTTAATGGAACGGTTTGATGGTAGTGGTAGCGTTGAGTATACGAAACGGAAAGTGGCAAACCAGAATGCTACCAATGAGGAAAAAGAAATGAGATTTTACTTCATGTTGAAGATAATCCCCAGACCAGCAGTCGTCAACTAGCTGACTTATCTGACACATCTCAATCTACGGCTAATCGCACCACGAGAAAATACAAGTATCATCCCTTTCATATGGAACTACACCAAGAACTTCAAGACCGTGATTTTGAACGACGAGTAAACTCTTGTACCACCATGAATGGAGCCATAGAGGCCGATCCAAATTTTTTATCCAAAATAATGTTTTCTGATGAAGCTATTTTTCGGAGTAATTACCCTAGCTTCTTGAAGAAGTTGATAACTTTGAAAGGGAACAAATGTGGATTCAACAAGACGGAGCTCCTGCTCATTACCACCAGGAAGTTCGGGGATTTTTAAGAGATCGTTACTCACAAAAATGGATCGGTAGGGATGAATTCATTCAGTGGCCCCCTTGAACATGTGACTTAACACCTTTAGACTTCTTTTATGTCGTTTTATCGTGTTTATGTTAATCCCCCTACAACATCAGTAGATATGGAAAATAGGATACGGGATGCGTGCAGGACAATAACGCCCTTTATGTTAAGGAAAGTGAAGGAAAATATAGTCAAACGATTAAACATGTATTCAAGTAGACGGGCATATTTTTGAACATTTATTACGTCATAACAATTAATCGTTAGATAAGTGAAAATATATTAAAATTATTATTAACTATTTGTTTATCTTTTCGTAATAGTGTAAGTGTATTAAAAACAAGGGTAAAAATTGAAAAATTCAAAATAAATCGAAAATTATTAGAAATAGGTATATGACATACTTAATAAAAGTTGGAGGGTTTTGTAAAATCTATCAAAAACAATATACAGGGTGTGTCATTTAAAAAATTTGAGATTTTTCAGTTTAAAATAGTCGAAATGCATAAATTTATTTTGAACACCCTGTAGCATCTAACTCAAATTTCTTTACATATATTTTTTTTCATCTCTATAGAACGCTCATACCAATTATGAGTATTCCACCTTCAGAAACAATGGCGCTACTGGCAATTTTTTTACAAAACTAAAAACTAGTATTTAAAAAAAAAAATTGAAATATTAGAAAAACTACTAGGTTTAGGTATATAACATTATTAATAAAAAGTTTATAAAATTTTACGCAGAATTTAAAAATAAATTAGAAAATAGGAGGTTCTATTTAAAAAAACATATGTTATATCGGCCACACTTTTTTGAAGTACCCTGTATACTCAAAAATAATTTTTAAACTGTGCGCCTTAACATTCCCTAAAACTATTGTATTTAACATTTTTTTCATCATTCCCGAAACAAATAAGACAACGAACTTACTCTATCGTTGACTCACCCTGTACTTTTTGCAGCGCCCAGGTGTATGTAACCCCTTAAAACAGTTTTCTAAAAAGTTTTATATAAGTTGTACTTGACGAAGTGGTTTATTCTAATAAGTACTGTAACTGGTTAAAGAAGAAACCTCAAAAAAAAACTATAGATTATATCACAGTTCGGTAGCTCAAATAGATGTTCACTGGTCTACTATATTAGACATATATTATGCAAATAATTAACAGGTACGGGATCTTCGATGCGCAGAAGATTAGAGCATACCTAAAAATTACCATAACTTTGTCAAGGGTTACTTCCAGTTCATCTTCAGTTATGTATTTAGATCTTAGTTTACCATCCAAATATTTCGCCAAATACTGCGCCGACTGACTATTTTTAAGATTGATCTTTCTACCAAAAATATGTTTGATGATTTCATTAAATAGTTTCTTTTGGTCAAAACATTCGTTGATAATACTATCTAATCTATCCTTCAAATCAACTAATTCTTGGACCATATTCTTGTCGGTAGCCTTATTTACAATAGACGAACAGCGCACATCCACGTATCTTTCGAAATGCTCTGCTAGTAACGGAATACCCTTCGATACTTTATTGAATAATTTGCATAAAAGAGTTAGAATATCTATAGAGGTTTCATCCATTAAGTCTTCAAATCCCCTTTTTAAAATCTTTTCTGAATAGATTTCAATCATTTCTCTAAAACCAAAAACATTACATTGATTACACAGGGGAACAGCTGTTTTGGTGTCGAGGTTTTTTGAGCTGATTCTATATCAATCTGATGTCCTGAATTCAAATAACGTATTCATTTGTACCTAGGAGCTCAAATTTTTAAGATATACAATTTTAGAGAAATATAAGTTACATTATTGTAACTCAAATCCGTAAGTGTAGTAAACAAAAGTAGATACGAAATTTTTATTTTAGTTATACAAAATGCAATATTATGTCGTACTTACAAACAAAAAAAAACATTGAAGAAATGAAATAGTCACTCAACACTTGGAAAGCTTCTTTTCCGCGACATTCTTGAATGTTTTTTTAAACACTCCCTTTTTAAACTCCAGCAGTAATCTGCCATCATGTGCATGTCCCATCTTCCTTGGTAGCGGTCCTCCATAACTTTAATATCTTGGTGAAATCTTTCACCTTGTTCCTCACTCATGTCTCCTAAATTTTCTGGAAAACGGTCTAAGTGGCTGTGTAAATAGTGTATTTTAATACTCATATTGCACCCTAAGGATTTGAAACTATTAAGCATCTTGTTAACCATTTCAACATAGTTTTGAGCTTTATGTTTGCCTAGAAAATTTTCTACAACTGCAACAAATGATGTCCAAGCTTCTCGTTCAACTTGATTCATTGAATTTATGAAGGCAGGATCCTTAATTAATTGTCTTATTTGTGGGCCGTCAAATATCCCTGCTTTGAGTTTTTCTGTGCTCAACGTCGTTAATGACATTCTTTTCCCCAACGTCCATGTTTTCTCTCTGAGGCCAATCTTTTCTAACCCAGTGGTGTGTTTTGTCCCTACTATCCCAGAGGCACAAGAAACACGGATATTTCGTGTAACCACTTTGCTGCCCAAGAAGAAAGTTTACCATTTTTAAGTCTACACAAATCATCCATTGATGTTCGTAATACTTTATCTTCTGCAAGACCAAAGCTATGGTATTATATTCTTCTTTCAGTTTCGTTGAGTGAGCTAGTGGTATTGAACCATATTTTATTCCCATTATGTAGAAGGACACATTTTAAACTTCGTTTTGAACTGTCAATAAATAGGCGCCAATCATCTGGAATATATTCAGAAAGTCCGATTTCTTTCATGAGTCCCCTAATTTCGTGACAAAATACAAGATTGTCTTCTTGAGAAAAGAATGGTAGCAGATCTTTTTCTCTTGTACGGTAAAAGGTAATTTTGGTTCCTTGTTCCAGTAAATTTTTGTCGTTCAACCTAGAAGCCAGTACTTCAGAAGCTTTTTTCGATAAATTGAGATCCCTGGTGAGATCATTTAATTCATTTTGATTAAAGCGTTGAGGAACTGATGACGTCCCCTCATAGTCACTGTTAGTTTCATTAGCATCAGAACTTTTATTAGCATCAGAAGAGCGATCAAAGGGAAAATATTCGTCATCAGAGATATGTGGTAGCTGATGAAATGTTGAAATCGGTATTTCATCTGAGTGCGGGATAGGGCGTATTGCCGAGTCTAAATTGGGATAAGTCCACTTACTGCGGTTATTTCGATTGATTCCATTAGTATTTACTAAACGGAAATAACAATCATTGAAGTGGTTTTTTGGTTCTCTCCAAACCATTGGTACGCCGAATTTTAGACATTTTCTTTTCCCGGTAGTCCACTGCCGTAAATGCTCTGTACAAGTTTTACATACGAGATGCGGGGCCCACGTTTTGTCCTGATCACCAAGCTTAACTCCAAAGTATCCAAGATACGCTCGCTTTACAAAGTCAGTAATAGTTTGTCTGTTTTGTTGAAACATGTATTCTCCGCATATATAGCAAAACACATCAGGTTGATTTACACAACTTCTTCTTGAACTGGAACCTGAACTCATTTTAATTCTGTTCAATAACACAAAAACACTCTTTTCTTAACATAAAATAGCACGCCGAATTCGATCTACTCTCATTAGTAAGAACGCACAAACTGACGAGACTTACCCGAGTTAGGTGATTAAAAGGGTCAGTTCAGGTACCTGATAGGCAATGGTTCCACTATTTATAGATTTACCTGGAATTTACTCAATTACAGACTGACAATAAAACCATTGTACCTACATTAATGAATATATAATAATTTTAGAACTCTCATAAATGAATATACTGAATAAAAACCACATTGGTAGATAAGTTGATGTATCTAAAAAAGTAGAGCTGATAGAGAAAAACGGATTGCATGTATAGATTTAGCGTCCCCAAATATAGTTAAAATCAGCTCTAAAATCCCAGGCACCAAAACAAAAATATTTTTTTGTTGCCCTGTGTTATAGATGGACCATCCCTCTGACTAATTAATTTGAAAAAATTAATCAAATATAATAAATGCATTTAACATATGACACAAACTTTATATTTTTATACAACTCCTAATTCTAGAACCGCCAATATATATTTTTATAGTTTTTTGTACAAAATAACGAAGAAAAAACGCTTTTTCTAATTTAGCCGAAGTTGGCTAGGCATGTTTGACGATAATGCCAATTGGTGTTAATATAATAATATAATAAATCTATCTATAAGACTTTCTTGACGACAAAGAAGAATCCCTAGCTTAAATACATTTCAAAGAATATCTTAACTGAAACAATCTGTACATACAAAATATTTGAATACATACAGATTGTTGCAGTTAAGTAATCTCAGGAATATAAGAGAACCAAAAAGAAGACCCATCAAGCTTTTCCTATTCGAAGAAAATTATACAATAACTCGGAAACGCGATGCTTGTGTATTACAGACTGTCAAACCTTGGTCTTGTAAACCAAATTTTCACAGCGCTAGTGACAAGATAAATGTCATATGTCACAAATAACTTCGATCAAAAGATAAGTACTACGATGTAGACATGTTTAGTCAATTAGACCAGATTAACGAAGTTCTTTCTTGACTATATATAACTTAGTGGAAATGGTCTTTTTTTTCAAAACTACTGCAGGAAATACCCCCATATTAGATGCCGTGTTAAAATAGACTACCTGTAATTACCCCTTAATTTCAATTTAGTACCAATTAACCATCCAAATGTATTTTAGAACTTAAGTTTAGTCTTATTGTAAACCTCTTCGAAAATGGTCGCGAGACCGAAACACGTGTCAGAGTAATGTGAATAAATTCAGCGAAACAATTATACTATATCTTATTTCAAAAGTGTAAATATTAAGATGTTCACCTAGAACCGACCGCAAACTCCATAAATTTTATTTCTATAAAAAATAACTTACTTAACGTGATGTGATACTTAGTTTATTGTTGGAGTTTAAATAGTATAATATTTGTCACTTATGAGCGGTTTGACTGAGACTGTATTGACAAATTACTTTTAAATTTACATAATTTTGAAAGAGCAAAAACACATAATAAGTTAAGCTTTGTTTAACGCAAAACAAATCTAAATACTACAATTTCGGTTCGGTTTAAATATAGAAGGATGTTAATGACAGTCGACAAGCCCAACTTCTCACAAAGACTGCTAACGACCTCATTTCTGATTCTGATTCCCTTATTCTTCTTCTCAAGGTGCTGTGCAGATTCCTGCGTAGACGTCCGTACCAAACTTCTTTCGTCAAATGAGTCGGCTTAAAGCCGAAATCTACTGCAGCTTTAAGGGACCTAATAGCTTTGAATTAGTGGGAACGTATGACATGTATCACGATTATCAGACTGACGTAACACTCTGGAAGTTATTGCTAAACGCTTACGTAGACCTTTGACTGGAATTCCTGATGTGCTGCAATCCAGTATTTCAAGTCATAGATATCCCATGCCTGAACAACATTTATTGACACAGTATACTACATAAAGTTTACAGTCCCCCAGCGCCCAGTAAGCATTGACAATATACATACCATATATATATATACATATATATATATATATATATATATATATATATATATATATATATATATATATATATATATATATATATATTGTCACATTCGTTTTTTCCTAGATTTTAAGATCATGTTACACCATTTTTCTTTCTATAATTTATATTTTATTACCTTTTTTATATTTGATTGGGCAGTGTAACTCAACCGTGTGTAACGCGTGTTGCCGACTTAACTTAGTTTATTTGTATTGAATGCGTCTGATTTACAGAGAAGACGGACATCATCGGTCCTTGTCTATCAAGTCGCGAGTTTAACACTCCCGTCTGATTTTGCGTTCCGGAAGTGAACCATTTTAAAGACTTCACTTTGAAGAAGGGGCAAAAGATATATAAATGGCAATTTGGAATTTTTAAGGGCTTTTTCTTCCGTGATGCAGTAACAGCTGTTTCCTCCGTCATGCCGTAGTGAGATTTTCCTCCATTATGTAGTGAGGCGTTTTTTAATCACCGAGTGGGTGTCGTTCCAGACCTCAAGTCTGAGGCCTTTTTTTCCGTTCTACAAATATTCTACTCATTCTAAGGGATTTCGATACAAAAAGTGATTAATTACCCAAATGAGAATGGGAGAGTAATTTCTGAGGTAATATTTTGATGAGAATCTCACCAGGAGAGGCCAAGTAGTTTATGGAAAACCCACGAGGAGAAGCCAAGCAATAAGTCATAACTCAACATAAATATCTCGTTTCCTGTCTACAACGTGTGTTTCCAAGGACTGCGTAACACGTATAATCCTCGAAGTCGATTTCACGAACTTTTATATCGTGTCTTTTAAAGCCATTTGTTAAAAAACTTAATAATCCTAATTTAGAAACTCTATGCAAAAGTGCACTCTCAAGTTATTCAGTTAGTCGATGTAATTTTAAGAGTGTAATAAATGTAAGAATTTTTATTTTGTTAATATATTTTTCTCTGTATTAGTGTAGCCTTTCACTGAACTACCTGCTCTTTCTTTCAGGACGTAAAAGTTGTACTATATTTAATTTTCCATCAACAACTAAATAGTCTTCAGTATTTTTTCATTTTTGGGTTGAACTTAAATTCTTTTTATTCTAAAATGAATGGTGCCCAAAACAGTATAACCAAGCTTTAAACAACTATAGAGACTATTTTCAAAAGACGAACAAAAATTATCTCGATATCCATGTTCTCTACCAGTAAAAAACGGGCTAGCTTATATCTGATTTTTCTCTTAGTATTAATATCCACTCAATCCATTCTCAAAAATTAAGATATACATAAGGGGCAAATAACAACTTTTATTTAAAAAACAAAGAAAGTTGAAGCTATAATATATATATATATATATATATATATATATATATATATATATATATATATATATATATATATATATATATATATATAAAGGGTGATTCATTTAGAGGTACTTTTTTTTAAATAAAAAAAAATGAATAAAAACAATTTTATTTTATAATCTTTATTATCATATAAAAAAAACCATTCTTTACAATTATTTCTTAAAGATAATTTCTTTCAAATGTTGTCCGCGACTACGGTTAACAACGTCCATTCTGAAGTTCCAATTTTCAATGACGCGTGTGAGTATTTCGAGTGGTATTTGGCCAATGACTCGAGTAATATTGCCTCCAATGCCTCAATTGTAGCTGGCTTATCCATGTAGACTTTGGACTTTACATAGCCCCAAAGGAAAAAGTCAAGAGGTGTGATGTCACATGATCTAGCCGGCCAATTCACTGGTCCAAAGCGTGAAATGATCTGTTCGCCGAATTGCTCTCGCAGTAAAGCCATGGTTTCACGGGCTGTATGGCAAGTGGCGCCATCTTGTTGGAACCAAATTTCGTCGAGACCACGGGCTTCAATTTCTGGCATCAAATAGTCTGTTATCATGGCGCGATAACGGTCACCATTCACAGTAACATTCCGGCCGGCCTCTGTTTTGAAGAAATATGGACCGATTATTCCACCGGCCCATAAACCACACCAAACAGTTGTTTTTTCTGGATTTAATGGCAGCTCTTGAACCTCTTCAGGTTGTTCATCACCCCAAATACGGGCATTTTGTTTATTCATGAACCCATTAAGCCAAAAATGGGCCTCATCGGTGAACAAAATTTTTCTCGAAAACATCTTCTGCAAGCTTGTCAAGAGCCCAACGACTAAAACGGAAACGATTCAGAAGGTCGGTCGGCTTCAGTTGTTGCACTAGTAGAATTTTGTATGCTTTTAAAGAAAGATCCTTACGTAAAATACGCCAAGTTGTTGAATATGACAGGCCAAGCTGTTGAGAACGGCGACGAATCGATACTTCACGGTCTTTGCGTACACTCTCCGCTACCGCCCCTATATTTTCTTCACTACGTGCTAGATGTGGTCTATTCGGTCGAGCATTATCCAATAATGAAAATTGGGTCTCAAACTTATTGATGGTAGAGCGAATTGTGCGTTCGGTAGGTCGATTATGTGGA
Organism: Pachyrhynchus sulphureomaculatus; assembly: GCA_019049505.1. NCBI lineage: Eukaryota > Metazoa > Arthropoda > Insecta > Coleoptera > Curculionidae > Pachyrhynchus > Pachyrhynchus sulphureomaculatus. The sequence continues at coordinate 179,348,941 of CM032456.1, read as the reverse complement.
CCATAAGTTGCTCTAAGCGCCCGATACACATTCCTCGTAGAACGCCGGGCTAAGTCTTTCCATTATGAATTGTCAAACACTACTGAACAGGAATGCCACTTCAGTTGACACGACGCATGCGCAATCTGCAATTAAATCTCCATCACAAAAAGTACCTCTAAATGAATCACCCTTTATATATATATATATATATATATATATATATATATATATGTTATATATAGCTGGTAAAGACTGGCACAGGACAGGGCAAAATGGATATATATATATATATATATATATATATATATATATATATATATATATATATATATATATATACGAGGGTCATTCAATAAGTAAAGAAACAATTTATCTCAGCTGAAACCCATACTTCTAGGAGGGCAAGTTGGCAACCTTGTGATGTTTATAATCAGCTATTTGATCATGTAATGTAAACATAATCTCAAAATATCCAGTTTACCATGGCGAGTATATTGGAAGACTGCATTCTAGAAAAGCAGCGGTCTGTCATCAGATTTTTAGTAGCAGGAGATGTTAAACGAAATGAAATACATTCTAGAATGTTATTACAATATGGACAAAGTTGCACGAACCGTGCAAACGTTTTACAGGTGGATAGAACAGTTCAAAAGTGGCACAATAGTGTGTGACGAGCAGCGAAGTGGACGTCCAGTCGAAGTTTCAGGGTCCTTGTTGGAAGCGAGGATTGATGGACTTATTCATGCTAACACAAGAATTACTGTGGAAATGATAGCTCAGAAGGTTGGAGTAAGCGTTGAAACACACACGTTGGCATACAGCCCAGACCTGACTCCGTGTGATTTTTACCTTTTTGGACCTCTCAAAGATGTCCTACGTGGAAAGAGATTCACCGACAATGAAGAAGTGAAGAAAAAAGTGCAAGAGTGGCTTCGACGTCAACCCAAAAAAGTTCTTTGCCTCAGGAATCAAGAAGCTAGCAGAAAGGTGGAACCAGTATATTAACGTTAGGGGGGAGGGGGGATTATGTCGAAAAGTCGGCCAAATTTTGTAGCAATCCAATAAACCGTTCTTGAGCTAAAGCTATTTGTCTCTTTACTTAATGAATTACCCTCGTATATATGTATTTTGACTGTCATTTATAAATGGTTAAATCCTTTCGAGTATACAATTCACTAAAAAATTATAACTCCGAGTATATCACTTAAGTTATGAACTACATGTAAGGTTATTTTGACTAGGCCTGTACCTACTGAAGAGTAAATTAAGAAAAAACAATAAAAATTTCTAGAATAAATTTCATGAACGTCTACATATTTGTCTAAAAATGATAACATATTACCTATACAGGATGTTCAAAACATTTAATATCGTTTCTCTTGGAAGATACCCCCGTGAATCTTCTTCTTGGATTTTCCTATTTACATGATTTAAATAATCTTTAACACCTACTTCTTCATTTAAAATTTTAGAACCTTCTTGCTGAAAGTATAACATTGATTCTTCAAAAAATTGATTCTGGAAAAGTTTACTATAAATGTTCAAATCATATAAAACCATTAAAACGTTATTTATTTCCTGTCTATCAATTATTAAATCTTCTCTTTCCTCGGCGATTTTATTAATAAGCTGTGTAGTTAATTTATCGCTCACTATTGGATTCAGAGCTATAATGTCTGTAAAAAGTTTCACGCACATAGTTTGGACTGTATTAAATTTGAAATCATTCTTTGAAGATCTATCGTAACACAAGTAAATATTTTTGATTATTACAATTTTCTTGCAATAATATTTCCAAAGTGATATAAAAGCTTTGATAAGTTTACTTGTTGAATTTAATAATAAAAATTCTTCAAGTTTGTCGCCGAGAAATTTTTCATTGACTAATTTTAAACTTGAAATTAGATTTTGCCTTTGATCCAACTGTATAAGATTCTCGACGGTTTGGTATAATTCTTCTAAAGATACATTTGGATGTTCTTCGTGCAACAATAAATTTATTTCTTTGGTTAGCTTATTATAATTTTCATCAATAAATTCTTTACTATATTTTGGATGTCCACGAAAATTCCTTATATAAATAGTATTTTTCTTCGCAGTTTTAGAATTGCATGGAGTAATATCAGAAGAACATGTTTTCATGCATTCTGTAGTTATAGTAAAAGGTGAAAACATTTTTATGATAATGATAGATTTTTAATGTAATATCTAACTGGCTGTCATGCAGACAAAAATTTGGTGACATATGAAATTACCAGATGTCTGTCTTGATAATAACGTTCTACGCCTGCTCTATTTTTAAGTAAATTCGCCATGGAACACCAATAAAAAACCTGAATATAATCAAAAAATGTTTTATAGATTACAATAATGCTTTCGACTGTGTGATGCACGAGAAACTAATAAAATTCTAGAATGAACAACATAGACAAGGAAGATCTAAATATTATTTAAAATCTGTACTAGAAGTGGAAGTTAAAATTGGGCTGCAAAAGTCCAAAAGCATAAAAATAACCCAAGGTTGCCTGCATGTTGCATGCTCTCGCCACTTTTGTTCAATCTTTACTCTGATGATGTGTTTAATGAGGATATCTATGAATCCATTGAAGGAATAACAGTTAATGGAAGTACACTGAATAACATACGGTATGCTGATGATTCTGTTCTATTAGCAAATAACATCAAAGATCTCCAGCAACTGATCTATCGAGTTGTAACAGCCAGCGAAAGATTTGGATTAACTATGAATATAAGAAAAACCAAATCTACCACCAGAATCCCTCGAAAACAGGGACTACACCGTAGAATATTTGGTAACCAATGACAAGTGGGACCCAAGAAAGGAAATATATTCCCGAATCGACCAGGCCCGAGTAACATACATGAATATGAATAAATTTTTCCATCGCACAAGTCTCAGTCTCGACCTCTGAATGAGAATGGTAAGAGCGTATGTATTCTCCGTGCTATTGTATGGATGTGCGTGCTGCACCCTTGACCCTGGCTTAGAGAAACGACTGGAGTCTTTTGATTGTACAGGGTGAGTCAACGATAGGGTAAAGTTCATTATCTCATTTGTTTCGAGAATGACGAAAAAATGTTAAATACAATAGTTTTAGGGGATGTTAAGGTGCACAGTTTAAAATTATTTTTGAGTATACAGGGTACTTCAAAAGAATGTGGCCGATATAACAATGTTTTTTTTTAACGGAACATCCTATTTTCTAATTTATTTTTAAATTTTGCGTACAATTTTTAAACTTTTTTATTTATAATGTTATATACCTAAACCCAGTAGTTTTTCTAATATTTCAATTTTTAAAAAAAAAATACTAGTTTTTCAGTTTTGTAAAAAAATTGCCAATAGCGCCATTGTTTCTGAAAGTGGAATACTTATAATTAGTACGAGTGTTCTACAGAAATGAAAAAAAAAATATGTAAAGAAATTTAAGTTAGATGCTACAGAGTGTATCGAAATAAATTTATGCATTTCGACTATTTTAAATTGAAAAATCTCAAATTTTTTAAATGGCACACCCTGTATATTATTATTTTTTCTGATAGATTTTGCAAAACCCTCCAACTTTTATTAGGTATGTCATATACCTGTTTCTATTTTTTTTTTTGATTTATTTTGAATTTTTCAATTTTTACCCTTGTTTTTAATACACTTGCCAAGACAAAACAAAAATGTTGGCATTGTCAAATTTTGACATGTCTATTAAGCAAGTAAAAATTGTTTAATTTGTTGTAGTAACTGACGTATAAAGGTAATAGTTATGGATTTTCCTAAAAATGAATTAATTGATATGGTTTATACATTGGGCGAGGCGGGAAAAAATTGTCTTTTGGCAGTAAGGCTTTACGGAGCGAAGTACCCTAATAGACGTATACCATCTAGAAAATCTCTTCAGTGCATAATGGAACGGTTTGATGGTAGTGGTAGCGTTGAATATACGAAACGGAAAGTAGTAAACCAGAATGCTACCAATGAGGAAAAAGAAATGGAGATTTTACTTCATGTTGAAGATAATCCCCAGGTCAGCAGCCGTCAACTAGCTGACTTATGTGACACATCCCAATCTACGGCTAATCGCACCACGAGAAAATACAAGTATCATCTCTTTCATATGAAATTACACCAAGACCGTGATTTTAAACGACGAGTAAACCATCCGAATCCAAAATAATGTTTTCTGTTGAAGCTACTTTTCGCAGTAATGGAGCAATTAACAGCCATAACATGCATTATTATTCAACAGTTAATCCATTTTGGGTCCGGGAAGTTCAAAACCAAAACCATTGGTCGCTTAATGTATGGTGTGGAATATTAAATTTTCGAATTATTGGTCCATATTTTTTCCGCGAACCGCTTAACGGGCCTAGATATCTAAATTTTTTGCAAAATAAATTACCCCAGCTTCTTAACGAAGCTGATAACTTTGAAAGGGAACAAATGTGGATTCAACAACATGGAGCTCCTGCTCATTATCACCGGGAAGTTCGGGAATTTTTAAATGATCGTTACCCACAAAAATGGATCGGTATGGATGGATTCATTCAGTGGCCCCCTCGATCATATGACTTAACACCTTTAGAATTCTTTTTGTGGAGCTACATTAAAGATCGTGTTTATGTGAATCCCCCTACAACACCCGTAGATATGGAAAATAGGATACGGGATGCGTGCAGGACAATAACGCCCTTTATACTATGGAAAGTGAAGGAAAATATAGTAAAACGACTAAACATGGGTATTCAAGTAGATGAGTATATTTTTGAATATTTATTATGTCAAAATAATTAATCATTAGATAAGTTAAACTATATTAAAATTATTATTAACTATTTGTTTATGTTTTTACAATAGAGTAAGTGTATTAAAAACAAGGGTAAAAATTGAATAATTCAAAATAAATCGAAAACTATTAGAAATAGGTATATGACATACTTAATTAAAGTTGGAGGGTTTTGTAAAATATGTCAGAAAAAATAATAATATACAGGGTGTGCCATTTAGAAAATTTGAGATTTTTCAATTTAAAATAGTCGAAATGTATAAATTTATTTTGAACACCCTGTAGCACGTCATTCAAATTTCTATACATTCATCTTTTTTTTTATATCTATAGAACGCTTGTACCAATTATGAATATTCCACCTTCAGAAACAATGGCGCTACTGGCAATTTTTTACAAAACTGAAAACTAGTATTTTTTTTAAAAAATTGAAATATTAGAAAAACTACTAGGTTTATTTATATAAAATTATTAATAAAAAAGTTATAAAATTTACACAGAATTTAAAAATAAATTAGAAAATAAGGTGTTTCATTTAAAAAAACATATGTTACATCGGCCACACTTTTTTGAAGTACCCTGTATACTCAAAAATAATTTTAAACTGTACACCTTAACATTCCCTAAAACTATTGTATTTAACATTTTTTCGTCCTTCCCGAAACAAATGAGATAATGACTCTGTCGTTGACTCACCCTGCATATTTATAGACGCCTTCTTCGCATCTTTTGACTACAGAAAATACAAAATATAGAAGTACAGGAAAGAATAAACAAAATGACTAAATTACTAACAACTATAAAAATAAGAAAAAACTTGAAAATACGCATTGGATCTTTATATGTCAGGGACCTAATTAACCTAGCCAAGGTAAGGATTTTATTTTATTTTAAAAGCATCATGGTACGGAACACTAATTGCATAAGTCGAACTTGCACTTAACGGTTTTTTTTTTATTTTTTTAATTTCAATTGTAAAATTCAAATGAATATTTTTGCAAATAATTTTAAAACAATAAGTATAATTGGTGGTAAGTTAACCAGCAGGAGCAAACTGTCATTTTAAAAAATTTAATGACTTTTACAAATTAAATTATAATTTGAATTTAAATTATTAACAAAATATTTTTTCTCTGTGTAGTGGAAATGAGCGCGCAACTTTAAGAGATCAATAATTCAAATAAGAGCCGCTGCGTGCTAGATGGCAGTCTGGAGACAACTGGGGTTGGGGCTAAATACACTAAAAGCAATTGGGGCAACATACGCTAAAAATTTTTGACGAGAAAAATCATGTTGTCCAAACCTTTAAGAGGATATATTTTAAATTACAGGTCATTTCATCGTTCAGGTAGGTACAAATATTATTAAATATTCAAATTAATAAAAATAGAAATAATAGTAACCTAAGCATAATGTAAATTAGTGATATGATAAATATTAGGTAAATGTTTTAAAAGATTTTAGAACAGTAGAAAAAAATTTCACCCTGTAATAAAATAACTTAAAGACCTCAAACCGTTAAATTCTTGGAGAGCTAAGAACTTAGTTACAAGTGTGCGGTTATGACATAATACTAATTTCAAAGCTAGCAAGAAGTTTATGCTTCATATATTTTTTATATAAAATTGACCAAGAAGAAAAGTATTTTAAATTGCCTATATATTTATTTAACAAAATAATATGTCATGGCAAAGGTTAGTTTATGATTTAATATATTTTAACAGATTATTCAATACGACTGCTATCAAGTAATCCTTTCTCTGGAGAACCAAAACAACCATCTATCAAGACAGAGACTATTCCTGGACCGAAATCTAAAAACCTTTTAGAACAACTAAATCAAATTCAGGTACGTTAAAAAAAACTAGTAATATAATAAAGTCAAAAATCACCCTTTCTGAGCCTTAAATTGTTAAAAAAAATTGTTATACTTATATAGAGTAACTATTTTTATTTAAAAAGAGTTATAGTTCGGAAAGAGAAGTGTAACAGAATAATCCAAGTAACAAAAACCGGCCAAGTGCAAGTCGGACTTGCGCAATTAGTGTTCCGTACGGTGATTGCTTTGAAAATTAATACAAAAGGTTCCTGACATGTATATATCTTATGATCTTATATATATATATATATATATATATATATATATATATATATATATATATATATATATATATATATATATATATATATATATGTATAATACATTAAAATTCCGGGTTCCAATCCGTTCGTCTAACAATGAATTTGCACGACGTTTCACCAAAATCTCATTTGGCATTTTCAAGTGCTCTAGCTGCTGCTGCTCCTCGCTCGAAGCTGACAGTTAGCTTCGAGCAGCAGCAGCAGCAAGATCACAGTATCGAGTAGCAGCAGCAGCGGGAACACTTGAAAATGCCAAATGAGATTTTGGTGAAAACGTCGTCCAAATTAATTGTTAGACGAAAGGATTGAAACCCGGAATTTTAATGTATTACATTTTACCATCCGTGAAAACTTCTATTGTAATATATATATATATATATATATATATATATATATATATATATATATATATATATATATATATATATATATATATATATATATATATATATATATATATATATATATATATATGTATATATATATATATATTTATTTTATATATATATATATATATATATATATATATATATAAATATATATATAAAATATATATATATATATATATATATATATATATATATATATATAAATATATATATATATATATATATATATATATATATATATATACTACAATACCAAATTGGGACCATTTATACAACAAATCAAAAAATTAAAGATATTCTACCTATACCAAAAGACATTATACCCTTAGAAGACCAAGGTGTATATGAAATTCCGTGCGGCCTTTCATACATAGGCGAAAAAAACAGGAAAATCAGCGCCAGAAGAGACGAGCACAGAAACGTCGTAAAATAAAAATCCACCAGCTCTTCTCTAGCACGACATGCGCACAATACCGGCCACAAAATCGATTTTGACAAAACCAGAACCCTACAAAAAACTGATAACCTCTCCATTAGGATAATGAAAGAAGCCATAGAAATAGAAAAGAGGCCCAACAACCTAAATAATCGAGATGATAGCCAACGTTTACCGAGCTCTTGGAAACATATTCTATCCCAGTACCAAGTCAAACCAAGAAAAACAATAATTCAACCATATATTACTTCACCAACACAAACTTTACAAAGAACCACAGGACCGATAACGCGCAGTCAAAACCGAGCCTCTATTGGCCAGAACCGTCCGACTAATAGAGCCACGCCCCCAGCACAAAACCGGGGCCCTCGGAGCCAGTCTCGACATTCAACGCCAAAATACCGACCAGTGATCAACGCTTTGAAAAAGATAGATGAGATTCCATCGAAACGTCAGCGAAACCGTCATCAAGGGACATTAAGCTAACACTGGATACCCGAAAAACCACTACTACATATATATATATATATATATATATATATATATATATATATATATATATATTCACCTTCTGGCTCAATCTAGGATCTAGTAATAAAAATGTAAAACAAATATTTACCACCTAAATATTTGTTTAATTATAAACAAATAAAATAAAATTATTTGTTGCTAGAGAAACGACCTGCGGTACTGAAAATATATTTATCGTTATATCGGCCACACTGAAGTACCCTATATACACAAAAATAATTTTAAACTGTGCACCTTAACATTCCCTAAAACTATTGTATTTAACATTTTTTTCGTCATTCCTGAAACAAATGAGATAATGAACTTTACTCTACACCCTGTACATAGGTACTATATAACCAAAAAACATAACATAGACAGTAAAGCAAAAAACCATTGAGAAGCTAAATTAATTGTTCATGCGAACAAAGCATTTTCTGTAAGTGAAAACATATTTTTAAGATTGTTTTTTATAATTTTCTTTTGTAACATACTTTTTTTAGTTAATATTTATATTGAAATACATTTTACCAAAACTGAAAGTAAAAATGTCGTTACCAACCTTACAAAAATTAGACACATTATTGCTTTCTACTATATTTAAAACAATAAAGTCAAATTCTTTTGAGAAGTTTATAATTTTACTAAATAACTTCCGGAGTAGTTACACCAAAAATAAGTAACTCCTTTTTAATTAATAATTAATGTTGTTTAGTGAAATTTATTTAGAAAGAGTAAATCCGAAAGAATTAGTTTATTATATATATATATTATATATATATATATATATATATATATTATATATATATATATATATATACGGTATTGACGAAACAGCCAAAGGCGAATCGAAAGATTTTGGTTGCTTCACCAATGCCATCTATGCCTTCAAGCGGGAAGCTCGAGAAGGTGCGCTTCTGCAATTAAGTGTCAGCTGTGGTCTGGCCGCTTTGTTCGGAAAGACTTTAAATAAATCACCGACAGAGTGCAGTATAAGCATCTATTTTGTCATATATATATATATATAATATATATATATATATATATATATATATATATATATATATATATATATATATATATATTTGTTCTGTTGTTATCTTATAATAAATGCAAACAAACCCGACAGGATGCAAAATAGAAAAAGTGACTGACTACCTTCCCATATTAGGATCTGATTCGGCATAACTATGTATTCTTGTTTAATTTTAGCAAGCCAATTCAACCCAAATTTTCGTGAACTATGATAAATCTATAGGAAATTATTTGGTTGATGCCGATGATAACGTGTTTCTAGACACTTATACGCAGATTTCCTCCATACCCCTTGGATATAATCATCCAGAATTACTCAAGGCATTTGATAATGAACATGATTTGGTAAGTTTATAATTTTCTTTCAAAAATTCATAACATCATAATATGTTTATAAGGGCCCTTGAAATGGATTTTGTTGAAGTAGCTTGATTTAGAGAATTACGACAAAATAACAAAACCTTTGCGTATACACCGTATTGGGGCTAAATACAAGTATGTCAACTTCTGCCCATATATTAGATGATATATACTAAACGAGCCGTGCCCGCGGCTCTGCTCACGTGGACTTGATTCACTATTATCGTCACTGCTTATTCCTTATGTTACCTAACGTAAGAAAATATATTCTATAACCTGGCAGAGAACATATGTATGAATTTAAAAAAAACACGTAAGTCGGATAAGTGGTTCATGAGTAATAAGCGCACTAACGGACAGACAGACAGACAGACAGACAGACTTTGCGTTTTATATAGATTATTATTATTACATAACCTGACCAGAAAACATATGTATAAATTAAAGAAGAAAACACGTAAATCGGATAAGTGATTCTCGAATAATAAGCGCACTAACGGACAGACAGACAGAGAGACGTTGCATTTTGTATATATTATATTCCTTGCTACATGATATTGTTCCATATTTAACGGTTTAGGTAGTGTATGGCAAGAGAGTGCTCTAGCGGCAAACTTTTTTCCGGGTTGATTCACTATTATCGTCACTGCTTATTCCTTATATTACATAACGTAATAAAATATATCCCATAACCTGGCTAGAGAACATATATATGAATTAAAAAAAGAACGCGTAAATCGGATAAGTAGTACTCGGGTGCACTAACGGACAGATAGAGAGATATTGCATTTTATATATATTATAAATGATTAAGGAATCAGGTATATTCAGAAATAAGGTGATTTGCGCGTAAATAGTGATCACTGAAGTACTAAAATAACTTATATTATTTCTGCTTAAATCTCGATATTTATTGCCATAATCATTTGAACAATGAGACTTTATCCTTTATTATCTCATGACGCCGACAAGGACCCCCTTATTAGCATTCATTTAAGAATAATAAAGAATTAGTCTCGATAATTATATTTCTCAGATCTCCTTCTCTTCTTCTTCTTTTTGTACTTCTTTTGTCCCTGAAGGCATCGGATTTCCTTGTTCATTCTTCCACGCATCTCCTCCAGTTTTTCCGGTCACCGGCCAGCATCTTCATTTTATTTAGTGTTTTTCCCTTTCGCCTTCCTATCTCCACCTGTTGTATTCATGTCTTTCTCGGTCTCCCTCTCCTCTTCCTCGCTCCCGACCTTGCTTCCATTGTTTTTTTTTGCCCATCTGTTGTTGTCCATTCTTATTACGTGTCGAAACCAGTTCAATATTCTCTTGTTTTTCTTCCCTTCTATGTCGTCTTGATTTAGTTGCTGCCTGATGTCTTCATTTTTTATTCTATCCATCCTTGTCTTTTCTGCTATTTTTCTCAGTTGTTTGATCTCTGCTGCTGTCACCGCACTCTCGTGTTTCTTTACACTCACCCAGGACTCATATCCGTATAATAGCGTTGGTACTACTAGTTTATTATATATCTGGAGTTTTACTTTTATTTCGATTTCTTTTTTCCCAAATATTGTATTATTCAGAGCATAGTATATTTTTGTGGTTTTCCTTACTCTGTCTGCTATATCTAGATCTATTTTCCCATCATGTCCTAGGTACTCATATGCTGTTACTCGTTCTATTTGTTGTCCCTTGCATTTTATCCCCTCTGCATCCATTGGTGTTTTCTGATTTATTATCATATATTTAGTTTTTCCTATGTTAACCTCCATCTTCCTTTTTTCTCTCTCTTCCGTCTAAATGTCGATCAGAGTCTTCATTTTTCCCTTTGTGTCTGCGATCAGCACTATATCATCTGTGTATAGCATTCGATCGAGTTGGATCGGCAGCATCTGTTAGTATCCTATTATTGTCTGGAGTCTTGCTGTTCTTTTCCTTGTATTTTTCAATATTTTGTCCATTAATAACACAGGGCAACAAAAAAATATTTTTGTTTTGGTGCCTGGGATTTTAGAGCTGATTTTAACTATATTTGGGACGCTAAATCTATACATGCAATCCGTTTTTCTCTATCAGCTCTACTTTTTTAGATACATCAACTTATCTACCAATGTGGTTTTTATTCAGTATATTCATTTATGAGAGTTCTAAAATTATTATATATTCATTAATGTAGGTACAATGGTTTTATTGTCAGTCTGTAATTGAGTAAATTCCAGGTAAATCTATAAATAGTGGAACCATTGCCTGAACTAACCCTTTTAATCACCTAACTCGGGTAAGTCTCGTCAGTTTGTGCGTTCTTACTAATGAGAGTAGATCGAATTCGGCGTGTTATTTTATGTTAAGAAAAGAGTGTTTTTGTGTTATTGAACAGAATTAAAATGAGTTCAGGTTCCAGTTCAAGAAGAAGTTGTGTAAATCAACCTGATGTGTTTTGCTATATATGTGGAGAATACATGTTTCAACAAAACAGACAAACTATTACTGACTTTGTAAAGCGAGCGTATCTTGGATACTTTGGAGTTAAGCTTGGTGATCAGGACAAAACGTGGGCCCCGCATCTCGTATGTAAAACTTGTACAGAGCATTTACGGCAGTGGACTACCGGGAAAAGAAAATGTCTAAAATTCGGCGGTTTGGAGAGAACCAAAAAACCACTTCAATGATTGTTATTTCTGTTTAGTAAATACTAATGGAATCAATCGAAATAACCGCAGTAAGTGGACTTATCCCAATTTAGACTCGGCAATACGCCCTATCCCGCACTCAGATGAAATACCGATTCCAACATTTCATCAGCTACCACATATCTCTGATGACGAATATTTTCCCTCTGATCGCTCTTCTGATGCTAATAAAAGTTCTGATGCTAATGAAACTAACAGTGACTATGAGGGGACGTCATCAGTTCCTCAACGCTTCAATCAAAATGAATTAAATGATCTCACCAGGGATCTCAATTTATCGAAAAAAGCTTCTGAAGTACTGGCTTCTAGGTTGAACGACAAAAATTTACTGGAACAAGGAACCAAAATTACCTTTTACCGTACAAGAAAAAAAGATCTGCTACCATTCTTTTCTCAAGAAGACAATCTTGTATTTTGTCACGAAATTAGGGGACTCATGAAAGAAATGGGACTTTCTGAATATATTCCAGATGATTGGCGCCTATTTATTGACAGTTCAAAGCGAAGTTTAAAATGTGTCCTTCTACATAATGGGAATAAATATGGTTCAATACCACTAGCTCACTCAACGAAACTGAAAGAAGAATATAATACCATAGCTTTGGTCTTGCAGAAGATAAAGTATTACGAACATCAATGGATGATTTGTGGTAAACTTTCTTCTTGGGCAGCAAAGTGGTTACACGAAATATCCGTGTTTCTTGTGCCTGTGGGATAGTAGGGACAAAACACACCACTGGGTTAGAAAAGATTGGCCTCAGAGAGAAAACATGGACGTTGGGGAAAAGAATGTCATTAACGACGCTTTGATTGAAAGAGAAAAAATCATACTTCCTCCGTTACATATAAAGTTGGGCTTAATGAAGCAATTTGTAAAGGCTCTTGATAAGAATGGGTCTTGTTTTGCATATATAGGGGTAAAAATGCATCAGTTGAGCACAGAAAAACTCAAAGCAGGGATATTTGACGGCCCACAAATAAGACAATTAATTAAGGATCCTGCCTTCATAAATTCAATGAATCAAGTTGAACGAGAAGCTTGGACATCATTTGTTGCAGTTGTAGAAAATTTTCTAGGCAAACATAAAGCTCAAAACTATGTTGAAATGGTTAACAAGATGCTTAATAGTTTCAAATCCTTAGGGTGCAATATGAGTATTAAAATACACTATTTACACAGCCACTTAGACCGTTTTCCAGAAAATTTAGGAGACATGAGTGAGGAACAAGGTGAAAGATTTCACCAAGATATTAAAGTTATGGAGGACCGCTACCAAGGAAGATGGGACATACACATGATGGCAGATTACTGCTGGAGTTTAAAAAGGGACTGTTTAAAAAAAACATTCAAGAATGTCGCGGAAAAGAAGCTTTCCAAGTGTTGAGTGACTATTTCATTTCTTCAATGTTTTTTTTTGTTTGTAAGTACGACATAATATTGTATTTTGTATAACTAAAATAAAAATTTCGTATCTACTTTTGTTTACTACACTTACGGATTTGAGTTACAATAATGTAACTTATATTTCTCTAAAATTGTATATCTTAAAAATTTGAGCTCCTAGGTACAAATGAATACGTTATTTGAATTCAGGACATCAAATTGATATAGAATCAGCTCTAAAAACCTCGACACCAAAACAGCTGTTCCCCTGTGTAATATAAACAGTAGTGGGCTAAGACTGTCTCCTTGTTTTATTCCTCTTCTCATCTAAAATTTTCCAGATCTTTTCCCATTCTGTATTACTATGTCGTAAACTGTATTGTATCTTCTTTTCAATAGATTTCAATTGCAGACCCTAATATCAGAAAATTCTTTTCATTATACCACACTAAAACTGAGTACTGTATCACTGGTCAACTCTTATTTATTTAAGTATATTTAGCTAGAAATGCTGCTACGCAGCTATCGTCCGCAAACATTTAAAGCCGATACTGTTGTGAAGGTATATTGTTGGTGGAAGAATACTCGGGCCGAAAAAGACCTCGCACTTTCTTCTCACGTAAGAGACATACCTGAAGTCGAACTGGGATAGAGTAACAGCCTACTCGGATGGAAGCCGCTGACGGCTTTGGACCACACAAAAAATAACGACAGAAATAGTGTTCTCGAGTAAGCTATGTATCTGAAGTCTGACTGCATGCGTGAAGAATTTCTCATCAACAAAAACAAACTGTCGCAAAGCTGCGAAAACGTTCATGGGTAACAGGCTTTATCGCGTTAAAATTCGTAAGCGGGAAATGCAGAACAGGATTATCAAAACGGCACCACAGAAAATAACGGTACCCCTCAGAGATGCGCAAGTAGAGGTTGTGTTATATGTAATAATAATAAGAAAAACTATGCTCGGCATTTTTGTGAAACTAGAAGAGGCACATTTTAACTATCCGGTGTAACTAGCCGGCTTCCGTTTGCGGCGACATTTTGTTCCAGGTGTTTGTCTTTCGGTAGCGACAGCTATATTTTCTGTCACAGCATGCTAAGAGCACCATCTGCATATTACGTTGTTAGGATCCGACGTTAAAACGTAGGTCCCGTCTCGATGACAATACCCAAACGTTACATGAAGTAAACAAAAATATACTGTGCGTAATACTTGTTTACAGCACAGATAACCTCTTCATTCAACGAAGATTTTTGAGTTTAGGGAACAAAAAAAAAGTCGCTTAGGGCCAAATCTGGAGAAAAAGGTGGATGCGAAACTATTTCGAAGCCCAGGTCCTGCCCTATTGCTATTGCAACGGCTGATGTGTGAACAGGCGCATTGTCATGGTGAAGGAGCACTTTTGTGTGTGCTAATCTTTGCCGCTTCTGCTTCAACTCACTATGTAAACGGTCCAAAAATGGTGCATAATAAGAGCCAGTCACTGTTTTGCTCTTTTCCAAATAGATGATACCCTGTGAGTCCACAAAAACTATTGCCATCACTTTTTCCGCCGATAAAAATGTTTTTGCTTTTTTTGGTGCACTTTCATCTACGCCAAGTTCCTATTTTACCTGCCGTTTTGTCTCCGGGGCGTCACGGTGGATCCACGTTTCGTCTATAATCACAACACTTACGATAGCTGCTAACAAACAATCTCTTTGAACCTTTGAACATAACTGGTACAAGAATCATGCAACAACCATGCTGTTTAATAAAATTTCCCTCCATTTCGTAGAAATTGACCAGATTTATCAATCCACCCTCATAGTATATCAATATACACAACAGTACACACAGTTACATACACCTGGGCACTGCAAAGAGTATGTTTATTTAAAAAAATATATTTTAAACTTTATTAAGTCAATAATAAGGGGTGGGCCATTTAAAAGTTTAAATTTAAAAATGCAATAAAACAAAAACGGTTTGAAATTTTGCCAAATTTATTTTTTTGTTGTGAAGTACAATTGTTCCGGTTAGAGATGGAATATTATTTCATTCATATGGCTGCCGCGGCTGGCCTCACAGTACCCCATTCGATCGGACCAATTTTCGAGCACTTTTTCGAGTGTATGGGGTCGTATCTCGACAATGGCATCACGAATGTTGGCCTTCAAATGCTCAATTGTCTCTGGTTTGTCGGCATAACACTTGTCTTTAACGGCGCCCCACAGAAAATAGTCCAACGGTGTCAAATCGCAGCTTCTTGGCGGCCAATTGACATCACCATTTCGGCTAATTAAACGGTCATCGAACGTTTGACGCAATAAATCGATTGTGGCATGAGATGTGTGGCAAGTTGCACCATCCTGTTGAAACCAAACATCGTTCACATCAATACCATGAAGAGCTGGTACAAAAAAATCGGTTATCACGGTGCGCTAGGTGTCTCCATTGACCGTAATGGTTGCGCCGTCCACAGCTTCGATATTTTCGGGTGTACGCACTGTACGAGCACGCTCACGTCTTGGCGCATCAATAATGAAACCAGTTTCACGAACTTTAGAAATAAACTTGCGTATACCGGGCACTGTTGGTCCTTCTCTGCGACCAAATTTTGTACGACATTTTCGTGCAATTTCCGACCAATTGCCTTTGTTTTGGAAATAAATTTCCAATAAATACCAATGTTGCTCAAGCGTAAATCGATTCATTTCGTTCAGTGGAGATAATATACTGAATTTTGTGACAGAATAGAATGATATAAGTATTGCCAGATTCGAAATAACCGGTGGTTCAAATTTAAACCGATAGATGGCCCACCCTTTACAAAAAATGGCGATTATATATTTTTTATTGTTTTTTAAATTATAAGAATTTTTTTAAAAATATCTTTTAAATGTTAACATTATTCTTTATAGGGTTAAATGGACCACTTATGAAAACTATGGTGCCGCCTTGTCTGCAAGATAACTTCACAAAAATAATCCAATCTGCAAAAATAAAAATTAATCTTGTAAAATAATGTAGTAATTAAAAATTGTCGAAGGTTTTTTTTTTCAAAAATAACAAATTTACAGAGTTTCAAACTTTAGTATGCAGTTTTTGACCAAAAAATTTATGTTTAATTATGTATAAAAAATTGACTATTAGCAAAATTAAAAAAAACCTCTCGACAGTTTGTAGAAAAAATACTTATTGAGATTAAAAAAAAAGTTAAAAAAATATTAAAAATTGACTGAGTAATATTGTAGACAGTGTATGAGGACAGGTAGTGGTCCCAATCCGACGCCAGGTTACATTTAACTTTGTAATGAAATGGAATTTTCTTAAAAGTTTTTTTTTGGAATAATTCTTAAAAGCAAAGAGAATAAAAATCCGTAAAAAAAATCGAATTTTTTAAAATTCCAGATGTATGTAACATCTTAAACAAACCTCACTGACACAGACCCATATTATTAAAAATTAATTCCAAAAAAAAAAATTATTTGGTTAATCGAAATTCTATATTTTTTACAGAAATGTTTAATAAATCGACCAGCATTAGGCGTATTTCCCGGAGAAGATTGGCCTAAAAGGCTTAACAATATTTTGACAATGGTAAGGACCCTCTACTAAGCTAGTTTCTAGGAACACTAATTCTGGAACTATTACTCAAGTTTATGTTATTGTCTTTATAAAGAAGAGAAGAAAATTTTAAGTTTTGGTTTTAATAATCCGTTTTTTCCTGCAATAGTAATAAGAAAATAAAACCACATCGTACTGTTAAATCTTTCTATTAGAAATTTATAAATCGATGAGATTCTCTGTGAAATATATCCAATGTGTTCGTTTACAACTAGAATAATGGGATTAGGGTTTTTAAGGCAGTAATTTTATCTTAGCTTGCTTCGAGCGGCAACAGCAGCAAGATCACAGTATCGAGTAGCAGCAACAGCAATAACACCTGAAAATGCCAAATGAGATTTTGGCGAAACGTCATGCAAATTTATTGTTAGACGAATGGATTAAAACCCGGAATTTTAATGTATATATATATATATATATATATATATATATATATATATATATATATATATATATATATATATATATACACATATATATATATATATATATATATATATACAAGCTTTTCTTTTTCTTCTAGGTAGCTCCTAAGGGATTAAAGAATATCCACACGATGATGTGCGGTGCTTGTGCAAACGAAAACGCGATTAAACAGGCATTTTTAATTTACAGGAGAAAAATGAGAGGTGGCGACAATTGGAGTGAGGATGAAAAAATAAGTTGTGTTTTAAATAGTCCTCCAGGTACGTATTACGCCAGTTTATTGGTAATAAGTAAAAAATTAAATCAGTGATAAACAACAGCGAGAGATATGATACCAGTTTTATTGTCAGAAAACAGATCTAGGAAAACCTTAAATAAGATGTATAATGTTTATATATATATATATATATATATATATATATATATATATATATATATATATATATATATATATAGTTATAAATATTAGGTTTTTGTACTTGGTACAATTTGATGTATCTCACCATTACGTTCCATAAGTACCTGGATAAGGACTGGAAATTATGTTCTCTTGTTTGCCGATCCTAGCCCGACTGATGAGCCATGATACGGTGAAACGCGTCTCGGGATGGATTGACAAATAAGAGAACAGTGGGTAAACTGCTGAAATATGTCTGTTTTCAGTAGTTTTACATTAAACCATATATACCTCCCTCGAAAACCGTCTGCGTGAGTGTTGACTTTGTCAACCACTTTGTCGGCTTGAAGTTACTGTGTCAGCCTACGAGGGAATATTAGGTGTGGGTACTTGGTACAATTCATTGCATCTTACCAAGATTTATAAAGAAAAATACCGTAAATTGATAAAACATCAAAATTAAGTTCTCCTCAACGCAAAAGCATATTAACTGAAATTAATGGAATCAATTATATTGATAAGGACTGTTTTAATAGGCTCGCCGAAGTTAGCAATACTTTCTTTTATGAACGCTTTCCATGGAAGAACTCTAGGTACGTTATCCACTACTCGCTCAAAATATATTCAGAAAATCGATATGCCAGCATTTGATTGGCCCGTCGCCAGATTTCCTCAGTATCAATATCCCTTGGAGGGCAATGAACAGATTAACCGAGAAGAAGATCAAAAATGTTTGGCAGAAGTTGAAGATTTAATGGAAAAATGGAATAAAAAAGAAATTCCAGTAGCAGGGGTAAGTTAATCTTTAAATACAATATTAAATAATAAAAAATCGTAATTTATAAAAGACTGCAAAATAGTCTTCTCGATAGAAGTTTTTAGCAAGACCGGACTGACTTTAAAACTTCTTTATTTAGTTCTTTCGCCACAATAAAATAGGGTAGGGGTCCCCAAGATTGCGCACTTAATATTTGATTGGCTATAAATCAAGAAAAACACAAATTGTCATAATCATCTTTATTAAGTTTAATGAACACACAACACAGGTTAATTAATGTTATATTTAATCGAAACTTTGGTAATCATTTTTAGAATTATGAAAGAAAAAATAAGAAATTGGAAATGCACAGTCTTAGAGCCCCGTGCGGGTAACATTGCGCACTGAAGTTGCTAAGATTATCTATATGTATTAAAGGCTTTTTAAGCCACAAAAATATAATATTAAATTATTTTGACATACAAATATCACATTTGAAAGATCCAGTACCAATATACGCAGTACAATCTTCATGTCACCATTCGCCACATACAAAACAACCGATTCAATCTTCAGTGATTAATTCTTTGTATGGTTCATTGCAACCAACACATGACCAATTCTTGTTATTTCTAGGATGTTTTACTGGTTTTTTTGTAGGTTTCTTCGCAGGCTTCTTGCATTCCTTCTTCACTCTCTTTTTTTGGTATATTTTTTTCTTCATTCTTTTTTTCAAGTTGTAGTTTATAGGGTGAACTGCTTATTATTTCCGAGTTCTTGTGTTATCTCTTGTTATTTACTGCTTGTCTTATGTCTGATTTAGATAATGGAGGAATATCTGTTATTTTTAAAATGTTTGCACCTTGTTGTTTATAGCTGCAGGAGCTTGAAAAGTTTCGTCATTACTGGCTTTTGGAGGTAACACACGCTGCATTTCTTGAAGAACATTGAATCCAGATTCAGTTTCTTTTGGCACAGAAGCATCTTCAAGGTGTTCCTCGGTTTCTGTCTCATTAGTTTGGTAACAAGTTTTCATACCTGCAGACTCTTCTGGTCCCTGGCTATTTTGATCATTTTGTACTGTGGCCATTTCATCTTGAGCCTCCTTTACATTAGACAAGGTAGAATCACCATCCATTTCTCTTTCAGTGGCAGAGCTAGGCAGGAAATCTGCTTCTGTAAAGATGTCTATATGGGTACACCCCGAAGACTTTGAAACATTCAGCAACGCAGGCAACTCTCGCTGTTTTGTTAAATGCTGGGGTAAACAAAGAAGTCATTTGAAATGTAGTTATAGCTCTGCCAGGATGGTTTCCCATCCACTTCTCGCATTCGCTCGAAAAATATATTTTTAACGCACTGTGAAAACCTTTGCCCAAGGTCTGCATTTTGTGGCTGCTGTCAGGTGGCAAGATCAGTGCTATTATGTTGTTCTCCCGATAAAAATTAATAGCTTTAATTGTGCAATGCGAGACATGATTATCGAGCACCATTAAAATTGGATTTTCTTTCGTTGATCTCGTACGATCTGTGAAATGTACTAACCAGTTCAAAAACAGTTCCCCATTAAGTTTAATGAACATGTCGGAACCATCCCAATGGATGCTGATGGAGCACCATCAAGCAATTCTACTTTTATCCTTTTTCGACCGAATATAAATGCTGGTGGGATGTAGCACTCATTGCATTAATGACTGTAACGTTGGTGCCCCGTTCAGCACTAGATATTTTATTAACAGCGCATTTACCTTTCTTGAAAACTACTCTTGGAGGATTGTTGGGCACAGTAGATATTCCTGCTTCGTCCATGTTGTAAATGGATGTGGGAGAAAACTTGTGCTTGTCCATTAACTCTGCAAGGTTTTTGTAGAATCTGTCACACTGGGGCTTATTAAACCTCATTGCTCTGGCAATGCTTGTAGAAGTTCAACGTCTATTGAGGAAAGCACGGAGCCAATGTTTACCTGACATCGTCTTTTCATTGTTAAAACGGTGAGGGATTTTATTTCTTTCACCGAACTTGTAAGCCACAGTTCTTAAGTCTTTAGTAATCATCCAGTTGTATTAAATATTTACAAAATTCTTCTACTATATTTGAGGAGAAATTTGTATCATATATTCCCAGTTTTGTTGCAGCGTCTGTTCTTTTTAAACGATATCTTAAAGTACTTTCTTTCATGCCGTATGATAACGCCACCATCCTCTTACTTTCACCACTTTGTATTCGTCTTCTTGCTTCATCGAAAATTTTTTGAGGATACAGAGAAACGCTTTGTAGTCCTTGTTCTTCAATTCGGCATCCTATAATGAAAAAAAAATTACTATTGTAATGCCACTATTATAATTAACCTAAAAAAATGTTAAGTATAATTACATAGCAGCGCAATTTTGCCCGCCCTAGCTTCGCGCAGTCTTACCACTCTGTCTACTAACATACCCTATAATGCCATCTGTTGAAAATCAGCGTCACTAATGCCGGCCGGGCCACATGTGGGTGTAATGAAGTCGGCCAAAGTCATAGTCAGATTATTGAAATTACATCATTATCTCGAATTACCAAAGTTTCAAAAAGTTTAAAAATAACATCAAAAGTGATATTAATCAAAAACTTACCCAGTGCTTCCGTTTTTCGGGTCTTTTTAATGTTTTTTTTTTCACAGTAAACTCCTTTACACTAGTGCACCAAAACACAACTGAAGTTAGCCGCAGATGTCATTAGAATTCCGATTTACGAGGATTGCGCAGTCTTATCTCCCGCGCAGTCTTAAGGACCCCTACCCTAATGCAATAATAACAATCGAAGCTATTGTATTCAAGAAAATGAGATAATTTCGTGACTTTAAATCACTTGTAAAAGTTTGTAGAGAGAAAAAAAGGAATGGCAGAGATAAGATAGCATTTTTTACTTGAAAATGATGCTAGAATTCGTATTTTAGTAGTGAAAAATACGAGGATGGATTGAAAAATTCGCGGCCTAGTCAGGGACAGGAAACAAAATAAAATACGTACAAAAATATTTTTATTTTTCGATGTAATCTCCACTTAGCTCTATGCACTTCTTCCACCTGTTTTCCAAAACTTCCACACCAGTTTCAAAAAAAAGATTCCTCAAAGTCTTCAAAATACTGATTAACTGCAGCCTCGACTTATTCATTTGGCCACCAAGGTGTTTTTTTTTTTTTAGGTTTGGAAACAGATAAAAGTCCGAAGGTGTGAAATCAGGAGAATAAGCCGGATGGGGCGACAATTCGAAACCACAATCACGAATTTGAGCCATAGACTCAACAGACGTGTGAGCGCGAGCGTTATCCTGATGGAACAAAACTTTCTTTCTCAGTAATCCTGGGGGTTTCTCTTTAATTTATTGACGTAAACGACGTAAAAGGATGCAGTAGTAAGTCGAGTTTATTGTTTCGCCTTTCGGAAGGTAGTCCACCATAATAATACCTTTAGCATCCCATAAAACTGACACCATCACTTTTCCAGCCGACAGAATTGCCTTCGCTTTCTTTAGGGTCGGTTCACCAGATTTTTTGTCACTGCTTAAAGTGTTGTTTTGACTCTGAAGTATAGTGATGAATCCTAGTTTCTTCCATTGTCACAAACCTGCTAAGAAAAATCTTGCGGATCTGCATCAAACATCTCCAAACAGTCGCGAGAAATCGTGAGTCGAATTCGTTTTTGTTCAACTGAAAGCAATCTGGGGACCCACCTAGCGGAAACCTTAGAAAATCCGAGTTCGTTGGCAATGATGTTTTGTGTTCGTTCATACGAGATGCCTATAGCGTCTCCAATCTCCCTGATAGTTAATGTACGGTCTTTCAATATAAGATCACACACTTTGCCGATGTTTTCTTCAGTCGTAGACGTCGTAGGCCGGCCGAGGCGAAGGTTATCTTCGATGCTCTTTCGTCCACGTTTAAATTCTGCAACCCATTTTTTTTCATAGTGGTATATGACGGTTGTTTTCATATCATCGTGGATCTCCTTTGGTGTTAATCTTTTTTTTAAACAGATACTTGATGACAGCACGTTGTTCAATTTTTCCATTTTTCCAAAAACGCTGCACTTGGTCTCACTAAACTCGTTCTAACCTAAAAACCACAAATTCTACAGCAACAAAATTTTACACTGTGACAACCAAAGAAAGTATAAACTTATTGAGGGTACTATAATAAAAATATTATAATTATTTTTTGGTGAGGCCGCGAATTTTCCAATCCATCCTGGTATAAGAGGTGTAGAGGGAGTTCACCGAGTGTGTCTGTAGACTTCATCCCCTCAGCAGAGTCGTGTAGATTTTTAGGTTTATATGTTGATCAATATATTACTTGGAAACCTCACATAGATTATATCTGTCAAACAATGAATACTGTATTCTATGCAATATTTCAACTAAAGTATATTATTGATCAGGAAGCTCTATTAAACCTATATTATTCACTTGTATATACTGGTATAAGTATCACTTAATTCGTTATTTCTATATTTCAGGTCATAGTTGAACCTATTCAATCTGAAGGCGGAGACAATTATGCATCAGATTGTTTCTTTAAAGAATTACAAAAGATTTGCAAAAAGAATAATGCACTATTAATCCTAGATGAAGTTCAAACTGGTGGCGGCTGGCGTGTGTTTTGCAACAGGAAAATTTTGGTGCCACGAATATTTCGATCTGCCTGATCCTCCAGATATGGTAACTTTCAGTAAAAAAATGCAATTGGGCGGATACTTCTTTACTAGTGAAACGAAGTAAGTAAAAAATATGTATGTATTTTGCCCACTTCTTCTTTTCAGCCTGTTTTCATCCACTCCTGGATGTAGGCCTCCAAATCTTTCCATCTTTCCCTGTCCAGAGCCGTTCTGTCCCAATTTTTTCCTGCAACATTCTGGATGTCGTCTCGCCACCTTCTTTGAGGTCTTCCCACACTCCTCTTACTCTCCCTTGGGCGCCATACTGTAAGCTTGTAGGCCCATCTGTCGTTGTTCTCTCTTGCTACGTAGCCAGCCAATCTCCATTTTAGTTCAGCCGCTCTTTTCAGAGCATTCGTCAGCCGTGTTCTTCTCCGGATTTCCTCATTTAGGATTCTATCTCTCAAACTCACTCCAAGTATAGCTCTCTTAATTGCAAGCTGCGTCACTCGAGGTCTGTTCATCGATTTACGTGTTAGCGACACTGTTTCAAGCCCGTACGTGAGAACTGGCTGTACATACGACTCGCACGCTTTTCTTTTGAGGTTTTCAGGGATATCTCGTGATCGGAAAATCAGTTTACTAAAAGCTACACAACCAAGACCCACTCTTTAAGAAATTTCTACTGTTTGAAATTTCTGAATGAAATGAATTGAATTATTTTGTTATATGTCACTTATTTTTTATTTATCTGCTACTGCAGCTTCGTAGGTTTTCTACATTTTCAAGCGTAATATTACAAACTAAGGTGGTTAATTAGAAAATTTCCAGGTACAATTTGTTCCACACATTCCATACGTTAAAAACGATAAAAAATAAACTTTTTCCTCATTGACATATTTCGGACCAATTTCTAATAAAATTGCATATATACTAGCAAAAGACGACATAAATATCGCCTTTAAAAATCACCCCAAAAACTTTCCTCCCTCTTTTTCAATGTAAAAGACAAAACTCATAAATATAAAGACTCTGGAGTTTATAAACTATCATGTAATGAATGTAATAGCTGTTATATCCGTCAAACAGGGAGAAATTTTGATACTAAATTTAAAGAACACCAAACATCTTTTAGATTAAACAAAGAAAACTCCAACTTTACTAACCACTTCCATCAAACAAATCATATTTTTCCAGACATAAATATTTTACAAATATTATATAAAGCACAATAAAACCAGTCAAGTGCAAGTTGAACTTGCACAATTAGTGTTCCATACGTTGATTGTTTTTAAAATAAAAATTTTTGTTAGGATGGTATAAAATGATCAGTGACTTCACAAAACACACCCCAATGAGTTTTCAACAAAGTTTGTTTCCAATCTTTACTAAAAACTGGTGACCTCAAATTTTTTTTTATATAGCAAATAAATTATTAAAGGTAATGCACTCGTGATAATTTTCGTTCAATCTATACCCCGTGAAGAATATTCCAGAATTTTTTCAAAATTTTTTGATCAGTACTTTTCGAGATAAGGTAGGGGTCAGCCATTTTTTTAAAAGTAATACGAAGAAAAGTGTGCGCAAGTATTACATTATATATATATTTTTACTCGTGTTTTCACAAGCTTTCATTTGACACCACACTCGATGACCTAGTAAAAAAAAATTTTTTTTCACTTCCGATTTTTCACCCCTCAAAACGAACCCTTAAGTCAAAATTTATGTTACGGTGGTATAAAATGATCAATAACTTCACAAAACACACCCCAAATGAGTTTTCAACAAAGTTTGTTTCCAATCTTTACTGAAATCGGATGACCTTGAAATTTTTGTTTTTTTATATACCATATAAATTATTAAAGGTAATGCACTCGTGATAATTTTCGTTCAATCTACACCCCGTGGAGAATATTCCAGAATTTTTTCGAAATTTTTTGATAAGTACTTTTCGAGATAAGGCCCGGGACAGCGATTTTTCGCGAATTTTTAAAAATAATACAAAGAAAAGTGCGCGCAAGTATAATATTATATATATATTTTTTACTCGTATTTTCACAAGCTTTCATTTGACACCACACTCGATGACCTAGTAAAAAAAAATTTTTTTCACTTCCGACTTCACCCCCCAAAACTAACCCCTTAAGTCAAAATTTAATTCTCAAAACTACATGGCTCTGATGAGGCCATCAATTCCTATATTGTTACCAAATTTCACCTTTCTATGTCAAATAGTTTCGGAGAAAATCGGGTGTGACAGACAGACAGACAGACACCTAAGTGATCTTATAAGTGTTCCGTACGGAACACTAAAAAGGAAGAAAATTAAATATTTTAAAAGCTATAGAGATCTACAAACACAATAAAAATATGGATACAACCCTCTTACATAACAGATGTTCAGAATTCCACCCTGTTTGGCGTATTTTAGAAGTATTGTTTTAGATATATTTTTTGAACAAGGAATTTTATAAAAAAATTTAAGAATATATTGAAATATTTCTTGAAATTCGGACGAAAACCTCTTTAAAGAGCTGTAAATACGTCCATAATCATAAAAAACATTTAAAAAAATGTTTACTCTTAACAAAAAATAGCTGATTTGCAAACAATAGTGTCATTTAACCCTTCGTAATAAAATAAATTTAATTTAAGTTCACCAAAATTTAATGATGGGTAATTCCAAATTGTACCTGGAAATTTGTTATAAATCGTAAGTTTATAGTTTTAGTTCAGATGCTGGCTAATTGGTAGACACCAGTGCCATGAAACACACACACACACACACATAGTTTTAGTTTATAGTATTGCCCTTGACAATGTAGAAAACCTATGAAACTGCAGCAGCAGATAAATAAAAAGTGACAAATAACAAAATAATTCGTTTCAATTCATTTAGAAATTTAAAATGTACCGTCACAAAGTAACGGACACCTCAATTATACAATTCTGCTGTTTGGTTCTTCTTTTCTAGTAGTATTTTTTGTCCGAGGTATATATACGCGGATATGTTCTTTAATGGCCGATTTCCGATGGTAATCGTTATTTGCTCTGGGTTGATTAGCCTTGTCTTGCTCAGGTTCATTTCCAATCCAACTCGTGACGATACGTGCCACAGTTCTTCCCACATAGTTGTTAATTCATTGGGTATAGCACCAGAACGATATCGTCCGCAAATTGTAGATGATTAAGTCGTGTTCCATCTATGTTAATCCCCTGATTTTGCCAGTCTAAGGTCTTAAAAACGTCCCCCAGTACCAGTGTGAACAGTTTTGGCGAGATCGTATCTGTTTGACATACTCCTCTTTTTATTGGCATTGTTGGGCTCTTAATGTCTTTATTTACCAGTATTTGGATCTACGCATTGTCATAGGTACATTTAATAAGAGTCGGGTACCTGGTGTCTATCCTAACGTTATCTAGGGCTCTTAAAACTGCCCACATTTTGATAGAGTCAAAGGCTTCCTGATAGTCTACGAAAGCCTAGTGTAAGGGTATATTATATTCCGTGGCGTTCTCATTGAACCTACGTAGTGTCTGTATGTGGTCTATTATGCTGAATCTTTTTCGAAATTCAGCCTGTTCCGGAGGTTGTGCGTCAATCTATTAGTTATTATTTTTGTAAGTAATTTATATAAATGGGACAGTGAACTAATTGGACGATAAGTTTCTATTTTGTCTTTATCGCCTTTTTTCCATATAATAACGACTTTTTGCGGTATTTCAGCTCACTAATCTCTCTAAAATATGTTTATTGCAATTGCATTGAAATGCTTAAAACTGCAAAAATTAAAAAAAAAAACATTTTTAGGTGACAGTATCCCAAAACTTTTTTTTATTTTGACAACAATAAATAAAGTTTCTATCTTCGTGACTTCTTTAGCTTTTAAACAACAGAACTAACTAATTACCCATATTAGCTAAATTTTGACCTCAAGTCACCATCCATTAGTCTATGCCTATAATTTTTTATAGCACTCATTATGACAAGGACAAAAACTGGACTAATCGACAAGATAACAATTTTTTTTCCAGACCTTCTCAACCATACCGCATTTTCAACACTTGGATGGGAGACCCGGGCAAAGTTATCCTTCTCGAGACTATTCTTAAGATAATCTTAAGAGATAATCTATTAAAACTTGTACAAGAGACAGGCAATTATATGTTATGTCAATTACATGATATAGAAAAAGAATTTTGTCCAATTATTCATTCAACAAGAGGCAGAGGAACGTTTATAGCTGTTACTGCTAAAACTCCAGAAATACGGGATGAAATTATTAAAAGACTGAAATCCAAAGGTAAGTTACAGAAAAAATAATAACCGCTCACTGTCACGAAGGTCTCAAACGACTGTACAAAATGAAGAAGAATTAATAACTTAATATACAGCACGTAATAATGTCCATGATAAAACGTCACATCAGAAAGTTTTTGGTTAATGAAGCCTATTTTTGAATATAATAGACGTTATAATAATTTTAGGTGTTTGGTCAGGAAGCTGTGGAAATTCCAGTATACGTTTAAGACCAAGCCTGCTGTTTCAAAAGAAGCATGCTGATATTTTTCTTTGTATTTTAAAAGTAGTTTTAAAAGAATTAAAAAAAGGAAATTGTTCAAATTAGTTTTTATTTATTTATGTACCTCATATTCAAAAGAATCATATACAATACGGTAACTGTTTGAGTGTATTTACAATTACGACCATGGCCCTTCCTTTATGTCTAGTTTGATGTCATGATAATTGAGATCTTACCTGTGGGCGGGGCCTACTATGATTATTATTAAGATGGCGGAAATATGGGTGCAGATTTAAATTTGTAACGTGTGAAGCATAGGGAGTGTGACAGTCTTTTTCCAATTGCCGGCCTATTTGCCAATATTGGCAAATAGGCCGGTACAATCCGTTGACATTGTGGAGCAATGTCTATTTAAAAGTGCAATCAGGTGCAATTGCAGTAAACGGATTCCGCGTCACAAGACTCTGGCTATTGAACAAGAACGTGTTTAGTGATGTTGATTTCATCGCCGCGTAACAGAATGCTGTGAAAGATGGTTGTACAGATGTTTCTCCAACAAAACCAAGCTCTTCATCTACACAAGTTATTAACAATCACAGATTATCTACAAATTTTCTAGTCTCCACTTTGCGTTTATCAGAACGTGAATCTCCATCTATCTCTTCAATCTCAACACTGCATCGTAACATTTTATCTGTAACTGGAACATCCGTCTCCAGAACTAACCCTCTTGAAGAACGAGAATCTACACCTGGACCTTCAAATTGCAACGTCTTTAGACCTAATCCTGATGAAGATGAACAGAATATGAATTTTCTCGTAAATCTTCACCGTCCCTTCTTGACCCTAATATTGCAACTGTAGATAGAACATCGTTGGACAAACCTGAAACGCAACGTAAAACTTCTCGTAGATCTTCACCGTCCATTCCTGATCGTAGCAGTGTGGGTCTTGTAACTCCATCTAACATAAGCCCTATACCAGCAAAAAGGGCTAAACTATCTAACAGGGGGAGAAAAGTTACTATGGCCGCAATTATAACTTCATCACCATATAAGAGTGATCTCACAGAAACAATTAAGAAGAAGACTAATAGAACGGAAACGGAACGGATACGGAAAGAAGCTACAAAACAGTGTAAGAATAAAACTGAAAGCGATAAGAAAGGAAATCTTCGAAAAACGGAGAACAAGAAAGCGAGCACTACCGACTCTGACGAAAACAAAGGAAACTTAGGAAAGAAGAAAAATAAAACTACAAAAAAACAAGGTAACGGGCAATAGCACTACAGGCTCGGACGATTATCGATACTGTATAAAATCCTCACTAGAATCATAACGTATAGATTAACGAACAAATTAGACAGTTATCAACCACGTGAACAAGCGGGATTTAGACGGGGCTACAGCACTTTGGACCATCTTCAAACAATTAGATTACTAGTGGAAAAAGCAAATGAATATAAGGTCACCTTATGGATAGTAATGGTTGACTACGAAAAAGCATTTGATTCGGTAGAGATATTGGCAGGCCTTAACGCTTTAAGCAACAACAGAGTCGATGAAAGGTACACAGCTCTTCTTGAAGACATATATAAAAATACCACATCACAAATAACGCTTGACGAAAAAACAAATAAAATCAAAATTAAAAGAGGAATTAGACAAGGCGACTCGATATCCCCAAAGCTGTTCACTTTGATTCTAGAAGACATGTTCAAATCGCTAAAGTGGGAAAATAAAGGAATCCTAATAGATAGTGAACGATTAAATCACCTAAGGTTCTCAGATGATATCACTCTGATCGTTAGCACAAAAGAAGAACTACAAGAATGTTGATGGAACAAGTCTCGAGAAATCAGTCTAAAAATAAACTTCACCAAAATCAACGTTACCGAAAGTTAAGATAACAACCAGGAACTATTAATAGAAGGTGAAAGAATAGGAAAGGTACAAACATTCATATATTTAGGACAAAAAATGGAAATATCAAAAAATAATTTAAAGGCTGACTTGGATAGAAGAGTCTCGGTAGCTTGGTCTGCGTTCGGAAGGTTACAATCTACATTTAAATTAGACATCCCAAATACAATAAAAGCCAGAGTATTTGATCAGTATGTACTTCCGGTATTAACATAAGGCACTGGAACGTGGGCTTTAAATAAAAGTATAATAAATTAACCCCAGGTAACCCAAAAACCAATGGAGAGAAGAATGCTAAATATTAGACTCCAAGATCGTATTCGTAACATCGAGATACGAAGAAGATTAAAAGTGACAGATGTAATACAACGAATATGTATATTAAGATGGAATTGAGCGGGGCATATCGCAAGACTGAATGATAACAGATGGACACGCCGTACTGTTGAATGGAGACCTAGAGAACACAAAAGATGCAGAGGTAGACCACAGACAAAAAAAAGTTTAGCAGGACACGATTGGATGCAAAAATCAAACAACAAAGCTCCTTGCAAACAACTTGAGGAGGCTTACATGAATGGACTAGCTAATGATGATGTTGATGATGATGATGATGATGACACAAATGTGCACGCGCTAAATGCTGACTTTTTCTCTCACAACATGGTTAAAAAGATCCAATAAGTTGACAAATTACTCTCCATTAATCGTTTTGCCCTTTTCAAGGTAATCGACGTAGATTATGTCGCGTGCATCACAAAATACTGTGGCCATGAATTTGTTGGCCGATAAAGTCGCCTTGGACTTCTTTGGCGCCGGTTTGCTACCTGTTATTCTTTGGTCTCTGGTGTGCTGTGATGAATCCATGTTTCGTCAACAGCTTTGAATCGACGCCAAAAATCATTCCGATTCCGCTTTAATATCTCCCAACATACTTTTGAAGTTGACACACGCGCATGTTTATTGTCAATTGTGAGCAATCGCGGCACCCATCTTGCGGAAAACTTTCTCATATCCAAATGTGTTGTTAAAATATTCTGCACCCGTTCAGTTGAGATGCCCACAGTCTCAGCAAACTCACGTACTTTCATTCTCTAATCATTTATCACTATATCATGAATTTTTTCAATCATTTCTGATCTGTTGGCCTCACTTGGATGACCTGGACATTTTTCACCAAAAATGCTTGTAAGGCCGCGTTTGAATTCAGCTGTCCGATATTTTATGATCGATAACGAACGTACAGAATCACCATAAACTTCGCCGAGTTGCGCTTTTATCTCATCATTCGTTTTCTTTTTCAAAAACAAATATTTTATCACTGCTTGATAATCAATTTTTCCCTTTTGTAAAATCACAAAACTTGTTCTGTTTAAGGCCTTAGGCCACTCTAGAACGAAAAAAAAATGCCTTTTTTTTTGGCTTAAACGATACTTTAATATGTCTAGAATAAGGGACCATAAGTATTATAGCCGGCACGGAACTCTTTGTGCCTCACCTTACCGCTTACCGCTGCTAGCGCGCTTAGAGCTCCCGCTGAGACGGCTCAGCGGGCCCTGCCTTCTTTTCTGTGTCGCTCGAGTTTCATTATCATAATTCTTAGGGTAACTTTACCGATCATTTTCTGACGAATTGGGCTGCCCTTTTTCAACACTAGATGTCGTTTATAGTATGAGTTTCACTTTTGATTGCTTTGTTCTATTACATTCAATATAACCGTTAAAAACAGCTACGAGTTGTTTCGTTGCAGTTCAAATCGAAGAAAATCGGATTTTGTGAGTGAAGTTGTATAAGAAACATGACGAAAAAAGTGTACTCAAATAAAAAGGGATTGAGAGGAGGTTACAGCAGTGTAAAACGACCAAAAATTACAAATCGACGGCCACCAAACCCTACCTCGTTGGAAACCTCAGATAATCAGAGCGTTGGTACATCTGCGAAGAAATTGAAACTCGCTGACAACTATTACAATGTTGAAGTAAATCCTAACGTGGCATACTGTATATTGAATTTTATGACAGTTTTCAGTGCACTTGCGGAAAAAATTGTGTGTAAAACATGTAAATCAAATGTGAAATTCACTCAAAGCAGTATACGTGGTTTAGGATTTAAAGTAGTTATTTCATGTGATAACTGCGGACAAACAATGATTCCGAATTGCCCATTCATTGATACAGGATATGAAATAAATCGCAGAATTATTCTTGCAATGCGATTAATAGGAGTTGGTCTTCATGGTATTCAAAAGTTTTGCGCCTTCATGGATCTACCTCATCCGATTTTTCATTCGTTTTTACGATAAACTTGTCGACAAGATTCGTACTGCAAGTGAACTTGTTTGCAAAATGAGTATGCAAAAAGCAGCAGAACAGGAAAAAAGTGAGTCTTTTCGAAATAATGAAAACGGTTTGACTGTGGTGTGGTGACGGGTCGTGGAGAAAACGTGGCTTTTCGTCTTTGTTCGGATTAGTGTCGCTTATCGGTTGGTTTACCGGGAAAGTTGTTGACATATGTGTGAAATCCAAGTACTGTAAATCGTGTGAGTTCTGGAAACAAAAAACTGATACACATGAATATATCGAATGGGCAGAAACACACGCGGAATCATGTCAGGCGAATCACGAGGGCTCTTCCGGTAAGATGGAATGTGATGCAGTCGTTGAAATGTTTCAGCGGTCGCAGGAACTTCATTCTGTTAATTATTCGAATTACATCGGAGATGGCGATTCGAAAACATATTCTTGATGCAGATCTATACACAGATACTGTCGTCAAAAAGAAGGAATGTATTGATCACGTTCAAAAACGAATGGGCACACGTCTTCGGAATCTGAAGAAAAATACCAAAGGACTCGGAGGAAAAGGCAAGCTGACCGGAAAACTTATTGACGAATTGACAATTTAATATGGATTAGCAATTCGTCGCAATCACGATTCGATAGAGAAAATGGGAAATGAGATTTGGGCCACATTATACCATAAAATTTCTACTGATGATAAGCCGCAACACGACAGATGTCCACCTGGCACTGATTCCTGGTGCTCGTGGCAAAAGTAGAAATCCATGAATACTTTACACGAATATACGCACAAACCTGCTCTCTCGAAATAAGTTTTTGATGCAATCAAGCCCATATACGAAGATCTAAGCAATGATGATCTTCTTAGTCGCTGTGTTGGAGGATATACGCAAAACAGCAATGAAAGTTTCAATTCTGTTGTTTGGTCCTTGGCTCCAAAATCTACATCAAGTGGCAAAAATGTATTTGGACATTGCTGTAAATATTGCCGGGTGCATGTTCAATGACGGCTTGAATAGCATTATGAAGATTATGGAAGTTTTGGGCTTCGAAATCGGCACCAATTGTTACAACTTCTGCACTTCCGTTGACGCGCGCCGAATCGAGCTGTCAGACAATTCCTTGACAGAGGCTGCCAAAGAAGCACGAATGGCCCGGAGAGCTGCCAGAAAGGAGCAAGATGACTCGGAGATAAATTTAGAAGGAAGATTCTATTGCGCAGGCATCGCAGACTAAAGGTAAATGCAATAATTTGATCAAAAACTATAACTTAAACTTTAAACGCGTTTTTTTCTCGAAACCATGTTTTTCAAACTGGGCGGACACGTAACTTTTAAACTAATCAACGAATTGACATGAACTTTTTTGCCATTGCCGCAGAATACTTTTTTCTAGAGAAGTACCTGAGATTTTATTTTTAAAATGCATAGTTTTTTTTTTATAAACAATTTTATGATGAATTTTTTATGTAAAAATTGAACTTTTTTTTTCAAATATGTCCTATTTCTTCACATTTGCATATTTTTCAAATCGGCTTGGTACTTCTGTTGTTTAATAAGTCAAGAATAAAGGGATATTTTTGTTTTTGTTCTAGGTCATTACCTGGGTGTGCTCCGAGTCCGCCCGACAGATGCTACATCGCCGGAGACCCCTCCGAATTATTTATATACAGGCCTTATTTTATGCTCGAAGTCGTTAAAAAATTTCGAAAATATACTTCAAGACTTACTGAATAAAGATATAAAAAAGATTTTTAAATTGCGTATTATTTACACTGAAAAAAAATTCTTGAAAAACAGCTTTTTTTCGCCGCTCTAGGGTGGCCTAAGGCCTTAAATGGTTGCCACTCACAAACTAAATCACGCAACAACAAATATAATTTTTTAAATAGTTGTAGCACCATCTTTGGCCGAGGCCAGGTACTTATCATACAGCCCTCGTTACTAAACCTAGTTTACCCATATCAAATTTGAAACGATTATTAAAAGTGTCCTAAGAATAAATAAATAATACAGCACAGCCACACTCAATTCCTTCCTCAATTTAAACAATTCTCACTTCGTTTGATTTTTTAGTTATTTTAATTCTATTTCCAGGTATTATTTGTGGAGGATCTCACCCACAAACTCTGCGTCTGAGGCCATCTTTAACATTTACAAGGGCTCACGCTGATATATTTTTGGATGGACTTCGCCAAGTATTAAAATTTATTAATTAAGTTTGTTCTACAAAAATCACATGACGTTATGGTATATGACATCCAATACAATGTCAACTTTAAGTGATTTTAGTTAACTTTAATTACGGATAGCAGTTGAACAATAACTTAGCTTCAGCTGCCAACAAAGAAATTAGGGTAATAATGGTAACATGGTCATATTATTTGTTCACTAATCTCAATTAAATGTAATAAAAGTTCACTGCAGGGATAGTACGTATCTATATAACAAATACAATAAAATTTAAGTAAATTATTGGCCGACGTTTCAGAGAACAAAGTAAAAAAAGTTGTCATTTTTATTGATTCAATCCAAGGTTTCGAAAATGAGTGAAATTTATGAAAAAAATTATATATATAAAGAACGTGAGCTCTCGCCTTGCCTCCTGCATCAATAATCGCCTGACATCTTCGAGGCTTGCTGTCGACGAGATTTTCTGTACACTCTCCAAATGTTTCGAATCTCGTGAGACACCTGAATCTAAGTCCTCAGAGTCTTTCCCCTGAAATTTCTCTTTACAAAGGACCAAACGTTTTCAATAGGGTTGGCGTCCGACGATTGCAAAGGCCACACAAGTATTTTATCGTAGGCCCAAGAAAGCCGCTTCGCGACATGATTTTCGCCCAGCAAAAGTTCTTTCAACGTGCTTCGAAATTTGACGTCATGAATACGAAGAATGGTCTCATGGGACACATTCAAACCCGATTTTCTTAATTTTGCCGCTAGTTAACGCAGCGTCAATTTCAGGTACCGTGAAAACACTCTGGGAATACTGGGACACCCTGTATGTACGCGTACAAATTAAGTCTTCCAATAAGATTTGTTTTTCGACTTTCGGAATAGCTTTGCCTATGTAGCGACATTTTTCGTCTCGTTAAAATGACTTACCCACTTCTTCAGAAACGATACGGACTTTCTAATATATCTAACGGCCGCAGAATATATCATTTTAGGCAACAAAGATAGACTGCCTCTTACCGATGCGCAAACAAGTGACTCATTTTGGATTTTACGTAATTTCGACGAAAGTTCGGAACCGACTGATCATTTTACTAAAAATGCGTCGTAGACAAAGGTTCCCTCTACCGAAATTTTGTTGAACTGCTAGAATCGCATCTACCAAAAATGAATTATCGCGGACACGTTCTTACTTGACAGACTGTATTTTACTGTTTTATTATGACAGAAGGAAAAATGATGCGCACGTTCATAAAGACATTTGTATTGTTTAAGGTTAAGGTACTTTATCAAAAACAACAACTAAGAAATGGTTCACTTGCTTTCTTTCTGGAAATGTCGATGTCAAAGGCGCAGATTGCTCTGGTCGGCCAATCAGCGAAAATGTCGATGAAAAAGTTGAGCCAGACCGGTATATGCAGGCAGTCATGATATCGCTAGGAAACTAAACAATCCTTATCGAACACTATTTGAAGAAGGCTGGATATAAAAAGATGCTTGATGTTTGCGTGTCAAAAGATAACGGTAATAA
>CM032456.1:179137948-179307948 GCA_019049505.1 Pachyrhynchus sulphureomaculatus | reverse complement strand
ACCGGTACCAAACGGCCAAAGTGAGAGGGTTTTACAAGACACTATACTAAGAGTAGTTTACTATTGCCTTACAGAGAAAGGTGACCGTCATATTGTAATTTTTTTTATTATTATTTTTATTATTTTGCGAGCCGGGATACGAACTCGGGTCTCCGGCGTAAAATGCAACCACCTTAACCACTGTGCTTTGACCGCCCCTTTTAAGTTATTAATTAAATTAATTTTAGATTACAATTTACCAACGAACTGAAGACTCCAAATTAGCCCCATCAAAATCGTAAGTTTTTGCATTTAAGCTTTTCTAAAATACGACATCAACAAAAAACGTTTCTACTCCATCTATTCTAGTTGTTCTTACACTTAGAGCCAATGGGAGGTGAGTAAGATCACGTCAAGTGGGCCCCCCATTTTCCACTTGATTATCAAATTCAGGTATGAGTATTTTTTCATGAAGTATTCACTATAAACAATTAATCCCCAAAACAGTTTTTAAAAATTTTCATTTTAACAACAATTTTTTTTTTATGAAAATTTTTATGACTTTTAGTTAAAAAATCGATGATTAAAAAGCTATTAGAGATATTCTAATAAAACTTTCAGGATTCATAGTTCAATATTTGTACTTTAATAAAATATATAGAAGTTCAAATTATTTATTTATTTTCATATTGTTAATTAAGTTTTAAGTTAACAAATGAAAACTTCAATGACTTCTCCCTCAAAAAACGAAATTTTGTTTTCTCGGTATTATCCATTAAACATCAAAGTAACAGAATCCGCAAAAAAATTTGACTGCTCGTGATTAGATTAAACAAAAAAAAAAAATTATTTATGACGGGTGGTGAGCGCTGTCGGTACGGCGCGCTGCCGCGCGTCATTGACTTACCTTTCGATCTACTCAGTAATTATAAATAAGGAAGAATACTTTATTTTTTAAATAAAAATAATGTTATCTAATGAATAATTTTATTTAAACACATTACATAAAATCAATTAATAAAATATTTTTTAATTGTTAAAAAAACGAAGATATCAAAAACTTAGCAATATTCTATTATTTTATTTTTCTTATCATTTTTTACGAACTGTACTAATTATATTTATTTTAGATCTTAAATAATATTGTCAATTTTCAATTAATAAATGTAAACTTTACTAGTTACCCAGCGTTACTCCATTTTCAGATTAAAAAAAAAAAATTGCGTTCGGTTATTTTCTTCATTTGTTATTTTTATACATATACGTGAATAACAAACGAATATCACAAGCCATTTTAGTTCATTTGTTAAATCCGTTTATAAACACATCAGTGAATAAATTTTAAAGTCAAGAATTTTCGTTTAATAAATTTGTTTTTAACAGTTTTTATTGATCTAAATTTAATTAGTTTGTTTCAAATTTGTGTTAAATTGTATTGGTGTTCATAATTTTGTTTTTGATTTATCATGGGTCGCGTGAATAAATGCTGTAATCCGTTCAATAAAAAAAATCATAAAAAAATTATTAAGAATCTAGTTTTAATTACAAAAAACCGTGCTCATGATTTTAAAGATTTTATTGGGAATTATATGTGTAATTCGTGTGAACGGGCTATTTATTTGGGTCGAAAACCTGAAATTCCTGGTGAGTTATCTGTTAATAAATGTTCTGATGTCAATGAGCCTGAATCATCAAATTATGCTATTGAAGATAATGAAAAAAAAAGACCCTTCTTTCCAATGTGACCCTGTCGACAACAAATTAGAAATTGATAAAGTTAATAAAGTGTTATTGGAGATTGGTGAACCTCCAATCAAAGTGAAGCGACTGTCAAATGCAACGGAATGTCAAAAAGCTTTAAAGAGTGTTATGAATAAAGTGATGAATAATAATAACAATATAAATAATGAAATTAATCCTAATGATCTCTTGCTTAATAATTTTAAATCTGCTTTTAATAGTAAAAATTGTAGAGCTGACAAAATTCAAGTTTTGACCACGCTTCCTCCAGATTGGTCGATAAAAATGATAAGGAGAGAATTTAAAGTTTCCAAACGAATGGTTAAAACGGCAAAAAAAATCAGGGAAGAAAGGGGTTTCGCATCACAGCCCACAATTAAAAACGGAAAAAAACTCTAAAAGATGAAACAATCGAGCGCATTAAAGCTTTTTATTTATCTGATGATGTCAGTCACGTAATGCCTGGGATTAAAGATTATGTATCGGTGATGGAAAACGGAAATAAAGTTCATAAACAAAAACGATTATTATTATATAAAAAATTCACTGAAGCTTTTCCCGACGAGAAGATTGGACTAACAAAATTTCAAAATCTCCGTCCACGTGAATGTATATCTGCTGGCAAGAGTGGAACTCATAATGTGTGTGTGTGTGTGTGTAAAATTCATCAAAATGTCAAATTACAGTTGAACGGATTAAAAAATGAACTAAAAAAAGGGAATAATTTTATCGGAAAGTTCGAATGATTTAATCAAAAGCTCTGTTTGCCAAGAATCGACATTATTGTGCTATTTTTCAAACTGTACTAAATGCCCAGGAACTGATAATGTTATAAACAAATTAAAACTATTGCTTGATAATAATGAAGTTAATGAAATTACATACAGCCAATGGAAAAGTACCGACAGGTAGGGAAAAGTTCAGATTTTTGTTATTCGTTTTTTTATAAATATTATAATTTAATTACTCTGCTTGAAATTTACAGGACTGAAATAGTTGAAGAAAAGAAAAGCAACGAAGATTTTTTTAATGATTTAAAACAAAAATGGCCTGAATTATTGAGACATGATTTCCTTGCAAGATCTCAAGCATCTTATTTTACTGAAAAGAAGGAATCTGTTGAGGATGGAGAATTTATCGTCTGTCTTGATTTTTCTGAAAATTATACTTTTTTTGTATAAGACGCAATCCAATCTCATCATTGAACTAACTCCCAGGCTACAATTCACCCTTACGTAGTGTATTATAGAGAGAATGAAGAAATGAAACATGAAAACTATGTTATAATTTCAGAAAAAGTTAGTCACGACGCGAGTTCAGTTCACCTTTTTAATTCTAAATTGATTGAATTCTTAAAAAATAAGTTCGGGGCAGATAAGATTAAAAAAATTTCCTATTTTTCGGACGGAGCTGCTTCTCAGTACAAAAATAAGTATAATTTTGCAAATTTAACTAACCACAAAAACGATTTTAATGTTGACGCGGAATGGAACTTCTATGCTACATCTCACGGGAAAGAAGCATGTGATGGTTTGACAGGAAGTGTGAAATGACAAGCTTATCGCGCAAGTCTTCAACTGGATAATGATAAGCACATTACAAATGGGCTTTCATTGTTTGAATGGGCTGAAAATTCATTTAAAAAAGTTCATTTTGGTTTTTGCTCTCAACAAGACCATGACTCTCATGAAAAAAAATATAAATCACGGTATAAGCAATCTGTGACAATTAAAAATACGCGCCAATATCATTATTACAAAGCTTTAAATAATATATCACTTGAGTGCAAGCTTTTTTCCAAAGACGTTAAAGTTATTACAAATAAAGTTTTTAAAAAAAAAATAACGCAATACGGATAGATTTATATTTAAATTATAACTTATTCAATTTCTTCGTTTTTTTAACAATAAAAAAATATTCTGTTAATTGATTTTATGTAATGTGTTTAAATAAAATTATTCATTAGATTACATTTTTTTATTTAAAAAATAAAGTATTGTTCCTTATTTATAATTACTGAGTAGATCGAAAGGTAAGTCAATAACGCGCGGCAGCGCGCCGTACCGACAGCGCTCACCGCCCGTCATAAATAATTTTTTTTTTTGTTTAATCTAATCACGAGCAGTCAAATTTTTTTGCGGATTCTGTTACTTTGATGTTTAATGCATAATACCGAGAAAAAAAAATTTCGTTTTTTGAGGGAGAAGTCATTGAAGTTTTCATTTGTTAACTTAAAACTTAATTAACAATATGAAAATAAATAAATAATTTGAACTTCTACATATTTTATTAAAGTACAAGTATTGAACTATGAATCCTGAAAGTTTCATTAGAATATCTCTAATAGCTTTTTAATTATCGATTTTTTAACTAAAAGTCATAAAAATTTTCATTAAAAAAAAAATTGTTGTTAAAATGAAAATTTTTTAAAAACTGTTTGGGGATTAATTGTTTATAGTGAATACTTCATGAAAAAATACTCATACCTGAATTTGGTAATCAAGTGGAAAATGGGGGGTCCACTTGACGTGATCTTACTCAGGTGACAATTTTAAGCATTTTTTCTGGGGCCAAACTGAGCACGATATTTTATATACACGTTAAGTTATATTTGGCCAAGTAATTTATTTTTGTCAATAGTATAATCTGTTAAAAACAGAAAACACCCTGTATAAGTTATATAAAGTAATAAAAAATCACGCTACGCCAATGGTAATATATGTTATTCTCTTGATTGGATACCTTGTTTAACGAGCAGCTGAATGTGAAGTTCGCTTTATTTTGTGAGATAAAGATGTGGACCCGACAGTGCAAGGGGATTTTTAAAAATGTTGCCAAGGCCGGTAAGTAGGTAACGATAAGAAATTAAACCTCTCAACATTAACACGTTATTTTTAACATTTATCTAATCTTTTTCTACAATAGTCATTAAATTACCCAGGAAAAATATATAATATTGGTAGAAGTATATTTTATCCACGATAAAAAATAAATTTTATTTAAGGAGCCCAAATCTAACCTTGTTTGATTTTGATAATTTGCAATAAAAATATCTATACGAGTTACTTTATTAAACTTGTTAGAGATTATTTCGCATTGTATCCGTTTTACTTATTTAAGTAATAACTATTCTATTTACATGCTTATATATTAAGCTTTATTATTCAAAAACATGTAAATGAATTAATTCAACACAGGTAATTCCAGTGGCGTAATTGGTGGTCCTTAAAGTTAAAAACTAGCTTTCATTAAACAACATAAAATGAAAAATCAAGAATACAAGAAATAAGAGATCCTGAAAAAAAGCTAGAGCAGATTTTAACTCTGGGTGTTCCCATTTATAATTTACTTTCAATTCATACAGCCACCTTACAATTCGTTTAATCGTTTTCAAAAATAAGAAACATTTTTTTTACTTTAATCTTTAGCATCTTTTAAAAGATAATCATCTTATGACTGACAGAAAAAGATTTCATAAAAAAAAATAACCGGTCAAGTGCAAGTTGAACTTGCGCAAATAGTGTTCCGTACGTTGATTGCTTTTAAAATAAAAAACTTTGTTACGGAGGTATAAAATGATCTGTGACTTCACAAAACACAACCCAAATAAGTTTTCAACAAAGTTTGTTTGCAATCTTTACTGAAAACTGATGACCTTGAAATTTTTGGTTTTTTATATACCAGATAAATTATTATAGTAATGCACTCGTGATAATTTTCGTTCAATCTACACCCCGTGAAGAATATTCCAGAATTTTTTCAAAATTTTTTGATTAGTACTTTTCTAGATAAGGGTGGGAGACAGCGATTTTTTCGCGATTTTTTTAAAAATAAAACAAAGAAAAGTGTGCGCAAGTATTACATTATATATATATATATATATATATATATATATATATATATATATATATATATATATATGTTTATATGTATGTACATATATATATATATATATATATATATATATATATATATATATATATATATATATATATATATATATATATATATGTATATATACAGTCGACACTGTTTATAGTGAAACTCTATATAGTGAAAAACTCTTTATAGTGCAATTTTTTCAAGACCTAGAATATTTTAATGAAATTTCATGTAAAAAGCCCTGTATATAGTGAATCTGTAAAATAGTAACACTCTATATAATAAAATTTTGACCGGAATTTTATGTATAAATTTTTATGCATTTATTGAGATCTTGGCCATTTCGGGTTTCCCATTTTTATCTAACATTAGCACGAATTCCATTTTTATGACGCATTATTTTGAAAAGGTTCTAACGCGTTTATAACGCCTAATGGTTGGCAATAAATCAAGGAGATTTCTGTGAGAAACCCGGGAATAACCCATTTTATAGAAACCCGGGGAAAAACCCATTTTATAGTCGAGGCCTAGTAATTCGCAAATTCAGGTTCAGTTTATTTTTGTTTAAGAATCAAGTAAGATGTCCAAGCGAGTGTGTTTATGTTTAGCTGAGAAAATTAAAGTTTTGGAGGAAGTTGATAAAGGCTGCAAAAAAATTGATGTTGCTGCAAAATTTGGTGTTTCTCCAAGTTGCGTCTCTCTGATAATAAAAAGTCGCGACAGTATCATCAAGAAACCTAGTGTTCCAAGCAGTCGAAAACGAGTACGGGTGAGTACTTACGAGGATGTAAATGAAGCAGTTTTACGATGGTTTCAAGTGGTCCGTACTCATCAAAACGTACCAATATCGGGAAATTTAATAAAGCAAAAGGCTCTACAATTTGCTAAAGAATTTAACTGCGTTAATTTTCAAGCTAGTGAAGGGTGGTTGAGTGCCTGGAAGACTAGCAATTCAATTGTTTTCAAGACGGTGTCTGGCGAGAGTGCAAGCGTTAATCAGGAGGACTGTGACATTTGGACTAAAACTGTTTTAAAAAGTGCATTGAAAAAGTACGAGCCAAAAAACGTTTTCAATTGTGATGAAACCGGTTTGTTTTTTAAATTTTGCCAAATAAAACTTTTGCTTTTAAAAGTGATAAATGTTTTGGTGTTAAAACAAGTAAAGAAAGGGTGACACTTATGGTTGGAGCAAACATGGATGGCTCAGAAAAACTGAAATTACTGCTCATAGGTAAAAGCAAAAATCCCCGTTGTTTAAAAGGAGTTAAATCTCTGGAGTTAGATTACGCCAATAATAAAAAGGCATGGATGACTTCTGAGATTTTCGAAAGATGGATCAAAGAACTGGACACGAAAATGAAAAGCCAAAAGCGAAAGATTGTGATGTTTATAGACAATTGTCCTGCACATCCAGTTACTGTAACTAAAAAATTAAGGAATATTGAATTGATCTTTTTTCCACCAAACATGTACCTCCAAATTGCAACCTATGGACCAGGGTATTATAAAAAACATAAAACATCATTACCGAAAGAGAATCGTTCACAAAACTGTTAATGCGATTGATAACAACCTTCCAGTCCAAAAATTGATTACCCTTAAAGAGTGTATAACCGAAGTCGCTAAAGTATGGAGTGAAAATGTTTCTCAGAAAACTATCAAAAACTGCTTTTCTAAAGCAGGTTTTACTGAAAAAATTGACGAATGGGAAGAAGAAGACGAAATGGATCTCGCTACCTTAAAAAGGCAATGGGGTATTCTACAAAAAACTGCTACCGTCGACGCAGATTTTTTACTTGAAGATTTCTTAGAAATCGACAATGATGTTGGCACGACAGATCTCCCAACTGACCAAGACATAATTGACGATATAAAAAGTATAAAAGATCATGAAGAGGAAACTGAAACCGGGGAATGTCCTGCTAAATTTAGTGAAAATGAAATAAGAAATGCATTTGACATTGTGCGAACTACTCTCAGGGGCCAGGAAAGTGTACCTGATCAAATCTTTATGCATTTGAATAAATGCGAGAATTTTGTTGAGCAACAATTATTTTTCAAAAGTAATGTTCAAAAGAAAATAACTGATTATTTTTCCTAGTACGTATGTACGTAGTATGTACATATGTATTAACAGATTTTGTATTATTCTTTTTATTTCGTATGTAATACATAAAGTCCGTACGTTATATCTTTACACGTGCGTCACAGTTTTCAGGCAATATCCCAGACGACTATATAATAATAATAATAATATAATAGTCGTCTGTTATATGGCCTGAAAACTACGAAGCACGGGTAAAGATATAACGTACGGACTTTATGTATGTATTTAGCCCTGTACAAGCTATGTACTATTTATACTTTCAAATGTTTAATAAAATCTTTTCTAATAATTCAATTTTGCAATTTTTTTTGTTGCTTGTACCTTATAAAATACAAGTAAATGATTACCAATATAAAATACATACATTTATACGGATTTTTTTCTTTATATAGTGAAAAACTTTCTATAGTGAAACATTTTGGTCTTTCACTATATAGAGTGTCGACTATATATATATATATATATATATATATATATATATATATATATATATATATATATATATATATATATATATATATATATATATATATATATATTACTCGTGTTTTCACAAGCTTTTATTTGACATCACACTCGATGACTTAGTAAAAAAAATTTTTTTTCACTTCCGATTTCACCCCCCAAAACTAACTTCTTAAGTCAAAATTTAGCTTTCAAAACTACACGGCTCTGATGAGGCCATCGATTCCTATATTATTACCAAATTTCAACTTTCTATGACAAATAGTTTCAGAGAAAATCGGGGTGTGAGAAACGAACAGACAGATGGACAGACAGACAAACAGACAGACGCCGAAGTCATTTTATAAGTGTTCCGTACGGAACACTAAAAAGATATAAGCCCATAAAAACGTATGAAAATTCATAATGCTTTTTGTCATCTACAATATCGAGTTCGATACCCGGCAGGTCAGTATATTATTATTTAAGTATAATTGGCTAGGTCAGTTACCTCGTCATGTTGCAACTCAACAGACATCCGAAAGCTCTCAAGGCCAACATTGCTATAAAAAGCATGCTGTTGGAAGGCCGCTTGAACAGGATGAGACTGATGACACAGCGCTTCCCCACATTAGCAGGAAAGTGCATATGATAATTCGCTCTTGACTGACTGAGAACCGACTCCAACGAGAAACCTCCCGATGGCAAGATGTTGCTAGGAGTCATTTGAACTAGAAAGTTCGGCGGGATTGATAGAGCAGAGAGCTAATATCTTTGTAATTTTCAAATAAGTGCAGGCCAAAGGTCAGACTAGAAAAGTTGAGGGCCCCCACGTACGAACT
Source organism: Pachyrhynchus sulphureomaculatus (assembly GCA_019049505.1). Lineage (NCBI taxonomy): Eukaryota > Metazoa > Arthropoda > Insecta > Coleoptera > Curculionidae > Pachyrhynchus > Pachyrhynchus sulphureomaculatus. Next base: position 179,298,954 of record CM032456.1, on the reverse strand, counting down.
CACTTCGCCCCAATGCCACGAGAATGTTTATAAAGTAGTAACGGTTATTTCCTTTTGAGCTTCATGGCTAGCAGAAGGTAAGAACAATCCCGTAAAAATAGCGAGCTGAAGGATTACCATTTGCTGATCATGTGGTTCAGATCCCCCGTTAAACTGAAGGTGTCGCCTGACTGATACTCCCAAACAAAAACATCTCTCTGGCTTATTTGCTTGTCTATAAACCTTCCATCTCTACGACTACTAAAGAAGGAAAGAAAATGAAGTTATTCATCGCATTCAAACAATCAAGAAGTAATTGCAGATTAATCTTAGAAAAATCCGAAGTTTAAAATACTTGTTCTTACATCTATTTATTAATTTATAATTGTAATAATACCTGACATTAAAAAAAATAATAGTGCATTTGACACTTTTTGATCCCTAGAACTCAAAAATATATAATTTTTTTTTAAGACGGATAGCAACCTCTTCCTATAAAAAGAACGGTCAAGTGTAAGTTGGACTTACCGTGATTGCTTTTAAAATAAAATAAAATCCTTACCTAGGCTAAGTTAATTAGGTCTCTGACATCATAAGATCCAATATGTATTTTCACGTTTTTTCTTGGTATATAATGATTATAGCATCTTAGCTACCTAATGGCCAATATATGAATCTAGCTCAATCTGGAATCTATCAATAAAAGTGTAAAATAAATATTTACTACCTAAATATTTGTTTAATTATAAACAAATAAAAAAAAATTGTCTCGGTACAGGAGCGACGCGTGACAGTAATGTACTGAAAAGTAAACGAAGGTCCACCATATTGTCAAGTCACATAGTTTTCATAATTTTTTTTTAATATCAGATAAATGATCAAACGTAATGCACTCGTGATAATTTTCGCTCAATCTATATTTTATAGAGAATATTCCAGAATTTTTTCAAAATTTTTTGATCAGTACTTTTCGAGATAGGGAGGGACGGCGATTTTTGGTAATTTTTTAAAAATAGTACAAAGAAAAGTGTGTACAAATATTACATCATATATACTCGTATTTTCATAAGCTTTCATTTAACACCCCACTCGATAATCTGGTAAAAAAAAAAAATTTTCACTTCCAATTTCACCCCCTAAAACTAACCTCTTAAGTCAAAATTTAACTTTTAAAACTACACGGCTTTGATTGGGCTATCAATTCTTATATTTGTACCAAATTTCAACTTTCTATGTCAAATAGTTTTGGAGAAAATCGGGTGTGACAGATAGACAGACACCGAGATGATCCCATAAGTGCTCCGTACGGAACACTAAAAATGGCATTTGATTGTGGAATTAGTTTAAAAAAGTAAGCTATACTATAGATCCAACAATTCAAGCTTCATGTTGTAAGATTATAATTCTTATATACTGTAGCAACTTTGATTGGTTTTATAACGGTATTACTTACTTTACTAATTTAATGCTAATGTTTTTTTTTTAAATTATTTGCATACTAAACAGGAATATATCTAATATTTAGTTACGTTTGTTTTTATCATGTCATTGAAAACTATGGCCGTAATAATAAAGAACTGAGTCATTAATAAAATTGTCTGAGTGTAAATATTTTTTAAGAGTAAATATTTATATATTATACAAGTTCCATTTGTATTGCTGTCTCATATAGATATTTAAGATATAAAAAAGTATTTCGTTCAAATCAATCACCCATTAAAATGTTAATGTGTGCGAAAAGGACGGGTAGAAATTATCGGACTGAAATGGAATCAGGTCCGACGTTCAACGTGACATGGCGATATGCAAAAAGTTACTTTATTCTACGTCCATGGCAACGCCGCAAGAAATTAAATCGCGCCCAGCTGTTTTGTAGTGCAAATCGCTTTGTATCCGTAGGGGTGTTGCCACTTATATTTAATTATTAGCTTGTTATATAGGATTATACGTAACTTACTAAAACAAAAGTTTAGAAAATATTCGGCTGTTATTCATAAATATAATATTACTAGTATTTATCTTCTTCTCTATTAACTGAAACTATGCACTTTATTATTTGTTGAATGATATTATAAGAATCGATGAACCAAGGAATCTTTTAAGTTTTGGAAGCCTGACAACACGATAGATATGACCGATTCGGCACTAGTCAATGCAGTCAACCAGTTTTGATAAAATGTTAGATATGACTGATTGTGTTTGTATGTAAATATGCAGAGGCATAAGCAAAGCTTTAGTTTTAAGGTTAATTTTAAACATAATAGGCTCAGTAACGAAGCCAGGCTCAAGGAACAGTGGGGGAGGTAAGGCAGATGGATACAAATGACGTTTGTTTAAAGGAAAAGAAGAAGCTCTTTATGGAAAAATACCTCGTACATTGAAATTCTAAAAATTTAAGCCCTTACCGACAGTAAGTAAATTAGGAATAGATAACGGGGGGGAAGTAAATAGAGTGAAACTAATTAATTACTTCCAATTTAAAAATCGAGGACTAGAGAGGAGGAGTTATTTTTTCACAAAGAAGAACTTCTTTATATAGTGGAACTTTTATAAATTACACCCAGTTTAAAAATTTATGACTGGGGATGAGAGATTTTTTCACACAAAAGAACTCCTTAATACTATGGAACTCTAACAACACATCTAATTGATATAATATTTATATAATATGGCTTTCGTAAACATAGATCAACAGGAGATCTGCTAACTTATGTAATACAGATTTGGAGCAATGCAATTAAACACTTTAGAGAATCTCGAGCGGTCGCTCTTGATATATCCAAGGTATTCGACCGTGTTTTGCAGATAGATTGTTGGCTAAGCTACGCTCCTCTGATATGTCTGAAAAGTTCTGTTTATGGCTCTTAAATTTCCTCAAAGAGCGTTATTTACGAGTGGCAGTCGACGGACTTCTTTCTAACATCTCACCGGCGTGCCCCAGAGCTCCATACTGTCTCCTACTCTCTTTCTCATTTACATTAACGATATGCTGAAAAAAAACAGGAATCCAATCTACAGTTTTGCAGATGACAGTACGCGTATCGCTTCGTTCACTTTGCACTACATATGTTGGATTCTATTCAGAAGAGAGCTGGTCGCCTGATCGGAGACCCGAAACTGACCAGCAACCTTGATTCAGTGGAACATCGAAGAACGGTTGACGACTTGAGGCTATTCTAGAAGTATTTTCATGGAAAGTGTTCGATGAATGTAGCCCGCTTAATTCCTCCCAGAGCGGTGCAAGACCAATTAGAATCGCTTTTTCCGGACACATGTGGCGCTCCTATAGCGCCCTACAGCATGTATGCTAGGTCCACAAAAAAAAATAATCTTCAATAAAAAAAAACTGTTTTTAGTAAGATGCTATTTTCTATCCCTATAAGGGCGGAAGAAGTCATCAAGAATAGGATTCATGAGGAGATCGGTAGAGGTCTAGATACAAACAAGCTGGGAACTTATCAGACACCGGAAGAAAAATGGCATCACATCAGAGAAACACTGGAAGAAGTAATGGAAAAGCACCTGAAACAAAATACAACCAAAAAGAAATAATCATGGATGATGGATGATGGAGGAAATATTGGATATGATGGAAGTAAGAAGAAAGTATAAAAACAAAAATAATATAAAATATAAAGAAACGCACAACCTATAAAAGGAAAAATAAAGGAGGCTAAAGACATGTGGCTAAATGAACCATGCACAGAAATAGAAGCATTAGAAATGTAATGTATAATAGAAGCATTAAAAATGTAATTTACATAAGAAAGTCAAAGAAACTGCTGGACTAAGGTTACAAAGGTAACCACAAGTAACAGAGGATAAAGAAGGTAAACTACTACTGAACGTACAAGAAAGAATAGATAGATGAGAAGAATATATAAGGGAAATGTATATTGGCACAACATAAGACAAAAAACCTTAATACAACGGGCCCCCCCATAAATAAAGACGAAATATTAGCAGCAGAAAATCAGCTTAAAAACAAAAAGACAGTAGAAGAAGATAATATACCTACAGAAATCATTAAAATATGTCTTGAAAAAACGTATGGACATTATACAGGACCTCTTCAACAGCGTATACAACACAGGTGATGTACTTCATGATTGGTTGACGTCAGTTTTTATACCACTGCTAAAAAAGAATAACCCTAGAAAGTGCGAGAAATATCGGAATATAAGTCTAATGAACCACATCTTGAAACTCTTCCTTAAAATAATCCACTAAAGAGCGTACAAAAAACTAGATTAAGGTATTGGACAAACACAGTTCGCCTTTAGGAATGGACTAAGAACGAGGGGCGAACTATTCTCTATCCGCGTTCTAATGTAGGGATGTCAACTCCGATGTTTATTTATACTTCATAGATTTCCAAAAAGCCTTCGATATGGTAAATCATGAGAAAATGATGAAAATACGAGTACTACAGTCGTGTAACATTGATGACAAAGACTTACAAATAATGTCAAGTTTATACTGGAACCAAATTGCTAAAATAAAAGATGAGCAGCCCAAAGAAATAAAAATAGCAAAGGTCGTACGTCAGGGTTGTATTTTGTCACCCCTACTATTCAATGTCTATTCGGAGGAAATCTTCAAAAAAGTACTTTCTGATAAAAAAGATGGAATTACAATTAATGGTGTGTGGGTAAATAACCTTCGCTAGGCTGATGATACTATCATTCTACCGGACAATGAAGAAGGCCTACAAAGACTCACGAATGGAATTGCTGATGCTTATGAGGAATATGGAATGAAAATGAATACAAAAAAAAACAAAAACAATGGTGGTCAGTAAGAATCCTAATACAAACATAAATACTAAAGTACATCAACCAACACTTGAAAAGGTAACAAAAATAACGTACTTAGGAAGCGTAATTAGTGAAGATTGGAACAACTTTATTGAAATACGCTCAAGAATTGAAAAAGCACGAAGCTTCTTTAATAAAATGCTCAGCATACTCTGTAACTGCCAACTAAATTTAAAAACAAGAACAGGAGGGTTAAGATGCTACGTGTTCTCGGTCATGTTATACGGTATAGAAGCTGCAACAATCACAGAGACAACACAACAAAGAAGTCATTCGAGATGTGGTGCTATCGCTGAATACTGCGTATTCCTTGGACAGCCCATACCACAAACGTGGAAATACTTGATCGGATGAGAAAAGAACGAGAGTTGATTTCAGCTGTTAAAGAAAGAAAAAGCACTTACTTTGGCCATATTATGAGAAGCCAAAAGTATAAGCTCCTGTAACCTATAATTGAAGGAAAAATAATCGGTAGGCTAGGACCAGGACTCCTGGTTGAACAACTTACGACAATGGACAAACATGACATCTACTGAACTGTTTAGGGCGGCAATAGATAAAATCAGATGGGCCAATGTAATCGCCAACGTCCTTAGAAGATAATGCACACTAAGAAGAAGATAGGGGCGGAGAGAATATATCTTCCCTTGCCCCCTTGCCTTTCATATTCACAAACGATAATATTCAAAAGTAAATTGTCGGACCAGAAAGAGGATATTCTATTAAAAACAATACAAGCATATCTTGAAACTCATTATGAATTAGTCCTGTTTTTTTTTAATAATCAACACAAGTACTTGTACAGATGCATTTAAAAAACTACTGTTTAACAATTACAATCTATAAGACGGATATCCAAATTCCTAACCTGAACTACCAGGTGTACAAGTATGAAATGCGGATTTCAGACAACAGATGGTGCATCAATGCAGTTTGTGCTATAAAGATTTGACACTGCGCCATTTTGTTGTGTCATCAACAAGTGTCAGACGCGTACGAGTGATAAATTGGAAAAGTGTGTGCATATTGTTGTATTGTTGTGTTCAATATATCGAAGTTTATACCGAACAAAGAGCATTCGCAGACAGCATTAATTTTTTGTTACTTCGAGAAGCTTATGGTGAATATGCTCCATCGCAAGATACGTATGAACGATGGTTTTTAGCGTTTTAAAAGTGGTGACTTCGATGTTGCAGACAAGGAACGTGGAAAACCGCCAAAAAAATACGAAGATGTGGAATTGCAAGCATTATTGGACGAAGATGATTCGCAAACACAAAAAACAACTCGCCGAGCAATTGTGCGTTAGTCAACAAGCTGTTTCCAATCGGCTACGAGAGATGGATTCAGAAGACCGGTAGAGGGGTACCACATGAGTTGAAAGACAGGCAAATGGAAAAGCGCAAAAACACGTGTGACATTTTGCTCGCTCGGTACAAAAGGAAGTCGTTTTTGCATCGTATAGTTACAGGGGATGAAAAGTAGATTTATTTTGAGAATCCCTAGCTCAAAAAATCATGGGTAGACTCAGGCGCACCATCCACATCGACCGCAAGACCAAATCGCTTTGGCAGAAAGTCGATGCTCTGTATTTGGTGAGACCAGAGGGGCGTGGTCTATTATGAGCTGTTAAAACCTGGGAAAACGGTTAATACTAAACGTTACCAACAACAATTGACCAATTTGAACCGTTCGCTCCATGAAAAAAGGCCAGAATACCGAAAGAGGCAACACAAAGTCATTTTTTCTTCATGACAATGCACATACGGCAAAACTAGTTCGCGACACGTTGGAAGCACTCAGCTGGGAAGTTCTACTCCATGCGGCTTACTCACCAGACTTTTGGCTCCTTCCGATTACCACTTGTTTGCATCGATGGGTCACGCACTTGCTGAGCAGCGCTTTGGTTCGTACAAAGATGTGAATAAAAAAAAAATGGCTCGATGAATGGTTCGCAGCAAAAGGGGAAGATTTTTACTGGCGTGGTATTCACAAATTGCCCGAAAGATGGAAAAAATGTATAACAAGCGATGGAGTATACTTTGAATAAAGCACTTTTTATCATTCTTCCGAATTTAACATGTTTTTTGAGAAAAAAAAATCCACATTTCATACTTGTACATCTGGTAACTCTGACTCTATTAAAAAATATGATACCGATCTTTAATCTTAATTTTTAATAGTGACGTCAATTATACTTTAACATATATAACTTAATTCAGTCAACCAATTGAAATATGATTATAAGATTTTATTGTTGCGTCAGATAAAAGTCAAATATGTAAACATTGATGTATTTGAAAATATTTAACTTTTTATAAAAATATAAGCTTAGCAACAAAAATAAATATTAATATATATTTAAAAATACAGAAAAAAAAAATTACCGATGTTCTACATTTTTTAACTTTTAGTTTTTAAAACTAGAATGAAAAATCTGCGCCTTTGCAAAATGCAGCCAAAATAAAAATTAAAAGGGGCGTCCAAATAGTTATTATGTTTTTATTATAGAATCCCCTGGCAGATTACTGAAAATATAGAATTCTTTAATCTTGCCAAGGCATTTCCCCAAGAACTTTTTTGTGTTTTTTATTTCCCCATCGGCATTTAGTTTAAAAATACGTAACAGAAGACAGGGACGGATCTAGCTGTTTAACAGTAAGTTATGTTAGGTTTATACTTTATAGAGTATAGTTAAGGTTAGTATATACACACTTTTATATTTTTACTATTAGGTTAGGTTAGATTGACGCCGGGGGGGGGGCGATCGTCCCTCTGTGGATCCGTCCATAGCAGAAAATATATATAAAAAAAACCAGCAAGTCAGACTTGCGCAATTAGTGTTTTGTACGGTGCTCGTTAATTATGTCCCTGACATGTATGTATATTAATATTCAATATGTATATGCACGTTTTTTCTTAGTCAATAATGTATAATAGACATAGCTTCTTAGCTACGTAATAGCCAATAAATGAATCTAGCTCAGTCTAGAATCCAGTAGTAAAAGTTTAAAACAAATATTTACTACTCAAATATTTGTCTAATTATAAAAAAATAAAATTTTGTCTCGATACTCGGTACCTATCCGTTAGTCACCAGTCATCATGGAAATTTATTTTATCTATTATTGGCCAAATGGAGTAATGTACTGAAAAGTATATGAGTATATTACTGCACCGAATATGAATTGAAATTTCGTAGCTGTTAGAACGGTTAAATTTACGAAAAAACCTTCACCATATTGTCAAGATACAGTTTTTATATACAAATTATCAGAGGTATTGCACTCTTGATAACGTTGCTCAGTGTACCCTTTATAGGGAATATTCCAGAATTTTTTCAAAATATTTGATCAGTACTTTTCTAGTGGGAGAAAGCGATTTTTAACCCATTTTTTTAAATTAATATGAAGAAAAATTTGCATTGGATTGCATAAAAACAAAAAATCCAATTTAGATTTTAGTTGTCCGATATTAGATATACTAGGTGCTGTACCGTGCGTTTATCTACAATGAAAAGCTTTGATTTAACTTTATAAACTTTCAAGATATTTCTATGATTCACTATGTACCATTCATCCTCTGTCAGATTACCCACTAACTTATAGTAATTCAGTTTAAAAAACAAAATTAAGCCTCTATTAATTTTTTAAAATATGTATTATATTTTTAAAAATTGATATAGTAGTTATCCTTCACTGTAACGATTAAAGATATTTTGTACGCCTACATATTTTTTGAATTATTCAAAAATATAGCTAAACACATCATCATTAGCTTATTCCATCCATAGTCGGATGCAAACCTCCCCAAGTTCCTCTCGAATGAGTTTTGTTGTTTGCTTCTTGCATCAAATCGTGTCCTGCTAATCTTTTTATGTCGTCCGTCCATTTTATCTGTGGTGTACCTCCGCATCTTTTGTGTTCTCTAGGCCTCCATTCTACTATACGGCATGTCCATCTATTATCCTTCAGCCTTGCGATAGGACCCGCCCAACTCCACCTTAATATTCATATTCTTTCTATTACATCTGGATCTTAGGAATACGATCTTGGAGTCTAATATTTACCATTCTCCTCTCCAATGCTCTTTGGGTTACCTGTGTGTACCATATGTTATTACCTGTTATTTTTTGTCCTAAATATATAAATGTTTATACCTTTCCTATTCTTTCACTTTCTATTAATAGTTCCTGGCTGTTATCTTCACTGTCGTTGGTTTTGCTGAAGTTTATTTTGAGACGTATTTTTCGAGACTTGTTATTCAATTCCATCAGCATTTCTTGTAATTCTTCTGTTGTGTTGGCAATCAGAGTGATATCATCTGCGAATCTTCAGTGATTTAATCGTTCACCGTCCATTAGTATTCCTTTATTTTCTCACTTTAGCAGTTTGAACAGGTCTTCTAGAGTCAAAGTGAACAACTTTGAGGATATCGAGTCGCCTGGTCTAATTCCTCTTTTAATATTGCTTTTATTTGTTTTTTCCTCGAGCATTATTTGTGATGTGGCATTTTTATATATGTATTCAAGAAGAGTTGTGTACCTTTCATAGACTCTGCTGTTACTTAAGGCATTAAGGACTGCCCATATCTATACCGAAACAAATGCTTTTTCGTAGTCAACCATTGCTACCCACAAGGTGACCTTATATTCATTTGCTTTTTTCCACTAATAATCTAATTATTTGAAGATGGTCCGCTTGTTCACATGGTTGTCTAATTTGTTCGTTCATCTATATGTTATAATTCTAGTAAGATATATGTTATGATTCTAGTAAGAATTTTGTATAGTGCCAACAACAGGCTGATGGGTCTGTAATTCTCCAATTTAAATTGGTTTCCCTTTTTAAATATAAGCACAATCAAGGCGTTTACCCAAGGTGTTGGTATTTTTTGGTATCTATGAGGAACTTATTAAATACAACTTGAAGAGATTGTATTATCGATGCCCCTCTATACTTGTGATTTCTATAGTTATTTCATCGTCCCCTGGTTCTTTGTTCTCCAGAAATTTCTTCAGATCCCACATTTCTTACTATCACTCTAGTTCTTTCTTCTTTCCCGGACGGTGGAGATATTTTCGTGTCATATAGTGTTGGATAATATTTCTCTGTAGCTTTCTTTATCTTTCTGATTTGTGCGATCTCTTGGTTATCGTTATTTATAAGTTTTATTATTTTATGTCTCCCTTCATTCATTGTTTGTTTAGGTATTTCAAACGTTTTCCCTCTTTCAAAGTTTCTTCTATTTTCGAGTTTCTGTACTGTCTGACGTCTTCCCTGATCTTTTTCTTTATTTTTTTGTCTATTTCTGCCAGTTCTAATCTGCAATTCGTAGCATCAGTTCTTAATAGTCGCTTCTGTTTCGTGAGATTTTGTGAATCTTTATTTAATTTTTGTGTTTCTTCTTTTTTCGATGTTGCGATTTGTTGCGTAGTCATGAGTAGGCTGTTGGTTATTTGTACGAGCTAACCACATAGTAAATTTGAAACATCTTAATACCACCATCAAATATGCATGATATTTCGAATGACGGATTCAAAACTATTATCAGTTGTGAATTATAACGAAACCATAGAGCGGCTTAAAATACGTAGAAATTATAAAAATTTTCTGATTAAAAAACTAACTTCAACAGTCAATATTGTAGCTAAGTTCAAGAGACGAGGAGGAGCAGATGGATACTCAGGTCCCCTTTTTAGGAAAAAAGAGGATATTAAAGAAGGATGGATAAAAAAATTGTACAAAATTGTAAAAATATCCGTAGGAAGAAAAAAAATAGTGTTGACCTATGGTCCTTAGTCAGTAATGTATAACAGATATAGCTTCTTAGCTACCTAATAGCTCAGTCTAGAATCCAGTAGTAAAAGTTTAAAACAAATATTTACTACCCAAATATTTGTCTAATTAGAAAAAAAAATAAAATAAAATTTTGTCTCGATCTCTATTTCTATATAATAAATGACTTTTATAACACCCTGTATATTATCTGTACAGAAAAGAAAATGGTGGTCTCCTGCAAATATAAATATGAAATAATTGATGATATTTGCCGTAATTGTAACCGCACTTCGGTACTTTGCAAATAAGCTTACTAATTAAGTAGTTAGGTACACATTTGCAGACGATTATTATGGTATTTTTCTTAAGGGTTGTAACCCCATGCCCCCCTTGTATCCGTCTGTTTAGGCGCGTTGTGATCGCCGCCGCCGGTGCGTGGGCGGCGCTGTCAGCTCGAACTACGATGATGCTAATAAAAACATTGGTTCTAAAATATGTTCAAATATCAGTAGATATTTTTAGAGAGAAAACGATGAACTGCTATTGAATTATGATAGTAAAATACTGAAAAATAAGCATAGGCGTGCCTAACAGATAACAGGCAAGCAAAGTGTTCTAGTGGTTTAAATACCGGATGAATACTTTTTAACTTTTTAACAGCTCACCGAAACAAGAATGGAAATAAATAATTTCAGATAAAGTACGATATTTTCAGGATATTTATATGGACTTTTGACCTTATTTTTAGATATAAAATCCTTCATAGAAATATGACTATTTTTTATTTGCTTTATATATATTGGTAAACCTACAATTGAGCTTATTCTACCTTTTTTAACAACCGTAAAAATATTTTGCTAAAATTACGAAATCAAGAAAATCGGTTCGTTTTGTCATATTAGCCCGTTTTATTTTTTAAAATTTTATCATTTACTTGATTTTGTAGGAAATCTACGTACAGCTTCAACATTAGTACCGGGGGAGCCAAAGGGACCTAGCATAGAAACAGAAATTCCGGGGCCCAAATCGAAACAACTCATTGCTGATTTAAATTCTCTAAACGTAAGTAAAAAAAGGATTTTGACTTTCTGAGATAAATTTCTGCTTGCATAAAACTAAACCAATAGTTACATACTAGTATAGTTAAATTTTAAATATAATACGGGAAACCTTATAAGAAGCAAACAAAATTAAAAACTTAAACTTTTCGATAAGCGATATCGATATAAGGAACAAGCTATGAATAGGATAAACTAAAAATATAGTGTCAATAGCTTGCCATAAATCACCGTTAGGCAGCGTGATGATTAAGGATCGATCAAACACATATATAAAAATCAATATCAACTACCAAAATCGAACAATCCCTATTTTAGAAGTTAAATACTGTTCTCTCCTTTTTCGAACCATCTTGGGATGCGTTGTAATGTATCACGACTCGTGAGCCGAGCTAGGATTAACAAAGAATAAAATATAATGTATTTAATGCTCTGAAATCATTAAGTATTTTTTCTTTTACCCCATCGTGAACGGCTTGTAAGAAAATGCTATCCTGATTGCTGACGCAAAGGACTAAATGTTATAGACAGATAGAACGAATAATTTGTATCATATATATGACAAAAATCCTATTGGAAGCAATATCCTAAAGAAATTAACCTACTCCAAACTTTTTTTAGATAAACAGATAGTAGTAAAATATATTACATAATCAAAAGCAACATCCAGAGAAATTACTGAAAATATCTGCGACTGCCTATTTAATAAGAACATAAAAAGTCAGAAAAGTATAGTCTCTCTCTTTTTTCTCTTTTCCCTCAACAGGAGTATTGGTGACACTATACAGCCGGCTGTTAAGGGGGGGCGACAGGCTATTCTTTAACTTGATAACTTTTTTTTTCACTAACGACTACACAGAAAATAGTATTTCCGTTGACCGGTGCTAGGCAACATTAAGTTATATTAGGTTTATACTTTATAGAGTTATTAGGGTTAGTATACAGACACTTTTATATTTTTACTATTCTTTATTAGATTAGCTTAGGTTGACCCCGGGGAGCGATCGCCCCTCGCTGGATCCGTCCCTGACCCCAACAGTTATTCTCGATCGTGCGCGACCTGACTTGACTCGTGCATACCCATACCAAGGAAACTTACGTAACTCTTTTTTGAGACCGTCTTCTACCTTCGACCTTCCCCGTTACGTTACTACAAGCTTTTCCATGGCCAAACGCCTTCTTACCTCCGCTTCACAGCCACCAATCTTAGTTATGAGGAAGTCCGAATAATTCAAATGGTCTACAACAGTGAAACCAGCAACAATCATTACTTTGGTTTTTGTTTTAATAACTGTCACTGAAGTGCTGCTGCATTGATTCAGGCCTTGTATATTGACGTTGCAAGAATAACAGTATCATCCGCATATCTAAGGTTACTTAGCTTTTTTCCACGGATTGTCACTCCTCCACTACAACCATCTAACACATGGGCTGAAAAGTCCCGGGCCTAACACATAGATGGCGCTAGTTTTATTGCAGTCACCTTTTTTTCAGTTAATACTAACCTTCAAAAGACAGCTGTTAAAATTTCATGATATTCTATTCATTAGTTTGTGAGTTAATGTGCTAAGAGTGACGCTACTTTTGTTATTTTCAAAACAATGGATCAAAAACAATTTCGTGTTTTAATTTTACACTGCTTCTTGATGGGAAAAAATACCGTTCAAGCGAAGCAATGGCTTGAAAAGTGTTATGGGGACTCCGCTCCATCAGAAACAACAATAAAACGTTGGTTTGCTGACTTCAAACGTGGTCGTAGAGACACCGATGATGCAGAACGCAGTGGACGTCCAAATGAGGCGGTAACACCAGAAAACATCAAAAAAATCCATAAAATCGTTTTGAATGATCGTAATGATATCAAAAGAACGTGTTGGCTTTATATTGCATGAGCATTTGACTATGAGAAAGCTCTGTTCAAAGTGGGTGCCGCGTTTGCTCACTGTTGATCAAAAACAAGAACGTGTTGATGATTCTGAGCAGTGTTTGGCCATGTTTAAACGTAACAAACCGGAATTTTTGCGTCGATATGTGACAATGGATGAAACATGGATCCATCACTTCACTCCGGAATCAAAACGATCGTCATCTGAGTGGACAGCAACTGGTGAACCTCGTCCAAAGCTCCCGAAAGCACAACAATCGGCTGGAAAGGTTATGGCCTCGGTATTTTGGGATGTGCGTGGTGTAATATTCATCGACTATCTTGAGAAACGAAATACCATCAACAGTGAATATTATATAGCGTTATTGGAGCGTTTGAAGGCCGAAATTGCAAAGAAACGACCGCATATGGCAAAGAAAAAAATTTTGTTTCATCAAGACAACGCACCGTGTCACAAGTCAATCAAAACAATGGCAAAACTACATGAATTGAACTTCGAATTGCTCCCACATCCACCGTATTCGCCAGATTTGGCTCCCAGCGACTACTGGCTGTTCGCAGACCTGAAAAAAATGCTCGCCGGTAAGAAATTTCGCACGAATGAAGAGGTTATCGCTGAGACTGAGGCCTATTTTGAGGCAAAAGATAAATCGTTCTACAAAAGTGGTATTGAAATGTTAGAGCGGCGCTGGAATGATTGCGTTGCTCTTGATGGAGATTACGTTGATGAATAAAGCTAATTTTGAACCAAAAAAACCGTGTTTTCTTTGTTAGGCCCGGAACTTTTCAGCCCATGTGTTAAAGCAGACCTCATTATATGTTCACTATATATGTTAAAAAGTAAGGGTGACAAAATACAGCCCTGTCTGACGCCGGCTTCTACGTTAAAGGGTTTGAAAAAAAAATAATCAGTTTAATTTTGTCATTTGTGTTCTCATATAGTGATCGAATAAGGTTTACAAGATGCATAGGTGTTCCCATACTGATTAGAATCGACTAGAGTTTGTTCCATGGTATGCAGTGGAAAGCGTTGAAGTATTCTACAAAACACATATAGATTATTATTTGGAATTCCCTGACTTTTTCTATTATTTAGCGTACATTAAGAATTTGTTCTCTAGTTCCCCTTCCTGGAATAAAACCTGTTTGTTCGGTAAATATTTGCGGCAATAAAAAAGTTTTGACTCTTTGGTTTCGGATTCAGAGAAACACTTTAGCAGCGTGTGATACCAGAGCGATTGTTCTATAATTGCTGCAATCCAATGGGGATCCTTTCTTATGCAATGGGATGAATGCAACCTCGCACCATTCTTTCGGCCATCTTCCAGTCTTCACACAGTTGATGTAGCACAGTCACGGCCCTTTCTCCCATCATCTTAATTATTTCCACAGTTATTTAGTCAGTACCTGCTGATTTCTGTATTTTAACATCTGAATAGCCTTCCTGACTTCAGATTCAAGATACAGCGCTCTCGTTTCTCCGTGGCATCCTTGTCGACAATGCATTCGCCTACGAATTGAGTTACAAAAAGTTCTTTACATTGTGTAGCAGCACTTGTTATCCACTTTTTAGTATCTCTCCAAGTTTTGTCTTTATCTTCTGTGATTTCCAGAATGTTTTAGTTTATTATTTTTTGAAAAAAAAGTACTGTCTGACACTCTAATTCTCTGCATGTTTTGTTTAAGGATAGCTAGTTTTATTCTTACATTTAGTATAATTACCTCCATCTAGAGCTGGTCAGGATATAATCAATTTGATATTTATAGTGCCCTTTCAGTGACACCCCTGTCGGGCTGATGTCTGAAGGTGGTATTAGTGATAGTAAAGCTATGTTATTATTAATAGCAAAGTAAAGCAAACGATCTCCGCGTTCGTTTCTAACACCAAGCCCAAATTTATCAATGATATTCCGAATCTGGTCATTGTCATTTGTACTCCCAATTTTGGCACTAAAATCTCCAATCACCATTATGACCACTTTTGATGGAATTTTTGTACAATTTTCTTCAATCTTATTGTAAACCTCTTCAACTGTTGCTTCAATATAGTTCCTACACATAAGCGTTTCTTTTTTGCAGAAATTTTTACATCGAGATAGGACCGTGTTATGCTTTAGTACCTTTAGAGAAAATAAGTGTCCGTTTAACTCCAACTGCTGATGCCGGTTAAGACACCACGTACTGCAAAATATGTTTAATACATTTGTATAAGAGGAACGACCCATAGGTCATTTGATTAATATGGGTGCATATTTACTAATGGAATGCATACTAATGTTCCTTCTCATAATATAACAAAGTAACTATTAAAAATATGACAGGATACAAGCACACGCTAGTTACAAGTAAGAGAAAAAGTAATTTGCTACTGAAGAAATAATTAAACCGAGAATAATTTATTTCTGTAGTGGACTAGTATAATTTCTCCGGTGTGTCTTCACTTCGATTTGTTATCTAACTAGATTATTATTGTGTAATATATGACTGATATTGGTAGTAGGAGACTTCAATGCGCAAATAGGTAAAGAGGATTTCGTACAAACATACTATACATCAGGAGACAAACAAAAACGGACAGAAATTATGCAATATGGCAGCAAGCACAGACCTGATCATAAGCAGTACAAAATTTAAACACAAGAAAGCGCACAAAGTCACATGGACGACACCAAACCAATTAGTACAAACACAAATAGACCACGTGCTAATAAACCGAAGGAGACAATCCTGCAGGACGTAAGAACGTATAGAGGAGCCAGTGCAAACTCCGACCACTTCTTAGTTGTGGCGGAGATAAAACAAAAAAGAAAATACCAAGCAGGAACAAAGAAAACAAATGGGATGTACAAAAATTGAACGAAGAACAAAAAAGAACCGAGTATGAAGAATCTCTAAGAAGAAAACTATTAACGCAAAAAATAGAAGCATTGAAAATAGATGGAGCGAACTGAAAAGATGCGTGAGAGAAGCAACGCAAGAAAGCATAGGGATAGAAAGAAACCACAAATTGAAAGAATGGTTTAATGAAACATGCAAAAGAATGGTAAACAAAAACATAAATGCCAGGATGAAATGGTTGAAAACAAATAATATTGAGGACAGACGGAAATATGAAAGTATTAGAAACGAATGTAATAAAGTAATTAGAAAAACAAAAAGAGAATGGATAGATGAACAAATTGGTTTACAATAAGATCAAAATACAGAACAGAACTTATAAAGGAAAAGTCAGATGAGTGAAAGACAGAAAAGGAAAAATAATAGAAGAAGAAAAACAGTACATTATTATATGGGAGGAGCATTTCAAGCACCTCTTAAACGAACAAATACAGGAAGAATACATAACCGAAGAAAACGAGCAAGAAGAAAATGAAATGGAAACGATTCTAGAACCAACAAGAGATGAAATAAAAGAAATAATACTAAGAAGTAAGAACGGAAAAAAAGCCAGGCAGACACGGGATAAACATGGAATTGTTCAAATACGGCGGAGAAGAACTCAGTGAAAGCATGTACGTACTAATTAAACAGATATGGAAAGAAGAACGCATGCCACATGATTGGAGAGAAGGTGAAATTGTAATAATACACAAGAAAGGCGACCAACGAGTATGCGAAAATTATCGAGGAATTACCCTGTTCAACACCGCCTACAAGATTTTGACAACCATGATACACGAAAAACTAAAATATGTAATAAAAAAATGTAATAGGACAATACCAATGTGGATTTACACAAGGAAAATCTACGGTAGATGCAATACATGTGGTCAAACAAGCACTGGAAAGAGCACAACAACATGCACTAAACTTGGAATTGTTGTTCATTGACTTTAAGCAAGCATTTGACTCGGTTAAAAGAACTGGATTAAATACAGTGCTAAAAGAACTAGGAGTACCGAGCAAGATAAGACGACTATGTATGATGACACTGAAAGAGACATTCGCCAATGTCAAAACACAGAAAGGAAGAACACAAGATTTCGAAATTAACAAAGGAGTTAGACAGGGAGATGCATTATCGGCAACGTTATTTAATCTAACACTACAATATGTACTAAGGAATATAAATCAGGGTTCAATACGAACAAGAGGCAGCCAGGTAGTGGCATATGCGGACGATGTAGTAATTATTGCAAAGAACCATAAAATAATGAAGGAAATGGTGAGAGAAATAAGCGTAGAAGGAGCAAAAATGGGGTTGAAGATAAATGAAGAGAAAACCAAAATAATGAAAAATGGAAAACAAAATGTTCAGGAAATGGAAAGGATTAGAATAAACGAATATACCTTCGAAAAAGTAGAGAAGATTAAATATTTGGGAGTGACGCTGTATTGGGATGGGAACAAGGAAATGGAAGTAAAGGAAAGATTAATAATAGCAAACAAGTTGTTCCATAGCAATAAGAAATTGTTAAGTAGTAAGATAATAGAAAGACACAGTAAGATGAGGATATACAAGACAATAATACTCCCAAAACTAATGTATGCTACCGAAGTTATAAGCATGACAAAGAAACAAGAGGAAGACATGAGAAGAATTGAACAAAGGATATTAAGAGCGATCCTAGGGCCAATAAGAATATGTGAAGAAGTCTACAGAAGGAGGACTAATCAAGAAATTTTGGAAGAAGTGGAGGAGGACATAGCCAAAAAAATAAAACAGAAGAGATTTAATTGGCTAGGGCACACATGGAGAGCAGGCCCAGAAGCACCAATATATGGAATACTTCAATGGGAACCAGGACGTAGAAGGAGAGGTAGACCGAGAATAGGATGGCTACAGCAAGTCAAGGAAGACATGGAGGCGGCAGGAATTACGAAATGGAAGGAGAAGACGTCTAACAGAAAACATTGGAAACACCTAAGCAGAGAAATATAACAACAAGGAAAACGGGTCTGATCAACCCATAAACTAGATCTAGAGAACTCAAAGGGTGGCCCTACCCCAAGAGGGGTGTTTTCAGGCCATTTATTTATTTAATATATGACTGATTTAATATTTAGTATGCAAATTAATTATTCCTTGATAAATTGTCTATACATCTATAGAATTTTTTTTGTAAATAGTTACTCTAACATTTCGTTATTATCTTCATTTCTTCCACAGTATCGTTTTCATAAGTTCAACCGTTTGCACAAATATACAAAAATGGTAAAAGTAAAAAACTGACGGGAGAAGATATTTATAAAAAAAATGAGTTTGAGGGAGTTGTGTTTTCTCTGGATTAAAAAAAATACATTAAATAATATCTAGGCCCTTGTACCATAGAATGTAAAAAGTACAAAAGTCCACTGCTCTGAAACTTGGTTCAGTATATGATCATTTTTCGTAGCTTTTGAACCCCATAGCGAATAGTCACCCATATACCCCTCACACCCAACCAAAGCTGCTAAAATGATGAACTAATTAAAAGTTCCTAGATTGGTGCACAACTCAATTTACTCCAGAATCAAAATATTATGATTTAATATTTAGTTAAATTAAATTAATATAACCGCGTTTTAAGCTGTGTAATGAAAAATCTGGGGGTTAGGGATTAAACCTATCTTAAAAAAGCAGAGCAGTTAAGAAAAAGCACCACACTACTAAACTAACGTTCGCAGAAATTGGTATCTTATTTATGTTTTTAAATGATCAGTGAAAAGCAGAAAAAACTAATAATGTTATTAATTATTCATGTTCATATTTTTTAAGCAAAGTGGTTCAGTTCAACTTTTTGGAAACTACGACAAATCTATTGGAAATTATCTGATTGATGTTGATGGAAATGTGTTCCTTGATGCCTTTACTCAAATTTCCTCCGTACCGTTAGGATATAATCATCCTGAATTACTTAAAGTTTTTACTGATGATCATAAATTGGTAAGTTTATTTTGCTATAGATATATATATATATATATATATATATATATATATATATATATATATATATATATATATATATATATACAGTGCGACCTCGATAATCCGGACTAATCAAAACCGCGGTGATCCGAATTAGTAAATAATTCGAATTACTGAAGCACGACATTATTTATATTAAAAAACGAATCATTTAATACGAAACAACTAAAAAATAGTACATACATAGAACAATATTTAAAATAGAAGCATATCTTATCAAGTTTTATCTTATTTTGTAAAATTTTGTTTGCTTGACCCTTCTCTGGTTCATCATAAAAGCAATTTCTTTCAATCTTTGAAGTACAAGAACACCACTTAGACGGATATCATTTTCTTCTGCCCATCTGATGCACACATTGAAACTTTTAACTGCCTCATCATTCTTCACAGTGTTCTTAACAATCTGGTTTGTATTAGTATTTAACTCTGAACCTTCATTATCACTCTCGTGTTGTTCATCTCTATCATCTATGTCTTCCAGTGGTAACAAATCTTCATCATTTTCAAGCCAATTACATATTTCCACGTTCGTGAGATTCTGCTCAGTGAGAAAATTCGGCATAACTGAAACATCTGTTAAATATTTACGAATTAACCAAAAAAATACTAAAAGAAAATTTTCAGGCTTTAGCTTTCATTTCTTCATTCGTGGAAAGCAAATTGTGCCGTAATTCACTCAGAGGAATCAGATCTTCAGCACCATATTCAGTGTCTGGGTTGGTATCTGCCATATAAGCCATAATTTTGTGCCAGCACTTTTTCAAGACTTCAGGGGAGACTTTTTCCCATGAATTGCATAATAGACGTACAGCATCTTTTAGGTTAATGCTTTTTAATAACCTAACAAGCTTCTCTTCATTATTTGATAAAATATGGGCTAAAAGACTTTTCCGATAAAATAATTTTGTCAGTCTGATTGCATTCTGGTCCATAGGCTGCAAAAGTGCAGTACAATTTGGTGGAAAAAATAATATTGTAAACTGTCCGTCCTTACTAGTCATCTCTTCTATAGTTCCATGGCTCAAAGCGTTATCAACGATTAGCAGGGCTCTTTCAGGCAAGTTGAGACTTCTTAAATGACTTTTGACTTGACGAATAAAAGAATGATGAAACCAGTCTAAGATAATTGCTGTAGTCATCCATGCATTGGCAGATGATTTGTATTCAACAGGTATGTTCACATTTTTAAAAGCCCTCGGATTTTTTGCTTTTCCTATCACTAACAACTTTAATTTTTGTGATCCATCAGCATTGGAACATGTTAGAAAGGTAACGCGTTCTTTGTTTATTTTTCGACCTGGTGCGGTCTTTTCCTGAGAACGAACCAGCGTTTTCTAATACAGAGCTGATTCATCTCTCACAAACTTTTAAAGCATGCAGACCATGTCTTTTTCTGAAATTAGAAATCCAGCCTCTGCTAGCTCTAAAATTATCATTCCCGTAGGTTTCAATGTAAAACTGATTCGCTTTGCCTGATAAAATTTCGTAGGAAATTGGGACGTGCCTTGATCGTTGCGTACAAAACCATGTATACAAACGAGTTTCCATTTCTGGATATTCGGCTTTTCGTAAGGTTTTTCTGACGCCAGGACCGGAATCACATTTGGAAATAAATCTAAAAGAAGTTAGACGTCCATAATGAGTGTCCAAAATTATCTTTAAAATAAATCATATATACATACCTTTTGATTTTCCCTTGCTTCTTTTTTATTTCCGAAATTGTGGATGTTCCTACTCCGTATTCGTTTGCCAACACTTTTCCGCTTTCACCAACAACTAGTATTTCTAATATATCGGACTTTTGTTTTATTGTTAGTGTAATATGTTTTCTTTTAGAAGGCATTTTAATATGTAGGTACATATACGTAAAAAAAACGTTTACATACTTATATGAACCACATAAAGTAAAACAGAACGTAGGTATGTTCTACTTATGACAATAAACAAACAACTACAAAGTCCTTAACCTTTAGACTGGATACGCGATGCGTTGTAGGCAAATCAAAGGCACCTACAGTTTGTGTGAATCCCAGATGTATTAGACTGGAAGTTAGGGGAATCTCCTCACTATCGATTTCAGTTTTCTCATGTAGTTAAATTAAGTAGATGTCTAAAAACGCAGGTCCGGATTACCTAGTACTATCAAATCCGGATTATAAAGTACACAATGCAATAGAAATGTTTGTCTGGATTATTAAAGAATCCGGTTTAATGAAGATCCGGATTATCGAGGTGGCACTGTATATATAAATTTCTTATTTATGCCAAATATTCTTTAACCATATTCGTTCTAAATATTGTTTTCACCTTCATATATTTTTTGTATATTTAGATAAAAGATAATAATATAATATAATAATTATATTTTTATTTTAGAGGGCACTTATAAATCGACCTGCTCTTGGAGTATATCCTGGGCAAGATTGGCCAGAAAAATTGAGAAATGTCTTAATGTCTGTGTCGCCAGGACTACCTCAAGTCACGACCATGATGTGCGGTTCATGTTCAAATGAAAACGCATACAAAGCTTTGTTCATTAGTTATCGTGCCAAAGAAAGAGGAGAAAATGCCGATTTTAGGTAACGACAAACATCTCGAGAAACAGTACAATCATTAAAAAACCACTAATCATATCGTTCTTCTCTTACTACCCCTGACTAAGGGAAATAAAATCACTCCTCAACGTTCTGATTTTCGTTCACATTTTACAGTCCTTAGATTACTAATTATTCAGTATCCCATTTCTAATGATTTTGATTTTAACATCTGGTATACAGTCTGTCAAATAAGTACGTGTCCGCGATAATTCATTTTTGGTAGATGCAATTCTAGCGATTCAACAAAAAAATCAATAGAGAGAATCTTTGTCTACAAAAAATACAAAATGAGTCACTTGTTTGACGTCGGTTCAAGGCCATTTTTCTTTGTTCCCATCCAAAGGGGCCTAAAATGACACATTCCGCGGCTGCTAAATATATTAAAAAGTCGGTAACGTTTATGAAGAAGTGGGTAAATCGTTTTAATGAGACGAGAAATGTCGACGACTTTCCAAAACGTGGCGCGGTAGGCAAAGTCACTCCGAAAGTCGAAAAACAAATCGTGTCTTTGATTTCACACTGCGTCAAGGAGCGCCAAAATTAAGAAAATCGGGTTTGAATGTGTTCCATGAGACCATTCGACAACATCTTCGTGCTCATGATGTCAAATTCCGAAGCACGTTGAAGAAACCTTTGCTGGGCGAAAATCACGTTACGAAGCGGCTCTCTTGGTCACACAATAAGACACTAGAGTGGCCCTTACAATCGCCGAACACCAACCCTATTGAAAATGTTTTATCCCTTGTAAGAGAAAGACTCAGTTGTCTCTCGAGATTAGAAAAATCTAGAAATCATTGCAGAAAATCTCGACCGCATGCCGCGAAGATGACAGACGATTATTGATGCAGAAGGTGATTGGACAACTTAATAAGGTAATTGCGCCGTTGTTAAGACATCAAAGAATATATTGATGGCAAAAAAATGTTCTCGAAACACATTTTTTTCAAGAATACGAACGGTCACGTTCTTACTTGACAGACTGTATGTAACGCTAATATAATAATAATACAAGTTTGATAAATCGGTAAACATTACCTTGCCTTTTTTATTTCAATATATTTTTTGTTTTAAGTGAATTAGAAACGACATCCTGTCTAGTAAATCAACCTCCAGGTGCACCTCAACTTTCACTTTTGTCATTTCATGGTGCATTTCACGGTAGAACTATGGGAACTCTGGCTACTACTCATTCCAAGGCTATTCACAAGTTGGATATTCCTTCCCTAGACTGGCCAATTGCAGATTTTCCAAAGTAAGTGTTTTACTCTAATTTCTTAAATTGGGGAGTTAATAAAGCATGCCAAAATGTTCCTTTCATTTTAATAATTTAGATTAAGAGTGATATAGCCTGTCCCAAAGTATAAGATCCGGATTTTTTTGCCATTTTAAATGGGCAATATAAAAATTCTAACCTTTTGTTTATGATAGGTTGCAGAGACGGACTTAAGAACTTTATTCATTAATGCAAATAAATAAAATTTTAAGTGTTTTTAAAAATGTTTATTTATAGATGCGTGTAAAAACAAATGGAAAAGAAGTACAAATATACAGTTTGAATGAATGTATAAATAAAAATATATTTTAACTTAAGCCTAATTCGGTTTCACCATCACTGTCATCAACTGAGGTAATTATCGGTGGTTTTATATTATTTACATAAATATATGAATCTTCAACTTTAACAACGTGCTGAATCGAATTCTTCCAGCTTTCACAAGGTATATCATTTATAACTTCTTTTACTAATTCAACCACTGACACGCTTAAAGTAGGAGAAATATTTTGCGCCCTTATTTTTGATTTAACTTGATGCCAAATATGTTCAATTGGATTAAACACACAATAATACGGAGGAAGCCGCAAAACAGTGTGTCCCATTTTCTCAGCCATACTATCACAAACATTTTTCTTTTTCAACTTATAGTCTTTCAAAACTTTTTTATAACTAAAGTCAAAATAAATGTCATTTTCTAACATATATTCCTGTATTTGCGATTTGGTGTTGGCTGCATTAGGACCCTTATTTAGTAGGCAACTATGGTAACTTGCATTGTCCATAACTATAACACTCTGTTCGGGAACATTTGGCAAAAGGGAATTTTGAAACCAATTTTCAAAAAAGTTCTGCGGTCGTGTCTTCGTGATAGTCCAAATTAGACTCTTTTATGTTTTTTGCAAATAATAGTAGACAATTTGAAACCCAGCCCTTTTCAGATCCAGCATGCAAAATGGTTATTCGTTTACCTTTAATTGAAGGTGCGTTAGTCTGCCATTTTGTACTGCTGTGAACCCATTCTTTTTGCACAGTGTCATGGGTATCGAACTATTTTCGTCAAGGTAAAATAATTGGCCAATTCTCATATCGATACATTTTAATTTATTGTAAATAAGTATGTTGCAATATTCGTAATCTTTGTTACTCCATCATTACTTGCCTTTTGTTGATTTTTCGGAATGTGAATCCCCTTCTTAAGAGAATTCTGTGAAGGGTTGATCGGCCACAATGTATATTGGTCCCGTCCTGCACCAGTCTTAGTTTTATTTTGTCTAGTGTCGGCACCAACTGCGCTTCATACATAGAATATATTTTTCTCCTGATAACGTCTTTTTCACAATCGTCTACATGATGCATTTGAATATCTTTCCATTTTTTCCTGTTCCTGAGTGATGGTTTTCCCACAATACCCTTAATCGTAGAAATTGGGGTTTTTGTTAATTCACTGGTTTCTTGCAAAGCACATTGTTTATTCAAATTTCTTTTTATCAAACTGTCGTAAACATTTTTTACTATTTGTTTAGCGTCAAGTGATAAATGTTTTTTCTTGCGATAGCCACTATTGCAATTTTCCCACGGACGCCACGGAATTAAACTAGAACCGTTACGTTGTAAGTTGTAAGTAAAACTAAAAATAAAAATAATAAAAAGTATCTTTCGAATCTTAATGGAGACCTGTGGTCATTAGGCCTATATTATCAAGTACTTAAATGGCTCCAAACCGGGTTGCCAGGTAGTAAATATATAGTTAAAAATAGATCCAATATGATTGCAGGTGCAAGTGAGGGCGGTATACAAAGCAGGTAAAATAAAAATACGTTTATCGTAATATCTGGCAACTATGCATAAAACCTTAATAGGGTCGTTTATTGCCCCATTGAAAAATCAAAAAGGCAGGATCTTATATCTTGCGATTTACCATACACCGTTTTATTTTATTAATTTCGATGTTATTATAAACAGTCAAGTAATAAACACTCTAAGTAATTAAACAACTTATTTTTTAGAAGATCGTAAAAAAGTATTGTCAATTCCTTTTCCAAAATCTAACATTATGATGTAGCACGTATATATTTTTAGATATAATCATACAAGTTGCCCTTTCTCGCATGTTAACATAAAATATTAATTTATTTATTTTATTTATTCGGTTATTTATTTATTTTGTTAATAGATATAAATACCCACTAGAAGAAAATGTAAAAGAAAACAAAGCTGAAGATCAAAGATGTCTCGCAGAAGTTGAAGACTTGATTGAAAAATTTAAGAAGAAAGGTGTTCGGTTGCTGGTATTGTGATTGAACCAATACAATCAGAAGGAGGTGATAACGAAGCATCTCCCGAATTTTTTCAGGTATGCGGGTTAGAAAATTTTATTTAATTTGCAAAAGTTGAATAATAAAGGGGGATATAGTCTTCTGAAATGATATTTTATTGATATTTTATAACGCTATTTCTAGAAGTAGTTATGCTGAAATAGGACACGTCCATTTTCAAATAATAGCAAATGCAGATGTTTTTTGAAACTGTTTTTCTTTTAATGAATTATATCCCATACTGGCTCCTAACCCGTACAGTCGAGGCCATTAGGAACATTTTCATGAATATTCTTACACTTATTAGTGTTCCATACGGAACACTTATAAGATGACTTGGGTGTCTGTCCGTCTGTTTGTCTGTCACACCCGATTTTCTCCGAAACTATTTATCATAGAAAGTTGAAATTTGGTAATGATATAAGAATTGATGGCCTCATCAGAGCCATTTAGTTTTGAAAGTTAAATTTTGACCTAGTAAAAAAATTTTTTTTTTACTAGGTCATCGAGTGTGGTGTCATATGAAGGCTTGTGAAAACACGAGTAAAAAATATCTACTGTAATACTTGCGCGCACTTTTTTTTGTATTATTTTTAAAAAATCGCTGTCAACACGCCTTATCTCGAAAAGTACTTATCAAAAAATTTTGAAAAAATTCTGGAATATTCTCCACGGGGTGTAGATTGAACATAAATTATCATGATCGCATTACCTTTAATAATTTATCTGGTATATAAAACAAAAATTTCAAGGTCATCAGTTTTCAGTAGAGATTGGAAACAAACTTTGTTGAAAACTTACTTGGGGTGTGTTTTGTGAAGTTACTGATCCTCCGTAACAAAATTTTTATTTTAAAAGCGATAAACGTACGGAGCACTAATTGCGCAAGTTCAACTTGCACTTGACCGGTTATTTTTAATCTGAGATAACATAGGTATGGGGTGTTTAGCTCATGTTTGTGTGCCTAAATAATTTTTGTTCACGTGGACGACAATATGGGGGCTTTTCTTTAAATGTATCTCTTTGATAATTTCATTTTTTATAACAGGAATTGTGGATATATCAAGGAAATAATATTAATTTACGAATCAACTTCGGAAAGTTGTTTTTCGGGGACAAATCAACAAGTTACAGTTCTGGAAGCTTAAGAGTCCTGCTATGATATTTCTCTTCGTTTGTCTGTTACCTATTTAAGTTTTTTACGTAAGTTGGTTACTGTATATATATATATATATATATATATATATATATATATATATATATATATATATATACGAATGTTCTCACGGGTGTGAAATGTAATAGTGGTTTTTTTGGTATCCCCTGTTAGCTTAAAGTCCCTTAATGGACAGTTTCGCTGACGTTTCGATAAAACACGTAGGCTGAAAAGACCAAAGTCTGGCACATAAATATCGCCCTTTTTAAAAAAAATCCATCTGATTTTTAGGAAGTACCAACCTTCAAACGATACATGCCAAAATTTCATAACATTTCGATGGTTACTTTACAAGTTACAGTGGATTTAGTGACGCTACTTTTGATATTTTCAAAACAATGGAAAAAATCGAATTTCGTGTGTTGATTAAACACTGTTTTTTGATGGGAAAAAGTACCGTCCATGCAAAGCAGTGGCTTGATAAGTGTTACGGAGACTCTGCCCCTGGAAAATCACTCATCATTTACTAGTATGCTGAATGTAAACGCGCCCAAATGAGGTGGTTACACCAGGAAACAAAAAAAATCCACAAAATTGTTTTGGATGACCGTAAAGTTGCGTGAGATAGCTGACACCCTAAAGATATCAAAAGAACGTATTGGACATATTTTGCATGAACATTTGGGCATGAAAAAGCTCTGTTCGAAATGGTACCGCGTTTGCTCACAGTGAACCAAAAACAACGTGTTAAAGATTCTGAGCGCTGTTTGGACCTGTTTAAGCGGAATAAAAAGGAGCGATATGTAACAATGGATGAAACATGATCCACCACTACACACCGGAATCAAATCGGCAGTCAGTTAAGTAGACAGCAGCCAGTGAAAGCCGCCCTAAGCGACCAAAGACACAACAGTCGACTGGGAAGGTTTTGGCCTCTGTATTTTGGGATGCGCATGGAATAACTTTCATCGACTATGCTGAAAAGGGAAAAACCGTCAATAGTACGTTTAGACGCAGAAATTGCAAAGAAAGACAAGACAATGCACCGTGTCACAAGTCAATAGTTACGATGGCAAAATTGCATGAACTGAAGTTCAAATTGTTTCCTCATCCACTGCATTCTCCAGATTGGGACCCCAGCGACTTTTGTCTATTCGCAAACCTCAAAAAAATGCTCGCAGGAAAGAGATTTGGCTCCAATGAAGAAGTTATCGCCGAAATTGAGGCCTATTTTGAAGGCAAAGACAATTCCTTCTACAAGAAAAGTATAGAAACGTTAAAAAAGCGTTGGACTGATTGTATCGCTCTTAAAGGAGACTATATTGATGAATAAAGTCGAAGTTTGCAAAAAAAAAATATTTTAAGTAGCTAGACCAAAAACTTTTCAGCCTACGTGTTTATATGTACATACATAAATACATAGTTTTCTTTCTAATGGACACAAATATCTTAAAAAAGATAACACTATTAGTAGTAGTAAATCTTGAGGTTCAAGAAAGGCATTCTTGTGAAATGATAAGTACGAGTACGAAATACGAGTATATGTTGTGTCTTCGAAATATTTGATACACTCTCATTTTTAGGAAAAATGCACAGTTAATGTATTATATAGTGCATATTACGTAATTTAATTACTTGTATTTTTTTCTAGCAACTTCAAAAAATTGCAAAGAAACATGGAGCAGGACTCTTAATCGACGAAGTACAGACTGGATGTGGCGCAACAGGAAAAATGTGGGCCCACGAATACTTTAATCTCGAAACTCCTCCAGATATTGTAACATTTAGTAAAAAGATGCTTACTGGTGGATACTATCACAATATGGATATGAGGTAATAATATCCTCCAAAAAAGACAAATCGTTATTAAACTATAATCGCTATATTTGTTCGATTATAACCGTTTTCTTTTAACCTGTAATACCATGAGGGGGGAAATTGTAAGTAAGTAGAAACACATTCCACAGCTGAAAAAGTTCTTGGTAACATAGATCTGGAAAAGCGTGGTTTCAGTAGGTGTGAGATTTTACATTAACACACAGATATTTTATCAAATATCAACTAAAACGTTGAAGATACAAAGAAAGCAATACTAAAAATTTAGAGGACAAATAGAGAAGCTAATTATTATTAAACAGCGCTACAGGCCTTGTAGGCCTCAGGCCTCATTTACATTTCATATTCACAATAATGTTCAAAATTGCTCACAACCACTCTCCAGTGGGCTCTCTCCATTGCCTCCCTCTTCCACTCACCGACACCCATACTCCTAAGATCCTTCCCCACCATCTCCATCCACCTCGTCCTCGGTCTTCCCCTTTGTCTTCTTCCGATAGGCTTTCTATATAGTACCATCTTCGGCATTCTCTCTCGACATCCACTGTATATATCCCAGCCATCAAGGAAGCTAATTATCAACAAAAATAGTAAAAGTTGTAGGAAGAAGTTAAGGTAGATAAAGAGGATCATAACTCCCAAAAACCGAATAAAGCATTTATTTTGAATGATAATGAAACAACTCTATACCGTGCTGCGTACTAAAGAGTAAATGTAGATCTAGTCTGACATTGAGTCTTCGAACTGTAAATCCCCATTTGTATCCCAGGTCATCGTAATTATATGAATAGTCTACGATTCGTTTGAGACATTGGATATTGAAATAGTATATACGTAGGTAATCCTGTTTTAACTTATCATAGTAAGCAACTATGGAAAACAAATAAAACAATAAGATCCGATAAAGCCAATGAATACACTCTAGTATGGTAACCAAGAACAAATAAAAGGAGTCAAGGAATATCAAGACAAAACGATGGTAAAAAAATTACACGAATACATAGAATAGATGGTCAAAAAAGCAATAAGAATAACTGGAAATCTATATATATATATATATATATATATATATATATATATATATATATATATATATATATATATATACAGTAGAACCCCAATTAACCGAGTCGCGATTATCCGAGTTCCGGATTAACCGAGCCAATCTAAGAACCTGATTATCCGAGGAACGCGCGTCTATGCTGCGTATTAACCGAGCTTCTAAAATATGTACGTACATATTTCCATTTAAAAACGTCGGGGCCTTCGGGGAATCCCCCTGGCCCGTGTGAGGGGTTCCCCTCTTTATGTTTTTGGACTCTTTCAGCATGTAAATTTGCGTGAATGCAGTGCGTTATAGCATTTACTATGGAGAAGTACGAGTATACTCACATAATTTATTTGGTTGGAGTTCTGGTAGTAAAGTGTAATTAATACGAACTGCTTTGTTTGAATTTTTGTTTGTCGTATTATAATGGAGCAAAACAAGCGTAAAAGAATCGTCGTTCCTATTGAAGAAAAATTAAAAGCCATCAGAAGAATTGAAGCAGGAGAGACAATTAAAGTTGTTGCACGAGATAATGGAGTAGGTGAGGTAACAGTTGGAGATTGAAAAAGGAACCGCACAAAAATAGAAGAGTGGTGTATAAATCAAGCCTCCTCGTCCTCAGGAAGAAAATCAATGAAAAGATAGATCAGTTTACCGCCAGTTCTGGATGGCTTGGCCGCTGGAAAAAACGGTACGGTGTACGACAATTGTATGTGGTGAAAAACTTTCTGCTGATGTGTCATCAATTGAGAAGTTTAAGCAGAACTTTAAAAAGCAAATCGAAAACTGTGGATACACATGTGATCAAATTTACAACTGTGACGAAACTGGTCTGAATTATAAAATGCTTCCATCAAAAACATTGGCATCTCGACAGGAAAAATCAGCTCCTGGGCACAAACGAAGTAAGGAAAGATTAACTATAATGGTATGTTCCAATGCATCTGGCAAGCACAAAATCCCACTGATGGTGATTGGTAAGTCTGCATGTCCAAGAGCTTCAAAAGACATCTCACCCAAAGCCCAGTCTATTACAAAAGTCAGAAGAGCGCATGGATGGATGCGACCTTATTTACTAACTGGTTTGAAGAAGAGTTCGTGCCATCTGTGACTAAATTTTTTAACAGAAACCGTCTTCTTATTAAAGCAATTTTGTTAATGGATAATGCCTCCTCTCACCCTGGAGAAAGACTTCATGTGGGCGAAATTGTTGTAAAATGTTTTCCTCCAAATGTAACCAGCATAATGCAACCAATGGATCAAGGCATCCTCGAAAACATTAAAAAAAAATATAGGCGTTTATATCTTGAACATCTGTTAGAATACACAGAAAAGGAGGATATTATCAATGGGATGAGAAAGGTTATACTGAAAAATGTTATTTACTGGATAAGTCAAGCTTGGGATTGATTTTGAGGACTATAATGACAGTGAAGATGATACTCCATTAAATGAATTAGCTTTGAAATTGAGAAGCCATGGAGAAATGCCCTGTTCAAATTTTAACAGCGAGATAGAAGAAAAAGAAAAAAATGTATTTGAATTAATGCAAAAATTAAAAGGTTGCGAAAATGTGACAGGAGAAGATGTTGTTGAATGGATTACAGCAGATGATTTAGAAGAAGAAATGAATATTGAAGAAATAACGAATGCCTTTCAGGAAACCGAAAACTCAGATGAAGATGATGATGACGAAGCGGCGGTGGATGAACAGTCTCCCACTAAGATCTCTTAGCTTTGCCTCTTTGGAAAAAGCTTTGAGGTATATCGAACAACAACCAGAGGCAACCCCAGCGGATTTGCTTCTTCTTAATAGATGGAGAAACATTGCAGCGAGAAAAAGAAGATGCAATATGAAACAGAAGCGCAGAGATACCTATTTCACTGTTTTATAATGTATGTACCTATTTATATGTTAAAAACGTTAATACATCGCTTTAAAGTATTGGTGTTTATTTTTTTAATGAATAAAAAACGAATCCGGATTATCCGAGTTTTCAGTTATCCGAGGATGCCCCCCACGTTACCTCGGATAACCAGGGTTATACTGTATATATATATATATATATATATATATATATATATATATATATATATATATATATATATATATATACAGTCCCTGGCCAAATTATTAGACGCACTGCAAGATTTCATGTAAAATATTAATTACCGAGTGATATTGTACCGTTTTATTATTTTAAATTGATTTGTTTTTTATTTTTATATTATCCAATCAATAACCTATTTATTTGACATAAATAAAACAGCATTAATTTAGAAAAGCATAAGTTTATTAAGTTTTAAAGAAAAGTGAAATTAATGTTAGTAAAAGTCAATATTTAGTTGAACCACCTTTAGCCGCTATCAAAGCTTTAATTCTGCGCGGCATGCTATCAATGCAAGATTGTACTGTCTCCTGCATTTGAGGATGATGATTCCACACATGAATAATCTTTTCTAGGAGCTGGGTTTTGTTGGTAATCACATCTTTAGCCACTTCTCTTTTCATCAGCTCCCACACATTTTCAATGGGGCCAATCCAACAGAGGGATATTTTTTTCTGCCAAAAAAGCTTTAACAGACCGAGAAGTGTGGCAGGGAGCTCCATCTTGCATGAAAGTGAATGGTTCCCCATTTGGAAACCATTCTCTGAGCTGCGGAATCAACCGATTTTGTAATACTTCTTTGTACTGATCTTGCTTCATTATTCCTTTGACGACGTACAGACGTCCAGTGCCCTTGCCGCTGATGACTGACCAAATCATCACTTTGGTGGGATGTTTAACCGTCGGGACGACACAATCAGGATGAAACTTTTCTCCATGACGACAACGCACATACTGAGCTTTATTCTGCAAAATTTCGAATGTGCTTTCGTCACTGAAGCAGACCTGTCAAAAATAGGAAAAATATATAAACTTCCATGTTTATTTGCTTTATTTAACTGAAAATGATAATAATGTATCAATTATTGATTAAATTGCTGTATCTTACCGATCTCCAGAAGTCCACATCTTTGTCTTGCCATTGTTTGGCCCACTTCAGGCGCTTTGCTTTCATTGCAGCTGTTAACTTGGGCTTCCTGGCGGGGCGACAGGCCTTAAAATCTAATTCTTTCAATTTTCTTCGAACAGTGCGCTCAGAAGCATTTACGCTAGCATCCTGGAGTTGTGTTTTTATTACCTTTGTGGTAGCAAATCTGTTTTCTACACAAATTTTCTTCAAACATCTCTCTGACCGTGGAGTGAAAATTGGTTTTCTACCGCATCTTTTCTTTCTTTTCGGGCTTAATTCCTTCCCTGACTCAATTTTCTTTTTTATGCGTCGTACACTAGCTTTAGAAACCTCCAATCTTCGTGATATTTCTCGGTTTGTAAATGTTTTCGCAATCACAAGGGCCTTCACTTCAGCTTTTTTACGTGGTGAAAGATCGCCTTTTCTACCCATAATGAAAATAGTCCAATTACTTTTTTAAAACACTGCATACAAAATAAACTAATAACTGAGTAGTATAAAACTGTTAAACAAACAATCACAGTCCATAAAGCCACAGAAACACGTCCGTACCTGACTCGATTCCGATCGCGACTGATACAGGTTTGTACTTCTTTACGTTCATGTATCACTTTGTCAACACAGTGTTGCCATATGTTAAAAATAAATACAAATATGTAGTCTACAACAATTCTTTTAAATAAAAATCAATAATATTGTAGTTTAAATATACCATTATTGCATAAAAAACTCTTAAGAAACATAAAATTACTAAAAAAAAATACAGTGCGTCTAATAATTTGGCCAGGGACTGTATGTACATACGTATGTATTAGATGATGGTGATTTATAATTATAAGCATACCCTATACCTTTCTAATATAGTCCGGAAAATTCATTCATCAGAAGTGCCTTTTTTACTGTTTGACAGGCAATATTTCTGAGAAGAAAAACTAAGATAATAGCACGTAAGTCGTTTTATTCTCACACGTACGGTTTAAGAAAAACCTGCCAAAGTATAAAAATGTCAGTATTTTAGGACATGTTCAATTTAAATAGTGGAGTGCTCTATTAAAGAAAAAAACCGGGGATGTTATATCTCTAAATTGAAGCTCTCTTACAATCAACAAACACAAGTTTATTTTTTTAGGCCAAATCTGCCCTACAGGATCTTCAATACCTGGTTAGGTGATCCAGGAAAAATCTATCTGTTAGAAGCTGTCATCAATGTTATCAGGCAACAAAACTTATTGAATCAAGTTTTAAAAACTGGAAACAAATTGAAGTCTGGACTTGTTTCACTGGAGAAAGAATACTCTAACCTATTAAATTCGACTCGAGGAAGAGGATCATTTTTAGCAATCGATGCCGTTGATCATAAATTGAGAGATAATATTTTAGCAAAACTAAAAACAAAAGGTAATTAATTTATATATATATATATATATATATATATATATATATATATATATATATATATATATATATATGTATATATGGGTGTCCCAAAAATCAACGTATTCCTTTCGAGGGCTAATGGGCTAACTCATAACTCACCAGACTAGGTAAATATGATCTTAGTGAAAAATCATTAGATTTCGAGATATCGACACATTTATGAATTTCGTGAAAACCTACAGCTTAGATCAGTTGATCAAGTGCCAAAACTACAAATTTCCGTATTCTAAGATTGTAATTATTGATACGCAATCTTGAATAACCCTGCTGTTGATCACAATTTAAACATTAATTGTGCTAAGCCTGTGAAGAAAAACAGAAAGTATCATAAGTAAAAACATCTTATGTTAATTAGCTAACTTTAAGTCTCGAAATTTTACCATTTTTCACTAATTTCACATTTACATATTCTAGTGAGTTACGAGTTGGTCTATTCAGCCCTTGAAGAGAATACGTTTGTTTTTGGGACATCCGGTATATATATTCACGATGAATAGGATATTCTAACATCGTATTTTCTATAACTTGAAAATAATTTTGTGGCTTTTTCTCAAATATCTTATAAAAATTACTTTATAAAATGAAAAAAAAAATAGATAAGAAAATGTGTTTATGCCTTCATGAACAAAAGAACAGGAAATTATAATGAGGTTTCATGCTTATTTTAATTATGGAAAATCAGAAACAGATAACTAAGGAAACCCAAATATGCAAGTGAAAAACTTTAAAATATGCGCATAAATATGCAAATAATTTTCTCAAAATATGCACATACATGTTGTAAATACGAGTATGCTGTAAAAAATACGAAATAGACTTGAAAAATGTAAATTTATTGTTTCACAATACATGATACGAGTACTATACAAATGTAGCAATCAAAAACCCATTTTAAATTTTCAACATACAGGGCGAATGAACTAAATCTAAATATAATATTATAGAAAGTAAAAAATAAATATAAATAATAATGTATTTTATTACTTTACTTAAAGATGAACATATAATAATAATGTAGGGACATATTATAAAAATTTATATACGTAGTAAACAGCATAATAAAACATACATTTTAAATTTGATACATACAGGGCGATGCAACTAAGTAAGCGGAAATATGCAAATATTTCAAAAGACAGGGTCGCCGTTAGTTATAAAAACAATAAACTACTAAATGTTTCTCAAAATTCTTCATTAAAAAGTTTTGTCTTCTATCGTTGTATAAAAATTTATAAATTGAGAAACTCCTTTCCACATCGACTGATGTAATAGGGGCGTTTTTAAAATTATTTAATAGCATAGGATCTAAATCAATGGAATCAGTAAAATCCTCCTTTAAAACATTAGCTACTTGGCTGACAAATTGAAACCCACTATTTTTTTCCATAACATTCTGAAATTTGTGAAAAATTTTGCTCCCAATTTTACCTGCGACATTTCCAAAAGCGCCCTCACATTGTTTTATTAGTTGAATACTTCGGGTTAATGGCAAATTAGATTCCTCCATTTGAGTCATGGTTTTAGAAACAAAGCTATAATTTGTTTTAAGAAAGGAAAGTGGTTTTATCTCCTTGTTTTTGAATAATCGTTTAAGTTCTGTAAGGGATTGAGAAGATTCGTCTGTAATTCTGCAGTTAGACCATCTAGTTGACAGAAGTTGTCGCAATAAAAAAATGTTGTTTCCAACCAAGTGCCCCATCTTGTAATAACAGGCCGAGGTGGAAGAGGAGTGTTTGGTAGTTTTTCTTTGTAGAACTGAATCCTTAAAGGCGCTTTAAGGAAGATTTTCTTCATGTTAGAAATTAAGCTGTTCACAAGCGGAAAATGATTCCTAATTTTCTCAGCAACCCTATTTAAAGCATGAGCGAGACATGTTACACGTATTAAGTTTGGATAAAAAAATTTCAAATTTTGCCCGGCCTTTATCATGTACGGTGCTGCATCTGACAAAATAAGCAAAAAATTATCTCCTGGAACAGGTGTAGGAAGAAAAAACTTTGATAGTTCCTCTTGAACAAATCTGGCCACTGACAATACATTTGTTTTTTCTAACTGTTTGGAAGCAATCAGATAAGATTTTGGCAAAATATCGTCGCTAAGAACTCCAATTAATAAATGAGCAATATACCGTCCTCTTGAATCGGTGGTTTCATCAATACATATGTAAAAATGTTCGTTGCGAATTTTACCTATAATTTCCTCAATTACCTGTGAATACAAGGAGCTTACGTCGTTTCTCCGTATTATTGTTTCACCTGGGATATTAAATTTGCAATACTTCTGGAGGAAGGAAGTAAAGTTTTGATTACGTAGCTTCGATAATGGAATGTTTGATGTCATCATTGCACGGCATAGATCTCGGTTAAAGATGTCTTGTTCATTTAGCTCTTTATTTTTGTACGTTGGTTGGAAACATTGCATTAATGTGTGTTGTGGCCTATCTCCAATATGGCAGGCAGTTTTCACGTGTTGCTCTATTTGAAATTTTTTATCGCATGGTATCTGCAATAAAAAAAAAGAAAATTTAATTAAAATCCCAAGGAAAAAATTCGTTAAATAGAAATTTCGTTAAATAGAAAACTAGGTGCTTAGGGCAGGCAAAAATTAAAATTCTGCTTTGTACCTTTTTTATTAGATTACCTAGAAATACATACGTTTACGTATGTATTTCTATTTCGTGGTTTCGTTAAATAGAAATTTTGTTCGTTAAATGGAACAAAAATAACTTAAATAACATTGAAAATAGCATCAACGGCAAAATCCTGACAAAAATTTCGTTATGTTTAAATATTAAACGAAAATGAAATACCCTGTATATTCAATAGGTATTCAAAAATTATACTTACAATTTTAACACATGCAGAACAGCAGATTTTTCCCATATCTATTCTTAGTTCTTTGTATGGTTTAGTCCACACTGACACACTACTGGCTTTGGGCATTTCACTGTAGTAAAATACGACAAGATAAAAAGCACAAATCGACGTAACCACTTTAAAAGCACAACCAAAAATGAAATCTAATAAATTAATAATACAAGTATGCTCTGATGGCCGTCTGGGGTTTACTGACTGGTTTTTACTGACCATAAAATAATAAAATTTATTTGGGGAAAACCACCGGCGCGGCGGCGGCGGCCTAAACATTGACCCTTATTCCAAAAAATGAATGAAAACGCCTGCCAAAGACCTACATTATTATAAATTCCTTCAAATATGCACATATATGCTATTTTTAAAGCATTTATGGAAATATTTAGAAAAATGCATATAATATGCAAAATATGCAATATATGCGCTTTGCATATTTGGATGTCCTTACAGATAACCTTTGATATTCTAAAAGCAATATCAGCTTCAGTGGAAGAAATGTAGTAAGGAAATAAGATTATTTTTATTTAATAATATAAAATAATAATATACATTATTTCAAAAAAATTGAGTAATAAACGTAAATAAGGTTTAATAAAAAAAATGTCTAATACGAACTTTTAGTACCTTAATTTCCTTTACCCCTTTATTTTATTAGATAATCAGAAAAAGCAAAAAATTACCGTACAAAATCACTTTAGGTTGACAATATCACCTTGAAAAAGACCTAAAACATCCAAGGATAAAGAGGGTTTGATTTGAGTTTTCAGGCGACTTTCTACAGTTCAGTTTAAGCCAACTTGAAAACGTACACACGACATAAACATATCGCTTGTAATGTAGCCAATGTATTTATTGTTAATAAAAAAATATTTTGTAGGTGTCATCGCTGGTGGATGTGGAGATCATGCCATAAGACTGAGACCCTCACTCACATTCCAGGAACACCATGCTGACATATTCTTGGATAAATTTAAACAAGTTCTAAACGAAGTTAAATAAAATACTGCTTTTAAATTTTGTAAGAACACTGACGTTTTTATTATAAAACCTAAACTAACCTGAACTAAATTTTTTGGAAAACGTTTCAAAACTTTTTAGTGTTCTCTACGGAACACTTATAAGATCACTTCGGCATCTGTCCGTCTGTCACACCCGATTTTCTCCGAAACTACTTGACATAGAAAGTTGAAATTTGGCACTAATATAGGAATTGATGGCCTCATCAGAGCCGTGTAGTTTTGAAAGTTAAATTTTGACTTAAGGGGTTAGTTTTGGGGGCTGAAATCGGAAGTAAAAAAAAATGTTACCAAATCATCGAGTGGGCTGTCAAATGAAAGCTTGTAAAAACACAAGTTCAAAAATATATATAATGTAATACTTGCGCATACTTTCCTTTGTATTATTTTAAAAAAAAATTGCGAAAAATCGCTGTCCTCCCCTTATCTCGAAAAGTACTGATCAAGAAATTTTGAAAAATTTCTAGAATATTCTAGACAGGGCGTAAATTGAACAAAATTATCACGAGTGCATTACCTTTAATAATTTATCTGGTATATAAAAAAACAAAAATTTCAAGGTCATCAGTTTTCAGTAAAAATAAAAAAAAAACTTTGTTGAAAACTCATTTGGGGTGAATTTTGTGAAATCATTGATCATTTTATACCTCCGTAACAGAAATTTTTATTTTAAAAGTAATCAACGTACGGAACACTAATTGCCCAAGTCCGACTTGCACTTGGCCGGTTATTTTTTTTATTTATTCAGACAAAAGCTTCTTTTTAAAAATTTTAGACGTTGTTCTTAAGTGACGATATGTTCTGTGAAACATAAATTCTAAGAATAATAATACCAGGTGTCCCATGAAAAGGTTTAGTTCTAAAATATTAATAATAAAAAAACATTGTTAAATGAAACCAAATTGAGCCATTTTCCTTTCCTTGCCCGGTATTCTTCTAAGCGAGAGTTGAAATTATTGATCACTGCTTGACACATCATTCGCCATTTTTAGTCGGGTATATTTTTTTAATTATTTCAGGCAGCAATAACTGTTACTAAGAACTTTACTTTTGAGATATCCCTACAAGAAAAAAACATGCTGCCTTCAAATCAGAACTACGTAAAGGCCAACTTGTTACCCTTTTTTTTGGAATTTAATTCATTCTGGAAAATTTCTTAAATGAATGGTAAAGATTCTGAAAACAAGTTCTCCGTATCCATCAAAATTTTGTATGGAGTTGACAATAACCAAGTAGAACTTAACACTACGAAAACTCAGAAGTCTTTTCTCAAAAAGTTTACATTACAGAATCAAACATCGATTTCTCCAGGAGCGGGGCATGCTAGAAATATAGACCGAGCTAGTACATCCTTTCTTTGAAAGTGCGTTTGTTTCTCCTACCATCTACTTTAATAAATATTTTGTGGAGACCTTCATAACTTTGGAATGAGCTATCCAGGACAGAGTTCTCAACCGAGTACAACCGGATTCTAAACCAACATGAATTACTATTTCTGCGTATGCTCCGCTTTTGTAACAAATTTGTTGAACTGTGCCCATTTCTTTTTCTCTTCTGAGGAGCTATTCGAGTTAAATTGTTTGAAATACCGGAGCCGCGCTGGGTTTACGCCACGCCAGTACTCTTCTTCCTTTTACCAACACAGTGTCGGTATATATGACGAACTGTTTGTCTCCTTATTGCACAATCTGCAGTTCCAATCCTCATTGTATTGTGTTTTATATACGAGGCTGGTTTGAAAAGTCCGTGCAAAGTCCGAGAGATGGCACCACCGGCGCGTATCGAGGTCATGTTTAGTTAGTAGCATCTCTTGAATGAACGCACACCAAGTTTCAGCCACATTGGTCTATTTCTTTGTGTTTGGCATTCGTGTGAATCAAGGAAGTCGAGTGATTTTCAAGAAATGGACGAAAAAGAATTTCGTGTGGTGATTAAACATTACTTTATGAAAGGCAAAACGCCTCAGGAGACTCAAGAGAAGCTTGATAAACATTATGGTGACTCTGCACCTTCGATTAGAACAGTTTATAAGTGGTTTCAAAATTTTCGGACTGGCCATATGGGCACAAGTGACGCTGAACGTTCTGGACGGCCTGTGGAGGTTACGACTCCAGAAATCATTGATCAAATCCATGATATGGTGATGGATGACAGAAGAGTTAAGGTGCGTGAGATTGCTAGTGCTGTGGGCATCTCGACTGAACGGGTACATAATATTTTGCATAAACATTTGGACACGAGAAAGCTATCCGCAAGATGGGTGCCGCGATTGCTCACGCTTGACCAAAAACGGAATCGTGTGAAGTGTTGCAAGGATGGTTTGCAGCTGTTCCAGAAGAATCCGGAGGACTTTAAGCGTCGTTTCGTCACTGTGGATGAAACATGGATACATTACTATACTCCTGAGACCAAACAACAATCTAAACAATGGGTTACCAAGGGGGAATCTGCACCAAAAAAGGCGAAGACCGTTCCTTCGACCGAAAGGTTATGGCGACTGTCTTTTGGGATTCGCAAGGGATAATCCTCATCGACTATCTGGAAAGGGGTAAAACTATTATAGGTGAATATTACTCATCGTTATTGGACCGTTTGAAAACCGAGCTGCAAGAAAAACGCTCGCGATTGGCCCACAAGAAAGTCCTTTTCCATCACGACAACGCACCAGCACACACCTCAGCAGTTGTGGTCGTAAAATTAATGGAAATAGGATTCCAACTCGTTTCACATCCCCCCTATTCTCCAGACTTGGCTCCCTCGGACAACTATTTGTTCCCCAATTTGAAGAAATGGCTGGTGGGACAAAGATTTTATTCAAACGAGGAGGTGATTGCAGACACTAATGGATATTTTGCAGACTTGGACAAATCCTATTATTCGGAAGGGATCAACAAACTAGAACATCGTTGGACGAAGTGTATAAGCCTAAAAGGAGACTATGTCGAAAAATAAAAAAGGTTTACCCCAAACACATAAGTAGTTTTTATTTTTGCACGGACTTTTCAAACCAGCCTCGTAGATGTACTCATTATATTGTATTTTATATAGATGTATATGTGCACAGTGCTCTGTCAGTAGGCCGACTATTCCTAGTTGACTCCCATTCAATATTAGAAATGCAAACATCGCACTGTAAAACATCGATGTATCGACGTATCGATGTTTTTAAAAAAATATCGATGTCGAAGAAACATCACCCCGAAAACATCGATGTATCGAAATATCGATGTTACTCTCCAATTTTTTTTATTGTGAGCATAAAAGGATAGCATACACTAGTATATGTGTGTACACTGAGGAATTGTTATTTTTTTAAACAGTTTTGCAGCACACACAAGTACGGAGTAGACAAACCAACCGAATAAAACAAGAAACAATTCGAATTAAGTTTTGTATTGTAATTTGTATGTATTTTTTTGGTCAACTTTATTTATCAAAACTAGGATAGGCAAAGGGTTCTATGCCATGCAGCCAACTTCTTCCAAGTCTTTTGTAATTTATATTGCATTGTGACTGAATAATAACACAGGGGAACAGCTGTTTTGGTGTCGAGGTTTTTTGAGCTGATTCTATATCAATTTGATGTCCTGAATTCAAATAACGTATTCATTTGTACCTAGGAGCTCAAATTTTTAAGATATACAATTTTAGAGAAATATAAGTTACATTATTGTAACTCAAATCCGTAAGTGTAGTAAACAAAAGTAGATACGAAATTTTTATTTTAGTTATACAAAATACAATATTATGTCGTACTTACAAACAAAAAAAAAAACATTGAAGAAATGAAATAGTCACTCAACACTTGGAAAGCTTCTTTTCCACGACATTCTTGAATGTTTTCTTAAACAGTCCCTTTTTAAACTCCAGCAGTAATCTGCCATCATGTGCATGTCCCATCTTCCTTGGTAGCGGTCCTCCATAACTTTAATATCTTGGTGAAATCTTTCACCTTGTTCCTCACTCATGTCTCCTAAATTTTCTGGAAAACGGTCTAAGTGGCTGTGTAAATAGTGTATTTTAATACTCATATTGCACCCTAAGGATTTGAAACTATTAAGCATCTTGTTAACCATTTCAACATAGTTTTGAGCTTTATGTTTGCCTAGAAAATTTTCTACAACTGCAACAAATGATGTCCAAGCTTCTCGTTCAACTTGATTCATTGAATTTATGAAGGCAGGATCCTTAATTAATTGTCTTATTTGTGGGCCGTCAAATATCCCTGCTTTGAGTTTTTCTGTGCTCAACTGATGCATTTTTACCCCTATATATGCAAGACAAGACCCATTCTTATCAAGAGCCTTTACAAATTGCTTCATTAAGCCCAACTTTATATGTAACGGAGGAAGTATGATTTTTTCTCTTTCAACCAAAGCGTCGTTAATGACATTCTTTTCCCCAACGTCCATGTTTTCTCTCTGAGGCCAATCTTTTCTAACCCAGTGGTGTGTTTTGTCCCTACTATCCCAGAGGCACAAGAAACACGGATATTTCGTGTAACCACTTTGCTGCCCAAGAAGAAAGTTTACCATTTTTAAGTCTACACAAATCATCCATTGATGTTCGTAATACTTTATCTTCTGCAAGACCAAAGCTATGGTATTATATTCTTCTTTCAGTTTCGTTGAGTGAGCTAGTGGTATTGAACCATATTTATTCCCATTATGTAGAAGGACACCTTTTAAACTTCGCTTTGAACTGTCAATAAATAGGCGCCAATCATCTGGAATATATTCAGAAAGTCCCATTTCTTTCATGAGTCCCCTAATTTCGTGACAAAATACAAGATTGTCTTCTTGAGAAAAGAATGGTAGCAGATCTTTTTCTCTTGTACGGTAAAAGGTAATTTTGGTTCCTTGTTCCAGTAAATTTTTGTCGTTCAACCTAGAAGCCAGTACTTCAGAAGCTTTTTTCGATAAATTGAGATCCCTGGTGAGATCATTTAATTCATTTTGATTGAAGCATTGAGGAACTGATGACGTCCCCTCATAGTCACTATTAGTTTCATTAGCATCAGAACTTTTATTAGCATCAGAAGAGCGATCAGAGGGAAAATATTCGTCATCAGAGATATGTGGTAGCTGATGAAATGTTGGAATCGGTATTTCATCTGAGTGCGGGATAGGGCGTATTGCCGAGTCTAAATTGGGATAAGTCCACTTACTGCGGTTATTTCGATTGATTCCATTAGTATTTACTAAACAGAAATAACAATCATTGAAGTGGTTTTTTGGTTCTCTCCAAACCATTGGTACGCCGAATTTTAGACATTTTCTTTTCCCGGTAGTCCACTGCCGTAAATGCTCTGTACAAGTTTTACATACGATATGCGGGGCCCACGTTTTGTCCTGATCACCAAGCTTAACTCCAAAGTATCCAAGATACGCTCGCTTTACAAAGTCAGTAATAGTTTGTCTGTTTTGTTGAAACATGTA
Source organism: Pachyrhynchus sulphureomaculatus (assembly GCA_019049505.1). Classification (NCBI taxonomy): domain Eukaryota; kingdom Metazoa; phylum Arthropoda; class Insecta; order Coleoptera; family Curculionidae; genus Pachyrhynchus; species Pachyrhynchus sulphureomaculatus. The sequence continues at coordinate 179,255,517 of CM032456.1, read as the reverse complement.
TTCTCCGCATATATAGCAAAACACATCAGGTTGATTTACACAACTTCTTCTTGAACTGGAACCTGAACTCATTTTAATTCTGTTCAATAACACAAAAACACTCTTTTCTTAACATAAAAATAACACGCCGAATTCGATCTACTCTCATTAGTAAGAACGCACAAACTGACGAGACTTACCCGAGTTAGGTGATTAAAAGGGTCAGTTCAGGTACCTGATAGGCAATGGTTCCACTATTTATAGATTTACCTGAAATTTACTCAATTACAGACTGACAATAAAACCATTGTACCTACATTAATGAATATATAATAATTTTAGAACTCTCATAAATGAATATACTGAATAAAAACCACATTGGTAGATAAGTTGATGTATCTAAAAAAGTAGAGCTGATAGAGAAAAAAGGATTGCATGTATAGATTTAGCGTCCCAAATATAGTTAAAATCAGCTTTAAAATCCCAGGCACCAAAACAAAAATATTTTTTTGTTGCCCTCTGTAATTAAACGACCTAGACAAAGGAAGTAAGTGAAACATTCAAATTATTTGTCATTCATCTATTAATAGGAAACAGTGCCATTTATCAATCTTATTTTCAACTAACTAGAGAAATATTTCGTGGGGTCAGTCAATATCGCTAACAATAGTATTAGTAGTTCACCGGCTTTTTGCGGAGATTGTCCTTTAATTAAAATCTCCAGTCTGTTTATTGTCTTTTTATTTCTCCCCGTACTGTTTTTTGGCACCCTCTGGGCTGGTTTTGGATTAATATATGGTGATGGCGAGCTTTTTCTTGTCATTTTGTAGACCTTTAATTTCTAAGTGACTAGGGATGCACATCAGTATAAGCCAGTTGTGACCAGCTAGTTCTCCAAATTCATTCTAAAAGAAATTTCCGGCAGGATAAAGCTTTCAGTGATACCTTGCTATCTGCCAAAATATTAGTTCTATTTACGTGTATATAAAAAAACTAAATCATTTTTTATAGTTTCGTAGTTTATATTTTTATTTGGAAAGCCGACTATTAAATTATTTTATCTTAATTTCATTTTATTGATTACTTTTCATAGAATATATTATTTGTCGAATAGGACAATGGTCAGACAACTATTTAAAATAATAATAACACTAGGTAAGTGAGTTTAATGCATAAAATCAAAAACAGTTTGTGAAAAATATAAAATTTGGTTTTGTATACGATTTATTGAACTTTTTATTGCTACATGCCATAAAGGTTCTTTCTCTTAGTCATAGCTTTAAATAAAGGAAAATTTTCAATATTTGATCAGTTATCAATCTCTACTTTTCCCCCATCAGTAAACTCTAAAAAACTACCTTTATTGTTACCTAAATCGATTCCTTCTCACTAAAAAGTACTTTTAGTACTGACCATAGAACTTAAAATGCCGCAGAGTCTCTGGCTTACTCAAGTAACAGAACGTTAAAACATTCTTAGAATGAGAGTTCTGAATTATATCCTTTATTGTGAAATGAAATTTTATTTTTCCAATACTACTTACTTTTTCCTATCTTAACACGTAGGCTGAAAAGTTTTTGGTCCGACACATAGATGTCGCTCTTTTCAAAAAATCTATATGATTTTTAGGAAGTAACAACCTTCAAACGACACGTATCAAAATTTCATGACATTTCGACGATTAGTTCAGAAATTACAGTGGTTTTAGTGACGATACTTTTGATATTTTCAAAACAATGGAAAAAAATCCAATTTCGTTTGTTGATTAAACATTGTTTTTTGATTGGAAAAAATATCGTTCAAGCAAAGAAATGGCTTGATAAATGTTGTGGGGACTCTGCCCCTGAAAAATTACTCATCATTTACTGGTATGCTGAATTTAAACGCGGTCGTAGAGACACAAACGATGCTGAACGCTCTGGACGCCCAAATGAGGTGGTTACACCGGAAAACATCAAAAAAATCTACAATATTGTTTTGGATGACCGTAAAGTGAAATTGCTTGAGATAGCTAACACCCTAAAGTTATCAAAAGAACGTCTTGGTCATATTTTGCATGAACATTTGGGCATGAGAAAGCTCTGTTCGAAATGGATACCGCGTTTGCTCACAATGAACCAAAAACAATAACGTGTTAATGATTCTGAGCGCTGTTTAGACCTGTTTAAGCGCAATAAAAAGGATTTTTTCATGTGAGATTTGACAATGGATCCACCACTACACACCGGAATTAAATCGGCAGTCAGCCGAGTGGACAGCAGCTGGTGAAAGCCGCTCGACAACCAAAGACACAACAGTCGGCTGGTTTTAGCCTCTGTATTTTGGGATGTGCAAGGAATAATTTTCATCGACTATGCTGAGAAGGGACAAACCATGAATAGCGAACGTTATATAAAGTTATTGATGCGTTTGAAGGCAGAAATAGCAAAGAAACGGCCCCAAATGAACAAGAAAAAAGTGCTCTTTCATCAAGACAATGCACCTTATCACAAGTCAATGGTTCCGATGGCAAAATTGTATGAATTGAAGTTCGAATTGCTTCTTCATCCACCGTATTATCCAGATCTGGCCCCCAGCGACTATTATCTATTCACAGACCTCAAAAAAATGCTCGCGGGAAAGAGATTTGGCTCCAATGAAGAAGTAATCAGCGAAACTGAGGTCTATTTTGAAGACAAAGACGAATCCTTTTACAAGAAAGGTATAGAAATGTTAGAATAGCGTTGGACTAATTGTACCGCTCTTGAAGGAGACTATGTTGATGAATGAAGTTGAATTTTGCAAAAAAAATGTGTTTTAAGACCAAAAACTTTTCAGCCAACATGTTATGTAGCAAGAAGTAAAAAAATACGTATGAAAACGTCCTCTAAAGGGAACTTTTTTGACCCAGCACACTAACCAAATACGCTGTCTTCATAAACTTGCTAACCGTTATTTTTTTGATAGTCCACTTCCCAGCCACTACAGGGATTTTTAACCTTTTTCTGTCTATATCTCTAACGAGATATATTGACAGGGTCGTCATAATATCTGTCAACGTTGCCCAGGTGCCGAAACATACACATTTGTATTTCACGAGACTTTTAAGATCACGCGGTAGTATTACCGCGAGCGTTATTGCATTTCTGCATTAACTACTACCTAAAAATACATAAAACACCCAGCCAATTGCCGGAATCCAATCAGCAACCATTGGTTTCAAATGCAGGCTACGCTACCAAGGCCAGCAAAGGTAAGGTTAAAAAAGTATATACTGTTTTAACCTAACCTTTGCGGGCTTCAACAGCAATTGTTACCGTACAATTGATTCATAAGGAACCTACAGTATTACTATAGGCATATATCACGAGATTTATTAGAAACCTAAGCTTTTAGATTTAATTAACTATGAACCCAATCACATTATTAAAGAATTAGGTTTATTAGTAGTTTTTACTGTCTAGGTATTACTATCAAGTGGAAGTACTAGCAAACCTAATTTTCCAAAGATATTAAATACTTTGTTTACACTGGCAGCAACCCAGTAACAAGGCAGCATCGTAAATATTTCAAATAAAAACTTCATGTTAAAATTTATGTATATATTTTATTTGTCGATAAAACGATTTATAGCTACATGCTATAAAGGTTCTTTCTCTTAGTCATAGCTTTAAATGCAGAAGAAAATTTTCAATACTTGATCAGTTATCAATCTCTACTTTTCCCCCATCAGTAAACTCTAAAACCACCTTTGTTGTTACCTAAATCGATTCCTTATCACTAAAAAGTATTTTGAGTACTGACCATAAAAATTAAAATACTAGAGTCTCTGGCTTACTCAAATAACAGAAAGCTGAAAAATTCTTAGGATGAGAGTTCTGAATTATACCCTTTATTGTCAAGCGAAGTTTTATTTTTCCAATACTGTTTTTTCCTATTTCCTGTAGCAAGAAGTAAGAATATACCAATATTGAAAACTTCCTCCAAAGGAAACTTTCTTGACCCAGCACGCTAACCAAATACGCTGTCTTCATAAACTTGTTAACCGTTATTTTTTTTATAGTCCACTTTCCCGCCACTATAGGAATTATTACCCTTTTTGTGACTATATCTCTAACGAGATATATTGACTGGGACGTCATAATATCCGTCAACGTTACCCAGGTGCCGAAACATACACATTTGTATTTCACGACACTTTTAAGATAACGCGGTAGTACTACCACGGGTGTTATTGCATTTCTGCATTAACTACTACCTAAAAACACATACAACACCCAGCGGATTGTTGGAATCGAACCAGCGACTATCGGTTTCAAATGCAGGCTTTTAACCAACTACGCTACCGAGGCCAGCAAAGGTAAGGTTGGACCAGTCACCAGCAAGTTGGACTTGCGCAATTAGTGTTCCGTGCAATAATGGCCTTGAAAATGAAAAAAAAATTTTAGGCTTCACAAAACACAGATAAATTATCAAAGGTTATGCCCTCGTGACAATTTTCGTTTAATGTAGAGAATATTCCAGAGTTTTTTTCAAAATTTTTGATCAGTACTTTTCGAGATAAGGGCGGGGATAGCGATTTTTGGCAAATTTTTAAAAATAATACAAAGAAAAGTGTGCGTATTACATCATATATATTTTTTCGCTTCCGATTTTACCCCCCAAAACGAACCCCTTAAGTCAAAATTTAACTTTCAACACTACACGGTTCTGATGAGGCCATCAATTCCTGTATTTGTCCAATTTCAAGTTTCTATGTCAAATAGTTTCGGAAAAAAATAGGCGTGACAGACAGACAGATACCAAAGTGATCTTATAAGTGTTACATACGGAACCCTAAAAAGTATATACTGTTTTAATCTAACCTTTGCCGACCCCGGCATATTATTAAGCAATTATTACCGAACAATTTATTCATAAGGAACCTACATTATTACTATAGGCATATATAACGAGATTTATTAGTAACCTAAGCTTTTAGATTCAATTAAATTACCGCTACCAACGAAGTATACTCTACAGATGAACACAATCACATTATTAAAAAATCAGGTTTATTAGTAGTTTTTTAGTACCTAGGTTTTCCTATGAAGTGGAAACCTAATTTTCCAAAAATATTAAGCAATCCAGTAACAAGGCAATATCGGAAATATTTCAAATAAAAACAACTTCACGTTATAATTTATGTATATATTTTATTTGTCGATAAAACGATTTTAAGAAGTCTACCGACTAAATATAAAAATTTTAAAATATGTGCAAACGTAAATGGAAATCTCTTTGTTAAATAAAACAAAATGAATACCTATGTAATATCTACAATGGCACTAAACCTAAGCGATAATAATTACATAAATATAAATACTTTAAAACATTTCAGCTAACTTTTAGAAATTAATAATTTCACCGAATTACACTTTATTACAGACTTTGAAAGATTTGCGAATTAACGAACTAAACCACAATAGGAGCCAAATAATTACAAAAAATATATATTTACACAATTTCCCACATATTTACAAGTGACCAGACTTCTGGCAGATTAACACTACACGATAATTCTAAAAGAACTAGAAGAATTTAGAGTAAAGCTGAGATCGTTTAAACCTGCTGGAAATCTTGGATATAACCTTAAAATTAATGTGTAGAGGTGAATAGTTTTAAATATATAGTTTGATTTTGTTAAAAATAACCGCTTAACATGTTTTTTAGTGCAAGTTATCGTTGATCATATGAACATGTTAACATATTAAAAAAAAAGTCAATTAACAAAATGCACATTTTACATCTAATTTTGATTGATTTCAGTGTACTGTCAAAATCAGAAAAACACGGGCTACAGTCGTCCCACCATGATGGACTCAAGACGTTATAAGTAAACTAGAAAAATAAAACTCTTGATTTGCAACTTCTATTTGATAAATACGTAAGCTATGTGAAATCAATTATTAACTTGAAACTATATGTTGGTTACTTGACAAAAGAAATAGGAACCTTACATACTATTTAGCTGCTGTATTTTTAAAAGCACCAAATCGTTTAAGGCTAAAAAGCAATCTATTTACCATGGGAATTAGTACCATGGAATGGCAATAAAATGTGTTTTCATATGTCGTCTATTTAAACAATCTACGAAAATAATATTCGACGCTGTAGTCTGTAGGCAAGGGGAGTAAAAAGAGTATCAAATTTAATATTATATAAAAGCAGCCAAACACTGATATTCATCTAAAAGGCATTTCTTTATTATGAAAATTTACAAGTTTTAATTGTGAATCTGATTGTTTAGTCTTATATCTCAATGCTGGAAAATATACCTAATATATATGTATATGAATATATTACATGAGAGGTTAAAAAATTCATATTTCATGCAACGTTTCAGTGTGCAGCAGAGTTATCTGTGTCAAAAAAGAAGAATATGATGCAAAAATTATATCCATACTTGAAGTATTGCAAATTTTATTACTTGCAGATGACAATAAAATCAAGGACAATAATCTTGTAATATTACAGAGGCAGAGGTAGAGAGAATTTTATAAGAAATAACATCAAAAATAATCAAGTATCATAAATTATTATATCATTTTTAATCTTGTTCTCCTGGAATTACAAATAATCGTAACAGTATGTCAGCAAAAATATTGTCCCAACAACATATTAAAAAGATAATAGTAAAATAAATAATTCCAAATATGAATATATCCTTTTCATGAAAAACAAATTCAAAATGTTCACAAATTTATTTACTTAGGCAGTAGCAAATTAACAAAATATAATTAACCAGGTCTGCAACTCAAATCTCATAAACGTTTTTAAATAAATAACTTACGATGAGTTTCAGTTAGTTTAAGGCTTGATTCATACTATGAGGCCGCTCTCGATACGCTCTCGGTTCACTCTCGGTTCACTCTCGGTTCGATAAAATTTGTTTACGAAAGAAATAATGAGTATATTCACACTATCACTATCGCTCAGATTTCGATCTCATAACTCTCCAATGCATCTCAAAGAATATTTTATTGGAGCGAGATCGGACCTGTCATGGTTCGTCACGGTAGTATAAATGTGTTCGATCCAGCTCCACTCCGTCCCCGCTCAGTTGTGCATTAGACAACAAGTACGTGTAACGTAAAAAATTAATAAAAATTAAAACACGTCAATACATAATGGCGAGTGAAAAATTGTGGACATTTGAGAGACCTAATTAGGTATATCAATTGATTGATCTATTGTGCTCTTCTTCATATTTCATTATGCTGTAAATATAACTAAGTAGAAACGAAAAATTTTAGGCTTAATGATTCTACATTTTTATTACTAATTTTTAGATGAAATGCTCATTGAATTAGTGAAGAGTAAGGCAGGGCTTTATGATTTAGAGTCACCTAACTATAGTGACAATCACTATAAGAAAAAAGGTGGAGTAATATAGAAAGAGCTGCGGAAATATCTGGTAAATAAAAATAATAAAGACACATCATGAGTTTCTGTCGAGGAGTAACTTTTTCGAAATGTGGTATTTAGCTTCTTAATTTTTGGTTTTATTTTTCTTAAGATCATTTCAAATGTGTCAGAACTCATTCTAAAATACTTTATAAACTTTTCTTCGTCGTCAATTAGATGATGGTATAGTGTATTATATTCACCTTCACTTTTTCGAACCTTTAAACTTGGATGCACCCATATCCTTCTTGTCGGTTTCCTCCGTTTTTCGATGATTTTTGAATCATTGTCTAAAAGAATGGCTATAATTGCCAATTCTTTAATTGAAAAGTTAAATTACATTATTTATGCACTTTTCTTAACTACTCCGATCTAATTTGAATCGTTGCCGAAGACAAACTGAAGCGAGATCTATATCGGAACAGCAACACGGATATAAGAAAATTTTATCTAACCGAGAGCGTATCGAATGCGGCCTTCATAGTATGAATCAAGCCTAAAAGTTGCATCGATGTTATCCATAAAAAAGGTAACTACTGAAACCGAAAGCAATTTACTGGTATTAAATGCTTTTTTATCAGATAAAAAAGTTTTTTATAATACAGAGGCCGTATATATTTCGAATATTTAACACACTATCCCTATTATGACACAGAAACAAATTTAGAAGCCAATTTTTTTTCAGTTAAAATAACCAGTTTTGAGAAAATTAAAGCTTGAACTATAATTTTGACATCGCTAACAAAATACGACATTCTGTGTTATATCTGCTTTGAGTAGCCATAGAGGGTCCTAATTTATATATATAGATTAAAACTTATTCACCTCATATCATCAAACTATAAAACGGTTTGCGCTAAAACATCAAAAAAAAAAATTACTTGGGGTCATATAACTTATCCCTTAAACATTTGATTTTATTTACGAAATAAGCTTCTAAAGATTCCGCACATTTAAAAAACGGAGATTCTTTGGGATTGTAGTATCTACAGTTGTCAAAAATCTTCGTCATATCTCCTATAAACTCGCTAAGCTTGGTGTAAACTTGATCATTTATTTTACTTTCGATCATCTGAAGATCTGAAAAGAAAAATCTCGTTAGTTTGAAGGTTAGTTCAAATTGTATAGTTTCCATATAATTATGAACAATTTCCAGGTGTTTTAGATGGGAACGAGGGTAAATTTTTAGCGTTATCATTTATATAGAACATACAAGGGGCCAAAGGGATGGAGAAGGAAGGTAGAATAGTGACTTCATATTGATCATGTCGTAGGTCTTTTTCAGGGTTCTGTTAGTCAATGAATCGAAAATTTTTTTTTCAATATTGTCTTTGCTAACATAAGAAAAGAATCTTTTTTTGTATCGTTTCAATAGTATTATGAGAATGTTTCCAGGTTCTTGATTGGGATATTGAATAATTATTATAAAATAGTTTTTTATAGTAAAATACCTATTGGATGAAAGGGTTCCGTGGGGTAGGGGGGATTAGAAGGGTGATTGCGTAAATATCGTAATATACTTCTATTTTAGTGTTCTTTTTTCCCATTATTTCACATCTTAACAAAAATGATATAAAGGGATCGAGATCTGATTAGAGTAACCTAAAAAAATGTTGAGTTGAATATAGAACAAGTTTTAGAAATATAAACCTAATTAAGTTGGTGGAAATGTACTTACGGCACAGCACGTAAATTATTATACTTACATCTCTTACTAACGAGAAGTCTTGTGTGCGTGAAAAAATTACCCTATTAAATTTTTCTTTTCTTCCGGTCTCAGAATTATTAGATCACGAAAAAAATTTTTTTTTGTAACTTCGTAATAAATAATGAGTATCACAAAAATATTAATCTTTTTATATTTATTCAACATATCTGCAATTTTTTATCTATGCGATCAATATTTGAATTTTATTCTTTAGTGTATGCACGTATTTCGTTCGCACAGAGTATATATTTTGTTCGATGTGATTTTAAAAGAATGGATTGCAGTTTTTTAATTAATAAATATTTTTTTGATTATTCAAACAAAGCAATACGTATTACAATAGTCATCTTTATGTTTCAAAGTTTGTTTTCAACTTCTATCGATATTTTTTCAAGAATTTCATTTGGAAGTGAAAGGTTACAACTAAAAAAGTTGATTTGTTAATTAAATTATAACTGTAAACTATTTAATTATTAGTAAACTTACACATAGTATCAATAATTTACTATAAATGGTGTAACATTAGAAAACTTCGTCAAGGAATATAAAAAAAGAACTGTAGTTGAATATAAGTTAGGCACACTCTTAGGATTGGTCAGAGAATACAGCACAGGGTTTTGTTTACATTAGCTTAATTAATGTGTTTTATACAAACTTAATCTTTCACAGCTAGAAACATGCGGTATGTTACAATTTTGGTTATTTTTCTCCAATTTGTAATCACAAAATGAGTCAGATGTGCTCTCGTCAATTCTGATTTCACTCTCAGGGGAATAACCAAACTCTTCTTCTATATAAAATTGCATAATGCGTCAATATTATACTGTAGTCTTGATTAGTTTATAAAAATGCAAACAGAACAAGATTGTGTCTTTATTTATAACCCAATAAAAATATTATATAAAAAAAACATACCCATAGGTTCTTTTATAACCTTATAGTAGTCAGGAGCCTCTGTTGGATCTACAGGTTCCATAAAAGGCCACGCGCTTTTGTGCATCTACAACAAAACATTTCATTTAGGAAATCAATATTCAAACTGCCACTATAACTTTCATGATTTATTAGTTAGTTCAGTTAGACAAAACTATTATCGGGTATTCGGTAACAGATATTTTTATCTGTTTTTATTTTGAATAATTTTTAAATGGAAACGAGTAAAGAAGGCAAGGTATCTAAAACAAGATTTAATTTATTGAAACTTCTTGCCGGTGACATTGTTATTTTTTGTTGTTTTGCCAATGGTGAGCAAAAAAATCGACTCAAACTATTTGGCTTCATTTAACACGGATGCTAGAATTTAATGTTCACATATTTTTACGGATTTTAGTATCATTTGAAAGCCCATTCTATTATCTTTCTAATACTAAGTTCCATAGCATAACTCATGTTTTTTACTGATTAAAATGATTGAAAGGAGAACCAAGGAGAATAAGAATTAATAGGAGAAAGGAAAAATTAAACAAATTTTAAGTTTAACAATTAGAATTATTGATAAAAACCAAAATCAATATTTTGTATTCCACCCCCTAGCCCTTATTACTGCTTCTAGCCTGTTTTTCATGGAGCGGGTAAGCTTTTTCAACACTGTCTGTGGGATTCTTTCCCACTCTTCCGCCATCGCAACCTTCAAGTCTCTCAGCGATGCAGGGGTTGGATTTCTGGCTTCAACCCTTCTTTTGAGCTCAACTCACATGTGCTCGAGTGGATTGAGGTCAGAACTCCGCACAGGCCAGTCTAATGTGGGTATTCCCACTTCCGCCAAGTGTACCAATGCAACAGCATGTAGCCTTGCATTGTTGTGCATTAACACGAAGCTATCGCCAACAAACCCAGTGAGGTGTTCCTGCAGGATCTCCTCGATGTACCGGTGAGCAGTTAATCCACCGCTACGAGTCTCATCAATCACGAACACCAAATTGGTTTTCGCATCCAGTGAGATGCCTCCCCACACCATGACAGAACCTCCTCCGTGGGCGACCGTTTCAGTAATGCAGCACTGCGCATAATGCTCCCCAGGCCCCCTATAGACTCGTATTCTTCCATCATTGCCATGTAGACACATTCGGGACTCGGAGAATAAAACGGAGCGCCATTGCTTTAAGGTCCAGTCGACATGTTCTCTGAGTCGAGCTTGTCGATGAGCTGCTATCAATTTGGGTCCGTTAGGTTAGGTTCTTTAAGTCTTCTGACCGTCCAATGACTGACAGCCCGACCACGAACTTCTCGGAGCTCCTGCTGGACCTCAACGCCAGTCAAGTGACGATTTCTCAGAGTTGTGTCGACAATGAAGAGGTCGTCTCGCTCCGAGGTACACCTTCTTGTTCCTGATCCTGGTCTCCGTGTAAAGGCGCCAGTCCCTTGGTAACGTTTGTAGACTCTGGAGACAGCTGACGGGCTCAGGTGCAGTCGCGCAGCGACTACACGTTGGCTATGCCCTTCTTGTAAAGGGTAATGACTTGTGCCGTTTCTTCCGGGGTGGTATCCATTTTCCGATGACGTAATTAGTGAGCAGGTATAGCAGAGATGTTGATGGTTCAAGTTCAGGAATGATAGGAAAATGCAGTTGCATGTGTTTTTATAGGGATGAACAGCGCGCAATGAGTACGTTGCTGAGGAAGCAAAAACGGTTCAATTGAGTAAAACTGTTTTAATCAGTGAAACTTTTTGGAAATCCAAACGTTTTTGGTATTTTTGGAACGAGTAGGAAATCAGCATTCTAATGATACCAAAAATAATACCACTATTTAAAAATTAAATTCAAGGATCGGTGTTAAATGAAGCAGTCGAGTCGATTGAGTCGATTTTTTTTGCTCACCAATGTATAAAAAAATTACAACAATAAATTCAATTTCGCAATCTTACCTGTATTTGTTTTATAAGTTTCTTTAAATTTTCAAAGTCTTTGTGTGTCAGATCTTTCATGTTTGCGTAATTCACTGAGCTGTTCTTCTGACACCTTGGACAAATATATTCGTCGATATTATCAGCCTCGGACTGTAATATTCCTACACATCTACCATGGAACCAGTCTTGACAACTATCGCAGCAAATGTAGAATCTAAATTAAAAAAATATATGTTCACTTCAAAGTCGTTTTTTTTTTTAAATTAAATTATAGCAGCAAATGTTGGGTTGGGTATTTAGCCATCTTGAATTTATCTGTTTTGTAATATATTACAATAACACGAAAAAATAATAAAACAGAAGGAATGTTACTGTTAAATACCAAGCTTGAGAAAGAATCAAACGACAGAGATTACGCGGCGAACTGGCCTCATCTGGAGGCGTTCAGAAGACTCGGTTACCTCCTCCGTTGCCCGACGATTCCTGTGAACCTCAAAAGGAAGGTCTACGACACATGCATCTTATCAGTGGCGACATACGGACTTGAGGCGGAGGCACTCACAGCAAATGGTACCAGTTATCTGAGAGACAGAATCCGGAACAATGAAATAAGAAGAACGGGAGTCTGCGACGTCATCGAGCTTCTGGCCAGACTGAAATGGAGTTGGGCGGGACACATGGCCAGGAGTGATTCTATATGGACCAAAGCACTAATGCAGTGGAGACAAGAGACAAAGAGAAGTGTTGGACGACCGCAGGCGAGATGGAGAGACAACATCCAGCGACATGCGAGGAAAAACTAGATTTAGACCGCCCAGCAAAGATCGACGTGGAAATCTCTGGAAGAGGCCTATGTCCAGGAGTGGATGCCACTAAAGCTAAAGAAGAAGAAGTTATTATTATTATTGTTATTACCTGTCAAATGTGTTGTCTGTTAAAATAAAAATAGTTAAAAATGATAGTGACAAAATATCTACATCACAAAGTGTACTCAAAATCAAAAAGTCCAATTAGTAGGTTTTCATACTTACTGAGAGTCATCGTAAGGTTGCTGACATAAACAATACAGTTTCTGTTCTTCCCGGGCCTGCCGACACTCTTCGCATACAAACTCTGTCAGTGTCTTACTACTTTCCTCAGTAATACCAACGCAATCTCCGTGGAACCAATTGTTACACAAGTCACAGCCTACATAGAACTTAGTTTCGTCATAGGGTGTCCGACATATACAGTACACCTTAAAAAAAAAAAAAAAATATGCTTGAAAAAAATGATAAAAAGGTGAGTTTCATGAACTCTTTGTTTTATTAAAATCGTTTTTAAACTAGTAAGGTAAACGATTAGAAACATTACGATAGTATATCAAATGAAAACCTATAATAATAAAATTCCGAAAAGTTGTATGATTGGATCGGTAGATGGCAGTAGTGTACCTCGAGTTTCACATAATGACCGACAGGGGGCAAAGTGATGATGTAACAAAGAAGGCACCAACATCAGTAACAAAATGGTTGCCTCACTGCTAACATGCACCGCGTTAGAGCAGCAATCTGTGATGCATTTTTTTAGTAGTGAAAGTGTCAAACTCATTGAAATTCATCGCAGGATGACAGCGCAGTACGGTGATTCGTGTTTGTCCCTGCAGCAAGTGTACGAGTGGTGTAGAAAGTTTAAAAGCGGCGTAACTTCTGTAAAGGATGCTCCACGACCAGGGCAGGCTCACCTCGTAGTGATGGACGAAAATGTTGCCTTAGTGCAACAGCCGTAAAGGAAAATAGGATCTTGGTTTTAGTTCAGCGCAGAATATTGTTCATAATGTGCTGAAATTCAAGTGTCAAGTGACATAACATAAAGGGTCTGCAAGATGGGTGCCAAGTCAGTTTACTGCTGAATTGAAAAACCGTCGCGTCGATGCTTGTGAAGAATTTTTGAGTCATCTTAACGTCCAAGGTGATGCATTTTTGGAAAAAAAAATTTACAGGAGATGAAACCTGGGTTTACTATCACCAACCAGAAATGAAAAGATCAAGCAAGGAATGGCGCCATAACTCAACGCCGAAACCAAAGAAATTCCGCACTCAACTATCAGCGGGAAAAGTCATGCTCACTCTCTTCCGGGATGCAAAGGCAGTAATTTTGGAACCTTACACGGAGAGGGGAGTGACAGTAACCAGTACTTCTTATTCAAATCTACTTAAAAATCAACTTGGCCTCGCAATCAGGGGTAAACGACGAGGATTTCTGACTTGATGACAACGCCCGATCGTATACTGCCCGTTTGACAGTTCAGACTATCGAGGATATCAAATTTCAATGTTTCATACACCCACCTTATTCACCAGATTTCGCCCCTAGTGACTTTCATGTTTGTGGCTCTCATGTTTCCTCAGAGAGCGTTCTTTACGAGTGGCGGTCGACGCCCAACTATCAACGCCGGTGTGCCCCAAGGCTCCATACTGTCTCCTACTCTCTTTCTTATTTACATTAACGATCTGCTGGAAAAGACCGGGAATCCAATCTACAGCTTTGCAAATGACAGTGCGCTTATCTCTTCATTCATTTTGAACGCTCAGACATCGGCTACTCAGGCGAATATACGCAGGCAGTAGAGGAGGTCGTTCAACTTAACAAAGACCTGGAAGAAATTCTATCTTGGGGTGACCGTAACCAAGTGAAATTTAACGCTACAAAAACTCAGCCGGCAGTTTTTTCTAAAAAAGTTAACGTTGTTGAACCCGACATAGTCATGTCGGGGCAATCCATTCCCCTAGCATCGTCACTTAATTTGGGAGCAAATATGTCCTGGCATGAACATGTTGCAGGCATAGCAAGGACCGCTTCTCAAAAGTTGGGAATATTATTTCGAACCAGAAAACTTTACACTCCACAACAACTGTTAATTCTTTACAAAGCTCAAATTCGACCAACTATGGAATACTGCTCCCATCTTTGGGGCTCCGTTCCCAAACACACTGCAATTATTGGATTACTGTTCAGAGAAGAGCTGGTCATCTGATTGGAGACCCGGAACTGACCAGCGGCCCAGTCTTTTATATGGAGAACATCATCCCTTTGGAATAATTTGCCCAGGGCTGTGTTTCCCACCGAGTACAATTTACAGCGATTCAAAAACAACGTGAATCGATTTTTCTGCACACATTGCCGCTCCTGGAGCGCTTTAGGGACTTCCCTGCAGCACGTGGGCTAGACCCATAAAAAAAAATGTGTTCGATCCACTCAAAGAAGCAATGGAAGACGAGCATTTCAGAAGTGATGAAGAGGTAAAAACCGCGATATATAAAATTTATTGCACTTTAAGGTTTAATTCACCCTCGTATAATCACGACATTGTCACTATTGGTGTTATGACAACATCGATGATTTGACATTTAAATTCTACTTAAAATCTGGACACACTATATCTAAGTTATGTATTTTCTAAGATATTGGTATTCAGAAATTAGCGTGGTTTACTATCTGACAGTCTGCACCTTGTATTTTAGATTAAAACAACTTGTGTAATATCTAAATAGTCTCTAAATTTTTCATTCTTAACTCGGAAATGTGAAATAATAGTTCAACTGGAAATTTGCATCGTTTAGTCGCTACAAACGCTCAAAATGTTAACAACGTTACTTTTCAGATGTAAATATGTCATAAAAGATTTAATCTAGGCCATATTACCAAAATATTATGCACAAGCTCAAAAAGTATTCTCATCTGACAGAAAAACTTGGTGTGGATTTTTGCCGG
Source organism: Pachyrhynchus sulphureomaculatus (assembly GCA_019049505.1). NCBI lineage: Eukaryota > Metazoa > Arthropoda > Insecta > Coleoptera > Curculionidae > Pachyrhynchus > Pachyrhynchus sulphureomaculatus. Next base: position 179,239,805 of record CM032456.1, on the reverse strand, counting down.
TCCATAAAAAGACACAAAATGTACATCCATCCATAAAAAGACACAAAATGTACATAAATAAAAAAACTTACTCCACATTATTATGGTAACATGATAAAGTGGTAGGAAAATATGGCGAAGAAGTTACTAACGACAACGGAAGAAGAATTATAGAGATATGTGAACAAAACAACCTTACAATATTAAACGGACACTACCAGCGTAGGGATATTCATAAATATACGTGGAGACAAACAACAAGAGATTTAAAAAGTATTATCAACTACATGATAATACGTCAGAGATCTAGATTAAACTTCCTAGATGTAAGAGTCCAAAGAGGGGCTTCATGTCGCAGCGACCACTACCTCGTGAAAGGAAAGATAACCTCACGAACAACACGGGAAACCAAACTGGAAGATACAAGTACACAGTACACAACAAGTGAAACAACAATAAGATATAATACAGACAGCTTACAAAATGAAAGTATCAGAAATCTATACAAGAGTAGACTGGACCAAAAGATACAACGGACAGGATTTGTTAATATAGAAGAAGAATATAAGTATATAAAGGAATGCCTACCTACACGCAGCCGCACTGGAAGCATTAGGGTACCAAGAGAAAAGGGGAAAAACAGCAAAAACCATATTGGTGGGATGAAGAAATTAAATACGAAATTGAAGAAAAACGGAAAAGCTATCACAAATACTTAAGTTCAAAGAGCACAAACGACAAAGTAAAATACAAAGAATCCCAAGCTAGAGTACGCAAAATGATTAGTGACAAAAAGAACAACCAATGGGAAAAGACATGCTCAAGACTCAACACTTACATAGGAGGAAGAAAAAGCACAGAAAGCTGGAGACTTCTTAAAAATATGAGAACAGAACGGAAAAGAGAAATCTTCTCACCAATAACACCAGAAAAATGGAACCAATATTTTACAAATATGCTAACAGAAGATAGACCAGAGTTCAAAAGTACCCAACATGGAAACCCAAATATAGTTATACGAGGATCCCCAATAAGGATAACAGCATCAGAAGTTAAAGAAGTATGTAAAACGCTAAAAAATGGTAGAGCTCCAGGACCAGGAAACATCCCAGGAGAGATAGTAAAATACGGAACTGAAAAGCTATTTAGCGCTTTGAGGAACTTATTCCAAAGATGCATTAACACATCAGAAGTACCTGAGGAATGGAAAATATCATGCATATCAACAATTCATAAGAAAGGAGACAAAAATAATTGCGATAACTATAGGGGAATAACGGTTATAGGATCTATTAGCAGAATATACGGAAAAATACTTAAAAATAGAATAGAAACGGAAATACGCGGACGTAGAAGCTGAAGAACAGGCAGGCTTTAGAGCAGGAAGATCCACAATAGACCATCTCTTCTCACTGACACAAATCCTAGAAAAGAAAACCGCATTTGATCAGGAAGTCCATGTCTTGTTTGTTGATTTAAAAAAGGCCTACGACAGCGTGCCCCTAATGAGATTGTGGGAAACACTACAACAGAGTAATGTAAGCACCGAAATAATTAAAGCCGTAAAATCCTTATACCAAGACGCAAGAAGTAGTGTGAAAACCAAATATGGTATAACAACAGGGTTCCCGGTCACAAAGGGTCTCAAACAGGGCTGCTGTATATCCCCAACGCTATTTAAAATCTATTTGGAGAGTGCACTGAAGAACTGGAAAAGGAAATGCAGCAGTATGGGATTACCACTGGATGACGATACTACATTGTACACGGTATCATTCGCAGATGACCAGGTAGTAGTCGCTTAGGACATCGATGATATGGAATAGATGACACGAAAAACTTATGGAGGAATATGAAAAATGGGGCCTAGAAGTCAATATTAAAAAGACCGAGTACATGTGCGTCGGAGGACAACAGCAGGACTTGAAACTGGCCACAGGACACACCATTAAACACCGTGCCAGTTATAAGTATTTGGGAACGAGAATATCTAGGGACGGAACACTGGAAGAAGCAATATTCGAGAGGAATATCCAAGGAAGAAAAGCGATTGCAATGCTTAATAGTATAATCTGGGACAAAAACATAACCATTGAAAATAAGAAGAGAATTTACAACTCAATAGTGAAAAGTATAATAACTTATAGTTCCCAGGTGTGGCCATTAAAGGAAAGAACAGAAAAAATACTAAAAGCTACAGAAATGGATTTCTGGAGACGAGCAGCCAGAAAATCCAGAAAAGACCGCATACCAAATGACACGATAAGACGAGCTTTAGAAATAAAGCACGATATAGTGGACGAAATCAGAACCCAACAGTTGGTATGGTACGGACATGTACAGAGAATGTCACAAGACCGACTACCTAAAAAGATTTTAAATTGGAGCCCTCATGGAAAAAAGAAAGCGAGGAAGACCACGCCAAAGCTGGAGAGCAGGAATCAACAAGGAAGTACTAGAGAGAGATCTGGAGGAGGAGGGATGGAGAAACCGGGAGGAGTGGAAATTAGGCATCGGAAGACGTTACAAAACCGATTGATATATATATATATATATATATATATATATATATATATATATATATATATATATATATATATATATATATATATATATATATATTATGATAACATGATAAAGGTAGAGCGTATAATAAAGGCAATATGTTTAGAATATTTCATCGATTTCAAATATGAAAAACTACATATTTCAATTAAAATAACATTAATGACGTCATATCATTACAATCAAACTGACATCACCAAAAGATGTACACTAAAAAAAAAAAAAAATGAAAAAATCAGTTTCAAGCGACGAGGTTTTAAGTTCTCATATATAGTTAAAACACTAACAACGAAAAAAAAATTCAAAACTACAAACTACTGATAACGAAGAAACACAAAAATCTGTAGGAGCACGTTGAATTACGCTGAATGCGAATCTAAGGCCAGAATTGCGCTAACATATCATATTATCAAGTTAAAATTGTAAAACTGAACACCAATTTCATAAGAAGAGGATTTTAAATTTTAAAATTATGGGACAATAATAACAATTACACGGAATAAATCTTCCATTCCATCTGATAATGATAAGCTTAATTTCATATTCTAGAAATTTCTTGAAGAAACAAACATAAGAATACTTGTAAAAAAAACACTGAAGTACAACTATTCATAGGGAGTCCAAATTAGATAAATGTCGGTCAATAATTACCCGTAAAAAATACTAAAGTACAACTACTCATAGCGAGTTTAAATTAGATAAATGTTAATCAAGTTCGTATCGCGGCTCCGGAAATAATAAAAAAAATTATAAAATAAAATTTACAATGCGACGGCCGCCTCCCTCGGGAAGGCAATGGCAAACCACCCGTATTATTATGCCTAGTAAAGCCCTCTCACTTTATCCGTTCAGAACCGGCACTAAAGTGTAGGTCTCCTTTGTATGAAACACTTAAAACGGCATCAACGACAGTTGGTGCCTTTTTAAGGTGAGAGGATCGCCTACATCCTTTTCGGATATGGCACTTTAAGAAGAAGAATCAATAATTGCGACTGCAATAAACCTAATAATATACCTTCTCTTTCTTAAGCCTGTTCTGGTTCGTTGAATTTGGTGAACTATGCGATCTGGAGTTCTTTTTATTTTTTCCGACGATGTTCTTTTGTACTGGTATGGCAGCAGTAGTTGTAGTAGCTACCGATTTCCGTTTACTGCTGCCTGTTCGTACTTCATCTTGTTTGGTCCGTTCAATTTTGGTTCTTGCGGCTAGCTCGTCAGCAACTTCTTTCTAAAATAATAATAAGAAAATTTGTCAGGGTAAATTGTAAATTTTTGCATTTGCGCTAACATATCAATGTAACTTGTATGTTATGTATGTAACAAAATGTACTTCCTGCCGTTTAATATTTTAATTATAAATAAACGACTTTAGCCATTATAGTTAAGAATGTAGTTAAAACTCACTTCTAAAATCGTTTTTGTTGTAATTTCATCTAGTAGTTTAAAAACTTTTTACTAACCTGTATTTCATACTGCAGTTCTTTTTCCAAGAGCGCCCTTTTTCTGAGTATATCTTTTTTAAGTAGTTCTTTTTGCCGATACAGGGTAACCATCACTTTAGCTTTTACGTTTGTTAATTTTTCCGACTCCTTGCTTTTCGTTCGAGTCCTGGGCGACAAAGCTTTTTCTCGATTTGTATCGGGTCTATAAGAATTAAGTAAGAGAAGAGTAATTAATAATGTAGTTAAAAATATTAACTATAATGTCAAGTTTGTGATACTGATATTGGTACTCTAATTTTAAGTCAGAAAATTAAGACAATATGTCTGTGGCAAGATTTATTTTAATATAAATTACTAGTCTAGTAACAGATCATCGTTTTAGTGGAAACGTTACGAGTAGTGTTGTCAATAATATTTTTCCTATTCACGTTTCTTTAAACGTAAAGTTCATAGCTCATTGTCAGGAAATAATAACCAACTTTATACAATCTGTCAAGTACGAACGTGTCCGCGATAATTCATTTTTGATAGAAGCGATTCTAGCGATTCAACAAAACAATCGGTAAAGGGGTCTATGACGCATTTTAGTAAAAGTATCAGTCGATTCCGAACTTTCGTCGAAATTACGTAAAATCTAAAATGACTCACTTGTTTACGCGTCGGTTCGAGGCAGTCTTTCTTTATTCCCATCCTAAAGGGCCTAAAATAACACAATCCGCGGCCACTAAGTATATTAAAAAGTCGGTATCGTTTGTGAAGAAGTGGGTAAATTATTTTAAAAAGACGAAAAATGTCGACGAGTTGCCAAAACGTGGCTCGGTAGACAAAGCCGAAAAACGAATCGTGTCTCGGTTTTCACGGGACCCGAAATTGACGCTGCGTCAAGGAGCGACAAAATTAAGAAAATCGGGTTTGAATGTGTCCCATAAGACCATTCGACAACATCTTCGTGATCATGATGTCAAATTCCGAAGTACGTTGAAGAAACCTTTGCTGGGCGGAAATCATGTCGCGAAGCGGCTCGCCTGGACCCACGATAAGATACTAGAGTGGCCCTCACAATCGCCGGGCGCCAACCCTATTAAAAACGTCTGACGCAGTTGTCTCACAAGATTCGAAAAATTTGCAGAGAATGTAGAAAATCTCGTCGACAGCATGGCTCGAAGATGTCAGACGATTATTGATACAGGAAGCGACTGGACAACTTAGTAAGGTAATTGTTCCGTTATTAGCACACCAAAGAATTCATTGATGGCAAATAACCGATCAAGTGCAAGTTGAATTTGCACAATTAGTGTTCCGTACGTTGATTGCTTTTAAAATAAAAAAATTTTGTTACGGTGGTATAAAATGATCAGTGACTTCACAAAACCCACCCCCAATGAGTTTTCAACAAAGTTTGTTTCCAATTTTTACTGAAAACTGATGACCTTGAAATTTTTGTTTTTTTTTATATACCAGATTAATTATTAAAGGTAATGCACTCGTGATAATTTCTGTTCAATCTACACCCATGGAGAATATTCCAGAATTTTTTCAAAATTTTTTGATCAGTACTTTTCGAGATAAGCGATTTTTCGGGATTTTTTTTAAAAAATAATACAGAGAAAAGTGCGCGCAAGTATTGCATTATATATATATATATATATATATATATATATATATATATATATATATATATATATATATATATATATATACATATACATATACATATATATATATATATATATATATATATATATATATATATATATATATATATATATATATATATATATATATATATATATATATATATATATATATATATATATATATATATATATAAATATATATATTTTACTCTTGTTTTCACAAGCTTTCATTTGACACCACACTCGATGACTTAGTAAAAAATGTTTTTTTCACTTCCGATTTCACCCCCCAAAACCTAACCCCTTAAGTCAAAATTTAACTTTTAAACTACATGGTTCTAATGAGGCCATCAATTCCTATATTATTACTAAATTTCAACTTTCTATGTCAAATAGTTTCGGAGAAAATCGGGTGTGACAGACACCGAAGTGATCTTATAAGTGTTCCGTACGGAACACTAAAAATTAAAAATAAATACGTTAATTTCAAGCCCATTTTACTTCTACTTAAACAAAAAAAAGAATTTGAAAAATAAACCCACTAAAATATTCTAATAGTATAACGATTCATATACTGTCACTAAAAGGCAAAAATTAAAATATTCTCAACAATAGCTGCTCCTAATCTCATCGAAAAGGACTAATATTTGCATATGCTTTGATGCTAGTTTGAAAGAATTTTTATTTAAGCAATATTTTCTTTACAATTTAACCCTTCAAAATTGACATACAACGCTAATTCATGTCAATATTTAAAGAGAAAAGGGAATAAGCGTCAGTTTTGTTGAAATGGGTTTTTTTTTACTAAATTTAACTAGCAAAACAACAAAAAATAAGATTTTTTTTTTTTATTGGTCTAGCACACGTGCTGCAGGGAAGTCCCTAAAGCGCTCCAGGAGCGGCACGAGTGCGGAAAAAGCGATTCACGTTGTTCTTGAATCGCTGTAAATTGTACTCGGTGGGGAAACACAGCGCTGGGCAAATTATTCCAAAGGGATGACGTTCTCCATATAAAAGATTGCTTGAAAAGCGTTGTACGCGGAGTAACAAGCTGAACCTCATACGGATGCGAAGCACCAGCGCGACGTGTATTTCTAACATGCACCGCTTTGGGATGAATTAAGCGGGCTACATCCTTCGAACACTTTCCATGAAAATACTTGTAGAACAGACTCAAGTCGCCAACCGTTCTTCGATGTTCCAGCGAATCAAGGCCGCCAGTCAATTCCGGGTCCCACGGACCGCTCTTCTCTGAACAGAATCCAACAAATGCCGTGTATGTTTGGGAGCGGAGCCCCAAACGTTGGAGCAGTATTCCATAGTTGGTCGAATTTGGGCTTTGTAAAGAATTAACAGTTGTTGTGGGGTGTAAAGCTTTCTGGTTCTAAATAATATTCCCAACTTTTGAGAAGCTCTCCTTGCTATGCCAGCAACATGTTCATGCTAGGACATATTTGCTCCCAAATTAACGCCCAATAAATTGGGCGACGATGCTAGGGAAATGGAGTGCCCCGACATAACTATGTCGGGTTCAGCAACGTTAACTTTTTTAGAAAAAACTGCCGCTTGGGTTTTTGTAGCGTTAAATTCCACTTGGTTACTGTCACCCCAAGATAGAATTTCTTCCAGGTCTTTGTTAAGTTGAACGACCTCCTGCTGTCTGCGGATATTCGCCTGAGCAGCCGATGTCCGAGCGTTCAAGGTGAATGAAAGAGACAAGCGTACTGTCATCTGCAAAGCTATAGATTGGATTCCCGATCTTTTCCAGCAGATCGTTAACGTAAATGAGAAAGAGAGTAGGAGACAGTATGGAGCCCTGGGGCACACCGGCGTTGATAGTGAGGGTGTTAGAAAGAAATCCGTCGACCGCCACTCGTAAAGAACGCTCTCTGAGGAAACATGAGAGCCACAAATAAACCTTTCAGACATACCATAAGAGCGCAACTTAGCCAACAGTCCATCGTGCCAAACACGGTCGAATGCCTTGGATATGTCAAGAGCAACCGCTCGAGATTCTCCAAAGTGTTCAATTGCGTTGTTCAAAACATGTGTTACATAAGTCAGAAGATCTCCTGTTGATCTATGTTTACGAAAACCATATTGGTGATCGCTAATAATATTGAATCGTTCAAGATATTTTAGAAGATGCTCATTGATAACCTTTTCCATGACTTTCGATATTATTAAAAGCAGTGCAACTGGTCGGTAGTTATTTGGCAAGGTCTTCTTACCTTTTTTAGGTATCGGCTGAACCGTGGCACATTTCCAGCAGGACGGAAATATTCGCTTTCTGTAGGATAGGTTAAAAAGTCTACAGAAAACTGGTGTTAGTTCCCTTGCACAGTTTTTGAGAACTATGGCAGGTATTCCGTCAGCGCCAGAAGCCTTCTTGGTGTCTAGCTTCATTAAAATACGCTTTATGATGCGCTGTCTGAAGACAACATCGGGCATCCTTGACTGCAAAATGGGAATAGTAGGTGGTGTTTTTCCTTGGAAATCGACAGTAGAATGTGAAGCAAAGAGTTCAGCCAACAAGTTCGCTCTCTCAACAGGTGTGGTTGCAATGGAATTATCTCGCCGTGTGAGTGGTGGTATGGTGGATTTGGTAAAATTTTGACTAACTGCCTTAGCGACTGCCCAAAAGGACCTGGAATTGTTGGGACAAGCGAGAGAGAGAGAGAGAGAAGAAGAAGCAACATTTTTGTGCCATTTTTACTACATAATTTAAGATTCGTTATAGCACAACATTAAACTATTGTTTAGATGGACTGGATAAAAGGTAGGGTGCAGCAGAACTTCTAATTATCGATATTTTAGAAACTATTATTTTAGGTATAGGAAAATATATATAAAAATTGTTTAAAATGTTTAGTAGAATACAAATATTTAACAAATAGTATATCATTTAATTTAAATTGTTGAAGTTGTTTGGCCCTAATTTTCCCGTACTCTTGCAATTGAACTGGAAGTAATAATTTTATGACATCTGTCATTAATACTTCTAATATAAACACAAATAATTGTATTATTTTGTTTATATCTGCATTTTTTTTGTCAAAAATGCAATATTGTCGCAATATTTCAAATTTGCAATCGCTATTTTTTTAACAACTTTATGTACACTACCGTCAGAAAGTATTTGCCCACCTAGAAATTTCAATGTAACTGCCAAAATTTAATACCTAATTAAATCCTTTTATTAAAAAAATGTTCTGCAGGACATGAAATTCCAACCAAAAACGTTGAGGAAGGCTTCGAAAAATGACTCCCGCTGAAGCAGCAGACGTAATCGCCGCCTAACCGCACCAGAAATCAAGTAAACCTGGAGCGGCCCATCCCCATCAGGGTGACAACCGTGAAGAACAGGTTAGCAGAAGGTGGACTACACGGGAGAGTTGCAGTGAGGCAACCACTTCTTAGGCAAGTGAATAAACGTAAACGATTAGAATGGGCCCGAGAACGTGAAAATTGGACATCAGAGCTGTGGAATTCCGTCCTTTGGAGCGACGAATCTAAATTCGAAATTTTCGGTTCAAATCGACGAGATTACGTGCGGCGATCAGCTGGAGAGAGGATGTTGGAAGCCTGTCAGTTGCCTACAGTAAAACATGGTGGAGGTTCAGTAATGGTTTGGGGTTGTTTTGGCAACGGTAAAGTTGGAAAAATTTTTAGGATAAAAGGAATCATGCGAAAAGAACAGTATCAAGAAATTTTGCTAAGTCAAATGCTTCCTTCTGGAAGAGATATCTTTCAGGGGAAATTTATTTTTTAGCATGACAACGACCCTAAACATTCTGCTAAACAAATTAGAGAACTTTTGGACCAATGGAAATCCGGTGACGTCCTGGAAGTGATGACTTGGCCTCCACAATCACCCGACTTGAACCCCATCGAATTGCTGTGGGACCATTTGGACAGGTGTGTTCGAAAACTCAATCCAACATCAGAAAATCACTTGTGGGAACTTTTACAAGCAGAATGGGTTAAAATAACCGAAGAAACTCTGAAGAAACTACTGGACAGAATGCCGAAACTCTGTAAAGCGGTAATTAAAAACAAAGGAGGTCACATAGATGAGAAAAATCCTGGAAAATCAAGAATATTTTTCTGATTTTCTAGACTTTTTTTTTTGTAAATAATGTAAAAATAAATAATAATTCATGAAAATTTAAAAAAAAAAAATATTATCTGGGTTTTCGTTGCCTTGGGACTGAAATAACTAGGTGGGCAAATATTTTCTGACGGTAGTGTATATATATATATATATATATATATATATATATATATATATATATATATATATATATATATATATATATATATATATATATATATGTATATTACACCAGAAATCAAATCAACTTTATTTCTTATTATATCGTCTTTGAATTCTAGGGTAAAAATTAATCTTAAAATATACATGATGTCCATCCACTCTTTGAACTTTTTTGAAAAAATAGCGATTAAAAATTTCAAATATTGCATCAATTTTTAACAGAAAGCAAATATACATATAACCAAAATAATATCACTATTTGTGCTTATTTTAGAAATATTAATGACGATGTCACAAAATTATTACTTCCAGTTCAACCGAAAGAGTACCAGAAATTAATTTTTAAGGCCAAATAACTTCAACAATTTTAATGGAATGATACAGTATTTGTTAAATATTTACATTTTACAGAGGATTTTAAACAATTTTTATATATATTTTCCTATATCTAAAATAACAGTTTTTGAGATACCGATAATTAAGAGTTTTGCCGCACTCTACCTTTCATCCAAACCATCTCCACAACACTTTAATGTCGTGCTTAATGACAGCTTAAATTATGTAACAATAATGGCACCATAAAACAAATGAAATCATTGAAATCCAATAACCCCCCTTCGATACGCATATATATATCAGGTCTGGGAAAAAGTTCGTGGCGTTTTTCCCCATAGATGGTGTCAATTGCAAATAACTCAAGAAACAAAGATCGCAGCGACACCAATAAACGCTCGTTGGAAGGAAAATAGAGAAAAGTAATGGACAGTTGCGCTATATTTTGCAAAATTATTACGACAAAGGGGGGAACGCTGCGCCGGCTTATGAAAAAATTTGTACTGTGTACAGTGAAGGTACTTTATCAAAATCTGCTGCGCGGAAATGGTTCACTTGCTTTCGTTCTGGTAATTTTGATGTGAAAAATGAGTCACGCTCTGGTCGTCCAATCACTGAAAAAGCTGATGAAAATCTTGAAAAAGTCCAGCAAGATAAGCATATCAGCAGTGTCGATATTGGTATGGAGCTAGGCACTGACCACAAAACGGTTTTGAACCATTTACACAAAACTGGCTACAAAAAGAAGCTCGATGTATGGGTTCCTCATGAGTTGAGCGCGAAAAACATGATAGACCGAATTAACGCCTGCGATGCGCTGCTAAAACGCAATGAAATTGAGCCATTTCTGAAACGTATCATAACTGGTGATGAAAAATGGATCACGTACGACAATCGGAAGCGTAAAAGATCGTGGACGAGGGATGGTGAGCCGTCACAAACGTTCGCGAAGCCAGGATCGACGCCGAAAAAGGTGATGCTGTGTGTGTGGTGGGACTGGAAGGGAATCGTCCACCGTGAGCTACTTCCAGTTGGTCAGACGATTTATTCTCAACTCTACTGTGGACAACTAGAGAGATTACGCCAGGCAATTGAAAGAAAACGGCCCGAATTGATTAATAGGAAGGGTGTTGTCTTCCATCACGACAACGCCCGACCACACACTTCTTTGATGACCCGTCAAAAATTGCGAGAGCTTGGTTGGGAAGTTTTGATGCATCCACGGTATAGTCCAAACATAGCACCTTCTGACTATCACTTGTTCCGATCTCTGCAGAACTCTCTCAATGGAATTAAGCTGCTTTCAAAAGAAGCCTGTAAAAACCACTTGATTCAGTTTTTCAACCATAAACCACAGAAGTTCTTCACCGATGGCATCATGGCTCTACCCGAAAAATGGCGAAACATTGTCAATAGTAATGGAGCATATTTGGTTTAAATAAATTCATTTTCACACTATAAGAAAACCAGTTGAATTTTACTAAAAAAGCGCCACGTATATATATATATATATATATATATATATATATATATATATATATATATATATATATATATATATATATATATATACAACCACAATGACAACCTTCTTCACGTTCTACCCCATGAAAATTATTAATTAAAAGGAAAAGACAACGATTGCTGTAATAATACAAGAAGGTGGCCTCCGTCTAAAGTTTTCCATCGTGTAGCTTAATGCTTGCTACTGATGAGAACCAAAAAGTCCGAGATACAAGATAATGATGAGAATAAAAACAACGAAGTTGGAATACTTCGGACACGTCACGAAAAACAACGAAAGATACGGCTTGCTGCAACAAATACTGCAGGAGACGGTAGAAGGAAAGAGAGGGCCTAGAAAAAGAATATCTTGGTTAAAGAACCTAAGAACGTGGTTCGATAAATCCACAAGTTTGTTTCCGACAGCTGTAAACAAAATACAGAGTGCCAGATTGATCACCAACATCCGGAGCGGATAGGCACTACAAGAAGATTTAAAAAGTAAATTAAGGTAAATATTACACAGAACGGGCTGCAATTTTAAATAAGCAAGGCCAGGGAATTATTTTAGCAGACACAAGATAAAAACGAATTTATAGGAAATGCACTGAACAGTATAGGGAACATGTTGAGCATTTCATTTAATAAATTTGTTTTTCATATTATTTGTTTTCAGTTTTTGGTAGTTTTCACCTGTTGGTATTATTATTTTCTTTGGTTTCAACGTCGTTTCAGTTAAAATGTGATTATACCATATACTATTAGAAACGTATTTAAGCTAGGAATTGTTCTTCACCTTTTATACAGTCTGGTATATTCCCGTTGTGGTTGTCTATCGTTAAAATATTTTTTTTAGATATTTCGTACATATCCAGTTATTCAGTCTCCGGAAAAAACAATTTTTATACTAAAGCTTAGTTAGTTTTCGTATTATACCAGGTGTACAAGTATGAAATTCGGATTTCAGACAACAGATGGTGCACCAATGCAGTTTGTGCTATGAAGATTTGACACTACGCCATTTTGTTGTGTCACCAACAAGTGTCAGACGAGCACGAGTGATAAATTGGAAAAGTGTGTGCACAGTATTGTGTTGTTGTGTTCAATATGTTGGAATTTATACCGAACAAAGAGCATTCGCGGACAGCATTAATTTTTTGTTTTCATTTGAAGAAAACTGCTTTTGAATCAAACCGGTTACTTCGAGAAGCTTATGGTGAACATGCTCCATCGCAAGATACGTGTAAACGGCGTTTCAAAAGTGGTGACTTCGATGTTGCAGACAAGGAACGTGGAAAACCGCCAAAAAAATACGAAGATGTGGGCTTGCACGCATTGTTGGACGAAGATGATTCGCAAACACAAAAACAACTCGCCTAGCAATTGGGCGTTAGTCAACAAGCTGTTTGCAATCGGTTACGAGAGATGAGAAAGATTCAGAAGACCGGTAGATGGGTACCACATGAGTTGATCGACAGGCAAATGGAAAAGCGCAAAATCATGTGTGACATTTTGCTCGCTCGGTACAAAAGGAAGTTGTTTTTGCATCGTATAGTTACAGGGGATGAAAAGTGGATTTATTTTGAGAATCCCAAGCGCAAAAAATCATGGGTAGACCCAGGCGCACCATCCACATCGACCGCAAGACCGAATCGCTTTGGCAGAAAAACGATGCTCTGTGTTTGGTGGGACCAGAGGGGCGTGGTCTATTATGAGCTGTTAAAACCTGGGGAAACGGTTAATACTAAACATTACCAACAACAATTGACCGATTTGAATCGTTCGCTGCTTGAAAAAAAGGCCAGAATACCGAAAGAGGCAACACAAAGTCATTTTTCTTCATGACGATGCTCCATCACATACGGCAAAACCAGTTCGCGACACGTTGGAAGCACTCAGCTTACTCACCAGACTTAGCTCCTTCCGATTACCACTTGTTTACATCGATGGGTCACGCACTTGCTGAGCAGCGCCTTAGTTCGTACGAAGATGTGAAAAAATGGCTCGATGAATGGTTCGCAGCAAAAGGGGAAGATCTTTACTGGCGTGGTATTCACAAATTGCCCGAAAGTTGGGAAAAATGTATAACAAACGATGGAGCATACTTTGAATAAAGCATTTTTTATCATTCTTCAGAATTTAACATGTTTTTTTAGAAAAAAAGTCCGCATTTCATACTTGTACACCTGGTAAACAGATGTCACCATAATGTCAATTTGCGTTATTGTCAAAAGTGTATGGACAACTTTAGCAAAGCTCCTTATTTCGCACAATGATATCATAAAAATCATCTAGCACTAAGAGTTCTATAAAACGAAAAGTAATATACAGGGTGTTCCATTTAAAAAATATAAAGTTTGTGTCATATGGCAAAAAATACGATCGTTTCGGTTTTAACATGGTAAAAAATTCTTTATAAACATCAAACTTCTGTATTTGACATGTCTACTTAACTCTTCAAATAAGCAAGAGGTGGTACGTATATAATCAATAAATATACATGTGGCGTTTGTTAATAAATTATACAACTTTTCTTCTTTGAACCAATTTTGTTGTGACACTAACTAGAAAACCCACTTGTCATTTGACCTTCATTAAACTCACGCAAATTTAATGTTCTTTATGACAGCGATTTAACCATTAACCAAAGCTGTCCGTATTTAATTTTCTAATTATTATTTTTTCAATTTAAATATAAAACAACTGCCGCCGAGGTCTACCAAATTAGTAAAAAAGAAAATAATTCAGACACCCAAAATCCCCCAAATAATACTCACTGTACGCTATTCTCAATCTTTTTCACGTCGTTACTCTTATTAGGTCTATTACGTTTCGGCTGTTCCATAACCCAATCTGCATCATCATTCTTAGACGTACTAGGTGGCCTTTTACGAGAGTTTGGAGTAAATCTATTTGTACTAGGAACCGTACTAGTATTGACTTTTGGAACCGGAGATGGACACTCGGGTTCATGTTTCATTTGCTTCTCCTGATACCTTTGCAACTGCAGAAGTTTCTCCTCAATTTCAGGATTTAGATTTTCTTGTTTTAGAGCATTTTTGATTGCTGCAATTGTGGATAAACAAAAAAAGATAAAAAAATAAATCCAGGAAACTAAAGCAACTAATAGAAAACTCAAAAGCGACAAGGACCCAAAGCAAAACGACTGCAAAATAATAACAAATTAGAAGAAGTGCAAGGGTTTTTCACAAAAAAAAGTCAAGTTCGATTTGGTAACAATTTATTACATAAATTTTGCATACAATCTAGTTACATTTTACATGTATTGCTGTAACTAATCAATGAGGATAATGGCAAAAGTTTCCAAACACATGCACATACTTAAAACGCCTTATTCAGGCTAAAGTATAAAATAGGCCGTTACTACGTTCTAATTAATAGACTGTATATCCACGGTAAAACAAGAAGAGAGCAGTTTCAATTTTGAATACTGGTCCAATATGAAAATAGATAAATTCCGTTTTAAAAAATAATAAATGGTTTTAAAGAAAAAAAGGTATGCATTAATATTTGCATGAGGCAGTAAAAAAATCTAGCGTTTGTCTCTTTGCGCCAGCTCACTTCAACACTGCCACAGCTGGACCATCTTGTAAACCAAAAACATACACTCCCAACAGAGACACAATAGATTTATACTGTCAATCTGATCTTTTCTGTAATGAAGGTTTAAGAAATACTACTATACTGAATAGCTACTTCGTCTTGTTTAGTTGTCAGTTAATAGAGGTTCTTACTATGGATATATTGAATTAGATTTTGATAGATCAGTCATTCTCTTAAAAGAACGAAAAGAAAGAAAAGACATTGATAACGCAGTGTACTGTTCTATTTAACTAAACACAACTGTAAATTGTTTGTGTCTAATGGTATTTTTCAAATTAACTATAACAGAATCATTATGATAATGTCCAATTTTAGATGGACCTCAAATTAAAATTAATATCGAAAATTGTCAAAATTAACACTGCAAAACGTCATTTAAGATATCTCTCTAGCTTAATTGTTTAAAAAGACTAGAATTTTAACATTTGAAATGAACATAGATCAGTGGATTTTAGCAAGAGATTTCCTATAAGTTTTAAATGTAAAAAATTTTCAAACATACCTAGAATATTATTAATACCACCTTGTCATAAGAGCTAATTACTGTCTTATGGTGACCTTAGTCATTAAAACTTCATTTAAAATTGACATATCCACTTAGAATTTAATCCAATTTTAATATCACTGAGTTCGTGATCAAAAACATTACCCAGAAAAAATTGAAAGAAAAAAAAACATACGTCTATCTTCTTATCAGCCAAAAACGTTATCAAGAAATCTATAAATCACGAAATTTATTGACTTTTATGCAGGACGATGTTATTTGAATCTAAAATAACAAAATATTTCCGAAATATGCTAAATTCCATATAAAAAATACACAAGTAGTTAAAAAAAAAAGCGTATTTTGAGGGTCAAAAATGTTATATATCTGTTACCCTCTAGCTACAGTCCCTAAACTCGTTACCAGAGCTCTATATGTGTGCCAGTTACATAAATTCCTGTTATGGCAATCTGCAATTATTAGACGCTTCCGACGTATTAAAGAAATATGCACTGGAAGTTTAATTTTTCACCTATTGTATACTTTAAATTGGCAGGCTTTTAAACAATTAAAATAAGTCAATAAATTTTAACTAAAAATATCTTCTCCGTACCAAGCATGTGCATCAAATAAAGAAAAACTAAAAATATTCAGTCTTTTGAGGCCAAATATTAAATATAAAATATCACAGAACAGAATTTGAAATACGTTTAGAAACTTTTGACTTTTAGGAACCCTTGCATTTCAACTAATGTTATTAGAATAAGATACGAGATTGAAGTTCTAATAAAACTGTCTTAAAAGACAAATTTTATAGAACATGTTCAAATTTTAATTTCAAAATATAAGAGGTATATTATATTTCAAATATTTAGAATAATTTTTACAACATTTTATACTACAATAGTAGTTCAAAGTCTTTATAAGGCATTTTTTACACCTATGAAATTAGAACAAAAAGATATAACAATTTTTACAAAAAAATTAATGACGAATATAGAATAGAATAGGATTATTAGAACAAAAAAACACACAAAAATGTAAAAAAGTCTTGTTAAATTACTACACAATAACACAAAATTTTACTAATAGTATAAACATCAGTCAAACTTTTTTTGAAATAAATTTACTATAGTTAAAAACCCAATGAAATCTAAACATTTTTTTAACTTTTTTTTTACTTTGACGCTCGTCACTGACTGACATACTATAAGTTTATTGCAATTCGGCAAATTTACGTTTCCACAATTTTCAAAAATAATTGCTTGCAGCAATATTCGTATCATTTATGTATAGTTAAGTAAACAAATCGTGTAGAGGAAAAATAACAAAAAATGTAGTCAACTTTTGATATAAATAATACGTAGCCTGAAAAGTTCTTAGTCCGACACATGATGTCGCCCTTTTCAAAAAATCCATATGATTTTTAGGAAGTACCAACCTTCAAACGATACGTGTCAAAATTTCATAACATTTCGACGATTGGTTTACAAGTTACAGTGGTTTTTAGTGACGCTACTTTTGATATTTTCGAAAACAATAGGAAAAAAATCGAATTTAGTGTGTTGAGTAACGCTGTTTTTTGATGGGAAAAAATACCGTTCAAACAAAGCAATGGCTTGATAAGTGTTACGGGGACTCCACCCCTGGAAAATCAGTCATCATTTACTGGTATGCAGAATTTAAACGCAGTCGTACAGATACAAATGATGCTGAACGCTCTGGACACCCAAAGGAGGTGGTTACACCGGAGAACATAAAAAAAAAAATCCACAAAATTGGTTTGGATGAGCGTAAAGTGAAGTTGCGTGAAATAGCCGACACCCTAAAGATATCAAAAAAACGTGTTGGTCGTATTTTACATAAACATTTGGCTCTGTTCGAAATGGGTACCGCGTTTGCTCACAGTGGTCCAAAAACAACAAAGTGTTGATGATTCTGAGCGCTGTTTGGACCTGTTTAAGAGCAATAAAAAGGATTTTTTCATGCGATAGGTGACAATAGATGAAACATGGATCCACCACTACACACCGGAATCAAATCGGCAGTCAGTCAATCAAAATGGACAGCAGCCGGTGAAAGCCGCCTGAAGCGACCAAAGACACAACAGTCGGTTGGGAAGGTTTTGGCCTCTATATTTCGGGTTGCGCATGGAATAATTTTCATCGACTATGCTGAGAAGGAAAAAACCATCAATAGCGAATATACGTAGAGTTATTGGTGCGTTTGAAGGCAGAAATCATAATGCATCATGTCGCAAGTCAATGGTTACGATGGCAAAATTGCATAAATTAAAGTTCGAATTGCTTCCTCATCCACTGTATTCTCCAGATTTGGCCCCCAGCGACTCTTATCTATTCGCAGACCTCAAAAAATGCTCGCGGGAAAGAGATTTGGCTCCAATGAAGAAGTTACCGCCGAAACTGAGGTATATTTTCAAGGCAAAGACAAATCCTTCTGCAAGAAAGGTATAAAAATGTTAGAAAAGCGTTGGACTGATTGGATCGCTCTTAAAGGAGACTATATTGATGAATAAAGTCGAAAAGTTTTTAGCCTACGTGTTAAGAATGACGTACCCACTGAATTTTCATTTTCGTTTAAAATACACTTTTTAATAGCTAGCAGTTCTTTTAATTAAACAAACGTAATATGTTTTACGTTTGTGTGTGTGTCGGGTGCTCAGCAGTAAATAAATGGATAAAATAAACCACACTAGTGAACATGAAGCTTATACTTAACACATTTTTAAGTCAACGTTTTGAATTTGCACCATTGTCTTTTTTTTACACAGAAGCATAAAGTTAATAAACTAGCAGTTAGCTGACAGAATTCTCCAAATCGGTACCTAATTTTTAACTGAAAATTTAGCCAAGCAGTGGCAACCATTATCTGGCATAAAAACTATATTCATAACGCTCTGTATATTATTCACGTGGTTATCAGACCCGTCCGCCCAGAAATCAAACAAGTAACATAACACAATTGAACATTTTTTTGTTAATAATAAAGTTTGCGATTAATACGAAACCGTAATCCTGGAACCGACCATCACTTTATAGAGATGAAGTGTTTCTTTGAACCTTAAACGATTATTTAAACATACCCACCAGAATATGAAATCAATACAAAGAATGCGCGAACGCGTCCACTCACTTTTTTAACTACGACTAAAAAAGTATTTAATAATTACTTTTCCTCTACACGGTAAGTAAAAAAAAACTGCCCACAACGACTTATAAATACCTTATCGTATCAAATACTGGAATTTAAGAGATTTTTAGTAATATTTTTTGGTCAAATAATAACAAAAAGAACGTCGTCATTAAGGCAGCTACAGCAATGCCCTGTTAAAACCGACAGTTCGATAATTTAGAAATTAAACAACAGGAAACTACGTGGCTGTAACCACTTACAGGACTTCGACGTACTTGACTAGATAAACAAACAGTCCAGAGCTGGAGTATTGTTATTAAGGATTGCAATCTCGCGGTGCGGCTCCAACAAAATGCGATGAATTCTTCATTGAAAAATGCTATGTCCAGTACCTTATGTGAATAAAAGAGACTTGTTCAATAAGAGGAGCAGTTGCCAACTTGTACGTATTTTCAAATCCACCGTTTATACAGCCCGTCAAGTAAGACGTGACCGCTCGTATCTTTGAAAAAATGTGTTTCAAGAACATTTTTTGCCATCAATGTATTATTTGCTGTGCTAACAAAGGCGCAATTACATTAGTAAGTTGTCCAACCGCCTCCTGCATCAATAATCGCCATCGAATCCTCGAGGCATGCTGTCGACGAGATTTTCTGTTTGCAAATTTTTCGAATCTCGTAAGACAACTGAGTCAAATTCTTCAGATTCTTTCCTTTGAGCTTTCTCTTCAATTCAAACCTCATTTTCTTAATTTTGCCACTCCTTGACGCAGAGTCAATTTCAGGTCCCGTGAAAACAAATCATGATTCGTTTTTCGACATGCGGAGTGACTCTGTCTACCGAGTCACGTTTTGGCAAATCTTTGAAATTTTTCGTCTCACTTTTTTCACAAACGACACCGACTTTTTATATATATATATATATATATATATATATATATATATATATATATATATATATATATATATATATATATATATATATATATATATATATATGTCACGGAATGTGTCATTGTAGGCCCCTTTAAATAGGAACAAAGAAAGACTGCCTCGAACCTACAAGCAAACAAGTGACTCATTTTGGATTTTACGTGATTTCGACGAAAGTTTGGAATCGACTGATATTTTTACTAAAATACGTCGTAGACAAAGGTTTCCTCTACAGATTTTTTGTTGAATCGCTAGAATCGCATCTACCAAAAATGAATTATCGCGGATACGTTCTTACTTGACAGACTGTACCTTGCGATTTATTAATAGAATATCCCAGAAATTTATAAAAAATGTATTTCTGTACCTTGTTTACCAACGATATGTTCTAGTACTTTACAAACATCGTATAATCCGTTTGGCTTGGGAACAAGATATTATATATTGGCATTGGCAAGACCAACATAGAATATTCTAGAATTTTGTAAAATTTTTCTAATGTACTAAAAAAATATATTCAGGGAAGCATTCATATAAAATATAAGGCGTCGCACTATGGCGACAATACGTTAATTTTACCCAAAATAATTTTCCGGTCACAATTTTCAAGGAATCTCAGTAATTTTTTTTAATGTCTTCGTTCTTGATTTCTCTATCGATCTGTCTGAGCAGATTTTTGATTATCTACCATGATTTTTACTAATTTATTATATATTGCTTTGTTGTCCAAAAAACACCTTTTTAAGCAATAAAATGAGCCTGTCACGCAATTTTCAAGGAATCTAGATAATTTCTTTTATAACCTTCGTTTTTGATTTCTCTATCGATCTGTCTGGGCGAATTTTTGATTATTTACCATAATTTTCATTAATTTATCAATATATATTGCTTTTTTTTTTCAAAAAAAAACACCTTTTTAGGCAATAAAATGAGTCTCAGTCGCGCAATTTTCAAGGAATCTCAATATTTTTCTTTTAAATAAACGTTTTTGATTTTTCTATCGATCTGTCTAGGCGGATATTTGATTTGAACCCAATAATTATATCATATCACAACCCTATGCAAAGAAGAAAAATGATCAGATGCACGTTTCCTAAACTTAAGGCTTTTAAACCAGGAACTCCAAACCTAACATATCATCCCAGACATTTACATCATGAACTCTAAACATAATATAACGTAATGTACAAATATATATTTGTAATTGTTTCCTACACCTATTACGTTATAACAAAACGAATTTTAAACCCCTACATAACCTATGCCTAAAAATATACTTATTTATGTGTATATATACTAACCTTAACATAACTTAATGTAGAAAAATGTATTTACGAATTTTTTCTAAGTCCAACGAATTACAATTACAACATAACATAGTATACAAAATTATACTTATTAATATATATACTTAGGGTTTAGAAAGTTAAAGAAAAATTGAAAATTGGTCAAGATTTGAATCTTTTACGAGGTTCTAAGGCTACAAAGTCATCTGATTGATGATTTGAAATGATAAATGTTTTTCCCATGTTTCTTGTAGGCAATCCAGTGTGTGCCAGATCCAGAGTCGTTATCCAGATTAATTACTCCTGGTTCATGTGTATGAGTTTTCCTCGGTAGCCTGTCTCTCATAGGGACTCCTCGAGAATGGGGAATTTTCAACTTTTTGCATACATTTCTATCTTTGAGTTTGTTAGTGCACGATTGGGTAATGTTATAAGTAATTTCGTATCTTGGGAGGGCGACGGTGTAAAAAAAGGCCCATTCCAGTTTTGTAAAGTTTTAAATATCGACCCTTTCCCATTGCAGTTGCTTCCATTGTTTTATTATGACGTTGACTTTCCACCAATTGTTGTTTGGCCGATTGAGCATCATTGATGGCTTTTGTAATCCCTACTGTTCCTCCGCTCAAAGCACCCAAAGCACTAAAACCAGCAAATATCGGTATTACCGATTACAATTTGTCCAGAACTGTGTTTTTCACCGAGTACAATTTGCAGTGATTCAAGAACAGCCTGAATCGCTTTTTTCGCACACGTGTCGCTCCTGTAGCGCTTTAGGGACTTCCCTGCAGCACGATTGCTAGACCCATAAAAAAAGACTCATTTTATTGCCTAAAAAGGTATATATATTGACATATTAATAAATATCATAGTGAATAGTCAAAAATTCGCCCAGACAGATCAACAGAGAAATCAAAAACGACGATTTAATATATATATATATATATATATATATATATATATATATATATATATATATATATATATATATATATATTATGATTCCTTGAAAATTGCGCGACTGAAACTCATTTTATTGCCCAAAAAAATGTTTTTGGGTAACAAAGCGATATATATTGATAGATTAGTAAAAATAATGGTAAATAATCAAAAATCCGCTCAGACAGATCTATAGAGAATTCAAGAACGAAGATTTAAAAAAAAAATTACTAAGATTCCTTGAAAATTGTGATCAGAAAATTAATTTGGGTAAAAATTACGTATTGTCGCCATAATGCATCGTCTAGCAACAGCTTCTCTTCTTCAAAATAGTCAACAGAAAGGAAGTTGACCTTATAAGCAAACCCAGGTTCTTTACTTAGTATTCCTATTTTAATTATGTCAATTTCTAGAGTAGATTAGTAAAATCCAATTATTCTCTACTATGGATATCTTCTTTTAAGGCAATATTTGTGGTACCATCAATTTTGTGTCTTTAATTTTGAAATATATCGTTAGTACTGGTTTTTACTGCCAATAACAAGATTATTGGAGACTTGAAAATAGTGAGTATAATTATTTTTATTTTTACCGAGAGAACCTGCACTGCCGGACTGCAATCCTTATTTATTAATATATCGACTGACCTTTTAACTTGATTTATCTTTTCCTACCTACGAATATTAATACTGGCAATTGTTAATTTTATTTAGTATAATATCGTATGCAACCAGCGTCGTTTTGCAGTGGGTAAGAACAGTTAGGGTTATACACTATAACAGATGGTTGATAAACTAACATACTTTGTTGAATATAGTCAGGTGTCACAACAAACTCCTTCTTCGATTCAACTGCAGGTTGACCTGCAGGCTGTTGTTGTTGCTGCTGCTGCTGTGACTGCACTTGAGTAGTTTGACTAGCCTGCATCTTGGCCTTCATGGCCTGAAGGAGAGCTGAAGTTTGAGTCTGTTGTCCATTGGCAAGAACTTGGCGGTTGGTAGAGTTGACAGATTCGGTAGCCTGCAATATGGATTGAGACTTAGGTGATTCCTAAAGATGGCAAAGCAATACATATCAGACAAATGCATGCGTTTTTAAATGCTGTGTTAAATCAAAATGAAATAACAAACTAGACTTTAAAAACAATGAGAAATGGCTTTGGTTATCAGGTTAACGACTGATATGTAATGTCATTGATCAAATGTTTATAAATTGACATTTATTATTTGATATGTCAGATATTTTTACAGGCGTGCTTGTTTTTCATAACTATGCGATTGATTATCTAATTAAGTTGAGTTTAATATGGTACTGTAGGGTAATAACTTTTGAAGTCAAAATTCCTTGTTGAAATGCACATTCTTAATTAATATTATATTTCTTACAAATATAATGGAATCCTGAACAATGAAAGGATGTTGAACAAATATACTAAAAACCTCCTTCACATATACAACTTATGGATAATCCATTCCATTCATCCATCATCGTCCACTGATCAATATAATTGAGAATGAGAATAAGAAAAAACTGTTGTGATTTCGTCGATATCAAAAACTGCAATCATATCTTCAAAATTTTCCCATCAAACAGCCACTAATTTCCGCCCGACCTCTGTATAGATGATATGTGATAAAAAATAAGGAAAGAAGATGAATTCCAATGAAATCTCACAAACTATATTAACTTTCACTCCTGTTTTCTAAGTGATATAACTTAACAGTTACAGATTTTTCTCTTACGTAAAGTAGTATACCATCTCGTTTCTTTAATAGATGATGGACAATGGAAAAGGAAAAATATAATTTTCGTAATATTACGAGTCCAAAACGTCAAAAAACTGAAAAACCTCACGAATAAAATACTATATAATCATAGATTTTATTTTTGCCCTTATTACAAATCTTGCTATGGTAATCCTACTTCTTAAATCAGGTATAATGCGTTCAACCAACTGTTGATTTGTAAAATTCAAAAAAAAAAAATCACGTCATTGCTCCCATTAATTCTTTAAAGCTATTCTTCGAAGTATTTTTGTAACGGTTTAGTAAGCTTTTATACCTACCTATATTAATTTTATTTCAATTAGGTACATCACAATATTTTTCACGAAAGGACGTTGAAGCTTGGATACATCAATAATGTATACCGTTATCATTGTTAAATATATTTATTATATATTATAATTTCATAATTAAAAATGGATATTACTTCAAACGTTATGAATTTTGCCTTCATCTTAGGTTCGTTCTGAAATAATTTTATGCTGCAATTTTAGGAACACTTTACGAAATGTGTATCTTAAAGCAACCTCTTAATAAGCTGTTAATTACTATAGTCTACTCGACAAGATTTCCGGTACTCCTTTAGTAGCAGACATGGTAGATTTAAAAGAAAAATCAGTATCAACAAAATAGAATGATAGAAGAATTTATTGACAATGGAAGATCGAAAAACACAGGAGAGGAAAGGTTTTGTTGCGTAAACGTCAAATATTAATGAATCGTTACACCATTAGACTAATTTTAATATATTCAGCAGGTTTTGTTAAAAAATCAATTGCCGATATATATAACACGGAGACTGAAAAGTTTTTGGTCTGATACATAGATGTCGCCCTTTTCAAAAAATCCACATGATTTTTAGGAAGTACCAACCTTCAAACAATACGTGTCCAAATTTCATGATATTTCGACGATTGGTTTACAGTTACAGTGGTTTTAGTGGCGCTACTTTTGATATTTTCAAAGCAATAGAAATAATCGAATTTCGTGTGTTGATTAAACGCTGTTTTTTGATGGGAAAAAATACCGTTCAAGCAAAGCAATGGCTGGATAAGTGTTACGGGGATTCTGCCCCCGGAAAATCACTCATTATTGACTGGTATGCTGAATTTAAACGCGGTCGTACTGATACAAATGATGCTGAACGCTCTGAACGTCCAAATGAGGTGGTTACATCAGAAAATATCAAAAAAATCCACAAAATTGTTTTGGATAACCTAAAGTGAAATTGCGTAAGATAGTTGATACCCTAAAGATATCAAAAGAATGTGTTGGACATATTTTGCATGAACATTTGGGCATGAGAATGCTCTGTTCGAAATGGGTATCGCGTTCACTCACAATGGACCAAAAACAACGTCTTGATGATTCTGGACATGGATCCACCACTACACACCGGAACCAAATCAGCTGACTGGAGAGCAGCCGATGAAAGCCGCCCGAAGCGACCGAAGACACAACAGTCGGCTATGAAGGTTTTGGCCTCTGAATTTGGGGATGCGCATGGAATAATTTTCAATGACTATCCTGAGAAGGGAAAAACCATCAATAGTGAATATTATATAAAGTTATTGGTGCGTTTGAAGGCAGAAATCGCAAAGAAACGGCCCCAAATGTACAAGAAAAAAGTGTTCTTTCAACAAGATAATGCACCGTCTCACAAGTCAATGGTTACGATAGCAAAATTGCATGAATTGAAGTTCGAATTGCTTCCTCATCCACCGTATTCTGCAGATTTGACCCCCAGTGATGATTATCTATTCACAGACCTTAAAAAAATGCTCGCGGGAAAGAGATTTGGCTCCAATGAAGAAGTTATCGCCGAAACTGAGGCCTATTTTGAAAGCAAAGACAAATCCTACAAGAAAGGTATAGAAATGTTAGAAAAGCATTGGACTGATTGTATCGTTCTTGAAGGAAACTATATTGATGAATAAAGTCGAATTTTGCAAAAAAAATGTGTTTTAAATAGTTTGACCAAAAGTTTTCATCCTACGTGTTATATAATATATATATATATATATATATATATATATATATATATATATATATATATATATATATATATATATATATATATATATATATATATATATATATATATATATATATATATATATATATATATATATATAGAAAAGATGATGACAGCTATAATACTAAAACGAAACAAAAATTATCAAGAATCCTATCAAGTGCAATTTTACATTTAAATTGATGGTACTACACACGTGTTATTTCTCTCTAAGTACGCAAGCAATGTACATAATTGAACTCAGTTTTTCTCTTGCCGTCAGAAGTCTGTGGAAGATCTTTTTGTTATTAAAATCACTGCCAGTGTCTCCGAATTATAAAAAATTTGAGTGCGTATAAAAGAGGTACTAACCGCTTATTAACGAAAAAACTAAGGAAAATAGGAAAGGCTAATGCTAAGATGACACAATGCTGGCTAGAAAGCAATTAATGTAATAAAGCTAAACACAGGCCTTCCGGTCGCCCAGATGTAAACTTGTCAAAATAGACACCAAAATTAGGAGCCTCTGAATAAAGTATTGTCAGCAAAGCGAGATTTAAAAAAGGCGTTCCCTCATTAATAAATATTCTAAACGTTTCGTTACAAAAACTACGGCGGATATTTTAAATAACTATATATTGTTTAAAAGAATTTTTAATATAGTTTTTATACAAATATTTAACTTGCGTAAACCAACAAAATTTATAGCTAGACTGTGTTTATACATAATATACATATGTATTAGTCAAAATGCCTGTAAGATCTCACGAATGGATGAAGAAAAATCCTTTTAAAAAAATTTAATCTTAAGATATATTTTAGAATAAATAATTTTTGCTATGATATTTGTTTTGATAAAAACCTTTTTCCACTGATTATAATATTGAACAGAAAACAAATGTTCTTATTTTAATAAAAAAAGTTTATTGATAAATAAAAAAAAAATAATAATGCACAAATTATATACAACGAACACAATTTTAAAAAATGCAGTAGCAAAACTTTGTTATGTACCTTAGTCATGGTAAATAATAATTAAATACAATTCAAACAAACAATTTTTTAACAATATAACAAAAAGTAAGTCTTAAAAAATTACACCAATTGATAACACACGATAAAGAAGCAAATACATATATTAAAACAGTTCGATGAGCCCATGCATGATAAAATGGGTAAGATGTCTACTAGCTGTATTGAAAATAACAACATTAAATGAGAACTCGAAATAATAGAGAGATTTTACAATGCTTATTTTGGCAGGTCACTGTCTTTATCTTTATTTGAAGCATGTGCCCACCGTTTGGAGCTTGTGCAATAGTAAAGAGAAGAAATTAAATATAAGGACCCAGCTGTTATAGTTACTTGTAGCGTGCGCCCACCATTTGGAGCTTGCGCACTATCGAAACAAAACAAGAGAAACCTTTGTTAAGAATAACGAGTTCCTTATTTAGGAACTTATAAGAGAGGTTATTTGAAGTTCGTTTTTCTTATCATCATTATGGTAGAGCCTGTTTTTTTTTCCTACTTAGGTATACAAACTACTAAGAAAATGCAGTAAAATTGAAATGATAATCTTTTATTGAAAATAAAACTGACAACAGTCATTACAGTGTGTGTAGTTTTAATTTCAAATGAAAATTTATTTATCACACATTCGTATTACCTTGGAAATATCGAAGGAAGTGATAGAAACCTGCTAGCCACAACTTTAATTTCGAAACTTGTGTTGACCCATCAAATACTGTGCTTAACCATGAAATGAATGAAAAAAAAAAATCCCCTAAGTTTATAGAAGATGAATACTAACTAACCTGAACTAACCTTGCAATTCCGAGTTAATACTGCGCATGCTTAAGATAACAATAAGGACAAAGGCATATGAAAAATAAGCGTTGCAAAATTTCTCTAATATGAAACAAAATTACTTATATTCATTTCGGCATTACTTCTTTTTAACTAACTTTTAGTATGATGTGATACAAGCAGCAATGCTTTTAGTTAAGATTTGATTTTTGGATTTGGATAGTACGTAGAAATTTTAATTTAAATTGCCTAGACTAATTAAAAAAGAAACAAACAAACCCTCTATATTTTTCCAATTATTCTAATTTATTTAAAATTATTGTTTCAACAATACATCGTAACTGCTTTGGGACTTTGGACTCTTTGGCACAATGACACTACATATCAGTGATCACCACTACACCAAACACTTTACTTTTGGACTCGACATGTTAGCATCATCAGGAGCGATGATTGACTGTCCAGTCGACGTCGAGTGCAAAAATGAAGTGTTTAGTATAGTGGCAATAACTGTTCTGTAATACATCGTGTTTCGTACACATTCAAATGGAACAACAGCATTAAATATTGTTCTAAAAATTAAATAATGAAAGAAAAGTTTCCTTCAGAGCAGGTTGTTTGAAATATTATAATTGTTTAAAGTACTCGTTAGTAGCATATATGAGCTAAATAGCCTGATGGAAAGGTTACAAAGAACAAGTGTAGATTATGGGCTCAGCCTAAACCTGGAAAAAATCAAATGGATGCTTATAAGTAA
This sequence comes from Pachyrhynchus sulphureomaculatus, assembly GCA_019049505.1. Classification (NCBI taxonomy): domain Eukaryota; kingdom Metazoa; phylum Arthropoda; class Insecta; order Coleoptera; family Curculionidae; genus Pachyrhynchus; species Pachyrhynchus sulphureomaculatus. The sequence continues at coordinate 179,211,294 of CM032456.1, read as the reverse complement.
AAACCAACAACCAGCAAGACAATTAATACTAAACAACCAGATAATTTAATACGTAGAATCTTACACCTATTCGGAACAAGAATTAACTCAAGATGGGACCAGGTAACAGAAATACATGTGAGAATAGAAAGAGCGAAAGCATCGTTTAATAATATGAAGAGCATATTTATCTTTAACAGTATAACCCTACCTCTTAAAATCAATGTTATATATTTCCGGTACTATTGTACGGTTTAGAGACGTGAACAATAACCAAAAGGCTCATGAAAAAGGTTGAGGCCTTTGAAATGTGGGCGTACAGACGTATCCTGCAAATATCGTGGATGGACCACATAACAAGGGAGATACTGCGTCGGATCGGTAAGGAAAGAGATGTGGGTATAACTATTAAGAGAAGAAAGCTGGAATACCTCGGACATCTTATGAGGCACAGTAAATATCGGATACTTTAGTTAATAATCCAAGGAAAGATAGACAGCAGGAGAGGACCCGGGAGAAGACATTCTTGGCTCCAGAACTTGCGCCATTGGTTCGGGCTGTTACCTGCCCAAGTGTTCAGATTTGTTGCCATGTTAATAGCCAACGTTCGCAACGGACAAGGCACGTGAAGAAGAAGATTTCTTTTATTAGTTTAACTATTAGTGAGAAATACCAGTACCAAAAATTAGTCGAAATATTTATGTTTAACGTCAGCAGAAAAAATATACAGTGGCTTATCGGATGAAGCCGGCCAGAGCAAAACTTCCTTCACTAAAAGTACGACAAGTTCAAGAAAAATGCATCACCCGGATCTACCGTCTATTAATTACCAAACTAGGACATGCCATGTTTCGCTTCATTTCAAAACTCATCTACTTGCCTAGGTGGTGTTCGGTATCTCGTAATACAATCACGACATCAGCAAAGCAACAAGAACCACACGTTGGAAGACATTAGTAGCCAACACCGCCAAAACAGACCACTGTCGGGAAAAGAAAGATGCTTTCGTATTATCGCCACAGGCAAACAATACCGCTATTAACTTCAGCGGTAACTGTGAAATAAATAAGAGTAATTTAAAAGGGAACATTGCTGACCCCGGAATAGAAATCGATATTAGTATTTACCCTCATCTCCGCGATCTTAAGAATTCAAGCAGGACGATGATACCCAGAAAAAGTTACGGACGAAATTTGAGTTGTCCATTGTTCTTGGACCTTCCGTACTATTAATGGAAGGGTAAAACTTACTGAAGGTCTTTCTCCGATATTCTACTACTCCACAAATTACAACTTTTTATTTCAACTTTAATTCCATGGAAACAATAATTAACCGCAATTACCCCCCAAGTAACTCATCTTTTTTATTAGTGATATGTCCAATTTATTCATGTTACTGATAGCTTTTATTATTTTTTTATGAAAGATTAAATATCGTTTTAAATGTTAACGGTATGTTGTGATAATTATAGTTAAAAGGAAGTTTATAAAAAAGTAGGAAAAAAATTAAAATTTATATCCAAATCTCAAATTCGTATCATAAAGTGTGTCTATTATATTGTCTTATATATTTTGATACACATGAAGACAAAAATCTTGTAAAATCATTAGTTCAAATGTGGGATGCCTGGTTCCGCGGTCCGAAGTCTCAGATCTGATAGAGCACAAACATATTTACTGTTAAAAAAAATCATACGCAAGTGGCCAAAATATATAGTTTTTTTGAGATATGACTTGAAAAATTTTAAATCAGACGAAAATTCTTTTTTTTTTTAAACAAATGGCATCACGTAAGTTTACAAATGTTCTAAAATTATTTTTAAGATGTAAAATTTGGTAATGATTAGGGAATAATTTTGAGAAAAACACGTTTTTGTAATTAATCGATTATTTTGACATAAAATGTACTTGATATTGGCACGCTGTTAAATGACAATACTGGCCTTTTTGTGTTTAATAATAATGAGAGTTGTAAATGAACAATCATTTAAGATATATTTCATTAAAATTTGTAGAATAATTAACCAGGAAAGCCGCGAGAACTACTTCTCAAGGTCATATATCGAAAATGGCACTGTTTTCTCTTATATTTTGATGTTTCATTATATTTTAAAATCTACAAAATGCGAAACTCGGCACCCTACATATCTGATTTAAACCCTCAAACTGTCTAAACACTGCGGACTCTTACTATTCAAAAAATATGACCTCGATAAGTTAGTAGACATCCTGATAAAGGTTAGATAAGCAAAACTGTCCTAAAAAATGACTCAAGTAAATAAAGCCTGGGGTATAGTCTCTACTATCACCTTGGGTTTGTGATTCGATGTTTTGCATACCTGTACTGACTGCGTAGCAGCGGTCTGCTTTACCGGACTAGGCTGAACCATCTGTTTAATCGGCGACGGTTGTGTGTGTTGCTGCTGCACAGGTGGCTGCTTCACTGGGCTTTGATGGACAGGGGCTAATGGAGGCGGATTGGTAGACGTAGGTTCGGTGGAAGTTTCCGGTTGATTAGGTTGTACCGCTAGGTAAATTTTGGTCGGTCCCAAGACGCCTTGTTTTCCGGTTGAAGCTTGGGCTGGAAAATTAAGAAATAATAACTCTTATATAATATTACTTTTGATGGTTGAGTCTGGATATGCCGACTAATTTTAGAGAGATTTTAGACTCAATTTTATCAATAATTTTATTTTTGTGCCTAGCGATAAGCCAACTTGTTAGCTGAACTTTTTGCTTGACATTCTACTGTCGATTTCCAAGGAAAAACACCACCAACTATTACCTTAGTGCAGTCAAGAATGCCCGATATTGTCTTTAGACAGCATATCATGAAACGTAACCAAAAAACTTCTGGCGCTGACGGCTGAATACCTGCCAGACTACTCAACAAATTCGTGAGAGAGACACCAATATTCTGGAGAATTTTCAACATATCATACAGAACGATACTATTGCCTTCCGGCTGGACATGCGCTACAGTTCAGCCGATACCTTGCAAAACAACTACCGCACTGCTTTCAATAATATCGAAAGTCATGGAAAAGGCTATCAATCAGGATCTTCTAAAATATGGTTTTTGTAACCAATGATCAACAGGAGATCTTCTGACTTATATAACACATGTTTGAAACCAGGACATTGAACATTTTGGAGAAACTCGAGCGGTTGTACTTCATACATCCAAGGCATTCGACCGTGTTTTGCACGATAGCTAAGTTATGCTCTCAAAAGCTCTGTTTATGGCTGTCATGTTTCCTTAAAGAGCGTTCTTTATGAATGGCAGTCAACGGATTTCTTTCTAACACCTTCACTTCAATGCCGATGTGCCCTAAGGCTCCACACTGTCTCATCCTATCTTTCTCATTTACATCAACGATCTGCTAGAAAGGACCAGGAATCCAATCTACAGCTTTGCAAATGACATTACCCTTATTTCTTCATGCACTTTGAACGCTCGAATATCGGCTACTCGTGCAAATATCCGCAAGCGGCAGGAAGTCGTACAACTGAACAAAGATCTAGAAGAAATACTATCTTCGGGTAACAGTAACCAAATAGAATTTAACGCTATAAAAACCAGGCGGCAGTTTTTTTGTAAAAAAAGTTAACGTTGCTGAACCCGACATAATTATGTCAGGGCACTCCATTCCTCTAGCTTAATTTCCCTGGAGTTAATTTGGGAGCAAATATGTCTTTACACTCCATAACAACTGTTAATTCTGTACAACTCCCATGTCTGGAGCTCTGCCTCCCAAACATACACTGTATTTGTTAGATTCTGTTTAAAAGAGAATTATCCGCATAATTGCAGATCCAGAACTGACCAGCAACCTTGATTCCTTGGAACATCGAAGAACGGTTGGCGACTTAAATCTATTCTACAAGTATTTTCATGGAAAGTGTTTATTGGATGTAGGAATAGACGTAGCGCTAATACTTCACCTCTGTATGAAGTTCAGTTTGTCACTCCGCGTAGAACCCTTTTCAAGCAGTATTTTATATGGAGAACCTCATTCCTTTAGAATAATTTGCCCAGGACTGTGTTTCCCACCGAGTAAAATTTAGAGCGATCCGAGACCGACGGAAATCGCTATTACCGTACGCACACGCGTCGCTCCTGTAGAGCTTTAGGAATTTCCCTGCAGCCCGTGTGCTATGCCCATAAAAAAAAAATGTTGGTCTGTGGCCTTAACGAGCCCTTGACGGAGGGCAGGTATGTATGCAGACTTTCGCAAGCCAGAGATACAATTTGTTGCAGCTTAATGCGATGTTTCGCCAGTACTACAGTAAGTACTTTAACTCTTATTCCCTCGTTTGTCAATCCTAGCTCAGTTGATGAGCTGTGATAGAGCGAAATGCGTCCCAAGGTGTATTGACAGATCAAACAATTGCTGAATAATGGACTTCGTTCATTTTTAGTAGTCGATATAGAACAGAAAAATATATAAAACTGATTTTCAAACTATAAAATAAAAGGTCAATTTGTCAGAATGTTTCAAAATAACAAACGCCAATTAAATCTGTGTTCTTAATTACTAAAATGGATCCAAGGAATACTTCTCAGTCGGCTGAGATGCTTTGGTAGACTAAGAGACTATCTATTGATTAAAAGGGTTCGATACCCCTTAACAGCTGGCAGCAAGGAAAACATACGAAAAGTAAAAGGAATATTTACAAAACCTGGATCTCTACTAGTAACTTTAAAGGGAGAAAGCTTACAGACAACACTTGTCAAGTTGTTGGCGAAATTAAACAATAAATAAGCAGAAATGTTATACAAATTTGTTTTTAAAAAAAACTGGAAACCTGTACAGATACGAGGATTTGTTTTAAAGTTATCATCTACCTAGCTATGAAGCAAACCTTACAAAGCTTAAAAAATACTTTTCTACATAACTACCGCTTACACTTACACACTTAATCCAAAGTTTCTAGTTGTTTCATTAAATCAGAAAAAAACCTATTATTTGCGCCTCAAACAACGACGATGCAACAGCTCTCGACTAATCAACTTTCGGCCTCTGAGGTCTTTTTTTGGATGTTTGAATAAAAAGAAGTCACAAGGTGCTGCTAAATCAGGGGTATAGGTCGGATGTTGTAACCCGACAACCACAGCTTTCGGTAATTGTTTGAACTATGCGATCCTTGTGGACGCTGCAGTTGTGTAACAGCAAAGTTTTAGTTTCTCTGTGAATTCGGACATATTTCCTTAATCGCTTCTTTCAAATTTTGTGTTGTCCTTCCGTAAACTACCCCATTAATTCTCGATCCATTTTCCACATATTCACTAAGCAAAATGCCTCGACTATCCGAAACTTTTCAAAAGACGACTGCGTTTTCACCTTTTTTGGAAGTGAAGGGCCCTTATGAACCCGTTTTATAGACTTTCGCTGTGGGAGGATCGAAATAATACTTTCTCCATTCCTAAATCTACTTGCACAATCTTGAAAACCATAATCTCCGGCTACTCCGACTTCTTTAGCAAGCACTGGGATCATCATTCATCGACCTGACAGCATCCTCACCATGCTTGCTGATTTTCTGAGTTATTGCATCACCTGGTCTTTCTGATCTGGGGTCATCATTAGTCTCAGCCCCATCGAAAGGGTTTAGACCAAAATTTTACTTGAAAATAAGATGGGCCGTCATTTTCCTGACTAACGTGAATAACTTTTGGTTCACTTTCTTCTTTAGTGAAAAACTTTATCACTGCGCGATGATTTCACATTCACAAGTAAATTTTCTTCCTTGAATATGAAACAACTTACCTTTAAGCAGCTGCTGTTTGACCTGCTGCTGTACTGCTGCAAGCTGTTGAGGAGTAAAATCGGCTCCCTGCAACCCCTGTAGTACTATCCTAGGTCCCTGTTGAGTTTGTATAACTTGTGCGGTAACACACTTAATTACTGTACCAGGTGGCTGCCCTGCTAGAAGATGGTCCATGGTGGCCTTGTCGATTTGGTTGTCGGGTTGGTTGGATTTAGGTTGAGTTTGGATTTGTTGAGTTTGTGGCTGTGGATGTTGAGGTGTAGTCACAGGCTGAAAATATATTAATAAAATAATAAGCGAATGTTATAATGTTAGTTACAAATTTATATCTAAGATCTTGTACTACAAATGCATATTAAAAAAAAACCGGTCGAGTGCAAGTTGAACTTGCACAATTAGTGTTCCATACGTTAATGCAATCTTTACTGAAAACTGATGACCTTGAAATTTTTGTTTTTTTTTTTTATATACCAGATAAATTATTAAAGGTAATGCACTCGTGATAATTTTCAGTCAATCTATACACCGTGGAGAATATTCCAGAATTTTTTCAAAATTTTTTGATCAGTACTTTTCGAAATAATTAGCCTCTTAAGGTTCCTTTTTTAGGAATTCTTATTATGTTTTCTAATTTAACAATCGAAATTCTATTGAAAGAGATATGCAAAGACTGGAGAATGAGAATTTCTGTTTATAATATTGGTTGAATTTTGTAATATAGATATTCCTGATTCACCTCTTTTGCAGAAGAAAGATTGCCTCAGCGATCCCACCCGAAAAACGACACTATGCCTCAGTCTCCAGTGTATAGAAGCATGATGCGCCATAATGGCTGTCAGTGTTTATATTAAAAACCAGCATGTAGGGCATAACAATAGTTAGTATTTTTTTTTTCATAATTTATATGTACGATGACCATCGGCTGATGATCTACCTCTACTGCTGGAAATGTAGCTGAATTTATCATTTCAAAATATCTTATATAATTGTGAAATGTAGTCTAAATCTAATTAAGTCAATAATTAAATTTCATTAATATGTTTCGTCTATATTTAGAAGAGTTGTTTGAGGAGAACCTATTTCCTAAAACTGTAAGTAAAAATATGGAACCAGCTTGGTCCGGTGTCACAACACCTTATTCATGGTCTTTCAGGAAAGATCATATCTGGTTCTGGCAAAACCGAAACACTATGAAAATAATTAAGTTCTAAAGCAATTTAGCTGCAATTTTAGAAATACAGAGTTCTGATCGTTACCGACAATTCTCGATCTCTATAGACCACCAACTCGGAGATTTACCTATCACCGCAAATTCTCTGCTGGGTTTTTCCAAATATCCTTCAGTATTAAGTTTTCTAACAGTTCCCGTCCAGGAAGCCTTTAAAACCGCACAAAATTTGCCACTAAAAATCTCCTAAATGGGACGAACCTTCTGAATATTTTGGAAAATTCCCTTGGCTAAGCATGTGTTTTAGTTCTGACATCACACTTTTTTTGTCAATTTTCAAAAAAAAAAACTACAATGACTATTCTTGATATACAGCCAAAAATGCCTGATATCGTTTCGGACAGCATTTCATAAAACGTATTTTAGTGAAACTAGACACCAAAAACACTTCTGACGCTGATGAAATACCGGGCATTGTACTCATAAAAATTCCAGTGAACTAACACCAGTTTTTTGGAGATTTTTCAACCTAACCTACAGAAAAGAAATATTTCTACTATGCTGGAAATGCGAGTTCAGTTCATAACTAAAAAAGGAAAAAAGACCATGCTAAACAGCTACCGACAACTCGAATTGCTCTCAGTGATACCGAAGGTTATCAATCAGCATTTTAAAATATCTGGAAGCATGTAGTATTATTAGCTACCACTAATATGGGTTTTGTAAATAAAGAAGTAACCTATGTCAGTTTGCAGTATGAGGTCTCAAGCAGTTGCACTTGATATATCTAAAGCATTTGACTCCTTTACTATGATAGATCTTTAGGTAAACTTAGTTCCCTCATGGTTCTTTGCAAGTGGCAGTTATATGTCATATTCACTTCAATCTACAGCGAATCGGGACCAACATGTTATTTCCGTTTTTGTAGTGATTCAAGGATTACTCCGCAGCGCGAAAGACTGCTATAACAATTCTCCATTTTTTATTGAAAATAATTTTAAAATATCGTGACTTGTCTTTATATTTTAAATTTAAGTTTTTATTCTAAGACTATTTAGAAAATATTCCTAAACTTCGGCGACGATATTCTGCTTACCTGTTGCTGTTGTACTACATTTTGAACCGTAACCGGCGCAATATTCCTCACAGGTGTAGCAGGGTGAGACTGTACAATTTGATTAGGAGCTTGGATCGTTTGCGTAATACTACCGGGCGTGAGTTGGGCAATGACTTGCGCCTGATTGTTGCCCGTCGGTCGTATTAACACTTGTTGCCCATTTACTGTGGCAACTTGCACTTTACCAGTAGCTAGTTGTTGCGCTAAATTCGGATTGTTGACGACTATCTGATTTGTTACAATCTAAAAATAAAAAACAAGCTGTATGAAAAAATCACATAAAGCTTGGAAATATCTTGATGACCAAAAATTCGTTTTTTTTTTTCAGAAAAAGTAACATATTTTTTAGAGAAACACCAAAAATATATTGCTATAGGAGATAGAACCTCAATTTTATGTATTTTTAGATTGTTGATTACACTGTTGTTGGTATTCAAACTTTTTCTGCCAAAGTAACATCCTTTTTCAAAAATTGAGTTATTGGTCCTATGTTATTACAGAAATTCAATAGGACTAGAAATATTCGTTGGAAAAATTTGTGTGTGTTAAGAACAACAGTTCATTTAACGGGCCTGAAAAACACAAATTTAATACTTATTCCGCGTAAATAAGGTAAATCAATTTTTTGTATCATTATGGTAATGCAAGTAAAAGTGATTCTGTATGAGTTAATATTTTGAGGTTGGTGTACAATTTTCGTCGGCAGTGGTTTTCTTGTTTCCTTGGCAAAATGACGAATTAGGCTAGTCAAACTTCTGAATTACACGGGCCAACATTTTTTCAAATCATGAGACCAGACTATACTTTTTCGAAGGTTTTTGATGCCCTGAATCCAAATCTGGCCTAAGAATTGCTCCAACATATCAGGTTTTCGAGATATTCTAACCCAAAAATACAAAAACACAGTTTTTCGCTATATTCGGGATTAATTTTTCTCCACAAAACTCGTTGCGGCATCTGGAAGTACTACCCTTTCCTTTCAAAATGATCTTTAACGGAAAACTATAACAAATAGATGCTTATACTGCGAATACGAAGAACACTTTTGGTAACTTCTAAAGATACGTTTCTTTTCGTTTCGTCTTTAGTTGTTATTCCAATGCTGCTAAAATGATTTTTCAAGGTCATCACAATTATATCATTTTATTGCCTCTTCAAAACCCTTCAACTTTTATCTGGAACTTTTTTTTACTAAAAGTTGACATAAATATATTAGGAAGCCTGGTACATTAAAATGGGACACTACGTATGATAACAAATAAACAATGTTGCTACTAGAAAGATGATTTCTCAGAGAAGAAATAACATATCTGAAAAATTTTAAATGCATTTTGATGGGGAGGGTAGTACTTTCATATGTCACAATGAGTTTTTTGGAGAAAAATTAATCCCCGGTGTAATATAATCCCGAATTTAGCGAAAAACTATATTTTTTGCATTTTTAGCTTAGGATATCTCGAAAATCTGGTGTAAAGGAGCAATTCTGAGGTCGGATTCGGATTGAGCGCACCAAAAACCTTTGGGAAAGTATACTCTGGTCTCAGGGTCTGGAATTTCGTCCAATTTTGCCAGCCTGTGTTATTAATCAGATCATATAACAGAAGACATTTGATTCGTTACACAACATCTTATTCCTCAGTTAATTACTATTTCTTCTTAAACTAATCATTTTTATTATCACTCACTCTTATTTTTTATGGAAAGCTGTTTAAATGCAAAAAGTTAACACATGGGCTGAAAAGTCCCGGGCCTAACACATAGATGGCGCTAGTTTTATTGCAGTCACCTTTTTTTCAGTTAATACTAACCTTCAAAAGACAGCTGTTAAAATTTCATGATATTCTATTCATTAGTTTGTGAGTTATTGTGCTAAGAGTGACGCTACTTTTGTTATTTTCAAAACAATGGATCAAAAACAATTTCGTGTTTTAATTTTACACTGCTTCTTGATGGGAAAAAATACCGTTCAAGCGAAGCAATGGCTTGAAAAGTGTTATGGGGACTCCGCTCCATCAGAAACAACAATAACACGTTGGTTTGCTGACTTCAAACGTGGTCGTAGAGACACCGATGATGCAGAACGCAGTGGACGTCCAAATGAGGCGGTAACACCAGAAAACATCAAAAAAATCCATAAAATCGTTTTGAATGATCGAAAAGTGAAGTTGCGTGAGTTAGCTGACATCGTAAAGATATCAAAAGAACGTGTTGGCTTTATATTGCATGAGCATTTGACTATGAGAAAGCTCTGTTCAAAGTGGGTGCCGCGTTTGCTCACTGTTGATCAAAAACAAGAACGTGTTGATGATTCTGAGCAGTGTTTGGCCATGTTTAAACGTAACAAACCGGAATTTTTGCGTCGATATGTGACAATGGATGAAACATGGATCCATCACTTCACTCCGGAATCAAAACGATCGTCATCTGAGTGGACAGCAACTGGTGAACCTCGTCCAAAGCGTCCGAAAGCACAACAATCGGCTGGAAAGGTTATGGCCTCGGTATTTTGGGATGTGCGTGGTGTAATATTCATCGACTATCTTGAGAAAGGAAATACCATCAACAGTGAATATTATATAGCGTTATTGGAGCGTTTGAAGGCCGAAATTGCAAAGAAACGACCGCATATGGCAAAGAAAAAAATTTTGTTTCATCAAGACAACGCACCGTGTCACAAGTCAATCAAAACAATGGCAAAACTACATGAATTGAACTTCGAATTGCTCCCACATCCACCGTATTCGCCAGATTTGACTCCCAGCGACTACTGGCTGTTCGCAGACCTGAAAAAAATGCTCGCCGATAAGAAATTTCGCACGAATGAAGAGGTTATCGCTGAAACTGAGGCCTATTTTGAGGCAAAAGATAAATCGTTCTACAAAAGTGGTATTGAAATGTTAGAGCGGCGCTGGAATGATTGCGTTACTCTTGATGGAGATTACGTTGATGAATAAAGCTAATTTTGAACCAAAAAAAACCGTGTTTTCTTTGTTAGGCCCGGGACTTTTCAGCCCATGTGTTATGTTTTGGCCCTTAAAAATTTATAAAATTAGATGTTCCAAGTTTTTGTAATTGCGATTTTTTACTGTTGTAAATGAATTTGCTTCAGATAAACAGGTTATGTTGCTGTTAATGTAAATTTTCTTATGCTTAGTTGATGTTTGTTGTATGTTCAACGTTCTATTACATTTTATATACATTTTTTAAAATTTTAATAGAAAATAATTACTTTAGCTTTGGAATTGAACCTAGACAAAATTAGTGTAACATCGGAGATTAGGAAAATAACAACAATTTAAATTTGGTTCTTGACCGACAGTAAATACAGGGTGTCCCAGTATTCCGTGCACATAGAGGTACTGTGGATTTCTGGGATGAAAATATGACCATTTAACCCAACTTATCTTAGTCCAAAAATTCGTAATTTTTGAGACACAGGGTGTCAAAGTTATACTTCGATTTTAGTTTTTCTTAAGTAGCTTTCTTAATAATTGTACTATTTGTACAAGATTCGGTGCTAAGGAGTTTTCTGAGATGAGAAATCGAAATCAGCTCACAGTCTTGTTGTAAATTGTTGTCTGTATGATATTATTAATTAAATATTCGTATTTCCCCGCCGTCTCCTGTCTAAAAAAGCTCTCTTGGTAAATGTTGCTCCGAGCCACAGTTTCTAAGATAACGGGATGTTTGTTTCGATTTTTTAATTCCATTGTCAAATTGGCAAATCCGTTCCTTCACACGTTTCTTCACGTTGTATAGTTTCTTGGCAAATGTAAGATATCATATGTTCTATGACTTAACTGGCTTGTAGTAATACTGACAGAAAGTAATTTTTGACAGATATCAAACAAGTTTTGCGAGTATTAACGAGAATTAATCCCTTCTCAAGCTCAACAGTGTTTAAAATCTAGATTATTATGGAGTACACTTATGGTAAGCAAACTGATATGATTTTAGTGTTTGGTTTTTGTAACGGCAACGGTCGCAAAAGTGCTCGCGTATATCACGAAAGATTTCCGCATCGTCGAACTCCTAATCATCACACTTTTGCGAATGTTGAGAGGCGACTTCGAGAAATTGGACAATTTAAGCCGATCAGGGATAATGCTGGGCGGCCTTCACAAGCTAGAGCACCCGATGTTGAAGAGGAAATCCTTGAAATTGTACACGATAATCCTGGAATCAGCACTGGTTTAATTGAACGTCACACGGGAATAACAAAAAGTAAAACTACCGGATCATTAAGACAACAAATTATTCACCCCTTTCATAAACAGTCCGTCCAGGAACTCTTACCTCCAGATGTTGGATCCCATTTGGATTTTTCACAAATTATTCGAGCACGCATAGCGACTGTTCCGGCTTTTGACACTAAAATCCTGTTTACAGACGAAGCATGCTTTACTCGACGTGGTATAACAAATATGCATAATCATCACGTTTACGCTGAAGAAAATCTACATGCTGTGCAACAAAGACAGTTAACTATCGCGAACTATTTCATCGGGCCGTTTAGATTACCAGATCGGCTTGATGGCGACATTTACTTGAATTTCATCCGTGAAACTATTCCTCAGTTATGGGAAAACTTACCTATTAATTTACGTCGCGACATGTTTTTCATGCACGATGGTGCACCACCCTATCTTGCGCGTAATGTGAGAATTTTTTTAAACCAAAGTTACTCTGATAAATGGATCGGAAGAGGTAAAGATGCTCCTATTCACTGGCCACCTCGTTCCCCAGACTTAAATCCACGCGATTTTTTTCCTTTGGGGTGCATTGAAATCGAAAGTTTATCAAGTTCAAATGGACAACATTGAGCAATTGTAGAATAGGAATCAAAATGCTGCTAACGCTTTACGAGATGAAGACATTTTAAGAAGAGTACATTTAAATTTCCTGTGACGTATTAATTTATGTATTAACGAAGGTGGCGGCCATATTGAACATTTATTGTGAAACCAATACCTCCTCAGTTGAGCGGTTAAACTTTTTTCGAATTTATCAATTTGTAGGTAATCTGCCCTTAGCCAGTTGGTTTTTACATTCTTACTGTTGTTGGCCCGTTGGACTTTAAATTTATTATTGTTGTTAGCCTGTTTGACTTTAAGCATGCTCCAAATTTCAGACTATTCTTTTGGACCTGACCTAAGCCTGGATGAAGTGTGAAGGAACGCGTTTCCGAATTTAACAATGGAATTAAAAAACGGAAACAAGCATCCCATTATCTCAGAAACCGGTGCTTGGGGCAACATTTACCAAGAGAGCTTTTTTAGACAGGAGAGAGCAGAAAATACGAATATTCAATTAAAAATATCATACAGAGTGGTATAAAAAAGTTATGACAATTTATAAGTATACACAGTGCAATAAGTGGCGCCCCTACAATTTACAACAGAACTGTGAGCTGATTTCGATTTCTCATCTCAGAAAACCCCTTGTACAAATAGTACAATTATTAAGAAAGCTAATTAAGAAAAACTAAAATAAAAGTATAACTTTGACACCCTGTATTTCAAAAATTTATTTAAAAAATTACGAATTTTTGGACAAAAGTAAGTTGGGATAAATAGTCATATTTTCATCCCAGAAATCCACAATAATTCTGTGTACACGGAATTACTGGGACACCCTGTATATTACATATGCTATTCATGTCAACGTGGCGTTATAACTTATTTGGTCCATTAGGGAAAAAATATATTTTACCTGTTGTCCTCCTTGAGTCGAAATCACCTGATTGCTACCAACGACAACCTGCTGCTGAATAACTTGTTGGCCGGTGTTAACGGTCACCCCAGCTTGAGCGACCTTCTGAAGCATCTGAGCTCCTTGTTGCTTAATTAATTGCGTCTTGGGCTGTATAGCTTGACCTCTAACCGGTTGTGGCTGAGGTTGCTGCTGTGTTACAACTTGCTGCGTCTGGGCGTTGATTGGTTTCAGCTGCGCCATTTTACCTGTCGGGGTAGAAGTGGTAACGGCCGATTTAATAATGGGTTGTTTTGTAGGTGTATTCGGTGTCGCTGGTTTCAGTGCTTGCACTCCTGCCGTAGGAACCTGAGTGGTCGTAAGAACCTGCAGCTTTCCATCAGGAAATTGGACGAGCTGTTGACCGGGCATGAGACCTTTGACGGTGATACGACCATCGGGGTCCGCATTATTTGGACGCGTTGTGGATCTTTTGAAGGTGTAGCAACTGTTGTGTTTGTAGGTGTTGATGTTGTAGCTGAATAAAGCAAACTTTTTCAGTAAACATGGCAAAGAATAATATTTTACATCTTTCTGTACTAATTACAGATAAAAAATTTAATATTTATAAATATTCCTTGTTACAGCAAAAATAAATTAAGTTTGAGAATAATTAGGAAATTAGGGAAATAGGAAATTTTTAAGGGAAGAAAGCGCTCGAAGTCAACGCTACAAAAAAATGTTAATTGTTAAAAAAAATGTAAAGAGTTTCGCTTAAAAAAGCATCATCAGATTCAATTGATGACTCAGAAAATTATCAATCGAGAATTAAAAACAATAAAATTATAACAAAAATGGACAAACCAGGTGCAACACTTACGAGAAGTGATTAAACATTTTTCAGAGATATGAAATCTCCAACAGGCGTTATTATTTTGATATTGTGTATGTACTGAATAATCTTAACTCTACAATCAATTTTCTTACATCTAAGAAATAAATAATAATTGTGTTAATATATAATAAAAAACTGTTTTTAGTCAATTTTCACTGATTTATTTAAATTGCGATGAGGCGTTTCGCTGTCGATGCAGCTTCTTCAGATCTACATTTTACACTGTCGAGTTAGGTTTTAATTGTTTAACTGGGTAGCAATTACTTTTACAATAACTGAATTACCTGAATGGCAACTATCTTCATGGTAGTTAAATTACTGGCAAAGTAATTAAATAAACCTTGGTGTAGTTACTGTTTACATTGGCGCTAGAAGATCTTTACAAAAAACTGGACATGGGCAAGTAAGAGTATAAATATAGGAGGAGAGCAACCCAATCATTTGCGATTAGCGGATGATATTGTGCTTATATCTAACAACAAAGAAGAATTAGAAGAAATGTTGAACGAACTTAACAAGTCCAGAGAGATTGGTCTGAAGATAAACATCGCCAAAACCATATTCGTGACAAATGACTGTAATAAAGAAGCAGTACTGAACATTGAAAACGCGAAAATTTCGAGAACGGATTCAAAAGTATATCTTGGACAAAAAATAGTAATATCCAAAGAAAATTTGAAAGTGGATTTCGGCTCTTTTCGGCTTGACTACTTTGAAATTTCGATCTAAATGCGAGTGTTTGCTTACATCGCGCGCCACAGTGAGACAAATGCGACATTTTTCGGTCATTTGCTCATAACTTCGACATTTGTCAATGGAATGACTTCAATTTAATATACATAACGTACGATTTATATATTTTCAGAAATATGAAATCAAAATCATACATAAAATATTTGTGCCCGTGTTATGTCATGAAAATCCTTGAAACCGTGGTTTTTTGCAAATTTCCGTCATTTTTCTCAAAATTACGACGCGGTAGCCAACTTTAGACAACGGATTCGTGTTCAGCAGGCAAAAATACATTGAAAATGACTATTCGCACTCATGTAATCGAAACATTTTTCAATTTGTTGTCTAGTATTTTGAAATAATCATCTTTACGCTGTATCGTGCACGCGATAACAGTATATAGTATGATTTTTATTTCATATACTGAACATATATTAATCGTACATTAGGTATATTAAGTTTGAAGTCATTCCAATAACAAATGTGGAAGTTATAAGCAAATGACCGAAAAATAACGCATTCGCCCCATTGTGCGGCGTTTGACATATTGCGGAATATCTTCCTTTCCAAAGCCCCGAATACACCAAAAGCGAACACATTTGATCAATGCGTGTCGCCAGTATTGATATATGGAACGAAAGCGTGGGCTTTGAATCAATAAATTATAAATCGTTGAGGGATAGGCTGACTAATGAAGAAATTCTAGGAAGGTCTAAGATAACCAATGTAGCTGAGAGGGTAAGCCAGTTGAAGTGAAGCTAGGCGGCTTATATCGCAAGACTCATCGATGGACATATGAAGTAATGAACTGGAGACCCTGGAATGAGAAAAGAAGTAGAGGACGCCCGCAAACCCGATGGTCTGACGACATCAAAACACAAGTGGGATACAACTGGATAAACAAGGCCCAAAACTGCAGAAGATGGCCGTACGTAGGGAAGGCTTATGTCCGACGATGGACTGCATAGCTGATGATGATGATGATGTAGTTACTAAACGTGTAACTTAACGACTTCTACAGTAATTCAATTTCTGTCAGAGTAACTGAAGTGCTCTTAACAATGCAAGTATCAAAGCTGTAATTCAACCACGAGATAGAAATCTAGTAGTGAAATCACCATAAATATAATTATAATTTATAGAAATGAAATGCGCGTTTATAGAGTAGTTGAATTCTCATAGAGTAATATTACACTTCAGTAATTGAACCAAAATAAAACAACTGAAATAAAACAAGAGATAATTCAATCATAGTAATTCATTGTGGAAATAATTAATATGTGTCAGTAATATGTAATTGACCTCCTTTTTTTTTGAAACTACCGGTAATTGGGATTTTGAAAAAAAAAAATTTTTTCATAAATGGAAGATCATTTATAAGTTTTATAACAAAACTACTTTTGTTTTTTTCGTTATAAGCAAAAAGTTATATCAAATTGAAAATAAATTTTTAAACTTATTACCGATGACGCGCCGAAAAAACTCGAGCGCGTGTGACGTCATAATGTTTATTTCTCCTCGACATCACCGACGGCTGATAATAGTGTTTAGTTTTCAATCAATTTATTGAAAATGTCTAGTCTAGAAAGTTATCGTGCCTGTTTCGTACCATTTTGTACGAATACTACAAAAACAACTCCTGAAAAAATATTTTTAAATGTTTCATAAGATGTTAAACGTCGAAATCAATGGTTCCAAGCAGCACGACGTATTAATCCTAAAACAACATCATATTTATGTTATCGAATGATTTTTGTTTTAGTTAGTGTTTCAAAATTGATGTATCCATATACTGAACCAAATGGATAGCGTAAATTGTCACACATTACTGAACTAAATTAGATTTATCATCATCATCATTAGCTTATTCCATCCATAGTAACATGTAAGCCTCCCCAAGTTGTCTCCAATGAGGTTTGTTGTTTGCTTTTTGCATCCAATCGTGTCCTACTAATCTTTTTATGTCGTCCGTCCATCATGTCTATGGTCTGCATCTTTTGTATTCTCTAGGACTCCATTCAACTATACGGCGTGTCCATCTGTTATCATTCATTCTAGTAGATTGTAACCTTCCGAACGCAGACTCTTCTATCCAGGTCAGCCTTTAAATTACTTTTTGATATTTCGATATTTTGTCCTAAATATATGAATGTTTCTACCTTTCCTAATCTTTCACCTTCTATTCATAGTTCCTGACTGTTATTTTCACTTTCTTCGTTCAAATATTTGATTATGGTGAAGTTTATTTTTAGATGCATTTCTTACGTGATATCATCTGCAAACCTTAAGTGATTTAATCGTTCACCGTCTATTAGTATTCCTTTATTTTCCCACTTTGCCTAATTCCTCTTTTAATTTTGATTTTATTTGTTTTTTCTTCAAGCATTATTTGTAACGTGGCATGTTCATATATGTATTCAAGAAGAGTTGTGTACCTTTCATCAACTCTGCTGTTTCTTAAGGCGTTAAGGACTGCCCATATCTCTACCGAATCAAGTGCTTTTTCGTAGTCAACCATTGCTATCCACAAATGACCTTATATTCATTTGTTTCTTCCACTAGTAATCTAATTGTTTAAAGATGGTCCAAAGTGCTGTATCCTGTATGTCTAAATCCCGCTTATTCGTTAATCTGTATATTATAATTCTATCGAGGATTTTGTACAGTGCCGATAACTGGCTGATGGGTCTGTAATTCTTCAATTTAAATTCGTTTCCCTTTTTAAATATAAGCACAATTAAGGCATTTACCCAAAGTGTTGGTATTTTACTTTCAATGAAGGATCTGTTAAATATAGCATAAAGAGACTGTATTATCGATGCCCTCCATACTTTATCATTTCTATAGTTACTTCATCGTCCCCTGGTTCTTTGAAATTAGATTACATTAAATTAAATTAGTGACCAACAAAAATTTTTTCTTGCACTAAACTTCAATGTTAACAGTACAGGTAGAAGCTGTTGACAGTATTTACGTGAAAACACCTTAACATAATGACGTCACAAACATGGCAGCTAAATCGTGGCGCGTTCGTAGTCACGTGATTTTTAAAATTTTATAAATTTTAATTTATGTATAATTAATTGTAAAAAATTTTTAAAAAGTTTTTCGCGTCGATTATATATTTATGATAAAGTTTTAAAATAAAGTAAAAAAATCGATAATTATTTTTTATTCAAAAACCCAATTGGTACTAATATTTTCAAATACTTTGGAAGATACTTTTTAAAGAAATTAATAGCTCTGCACGTAATTATGTAAGAACACCTATTTAACTTTTTTACAACCCATAGTTTACATACCCTGTTGGGGTTGTTGTACAACTTGTTGCTGAACTGCCTGAACCTGTTGTCCAATGGTCGTCTGCACCTTAATTAAACTCTGCTGCTGCTGGGGATTTTGAACCGTTTTCGGAACCACTAAGTTCGGGTTACCACCCGTAACAACCCTGGTGGTTCCGTCAGGACCTTTAGTCATAAGAATTCTTCGTCCGGCTATCTTGTTGCTATTAGTGAGCAAGGAGGTCAATGTGTTCTTGCCACTTACAACTGTTTGGTTCGGCACTACAACGTTTTTCACCAATTTCATGGTTCCTCCACTTGCAGTGGTAACTAAAATAGATATTTGCTTTAATAACTACAACTTTTTGAATACAGTAAATAATACAAATTGTTCATATATATTTGGGCCACTAGCTATTCAAAAAATGCGAAACATAGACTATATTGTTTTAATCTGAGCAATAAGTTTGCCACCTGTAGCTTGTGTTCTACAATTAATTTAAAGTAAAAAAACAGACATAATTCGAAGTTTCATAACATTTGTGTTGAGGGAATTACATAAAATATTTCAGGGTATTTCAAAATATAGATTTACATCTCAACTTTATATACAGGAACAAAAAGAAATATGTTATACTTGAACATTAATTTATCTTCTTTTCTCATTTCATAAAGTTTCTTTATTTCAAACAATTAGACAACGTTTTTCTAGAACTTGCTGGAAGTTTCGTCTTTGGTTTATGAATAGAACAAATGGTCACAAAGAATAGAAAATTTATCATATAAGTTCCTAGAACCCAGCTAAAAAAAATAAACTTACAATACATTTTTTTTTGTAGAATTTTTACGTTGAGCGCCACAAAAACCTTAAATTTAATAAACTACCGAGACGCACTTTGATAGAAAAGTAACAAAATATTCGGCCAAGGCCTACTCAAAATGAGACAATTAAATTTAGAGCCTGATTAAATGTACTGATTTAGTCAGCTTGTATACAGGGTGCCCCATATGTATGGAATAATGATTCCACAGCATTTATTAATCAGTGCATTAAAAAAATGTTTAAATAAAAGTTATACGGTGTTATACGGCGCACTTGCTGACGTTGATAATAAAATGTTTTGAACTATAAGTTCGAAGAAATTACGCCAACTTAGCTTTTTTTAAATGGAAAGCCCTGTATATTATTTTATTTTTGAGTCCTACCAAAAATTCTAGATATTATTTGTCTAACATACCCTATGTCTAAACTGAACTGTTTTGGAATTATTGATATTTGAAATTAAGAGCCAATTAAATTTTTTTTTAAGCTAGCTTGTGTTAAACATTTACTGTCAAGTAACGACTTAACGCGTAATATCATAATGGTATATTTAACAGAAACTGAAATCTTAGAGGACACCGGTATTTACAGTTACTCCAAGAGCAAGTGATACCAACTTGTGCCGGTCTTTTTTGAAATCAATTCGTAGATATTTGGATGTGATTTTTCCTAATCGACGGATAGGCAGAGGAGGTGCTGTAGAATATCCTGCTAGGAGTCCCGACCTTACGCCACTCGATTTTTTTTACGGGGTCATTTAAAAACCAAAGTTTAACGAAGTCGACCTGAAACTGTAGAAGATCTACAACAAGGAATTCAATATGAAGTAGATGACAGATTACTCCGGATTCTCTGCAAAACTCTATTCAGATTGTTTATGACAGATTGGATTGCCTCGCTGTTAACGGTAGACATTTTGAGTAATTGTTACCTTAAAAATAAACCTAGAGTATTTATTAATAGTTTTTTTGTCTTTTTAGTGTTCCGTACGGAACACTTATAAGATCACTTCGGTGTCTGTCTGTCTGTCTGTCTGTCTGTCTGTCACACCCGATTTTCTCCGAAACTATTTGACATAGAAAGGTGAAATTTGGTAATAATATAGGAATTGATGGCCTCATCAGAGCCATGTAGTTTTGAGAATTAAATTTTGACTTAAGGGGTTAGTTTTGGGGGGAGAAGTCGGAAGCGAAAAAAAAATGTTTTTACTAGGTCATCGAGTGTGGTGTCAAATGAAAGCTTGTGAAAACACGAGTAAAATATATATATATAATATTATACTTGCGCGCACTTTTCTTTGTATTATTTTTAAAAATTCGCGAAAAATCGCTGTCCCGGGCCTTATCTCGAAAAGTACTTATCAAAAAATTTCGAAAAAATTCTGGAATATTCTCCACGGGGTGTAGATTGAACGAAAATTATCACGAGTGCATTACCTTTAATAATTTATATGGTATATAAAAAAAACAAAAATTTCAAGGTCATCAGATTTCAGTAAAGATTGGAAACAAACTTTGTTAAAAACGTATTTGGGGTGTGTTTTGTGAAGTCACTGATCATTTTATACCACCGTAACATAAATTTTGACTTAAGGGGTTCGTTTTGAGGGGTGAAATCGGAAGTGAAAAAAATTTTTTTTTACTTGGTCATCGAGTGTGATGTCCAATGAAAGCTTGTGAAAACACGAGTAAAAATAAATAAATATATATATATATATATATATATATATATATATATATATATATATATATATATACTCGTATATAATGTAATACTTGCGCACACTTTTCTTCGTATTACTTTTAAAAAATCGCTGTCCCCTACCTTATCTCGAAAAGTACTGATCAAAAAATTTTGAAAAAATTCTGGAATATTCTCCACGGGGTATAGATTGAACGAAAATTATCACGAGTGCATTACCTTTAATAATTTATTTGGTATATAAAAAAAAACAAAATTTCAAGGTCACCAGTTTTTCAGTAAAGATTGGAAACAACCTTTGTTGAAAACTCCTTTGAGGTGTGTTTTGTGAAGTCACTGATCATTTTATACCACAATAACAAAATTTTTTATTTTAAAAACAATCAACGTACGGAACACTAATTGTGTAAGTTCAACTTGCACTTGACCGGTTTTTTTTATTTTAAATTTCAAATCACACTAATTCCAAAACAGTTCAATTTAGACGTAAGGTATGTCAAATAATATCTAGAGGAGGGCTTTCCATTTAAAAAAAAATCAAGATGGCGTAATTTTTTCGAACTGACAGTTTTTATTGTCAACGTCAGCATGTGCGCCGTATAACACCCTATAACTTTTATTAAAACACTTTTTGTGATACACTGATTAATAAATGCTGTGAAATCATTATTCCATACATATGGGGCACCCTGTATATTAGTTTTTAGTGTTACCTATGATTATAAACGCATTTTATACAGGATGTTCAAAGAATATACGTTACTAGGATCATTTTAAGAATATACAAATCCTTCTACTTCTTTAAGGTGTTCATGTAAGAGGTTATTTAAACAACGTTTTTTTTTTTTTAAATATTTGTAGCTAAATGGAACCTATTATTTTTTAGTAAGAGCATCTTTTGTGTATTTTTCCACGCAGTGGCGCCAGCAGCGCGATCAGTCTTAGTCCAATAAAATAGTCTTAATAAAAAGTGAACAGTAAACATAAAACACAGTAGCGACACTCAAGAAAATTTTTAGGTCTTTTTTTATTACGCATGCGTCCCCTAGCATACCAACAACATGGTTATCAGGGCGGTCTGCCCCTGGAAAATCACTTATCATTTCTGGTAGGCTGAATTTAAACGCGGTCGTACAGACACAAATGATGTTGATCGCTCTGGACGCCCAAATGAGGTGATTACATCAAAAAAATCCATAAAATTGTTTAGGATGACCGTAAACTGAAATTGTGTAAGATAGCTGACACCCTAAGGATATCAAAAGAACGTGTTGGTCATATTTTGCACGAACATTTGGGCATGAGAAAGTTCTGTTCGAAATGGGTACCGCGTTTGCTTACAGTAGACCAAAAACAACAACCTGTTGATAATTCTGAGTGTTACTTGGACCTGGTTATAAAAAAGATTTTTTTCATGCGATAAGTGACAATGGACGGCAATCAGCTGAATGGACAATAGCCGGGGAAAACCGCCTGAAGCGACCAAAGACACAACAGTCGGCTGGGAAGGTTTTGGGCTCTGTATTTTGGGATGCGCATGGAATAATTTTCATGGATCATACTAAGAAGGGAAAAACCATCAATAACGAATATTATATAAAGTTATTGGTGCTCCAGGTAGTTCAGTCCTATTGTTGCTGGAGGATAGTTTTAACAGGTCACGTTTATACTTCATCGTGATTTTGGAGTTGATCTGATATGTATCTAAAGCTTTTAGAGCAGCATGAGTGTGAGAGAATATATATATTTCTTGGTTGCGGTAGTCTTATCTATATTCTCGTGAATATATGCTTGTATTGCGTGAAGTTCCGCCTGGAATGTTGTTGCACTTGTCCCTAATGGAATGCTAAAGCTCCACTTGGGCTTTTCTGTGTATATACCATCGTCTACTCCACTCGAAATCTTTGATCCGTCTGTGTAATAGACCAAACTCGTTACCTTCGTCGGAGTCTCTACCTTCATCCACAGATTTGGCTCGCCCCCAATTAAATACAGTTTTCAAAATTATACGTTATTTAAGCACATTGATGGCAGCGTAACGCTGGATGTTTAGGTTCTGCAAATTTGGTGAAAATAGATGAGAAATTAAATAAAGAAGGATAATGAAACATCCAACAAGAACATGCCCATGTCATATAGGCAAGATAAATACCCTAATAACTCTTAAAAATCAAGGGTATCTTAAAAAGAAAAGGAGAGGAAAACCAATATAATTCTATGGTCCTACCAATATCTCTATCTCTCGCCCATCAAATAGAATAGGATGAGGTAAATCGAAGGATTAAAAATCGTTTTCGTTGAGATCTGCGCAGCTTAGAAAATACCTAAAAAATGAATGGGAAAAGCTGGAAGCCGAATACTTCAATAAACTAATGAATAGGTTGACGAACACATTTGTAAAGCAGTAATTAAAAATAAAGGTCGTGAGAGTAAGATTTGATGTAAATATTTTTGAAGGGTATACTTATGACTAATTTTGCGGACATCACCTTAATGTAAAAGTAAACATTTATTTTCTGATAATAAAAATCTTGCTAAAGGAAAGTAATTCATTTCGTAATAATTGTTATATTCTGGGGCCTTATTATTACCACACTGTTTAGTAACGGACAATTTTGACTTTTAATTCAATAACATGAAATCACACGTCAGTTACTTACCATACAATATCATAAAAAACGTTTCAAGTAATTAAAAATTGTTTTCTTAACTTGATATCCTTTATTATATTGAAAACACTTGTATCAACCTAATTATTGCATAACCTAGTTTATAAAACAAAGAATAAAAATCTTAAAAATAAAAACGGAAAAGTATATATTGCTACAACAGTTCAACAAAACATATTAATTTACTGTAGTGATTGGTAAGTATTTTTAGAAAATTCTAAAAACGAAAATAATTGAAGCAAAATCATTTTAGGGAAATAAATTTTTTTTATAACAAACCGCGACAACATATACCAGGTGTACAAGTATGAAATGCGAATTTCAAACAACAGATGATGCACCAATGCAGTTTGTGCTATAAAGATTTGGCACTGCGCCATTTTGTTGTGTCATCAACAAGTGTCAAACGCGCACGAGTGATAAATTGGAAAAGTGTGTGCATAGTGTTGAGTTGTTTGTGTTCAATATGTCGAAATTTATACCGAACAAAGAGCATTCGCGGACAGCATTAATTTTTTGTCCTCATTTGAAGAAAACTGCTGTTGAATCATACCGATTACTTCCGAGAAGCTTATGGTGAACATGCTCCATCGCAAGATATGTGTGAACGACGGTTTCGACGTTTCAAAAGTGGTGACTTCCATGTTGCAGACAAGGAACGTGGAAAACCGCCAAAAAAATATGAAGATGTGGAATTGCAAGCATTGTTGGACGAAGATGATTCGCAAACACAAAAACAACTCGCCGAGCAATTGGGCGTTAGTCAACAAGCTGTTTCTAATCGGCTACGAGAGACGGAAAAGATTCAGAAGACCGGTAGATGGGTACCACGAGTTGAACGACAGGCAAATAGAAAAGCGCAAAAACACGTGTGACATTTTGCTCGCTCGGTACAAAAGGAAGTCGTTTTTGCATCGTATAGTTACAGGGGATGAAAAGTGGATTTATTTTGAGAATCCCAAGCGCAAAAAATCATGGATAGACCCAGGCGCACCATCCACATCGACCGCAAGACCGAATCGCTTTGGCAGAAAGACGATGCTCTGTGTTTGGTGGGAGCAGAGGGGCGTGGTCTATTATGAGCTGTTAAAACCTGGGGAAACGGTTAATACTAAACGTTACCAACAACAATCGATCTATTTCAACGGTTGGCTGCTTGAAAAAAAGGCCAGAATACCGAAAGAGGCAACACAAAGTCATTTTTCTTCATGACAATGCTCCATCACATAGGGCAAAACCAGCTCGCGGCACGTTGGAAGCATTCAGCTGAAAAGTTGTACCCCATGCGGCTTACTCACCAGACTTGGCTGCTTTCGATTGCATCGATGGGTTGCGCACTGGCTGAGCAGCGCTTTGGTTCGTACGAAGATGTGAAAAAATAGCTCGATGAATGGTTCGCAGCTAAAGAGGAAGATTTTTACTGGCGTGGTATTCACAAATTGCCCGAAAGATGGGAAAAATGTATAACAAGCGATGGAGCATAATTTGAATAAAGCACTTTTTATTATTCTTCCGAATTTAACATGTTTTTTTTAGAAAAAAAATCCGTATTTCATACTTGTACACCTGGTATGCTTGTTCTAAAACTATTCATACGATAGCATAGTTTTTATATTATTAAGTCATTAAATTGACCATGTGTTGTTTCGTATTCGCTTCCACTTCAAAATTAAACTGGTGTGAAAAGAAGAAAACCGATCAAGTGCAAGTTGGACTTGCGCAATTAGTGTTCCGTACCGTGATTGCTTTTAAAATAAAATAAAATCCTTACCTAGAGTAAGTTAATTAGGTCCCTGACATGTATACTTCAAAAGCAAACCCATTTGCTTCGTCAATACAACTTCAGCAGATTGTGGGAGTGGATGTAGCTCCTAAGACGATACGACGACGACTTAAAGAAGCAAAGTTACCAGCAAGAAGTCCGCGTAAGGTACCCTTGTTAAATAAAAGACACAGAAAGAAGCGATTAGAGTTCGCGAAGGAACATATTGAATGGCCTCTATTTAAATGGCGTAATATACTGTGGTCC
The DNA here is from genome assembly GCA_019049505.1 of Pachyrhynchus sulphureomaculatus. NCBI lineage: Eukaryota > Metazoa > Arthropoda > Insecta > Coleoptera > Curculionidae > Pachyrhynchus > Pachyrhynchus sulphureomaculatus. Next base: position 179,185,438 of record CM032456.1, on the reverse strand, counting down.
GTCGAAAGCAAAATTGCATTATTTGGAAATGTAGGCCGCAGAACATACGTTAGACGCCCTTTAGGAACCGCGTATCAGCCTCACTACACTATTAAGACAATTAAACATGGAGGTTCAAAAATAATGGTATGGGCATGTTTCTCCTACTTCGGAGTAGGGCCTATATTTTTGGATTAAAAACATAATGACCGCCAGTGTTTATCTTGAAATTTTACAGGACGTTATGTTGCCCTATGCAGAATATGAAATGCCACTTAAATGGGTTTTTATGCATGAAAATGACCCAAAACATAGCAGTCGATGATGTAAAGAATTCTGAGAAAAGAAAAAAATTAATGTCTTAAATTGGCCAGCTCAAAGCCCAGATCTGAACCCGATAAAAAATCTGTGGGGCGATATTAAAGATAGCGTAGCACGTGAAAAACCTAAGAATCAAGACAAGCTCTGGGCTGTAATCAGAGATTCTTGGAAAAGCATTCCTGTTTTTAGATGTCAAGATTTGGTTAACTCTATGCTGCGACGTTGTGAAGCTGTCATAGCCAATAAAGGGTTTACAATTAAGTATTAGGTGTGTCTGATGCTCATAAAAGAAAAATATTGTTAATTAGTTGTACGGTTTTTTTTAACAGTAATTTTAGTAAAACACCATAATTTTTAGAAATACAGTAATACCCCGCTTAGCGCGACCCCGTTACGCGCGGTTTCACTATAACGCGAATTTCAAATTTCGCGCTCATGTAGTCATTAACTTCTCTATGGTCGCGGGGGGATCCCCGCTTTCTCTGAATATTCTCTTTGAAGAATTGGGAATTCCCTGTCCTTCGACTTTGTTCTATGGGGATTTCCTCGTTCGTTTCGTGTGTTCATTTGTTCCGTAATGTTAGTTCGGTCGGCTGGCAGTTTTGTTTTAATATTTATTGGAGATACATACATACATAATTTAACCCTACGTTAAAAATGCCGCCTGTAAAGAAAAAAGAGCGTAAAAGCGTCACTTTGGAATTGAAGATGAAAGTGTTAAGAAGAATGGAAAATGGAGGCAAAGCAACAATTGTTGGGAGAGATTTTGGACTCTCAGAATCGACTGTGAGAACGATTTATAAAAATCGGGAAAAAATTAAAATCTCCAGCGAAGGTTCAACACCTATAAGTGCAACAAAACTTTCTCGTTCGAGATCATCTATCTTAGAAAGAATGGAGAAATTACTGTCAGTCTGGATCGAAGATTTGAATAAGAAGAACACACCACTAAGTCAAGATCTCATATGCACAAAAGCAAAATCTTTGTATGAGATGCTGAAAACAAAAGAAGGAGAAGGGAGTGCCACTCCGACTTTTGCTGCCAGCAGAGGCTGGTTCCATCGGTTCAAGCAGCGTTCTAATCTTCACAATATCCACATAACAGGCGAGGCGGCCAGCGCGGACATTCAAGCTGCAGCTGAGTTTCCAGACAAGTTTCAAGACTTCGTTAGACGAGAGAAAATTCCTGCTTGTCTCATCTTCAATGTTGATGAGACCGCACTTTACTGGAAAAAAATGCCATCTCGAACATTCATTTCTAAGGAAGAACGTCAAGCCAGTGGTTTCAAAGCTGCGAAAGATCGACTAACACTTCTGCTGGGTGGTAATGCCACTGGTGATTTCAAACTGAAACCTTTACTAGTGTACCATTCAGAAACACCCTGTGCAATGCGAGGCACAGACAAGACAAGTCTACCAGTTGTGTGGCGATCAAACAGAAAGGCGTGGGTTACACGGGAAATTTTTCAAGAATGGTATTCTAATAGTTTTTGCCCATCAGTCAAATCATACTGTGACAGAAATGGGCTTGAACCTAAAGTTATATTACTCTTAGACAATGCCCCAGGACATCCAACCTCACTTGATACGCCCAGAGACTTAAAAGTGTACGTAAAGTTCCTTCCACCAAACACTACGTCAATATTACAACCTATGGACCAGGGAGCAATAGCAAACTTCAAAGCTTATTACCATCGCCGCACTTTTAGCCAACTAATTCATGAAACTGACGGGGAAGGAAGACAGTCTATGCGAGAGTGGTGGAAGTCATACAACATTATGAAGTCTATTCACAACATAGAAGAGGCTTGGAAGGAAGTTAAAATGAGTTGTATGAATGGGGTGTGGCGTAATCTTTGGCCAGATGTAGTGGAAGCACCTAGAAGAATTGTCCAGATGCAGAGACAAGTGCTTGAAGACATTGCTGCAATGATTGAGGGGTCTGAACTTGAAGATGTCACGGTAGAAGATCTCGTAGAACTTGTAGCAACGCACGACGATCCTATTAGCAATGAAGATCTGATCGAGTTACAGAATAATCCTATCTACGATGAGGAAGAACAAGTAGAAGAGAAAGTTTTATCTTCAGGGGAAATACAAAATGCACTTTCAAAAATTTATTCAGGTTTGGACATATTGCAGAGTATAGACAATAATGATGACCGTGTCTTGACCGTGTGTCAAACAATTAAAAACAGTGTTGGGTGTTATGAACGTATTTTACAAGAACGTAAACAAAACGTTACCCAAAAGACAATAGATGTATTTTTCCGTAAAAAATAAGAGTATGTATTGCATAAAGTGTTCTTAGAATTAAAGTGATTGATTAAAATGATTTGTATTTTTTTGTATTAAATTTTGACTATGTTTAATCATAAACCTCGATATACGCGAATTTCAGTTAACGCGATTTTTTTCGGAACGTATCCCTCGCGTAAAGCGGGGTATTACTGTATGTCGTTTTTCTTTGATTTTAAGAATTTAATTAATTAGCCTTATATTACTTTGATGCATCTTAGGTGGACTTCAAAGTTACCATATTTATGTTTTAGTTGTTCTATTAAAAAAATTTAATAAATATGTTTTGATAAAAATTTAGTAAGCACTGCTATTATTTTGACCACAACTGTATAATAGTTATAGTTATCTACCTAATAGTAAATAAATGAATCTAGCTCAATCTAGAATCTAGTAATAAAAGTTTAAAATAAATATTTACTACCTAAATATTTATTTAATTATAAACAAATAAAATTATTTTTTTTTGTAATTTTGTTCCTGTACCGAGATATACTTTTTGTCTCGGTGCAGGAGGCACGCACGACCGTAATGTACTAAAAAGTATATTAAGAAAACCTCCACCATGTTGCCAAGGCACATAGTTTTCATAGTTTTTTTTTTTATACCGGATAAATTATTAAACGTAATACAATCGTGATAATATGATATATTTTTGAACTCGTGTTTTCACAAGGTTTCTTTTGTCACCTTAGTCTATGACCCGGTAATTTTTTTGTTCACTTCCCATTTCACCTCCCAAAACTGCGCCGAATTTCAACTTTCTACGTCAAATAGTTTCGGAGAAAATTGGATGTGACAGACAGATGGACACCGAAGTGATCCCATAAGTGTTCTGTACGGAACACTTTGCAAAACGTAATATATTATGTCATATTTACATGAACAATGAGAATTACTTTTTCTATTATTTCTAACGTTTGTAATTGGAAAAATCAATATCGCTATCAATTTTTAAAATCTAGCTCAAAGAGTACAGACATCCAGAAAATATCTTCCGCTATTAATGCAGTAAAAAAAGCATTTGAAATTACACAGTCTAAATATAGCAAGATTTTATCCTCTCTGGGGTATAACCAGGAGTATTGTCCTAAGTTTTAGACCTCAAAAAACTTGTGCTCTTTTGTTTATAAACAATTTAAATTTTCAAAAAAATAACTGTGGTTATATAAGTCGGATCGAGACAAAAAAAAAACAAACTCTTTGTAACGAAAATTTCCAACAAATCCTCATTGATTTTAAATCGCTCAAATGCGTACATAAACCACAAAACTGAAAAAGCAGGCAAAAACGTTTTTTTCATTTTATTGTACAGGTCGACTAAGTGAACCGATCGGCTTGAAATTTTCAGAAAATATTCCTCTTGTAGCAAAAATACCCTGAAGTTTTGGTACCAAAATATTGAACCCAGTAGGCACAATTGAATTTGTTATTTAAAATTTGACTTGCCCGCCATTTTACATGGTATGTTTCAGAAATAATGAGAATGATTAGTTTTTAAGTTTTTTATTGAATGTCTCTATAATTTAACATTGTCCCCTTCAAAGTATGCTCCTTGGGAATGGACACAGCGTCTCCAGTAACTCTGCCATTCCTGGTAACAATTCTGGAAGTCTTATTCCGTTAAGCTGTTTAGAACCTGCGTCGTGACTCTTTGGATGTTGTCTATTGTTATGTAGTGGTGACCTTTCAACTTCCGCATAAACATTGGAAAAAGAAAATAATCACGTGGAGCCATATCTGGACTGTAGAGTGAGTGTGGGAGTATTGGAACGTCCTTTTCTGCCAAAAATTCTCTAACCGACAATGAGGTGTCACTGGAGGCATTATCGTGATGCAAGATCCAAGAGTTGGCGAGGTCAGGTCGCACACGCAAAACCTCTTCGACACGCTTTCATCGGTTTTCGATCTGGACGGCCTTCCGGAGCGATGTTCATCTTCGACGTTTTCGCGGCCCTCTTTAAAAGCCTTGTACCATCTGAAAATTTGTGCTGAAGACGAAGCAGCATCTCCATATGCTGTTCTTAACATTTGAAGTGTCTCTGAAGCAGTTCTTTCCAGTGCAACACAAAATTTAATTGCATATCGCTGCTCGATATTTGCCTGCATTTTTCGTGTGACGCGATATTGGAACGCAACTGTAAAAAACTAACGATCACACCGCTAACATTACATGAGTGGACTGTACTTGTTCTGGTTGAGTACCTACGCCTTTCACACACATGTAGTCGTCTCCAGCCTGGTGCAGTGTTGCCATAGTGAGCGGAAAAAATTCATTCTCATTACTACATACCACGTATGCCATTTGATCCAAAATGGATCTTCTTTTTCAAAATGTAGGTCTCGACGCCAGCTTTCCAATGCCATAAAAATATGTTTTTTTAGAGTCATTTTAGCCATTTTTTTTACATTTATTTATTAATCAAATCGGTGATTAAAAAAAAAAATTGAAAATTTTTTATCACATGGTAGAAAATTGCGAGATCTTTATTTAAAAAAAAATCATTTTCGTTAACGTGGACCAAATGGCATAAAATGGCAGGAAATTCAAATTTTAAATAACAAATTCAATTGTGCTACTGGGTTCAATATTTCTGTACCAAAATTTCAGGGTATTTTTGTTATAATAAAAGGCATATTTTCTGAAAGTTTCAAACCGATCGGTTCACTTAACCAACCTGTACAATAAAATGAAAAAAAAAAAGTTTTTTTGCCCGTTTTTTCAATTCTGTAGGTTATGTATAGCCTGTCCCAAAATATAAGATCATGATTTTTAACCGTTTTAAGTGGGCAATATAAAAACTCTGACCTTTAGTTTATGATCGGTTGCAGAGTTCAGAGAGTTCATTAATGCAAATAAATAAAATTATGAGTGTTTTTGGAGATGTTTATTTATAGATGCATGTAATAACAAATGGATGAGAAGTACAAATATACAGTTTGAATGAATGGGGTTTACAAAAGGGGACATATTGTATAAATAAAAATATATTTTAACTTAAGCCTAATTCGGTTTCACTATCACTGTCATTAGCTGAGGTAATTATTAGTGGTTTTATATTATTTACATAAATATATAAATCTTCAACTTTAACAACGTGCTGAATGGAATTCTTCCAGCTTTCACAAGGTTTGTCATTTATAACTTTTTTACTAATTCAACCACTGACACGCTTAAAGTAGGAGAAACATTTTGTGCCCTTATTTTTGATTTCACTTGATGCCAAATATGTTCAATTGGATTAAGCACACAATAATACGGAGGAAACCGCACAAATGTGTACCATTTTCTCAGCCATACTATCACAAACATATTTCTTTTTCAATTTATAGTCTTTCAAAACTTCCAAAAGATTCCTTTTTTTATAACTAAAGCCAAAATAAATGTCATTTTTTAACATATATTCCTGTATTTCCGATTTGGTGTTGGCTGCATTAGGAACCTTATTTAGTAGGCGACTATGGTAACTTGCATTGTCCATAACTATAACACTCTGTTCGGGAACATTTGGCAAAAGGGAATTTGGAAACCAATTTTCAAAAAGTTCTGTGGTCTTCATGATAGTCCAAACTAGAATATTTTATATTATTTGCAGATAATAGTAGACAATTTGAAACCCAGTCCTTTTCAGATCCAGCATGCAAAATGGTTATTCGTGTACCTTTATTTGAAGGTGCGTTAGTCTGACATTTTGTACTGCGGTCAACCCACCCTTTTTGCACAGTGTCATGGGTATCGAACCATGTTTCGTCAAGGTAAATTATTGGCCAATTCTCTGATCGAAATTTTTTAATTTCTTGTAAATAAGTATATCGCAAGATTCGTAATCTTTGTGACTCCATCACTACGTGCCTTTTGTTGATTTTTCGGAACGTGAATCACATTCTTTATAGAATTCGGTGAAGGGTTGATCGGCCACAATGTATATTGGTCCCGTCCTGCAGCAGTCTTAATTTTATTTTTGTATAGTGTCGGCATCAATTGCTCTTCATACATAGAATATATTTTTCTCCTGATGACGTGTTTTTCACAATCGTCTACATGATGCATTTGAAAATCTTTCCGTTTTTTCCTGTTCCTGAGTGATGGTTTTCCTACAATACCCTTAATCGTAGAAATTGGGGTTTTTGCTAGTTCACTGGCTCCTTGCAAAGCACTTTGTTTATTCAAATTTCTTTTTACCAAACTGGCGTAAGCATTTTTCACTATTTGTTTAGCGTCAAGTGATAAACGTTTTCTCTTGCGATAGCCACTATTGCAATTTTCCTACGGACGCCACATAATTAAGTAAGTAAAACTAAAAATAAAAATAATAAAAAGTATCTTTCGAATCTTAATGGGGATCTGTGGTCATTAGGCCTAGATTGTCAAATACTTAAAGAGCTCTAAACCCGGTTGCCAGGTAGTAAATATATTGGTAAAAATAGATCCAATATGATTGCAGGTGCAAGTAAGGGCGGTATACAAAGCATGTAAAATAAAAATACGTTTATCGTAATACCTGGCAACTATGCACAAAACCCTAATAGGGTCGTTTATTGCCCCATTGAAAAAGCAAAAAGGGGGACCTTATAACTTGGGATTTACTATATCTGAGTGACTTAAAACCAACGAGGAGGAGGTTGGAAATTTCATTACAAAGAGTTTGTTTTTTTTTGTCCCGATCCGATTTATATAACCGGAATTATTCACATTTTAAACCGAAAAAAGGCGTTTTAAAAATTTAAATTGTTTATAAACAAAAGAGTACAAGTTTTTCGATATCCAAAACTCAGGACAATATTCCTCGTGCTTCCCCAGAGAGGATAAAATCATAATATTGCTGTATGTAAACTATGCTATCACATCATTAGTTTGACCTTTTTTTACTGCACTATACCTATTCCAGCCATAAATGTTATAATATTTGAAAAAAACTAGGTGATTAAATTTTATATATGACTAGATCATACTGTACAAGACATAAATAGACATAATAATATTTCTTAAAGTAATTCTAAAGTATTTAGAGCAATATATCAAATTTTTATTTGGCATCGTTAAATATTAATTAAAAAAAAATCGAAAGTCTGTTTCTATTCACTACACTAAATTAAATATAACACATTGAATCTGTGAGGTAGCAACATTTTTACTACTTCATGCAAAAAAATAAACAAAAATAAAAATAATCAACCATTCAACCACAAAAAATAACTGATAATATTCGTATTATCCGGCCTACCTTTTGGTTGAATCGGTTTTAAAGGCGGATTAGAAGTAGTGGATGGTTTTTCACCAGAAGTAGTACTAGTAGTAGTAGTTGTAGTAGTCGCCGTAGCTTTTAAAAAAAAGAAAATATATGTCACTGATCTATTACTATTACATATCATACTACATATTTACACAACATTATGAGCACATAATAATAATTTTAGAAAATATCTATTTCATGAATTAAGAGTTCTCGAGATGAACGATTGTTTTAACCGCGCCTATACTGTCGGATTAAAACGATAAACTGAATATTAGATTACAAGGTTATTAAATTTAAATTACTACCACTTCTTATTCGAAAAAACAATGTCTCACCATATTGACCACTGTAAAATTTTTTTATAGTATATTAATTTTAAAGAAAGTGAAAAAGTATCTATCTTTTTGCCCCACAATAGATGTTTACGGTTACCTCAAATGGTTTTACGAGGGTTACCTTTTAAGTTTTTATAAAAAAATTTTTGTAGAAAATAATTGTTTTTCTCAAAATATTCGCCTTTACGATGCACTTTTGCACGCGTTAGAACCAATTCTTGAAACATTTCTTCCGCTCTGAAGTTAGTAATAACTCAAAAACATGGTTTTAGAAAGATTCAACAGCTTCCTGAGGTGATGAAAATCGCTCTCCACGCATTTTTTTGACATCCGGGAACAAAAAGAAGTCGTTAGGTGACAAATCAGGTGAATACGGGCAATGACACATTAATTCGATGTTTTTCTCCGTCAAATAACCAACTGTTTGACTTGCTGTGTAAGAGCTGCCACTGTCATATACCATTCAGCATTAACTGTCCTTCGATTCTCTAAGCAATGGTTGTAATGTGTCCAGTACATGTGCAAAGAAACAAGCCATCATTTTCTTGGAAGTGCTTCGCGAACGAACCACTTTTGTTGGATTCAGTTCACCTTGGAACACCCAAACAGTTAATTATTGCTTAGTTTCCGACTCGTACGAATACAAGGTGTCCCAGTATCTGTTTTATTAATTTTGTAACAACAATCAAAAATAACTTTGTTTAGTAAAGTAACTTATTATTTGTTTGAATAAAGCTTACTGTTATAATTATTACTATATATTGCATACCCGTGTACTCATGTATGTTTGTTTCTACTTAAAATAACCCAAAGGATGTAGTCATCTACTCTAGGGACACTTGCAATGTTTAACTCAATTTATAACTCTTGTTTCCAAATACCCTGTTCTGATCATTACCCTAACTGACCCTAATACAGACATTTAGGCACGGAGTAGATTAGAATGAAAAAAATAAACAAATTTATAATTATTGGTAATTAGAGCGCGTACGGCGAAACTCGAAAACTATTTAGAACAGTGAATTGAAAAGGGCATCAACATCGACGGCACTAGACTGAGTCACCTTAGGTTTGCAGACGAGACAGTCGTGATAGCTAATAACACCAATGAGCTACAGGAAATATTAAACCAGCTGAATGTAGAATCTGCATGATTCTGTCTTAAAATGAATTAAAAAAAAACTAAGTTAATGACCCCTGAAGATACCAACATACAGGTAGGAAATAACTCCAAAGAACACGTCGACGAGTATATCTACTTACGTCACACTATTAAGATCGGAAAGGAGAACCAGCATGCAGAAATTACCAAGCGAATGATGCTAGCATGGACAGCTTTTAGAAAACTAGGACATATGTTAAAAAATACTACAATACCCATAAAACCAATACTGGTGTCCTACCTGTCAACACATATGAACTGGAAACGATGTGCCTCACTAAAGCATTTGCTAAAAAGCTCGTAACTTCACAAAGAGCTACAGAAATAGGCATGCTTGGTATCTCCCTTAGAGATAGAATTCATAACGAGCAGATAAGGAGACGAACTAAAGTCGATGACATAGCTCTGGAGGCGGGAGGATGAAGTGGCAATCGGGTCATGTGACTAGATCATCCCGAGACAGATGGTTATAAAGGATCACCGTATGGAGACCTAGAGAAACAGGAAGGGGCGTGGGACGGCCACAGAAACGATGGGTCGATGATATAAGAATAGTAGCAGGCAAGTAGTGGTTAAAGGTGGAAGCATGGATGAAATTAGAAGAGACCTACGTCCAGGAGTGGGCAAACTTGGGTTGAAAGAATTGAAAAAAAAAAAATTCCCTATCACATGATACAAACCATGACGCATTATTATTAATAAATTGTTTAGCGGCCTCCATTATTAATTGTTTGGCATCTCCGAGATATATGTTTTATTACTTTTAAAACATTTGTAAAACGGCCCAGGACGTGTACCTTACCGGGCGTTTTACGGTGACAAGTCTGTGTCAGAATTTGAGGGGGGGGGGGCGGAAACCGTTTACGATAAACAGCACAAATATGTATCTGAATGCGTCTGAAAATTCGATTTAAGAATACCAACAAATTTCGTTGTTTTTAATATTTTCAGTGATTTTTATATTTCAAGGATTTAATAGCACGTCTTCATCTCTAATTTCAGTTCTTTAAAGATTCAAAAAAGTTAAAAACGGTCAAAAATATAAGTAGATAGCTTTTCCAAACATGCATGGCGAAAATTCTGCCCCCTGCATGCAATAAGGTACCATTTTCCTAAATGGACAATTTTTGGTACCAAATAATATAGAAAATACCTCTATGGTCGTAAAAAGCAAGCATAGTTTAACGTAGCCTTGATAATACGAGAGCTACCTCGTTGTTTTTACAAAAACAATGAAAGAAAAAAATTTTTTTGGTATAAATCTATTTATTATTTCTCAAAATATTCGCCTTTTAAGTTTTATACACTTTTGCACGCGTTCGAACTAATTCTCGAAACATTTTTTCCACTCTGAAGTTGGTACCTCAAAAACATGCTATTGGAAGGTTCAACAGCTTCTTGAGGTGATGAAAATCGCTGTCCACGCTTTTTTTTTGACGTTCAGGAACAAAAAAAGTCGTGAAGCGATAAATCTGGTGAATACGGGTAATGAGACATTAATTCGATGTTTTTCTCCGTCAATAAAATCGATTGTTTGACGTGCTGTGTGAGAACTGACTTTATCATGATGAAGAATGATGCATTTTCAGTTGTTTTTCCTGATTTCATCAATGACTTCTGCAAATAAATTGTTGAATGGTTTCAACATTACATTTACTGTTTTTCAGTCCTCTAAAGCAATGGTTCCAACAAGTTCAGTATAACCAAAGAAAGAAGTGATCATTTTCACGAAAGTTCTTCGTGAACGAACCACTTTTGTTGGATTCGGTTCATCTTGGAACACCCAACAGTTAATTGTTGCTTAGTTTCCGGCTCGTACGAATATATCCAAGTTTCGTCTCCTGTTACGATGTTGTGTGTGTGATGTATTTTATATGACCTCGGTCGAATTTTTTGAGCGTTTCCTTACACCAATTGACACAAATCTGTTTTTGAGTTTCGGTCAAATTATGCGAGAACAGATCTTTTTCACAGCTAAATGTTCCCGCAAAATAAAATGTACTGCGGTCTTCAATATGCCCATGGATGCCTCTATTACACGGTAATTTACATGATGATCCTCATCGATCACGTTGCGCACAGCATTGATGTTTTTTGGAACAACGACCGATTTTGGCCGACCTTCCCGAAATTCATCGTTGACGGAAGCACGACCATGACGAAATTCTGCAAATCAATTGTAAACAGTCTTTTCTGATGGTGATTCATTACCAAAAGTTAAACGAAGCGATTCGAGGCATTGTTGTTGTGTTAGGCCTTTACTAAAATCGTAAAAAATCATCCAACGAAAACCTCCATGTGAAATTTTCATTTGTTCACACAACTGTTTGTTTTTAAACGCTCACTATAAACAAACTACTCGGCCAATTTCTGAGCTGCCACTGTTTTAACAATAATAAATGTCAAATTTTACAACAATTGTAATGTCACATCTCAATAGCGCCATCTAGTGTTCGTTTGTAAAAACTTAAAAGGCGACCCTCGTATTGGGATTTTACCTATTCAATACATCTCGCGGCTTTTTCAGGAATTAAACCTAAGGTGCATTTTTAAATCTGTCGTAAGCGTCTGTGTAAATTAATATTACAAGTTTTCTTAACACTGAATACAGAAAATTTTGCTTTTTGTGAAAAATAAAAAAAAAAAAAAAAGACTTTTATGCTGGGTTTAGAATGGTGAAAGTCGCCTGTAAAAGGATTTAAATGTTTTTAAATATTATTAATGCATTTGGGCCAGTGGTAATAGTTGACAGACTGAAAGTGTGGAAAAGAGTTCTCCGAATTGAACGAAAAATCCCAATTGATGCTAAAGTTTGTTCTAAACATTTTCAAAAACAAGATTACATCTTCCAGGTAAGTAAAATTATTTGTTCTTGAACAGTTATTTGATTTATAGGTTAAAATCTTACCGGTAACAATACAAAAGAATTGCGAGGATATGTTCGCATTTTTCACCTTCACCGGCATTACAAGAGCATTTCATGCATAAAATTTACCGTTTTACTGTTGAATGTTCCATTTATCTCGAAACACTACTGTTCTCAATAGGCACGACGACTAGCATAAAATTGGCCGTTTTTAAACTAATTTTGAATTTCACGCCAAAACGCTCGCAGGTGTCATAGCGTCTGCTCGTGACGTCACGCCTTTGTAAACTCCATGTCAACAACAGTGAAGTATACAGTGTCTATACAATTATTTTGTGTGTTTAACATGAATTCTAAATACTATGTGTGCGGGCCCTCAGTGTAAAAATACACTGATAAAAACTCCTAACAAGTTATTTGTTTACGTTCCAAACAAAACTAACTCTTGCCCGGCGAGACCCAGCAATTATTTCTCCTAATTTTTCAATTTATTTCTGTGGAGACCATTTTGATGTAAGTTTTAATTTAATATTTTATTATTATAAATGAGGTGTGTCGTAATAATCTCGTTTGAGAAATTGTTAATTATCTAAATAATACCTTTAGATAAGTCACATTACTATTGAGGTTAGGTTTTATTTCTTTAATGATATCATCCACTACTGTTTATTTAATGGATACTTTATTCTTGTTCCAGTTGCCAAATGATATGGAGAATTACATTCAGTATGTATCCACATTTTGGTAACGATCATAACATAACCTAAAACTAATAAAACCATGACGTAGAAATAAAGTGCAGTTTTTATGGGTTTTTGAGTATTAAATTGTAGTTTTAATACAGATTACTTATATACTTTCATAGAAGTATTGATACTTCTAAATTCTGCCGAGCAAAAATCTTTGTTTGACACAAGAAACTCTCCAAGCATCAACAAATCAATTCTAGATAAATTAAAGCTATTTGCCTTGCTGCCATCGCTAACGTTTCTTGGTTCTAGTTTTTGTAACACAAAACTAGGCAACTCGATAGTTTAAAACCACAAATTAATTGATACGCAAAATAATGTTTACTTAGGCGTGACGTCACTCGCTCTGACTGGTGTTCCACATAACATGGCGAATTGCTGTATTTTGCATTTTTATTTTGACAAAAATAATATTAATCTCACTTTTAATATTAAAATAAGAACATTTTTTAGAAACTTTTTAATCTATTTCATCTAAGTCATAATTTCGGTGATTGATTTTTACTGTCATCACGCCTATTGGGCCGTAGATACGAGGCATGTTTTTTAAGTAAGTACCGTTTTGCGATTCCGCCGCCGCAGCGATACGGTCGGCGTTCCGCGCATGCGCGCTGGTAACCTACATCTCATGTCTACGCACTGACGCCATTACAGTCTGATTCTTCATTGTATACGTTGTTTACCGAGTGTTTAAGATGCCTCCGACAATCGTGAGTCCCGCCGATTGTGAAGTACGGGCTGTTATACGATTTCTTAGTGCTAAAGGCGTAAAACCGATCGATATTCATCGTGAGATCTGTGAAGTTTACGGACAAAACATTATGAGTGATGGAATGGTAAGGAAATGGGTGAGAGCATTTAAAGATGGCCGCACAAATGTGCATGATGAAGAACGGAGTGGGCGTCCTTCGGTCGTTAATGAAGATTTGGTGCAGAAAGTGGACGAAAAGGTGAGAGAAAACAGACGCTTTACAATTTCATCATTGTGCGACTGCTTTCCTCAATATTCTCGTAGTGTTTTGTATCGCATTGTGACCGAGAACTTGAATTACCGGAAATTGTGTTCACGTTGGGTTCCAAAAATGTTGACGGATTTGCACAAAACCCAACGTTTAGGCAGTGCATTGACTTTCCTTGAGCGGTACCACAATGAAGGTGAACATTTTTTAGACCAAATTGTTACTGGTGACGAAACATGGGTGGCCTACGTCACACCAGAATCGAAACAACAATCCATGGAATGGCGACATTCATCATCACCCAAAAAAGTGAAGTTTAAGCAAACAATTTCTGCCCGCAAAATCATGTGCACAGTTTTTTGGGACAGAAAAGGAGTATTGCTAGTGGAGTTTCTGCCTCGTAATGAGACAATCAATGCAGCGCCTTATTGTGAGACATTGAACAATCTGCGTCGTGCAATCCAGAACAAAAGACGTGGCAAGTTGAGTAAGGGTATCGTTTTGCTGCATGACAATGCCCGTCCACATGTGGCTAATCGGACCAAAGATCTCATCAAATCTTTTAAATGGGAAACTCTAGATCATCCTCCATACAGCCCTGATCTGGCGCCCAGCGACTACCATTTGTTCCTGCACTTGAAGAAGCACCTGGGTGGTCAGCGTCTTCAAGACGATAACGAAGTCAAAACATTTGTGATACAGTGGTTAACAAGTCAGGCGGCAGAATTTTATGAGGAGGGTATTCAAAAACTGGTGCCACGTTATGACAAGTGCCTCAATATTCACGGAAATTATGTAGAAAAGTAGATTAAGGTACAGGCTTTCATGTAAAAATAAAATTATAGCGATATCTTTGCACGTCTTTTTTTAATTCCAAAACGGTACTTACTTAAAAAACATGCCTCGTATATATGCTGCTTGAATTTTCGTTATGTTGGGCGCGACAGTTTTGTCATCTATTATTCCACACCCAAGGAAAAGATTTGATTTTAAAAGTTTTTCACCGAGTGTCAAATTCTTTTGTGCAGGATCTGTACCGGCCATTTGCAAATATTGCCATATTTTTGAAAAATACTATTACACTCCCTATGCTTCACACGTTACAAATTTAAATCTGCACCCATTTCAATAATAATCATGGTAGGCTCCTTCCACAGGTAAGATCTCAATATGTACAATGTAAAATTCTATCTATTTTGGGAACAACCTTGATTTGAAACGCCATTTAATAAATAATCAATAGAACGGTCAATTTTTATAGTGTCTTTTTTAAAGCGTGACAGGTTATGTGTACTTTATCTTTCTAATACTTTGAAGATAGTAAAATCATACAAGATGAGATGCATACTTGTGCTTAAAATATCGGCCTGTATTTATTGATATTCCCCCTAACAATTTAATAAGCAAGTAGTAAGTTAATATGTAAGTCCATTAAATCTGCTACTGCTTAATTAATTACGGCGTGACGAAATTATTTTTATTTCCATAATTTTTTTTTTTTCGCGGCAGCAGTGAAATGTTTTAATGAGGTCGTTATTTTACCCGAAAAAATTATCAAATTGTCGTGTCAACAATTCAGCGACGAACAAATATTCGCGTTGTTATGACGATACATTATAAAATAAAAATCTCATTTTCTCAGGATATTATTTTATCTGGATGCTTAGCTTTAAATTATCACCTATTCTGTACTACTGTAGTTCTGAACAATACAAACGTAAAAAATTAAATAATAGTAAAATGGCCCGAATTTATAATTAGTGCAACAAGAAAAATGTTAATCCATTAATAATCTGATGATAGAATATTTGATAATAAAGTGGCATTAATTTGGTGTGCTATTAGATCACTTTTTGTTAGTCATATTACCAACATATCTCACCAGTTAATTGTGGCGTTGTGTAAGAGTTTCCAGGCCATCCAATTTGATAATAATTTTAAATTTTAAAATAAAAAATAACTTACTGTGTCCAGTAGTTCCGGCCACCTCCAAAGCGGTGCCAGGTTTGACGTTGAGATTCTTAACTTCGAGCGCTGCCCTCTTCTGCTGATGCGCCGCCCTTTGCATGCGCAACTGTTGCTCCATTTTTTCTTTAATTTCTTCAGGTGTAGCTTTGTTGGTTACAGTGACTTTGCTGGGCTCAATTGTCTCCGCTGGAACTTGGATTGAGGGTCGCGGGGGAGGTAAGTTACCGGTCCGACTCCTAGTTACAACTTGTTGATTAGCCTTTTCATACCTACATAAACACACGCGACACAAGCAGTTAGTAAGGGAAAATACATGCAAAAACTAGGAGTTAAAGCGAAATAAACTGACCTTAAGAGATTGTTCCAAGAAAATGTTCATTTAGAAAAAAAATCTTCTTTGAGTAGCTAAATATATCAGAATGCACAGCGGTCGAGGACCATTATAAATTTTAAGCCAAATGAAATAGGTAAAGTTTAAGAACAAGAACAAATTGAAAGGAAGAATGTGTCTTCAAATGCTGGAAAATGGCGATCTTCGTTCATTATTTATATTTAACTAAGCAAGGCAGTCCAGTTTTTAATTTTTTTTTGATTATGCTTTTTCAATTATTAGTTATCTCTCGAAGTGCCATATCTGATACGGACATAGGCGACCCTCTCAGCTTTGCCTGTAGTTCGTACCTTTTTTAAATGTTTCACAGACAAAGGGGGCCTACAGTTTAATGCCCGTTCCGAACGGCCAAAATGAGAGGGCTTTACTAAGCATGATACTACGGCTGGTTTGCCATTGCCTTCCCGAGAGAAAAACGTTGTAATCAATTTTTTTTCTTTTTTTATTTTATTTCCCGAGCCTGTAAAAAATTTACACAAAGTTCTAAGGATCTTTCATATGAATGCAATTTTTTCGGAAAATTAATACGGCCGAAACCACATGGTTTCTACAGAGCAGAACATTTGTTCAGCGGACACTCCACCTAAGGGAAACGCAAGATCAGCCTTGACGCCTTATCCGATTACGACGCGGCTGACGCTCCCTTACAAGTTGTTTAGACATTATTGCAAGTAGATTTAGGTATTGTAGTAGATGTCATAAGTTGCGACAAGTCTTTACTTGTAAGTGAATTTTCCGCTGAAAAAATATATACTGCTGTGGGGAAATCATACAATCAAAATTCCTCTCAGACGAAGGGAGGCTCGACTAGTACGGAGAAACTTTAGACTCCATGTTGAGTCCTAATAAGTATATTGCCATATTGCCCGGTTGCAACACGGCTTTTCACGCTCTATATATAGGACCAATTCAATATTTATCGCCGCCGATACATTAGTGGCACTATTGTGTTAAGTACCATAATATCTAAAGTAGAGCATAAAAAAATATTCTACGATTAACATTGATTATCATGATCTTGGGACTTTCTCTTAGTAGAAGTGTGAAAATTGCCACAACAAAGCTTACTAAACCTTAAGTTTTTTAGATTGGTAAAAAGTCAACAAACAGAAGACAAATATCTTAAATATTTAATACTTCTATCGGGTAATCGTTAAGAAAACAGCCCCTCCCAGAGGGGATGAGAGTGAGTGAAGGTGGTAGGGGAGGATGTCCCCTCTACGAACTACCATAAATTTTGTGGCGGTCACCCGCCATTAAAACAAAATGTACTCTTACAGTAATGGTTAAACAACATCCCCAGCCCCAGAGAACATGGGGTGGGTGGAGGTGGTAAGGGTAGATGTCCTCTCTACGAACCCACCATAGATTTTGCGGCGGTCATCCCTCATAAAAAAAGATGTGTCTCTACAGACATTGTGTAAAAATATGTATGTTTTACAATTTATACGTGACCTGTTAGCGAGATCCACCTTGACCACCTCCACTCACTCCGCACCCTCACAGAAGGGGACATTCTCTCCTACCATCTTCCACCCCTGCTGGGAGTGGGATTTATATAAGACATGTTAGCCTGTTATTTATTGCAATATTTAAAGACAAAACTTGGCCAATTATTCACTCACAGGGACTTCTATTCGCTAGCATGTGGTTTGTTGAGAGTGTGGTACATACATTATGGTAAACCGAGAAATGTTATATTTAAAGTGTCTGGGCAACACAGTTAAAGTGATCAATAAAAAAAAAACGACGGAGAATTAGGCGCACGTACAAGGATTCTGCACTGACGGGTAGCTGGTTCAGGTTAGTTTAGGTTAGTTCGGGTTAGTTTGTTAGTTCGGGTTAGGTCAGGTTCGAATCGCCCTTGACCATCTCCACCCACTCCCCACTTCCTCTGGGGGTGAGGGTGTTTTTAAATCATGACAGTAAGCTTAATTTTTACTCCAAATATCCCATGTTTATGAGGGTGCATCTTTTTATGGGGGATGACTGCCGCAAAATTTGTGGTGGTTCTTATAGGGCACATCCTCCCCCACTACCTTCACCCACCCCTCAACCCCTCCGGGAGGTGGGGCTGTTTTCTTAACCGTTACCCTTCTATTGTCATATCAAATAGTAAAGCACGGTTTGAAAAATATATTTTATTAGTTGTTAAAAAAAAATAGCTTCTTTATGTGACTATTGTCTCCATAGAATTATTAAAACTATCGTATGTATTTTTCTTTTAACATTCACCTAGATACTTCTTCTTATGATCAATCATATATCTTGTGCATTCATAAATAGCCGAGTAAGATGGGCCATCTGAATTAAAATGTTAAACTTGTCCATCTTGCATGGGGACATACCAGCACAAGCAAACCCGAATTCTGATCACAAGAATAAGCAACTAAGTGGGACTTTAAGAGAAATGTCAAGTTTGATATTACAAGTTGTAGATAAAAAGCACAACAAAAATATGCTTACTTTTCTCCGTACTGTTTAATTTCCCAAAGTTCCAGTTTCTCTTCATCAATCCATTCTTCAGTAACTTGAGGATCCATTGACTGCGGCGATTCTGGTCGTTTTCTTTTTCGCAATCCACTTCTAATAGAAGTAACTTCCCTTACAGTTTTAGGAAGTTCTAAAGGAATCACAACTTTTCTTCTCAAATACTGCGTTTTTTCCAAAAATTGCCCGATATGTCTGTGTTTTAGTAATTCCAAAGAAAGGATTTCTGTGTCAGTAGTTATTTGATGTTTACCTTCCGCGTTTGGGGGTTTAGTTTGCATGTCATCCCAACGGAGCGTTGCCCATAAAATTCTTAGTTGTAATGCTGCTGCAGCTAAAGACTTTAAGTTGACAGTTCGGTAAGTCCAACATGTCTTGAATAAAGGTCTAGCGCATGGGTATGGCCAGACAGAATTGTTTTGTTTGGCAAGCATATTATAGCCAGCTGTTTGAATTCTACCAGCGTTCCGTGCTAATTTTCTTACATCATGTTGCGGTAAAACTAAAATAGAATGGACTCCTTTTCTGGCTTGGAAGGTAGAACAAGCTGGATATTTTACTACTTGGCGTTTCTTACGTCTCAGATCTATCTGATTTGGTATTTTCTTAAGGAAGATTTTTCCTTCCGTGGAAGTCGTCGAGTAAACTCGTTCACTGCCATCTTCAGCATGTTCTGTTTTAACTAGTTTTTCTTCGCGTTTAATTCCTATTTTGTAACCGCAGAATCTTCTATTCTGCTGTGCTGTATAAATGGTAGTTTGAGAATTTAAAGTCTGAACTGTCTGGCCAGCACCACTGGCAGACTTTAATGTCACAGAATTTGACGTATTTTGAGTAGCTGACATTGTTTTTATTCTTCCATCAGAAGATCTAGTAGTGGTAACTGAAGTTGTTGTAGTAGTTATAATTCGAGTAACATCCGATTTAGATCCGAGTATCATTTCTTTAATAGCATCAGGAGACATGTTCTTCATATCAACATCAACTTTCTCCTCTTCTGCCTTTTCCCCTTTTAACTTTTTTTTAATTGGTGGAGGTGTACAAGTAACATCAATTTCCATTGGTTCATCCTTGAGCTCAGAATTTTCCTCTTTTGCTTCAACTTTGATGTATTTTTCTTCTTTTATTTCATCTTTTACTTCCCGTTTCATCTCTTCACATTTCATTTGTCTCGTTTTTTCCGCTTCCTTTGCGGGAATATACACATTTTGCTTAGATTCATCTTCCGCACTCTCGGCTGTTAAAACAGCATTAACTAAATCTTTACAAAGACTGGCTTGGGTTGGTTTATTCTCCTCTTCATTTTCCTTATTTATAGTAGATACAGCGGAGGCTCCTAACTGAGGAGCTTTTAATGTTTGTTCTAATATGGAAGGCTTTTTACCAGGCGTTATTAGTTTATTAGTTACCTGATTAGTTAAATTTGCCTTTAGAGGATTGGGACTATTTGAAGCAACATTGGCTTTACGAAGCAGTGTTAACAAATCCCTTCGAATTTTAACTCTTTGTATACATAAAGGGGAATAACAGGTATTTTCAAGCTGACTGCTGCTGGCAGAATTACATCCTTTAGCATAACATTGAAAATCTTTGGCAACTTTTGAAATAGATGAATATTGAGTTCTTAGATTGTTGATTCTCTTGGCTATATTGTTGATAATTTCCCGATTTACGACTGGTGTTCCAGGGTTTGATACCGCTACTTTTCCAGACAACATGTTATTTAACTGTTTTTCAATACCTTCAGCATGTCCTTCTTCTTCACCCTCAACTTCAACATGTTCCTCTTCTTTCTGCTGTTGCGGATCACCTGTTTTGGTTTGAGCTATTTTCCTTTCTTCTAGAATTTTTAATTGTAAACGTCTCGCAAGTAATTCGTCTAAAACACCTTTTTTGGCTACTTTGGGATATAATAAACGACCAGGTGTTGTTAAAGCTTTTGATACATCGATTTCCTCAAACTGATTTACAATATCGACTATTTCAATATTTTTTAGAACTTCCGGGAAAGTCTCTTCAATTTTCTTATCAGTTTCACTGATTTCTTTGTTTTCATCACTATCTGTTTTGTTTTCATTTTTAAGTTTGTTCATTAAAAACCTGTACATATTTGGACTTAAAGACACAATTTTCTTCTGACCTGCTTTATCTGTAATTTGAAGCATGAATCTTTGTGGATCACCGGATAATCCGAGTGTTCTAGAATCTATATGTTTAATGTTCCTGGGTGTTCTAATCCACAACCAACCCCATCTTCCGTGTATTCTGTATTCTTCACCTTTTTGTTTCCATAGTTGGTGTTTAAAGGTCATTGTGTATTTTACGTAAGTGCTTAAAATTAGTCTATTTCGCTCTTCCTCTTCTTCACGCTCCTTTTTCTCTCTTTTTTCAATCTTCTTTCTTTCTTCTCTTTCTTGTGCTGTAATTCTAGATAATTTGACATGACCAAGCTGATCATGCCAAACGTTTGCAAAGCAGACAGGCTTAATGCAAGCCTGTAAAACTATTAAAGCTTTAGCAAAATCTTTAGGTGTTTGGCAGCTTCCAACTATATTTAACCAATGTTTTCTAACCAAATGCCAATTTGGATGCATAAAAGGAGAAGGAATAACTTGCTCTAATTGAAGAATGGTATGTCTAAGAGTGTTCATTAGAAGTACTCTTGAACCATTGGTACCCCCCACCCACTTAAACTCTGATGCTGGTGTGAGTGAGAATTTATGTGACAAGTGTCGCTTTTTGTCCCTTTCTTCATTTCTCTGTGGTTTATTTAAAGCTATTACATTTGTAGTAAACTGATTAACGTAACTTTTAAAAGTATTTTCCATTCCAAATTTATATAAATATGTGCCATTGGCAATTTGGTTAGATCTTAACCTGGTTATGCGGGATTCATCTTTTTCATCTTCCTTGCCGCCAAAAGACATCGTCTTTCTTTTTAGATCTTCTACATTGAAAGTACGCGGAGTAAGAGAGCCCGTTTTAGATCTTGTCAATATATCTTTATTTTTATCCTCTTCTTCTCCTTGATTATCTGCCTCCTTGGAAGACTTTGTAGTAGTTACTGCAGATGTAGTTGTAGTAGTTGTCGTTGTGGTCGATATTTGAGTAACCTGATTCTCGGTAGTAACTTCTGTTGTTTCAACAGTAGTGCATACAGTTTCGCTGTGAACTACTGCAGGAATCTCGACAGCTTCCTCATGCATTTTAGCAACCATATCTTCAGCATTTTGACGATCTCTTTCTTTTCTTTCTTCTTCTAAACGTTCTTCGCGTTCCTTAATAATTTTAAGAATAGCTGCATTTTCCGCATCCAAATAAGTCTTTTTGCCTCCTTTCAATTGATTAGTCAATTTTTCGGTAAGTTCCATTTGTCTAATTATTTCTTCTTTATAATCTTGAAGCTCTCGATTTAACTGAGCCTCCATATCATCTTTGTCGAGACACAGCAACAATTCTTGAAATTGAAGTGGTGTTGTATAGTACCAGATCTCGCCATCTCGACCTTCTCTGTTGGAAATAGAAATAAAAAAAATAGTTACATTCATAATAACAACATATGTTGGTAACATCCTTTAAATAAAGAATATTATCAGTAATCGCTAACAGAAAATAACCGGTCAAGTGCAAATTGGAATTGCGCAATTAGGGTTCCGTATGGTAATTGCTTTTAAAATAAAAATTTTTGTTAAGTAGGTATAAAATGATCAATGGCTTCACAAAACATACCGCAAATGAGTTTTCAACAAAGTTTTTTTCCCATCTTTACTGAAAACTGATGACCTTGAAATTTTTGTTTTCTTTTTATATACTAGATAAATTACACAGCCCCACAAAAAAAAAAGTGGGGTATACTTTTGATGCGATATATCAGATCCGTAGTATTTTTGCCTGCTGATCACGAATCTGACGTCAGAATATCGCCATCACATCTCAATTTTTTTCTAACCTCAAAAAATAGGTAAAAATTAGTAAAAATTAAGAAAAATATACTCCTAAAAAATTTATTCAAGCTTTTTCATGAATCCAAAGATGTATTAATGTGTATTCGGATACGCTAAGCTAATATTCATCGGTTGGATTGAGCCATACAGTTCTGTTTTCTTTCTAACCTCAATAAATCAGACAGATATAGTGCTTCTCGAATGCAAAAACGAATTCAAGAGATTTAGGCTTATCCAAAGATGGTTCAGAACATCTTGCTTCCTTTTTAAAGAAACGACATTTACTTAAGCCAGAAGCTACGATTTCTTATTATAGAAACAGAGATGAAGAATTTCGAAAATATTTCACAATGGACGAGGAATTGTCACTTTCATATTGTACCGATGTAAAAGGTCTAATGGATGAATTTCAAAATAACTCATACGATCCTGAAGAATGGAGACTGTTCATTGATTCTTCTAAACGGAGCATTAAGGCAGTTTTGCTGCATAATACCAACGTTTACGCTCCCATTCCGATTGCTCATTCCACAGTTATGGAAGAGCAATATGAAAAAATGAACCAGCTTTTGATAAAAATAAAATATGCTGATCACAACTGGAAAATTTGTGAAGATCTGAAAATTGTAACAATATTGCTTGGCCAACAGTCAGGGTTTACACTTTATCCCTGTTATAAATGTCTGTGGAATAGCAGAGACAGGGAACGTCATTATAAGAAAAAAATTTGGCCAACAAGAGAATCGTTCACTCCTGGTGAAAATAATGTATTGTTTCCACCATTGGTAGATCCAGGAAAAATTCTTATTCCCCCGCTTCACACTAAGCTTGGACTTATGAAGCAATTCACGAGAGCATTAGATACAAACGGCCCATGTTTCAAATATTTGCATAAAAAATTTCCGAAATTTTCTGAAGCTAAAATTAAGGCAGGCGTATTTGACGGGCCACAAATAAGAAAATTGTTTCAAGATTCATTATTTGTTACTAAAATGAATAAAGTTGAAAAAGCTGCTTGGCTTAGTTTTAAAGAAGTCGCAACAAACTTTTTGGGAAATAATAAAAGTCCTAAGTACAAAGAAATAGTCGAGAAAATGGTAAAACATTTTCAAACATTAGGTTGCTTAATGAATCTAAAATAACATTTCCTGGACTCCCACATCGATGATTTCCCAGATAATCTTGGTGACTACAGTGAGGAGCAAGGGGAACGTTTTCACCAAGATCTGAAAATCATAGAAAATCGGTATCAAGGACGATGGGATGACCATATGCTAGCGGACTATTGCTGGTCGCTAAAAAGAGAAACAAGTCCTCAAAAGCGTTTGGGCAGAAGGCCTTTGAATAGGTCATTCGCGGAAAAAACAATAAGATACAGCCAAAAAAAGGAAAGTTAGGCGCGGGTCTAACCTTCGCAATTCTAGGGCTTAAGGGTCTACTATTTGAGAGTATATGGTTTAAAAGTCCTGGTTTTGAGTTTATTGGGTCTCATTTTTAAAGTTACAGGGTTATTGAGGTCTATTTTTTGAGGTTACAGGGTGTGGGAGTCTAAGGTTTCAGGGTTTAGGGTTTAAGAGTATCAGGTTTGAGGATTCCCCAACTGTATACTAAATTTGGTAGGAATCGGTTGGTTTTCAAAAATTTTGTCCGCCATCTTGGATCCGCCATTTTGAATTTTGCAAATCCGACCTCAGATTCATGATCAGCAACCCAAAAAACCCCCATGTACCAAATTTGGTAAGAATCGGTTGAATTTTAATTTGAATTCGTTTTTGCATTCGAGAAGCACTATGTCTGATTTATTGAGGTTAGAAAGAAAACAGAACTGTATGGCTTAATCCAACCGATGAATATTAGCTTAGCGTGTCCGAATACATATTAATACATCTTTGGATTCATGAAAAAGCTTGAATCAATTTTTTAGTATTATTTTTCTTAATTTTTTTACTAATTTTTACCTATTTTTTGAGGTTAGAAAAAAATTGAGATGTGATGGCGATATTCTGACGTCAGATTCGTGATCAGCGGGCAAAAATACTACGGATCTGATATATCGCATCAAAAGTATACCCCACTTTTTTTTTGTGGGGCTGTGTTATTAAAGGTAATGCACTCGTGATAATTTACGTTCAATCTACACCCCGTGGAGAATATTCCAGAATTTTTTCAAAATTTTCCGATCAGTACTTTTCGAGATAAGAGGGGGGTGACAGCAATTTTTCGCAATTTTTTTAAAAATAATACAAAGAAAAATGTGCACAAGTATTACATTATATATATTTTCTAACTTTGCACGGAAACGACCTTGGCAATGAAACAGGAAAAGGGAATAAACAATAAAGATAACGGTAAACTTTGAATTGTTGTGGCTGTTACTTGATGGAAATTCATAACGAATGTAATGAAAGACTAATATTGTCAAATTTCCACTTTCCACTCATTTTATATCAGAAGAAGCTATAGTATAGCGAAACGCGTCATACAGTTTCAGTGAAACTAAATAAAGTGGAAATTTGACAATATTAGTCTTTCATTACAAGATAACGGTAATACGGAAACAAAAATTGGTATATGGAATATAACATCATTGAAAGATAAATATGAATTAACCCACGAAATGGATGAAAGTACTGGGATTAAGTGAAACAAAGAAATCAGACTCGGGAAAACTAAATGTATCACAATCGATCGAGACGGGGAGTTCGCCAGTCTTCTTGATCTGTTTTTTAACCACCAATCCGGAGACTTACACGGTCACCGTAAATCCGCCGTTAGGTTCTTCCGACCATAAACTGCTTTCGACATCGAGTATCCCACCAATCAGTGACAGAGAGGCGCCTAAACCGCGCAAGATTTGGCACTACAGATCTGCGAAATGGGTAGATCTCACGGAATATTTTCGAATTTTCCCTTGGTTAGGTGTTTGTTTTCGATCTGACGATCCATCTGACTGCGCCAGGCAGGTTTCCGATGTTATATTGGCTGGTCTGGAAGCTTACATTCCTTTTTCGAAAAAATACTCTTCCTACGGCAAGCCTTGGTTTGACCGAAAATGCAAAGAAGCTTTTGCTTCTAAACATCTTGCCTACCGACAATGGCGTGTAAATCCTAACACCATAAAGCGTAACACCTTTGTTCGTGCCCGGAACAGATGCAAAGAAATTATCGACCAAACCAAGGAGGCACACAATCAACGAATTAGAAACAAACTTCTCGCTTTTTCCAGGTCCTTTTGGGCAGTCGCTAAGGCAGTTAGTCAGAATTTCACCAAATCCACCACTCACACGGCCAGATAATTCTATTGCAATGACATGTTGAAAAAGTGAACTTGTTGGCTGAACTCTTTGCTTCACATTCTACTGTCGATTTTAAGGAAAAACCACCTACAATTCCTAGTGCAGTCAAGGATGCCCGATATTACCTTCAGACAGCGTATCATTAAACGTATTTTAATGAAGCTAGACACCAAAAAAGCTACTGGCGCTGAGGGAATACCTGCCATAGTTCTCAAAAACTGTGCGAGTTTTCTATAGACTTTTCAACCTATCCTACAGAAAGGGAATATTTCCTTCCTGCTGGAAATGTGCCACAGTTCAGAGGACCTTGCCAAATAACTACCGACCAGTCGCACTGCTTACAATAATATCGAAAGTCATGGAAAAGGCTAACAATCAGCATCTTCTAAAATATCTTGAAGGATTCAACATTATTAGCGATCACCAACATGGCTTTCGTAAACATAGATCAACAAGAGAGCTTCTGACTTATGTAAGACATGTTTGGAACAACGCAATTGAACACTTTGGAGAATCTCGAGGGGTTGCTATTGACATATCCAAGGCATTCGACCGTGTTTGGCACGATGGATTGTTGGTTAAGCTACGCTCTTATGGTATGTATGAAAAGTTCTGTTTGTGGCTCTCATGTTTCCTCAGAGAGCGTTCTTTACGAGTGGCAGTCGACGGATTTCTTTCTAACATCTTCACTGTCAACGCCGGTGTGCCCCAAGGCTCCTACTATCTCCTACTCTCTTTCTCATTTACATTAACGATCTGCTGGAAAAGACCGGAAACCCAATCTACAGCTTTTCAGATGACAGTACGCTTATCTCTTCATTCACTTTGAACGTTCGGACATCGGCTACTCAGACGAATATCCACAGACAGCGGGAAGTCGTTCAACTTAACAAAGACCTGGAAGAAAATCTATCTTGGGGTGATAGTAACCAAGTGGAATTTAACGCTACAAAAACTCAGGCGGCAGTTTATTCTAAAAAAGTTAACGTTGCTGAACCCGACATAGTTATGACAGGGCACTCCATTCTCATAACATCGTCATTCAATTTGTTGGGCGTTAGTTTGGGAGCAAATCTGTCCTGGCATGAACATGTCGCAGCCATAGCAAGGAGAGCTTTTCAAAAGTTTGGAATATTATTTCGAACCAGAAAGCTTTACACTACACAACTGTTAATTCTTTACAAAGCTCAAATTCGACCAACTATGGAATACTGCTCCCATGTTTGGGGCTCCACTCCCAAACATACATTGCATTTGGTGGATTTTATTCAGAGAAGAGTTGTTCGTCTGATTCTCCACCCGGAACTGACCGGCGGACTTGATTTTGGCCAGGACTGTGTTTCCCACTGAGTGCAATTTACAGCGGTTCAAGAACAACGTGAATCGCTTGTTTTTTTTTCCGCACACGTGTCGCTCCTGTAGCGCTTTAGGGACTTCCCTGCAGCACGTGTGCTGGACCAATAAAAAAAAAACAAAATCACACAGTATACTATTCTGGAGTACCACGGGGACAGAGAGCGAAGGAAGGGGTAGGAATGATAGTGACAAATATAATGAACAAAAGAATAACAAAATTTACGCCGGTATCGTCCAGAATAATGTGGATAACAGCAGAACTAGAGATAAAAATAAACATAATTCAGATATATGATATATAAATGACTCGAGTTCTACCAGGAACTACAAAAACCCCGGACGACATAAGGGAATCAACCGAGTTTATAATTATAATGGGAGACTAGAATGCAAAGATTGGGGATGACGTAAACAAGGGCATAGGGTTGCACGGGAGAACTACTGTTCTGCCAATCAAACGACTTATTAATTGAGAATACATTTTGGGAACAAGCACTACAAGAAAAATATACAAATGTAGCGGAAGGAAGGAATGCAAGGAGCATAATAGATTTTATAGTATATACAAATGAAATGAGAACACTATTTAAAGAAGTAAAAACAATGGCCGATGCAGAAATAGGAACGGAGCACATACTGGTCAGGGCGGATTTGAAATTGGAACTCAACGAAAAGACAGAAGAAAGCGATCATATGAGGATTAAAATTCAAAGATTACGAAATTTAGATAATCGAAAGAGATATCAAGAAGAAACGGAACAAGTTTTTAGACAACTGAAGGCGAAATACCCTGATAGAACACTGGAACAGCAGTGGTAATACGCAAGAAAGCAGAACAGATCTGTGGAAACACGATAATAAACCAAAAACAGAAAAGAACAGATAGGTGGAATCGAGAATTAAAAGCAATGATAAGACAAAAGAAAGAGACATGGAGTAAATATAGCAGTACAAGGACAGGGGAGGATAGGAAGGAATACATCGAAAAGAGAGAAAGTAAAAATACAAGTAAGAGAAGCAAAAAGGAATAGCTGGAAGAAATTTGGAGAAGAACTAAACCAGCACCACGAAAGCAATAATAGCGTATTCTGGAGCAGGATAAGAAGAATGAGAGGAAATAAGAGGAAGGAAGTGAGGGGCGTGTAAGATAAAATACAAAAAATAAAGACCGCAACAACAGAGATACTACAAGTATGGAGAGACTTCTGTTAAGAAAAATTTAAACAGGAAGACGAAGCCACAATTTTACAAGCAAAGGAACTGATGGAGGACCAAACAGAAGAAATAACCAGGGAAGAGCTGGAGGAGGGAATTCAAAAGATCAAATTAGGAAAAGCATGCGGATCAGACGGAATAGACCCGGAAATGATAAAATGGATGGGAGAGGAGGGCAGAACGTGCTTCTGGGAGATGTACAGAACAGAATAACGAGAAAATCCCCAAAGAATGGGAGAATTTAATAATTCTCATACACAAAAACAAAAATTAATTCGAATGCGAAAATTACAGAGTAATTTGTCTGGCGTCCTCAGCGTTTAAAGTATGCATAAAAATGGTAGAAGGAAGGATTAGAAAATTCGTGGAACATAAAATAGGCGAAGAACAGGCAGCATTTACAGGAGGGACACGAACAGCGATTAATATCTTCGTAATAAGAAACCTGATAAAAAAAAGAACGAGGCTAACGAAGAATTGTTTATTATGTTCATAAACTTGAAAGCAGCGTTCGACACGGTGGAGAGGTCAGTAATATGGGGAATAATGGACGAGATGGGATCCCCAAGGAAAATGATTAGAATAGTAAAAAGCATTTACAATACGGTTTACGGCATAGTAATACTGAATGGGAAAAGATCTGGTAAATTTGAGATGAGAAGAGGAATAAAACGAGGAGACAGTCTTAGCCCACTAGTGTTTATATTAGTAATGGACAAAATATTGAAAAATACAAAGAAAAGAACAACAAGACTCCAGACAACCATAGGATACAGGCAGATGCTACCAATCCAACTAGATGGAATGTTATAAAGATGATATAGTGCTGATCGCGGACACAAAGGGAAAAATGAAGATATTTATCGACATTTGAACAGAAGAGATAGAAAAAATGAAGATGGAGGTTAACATAGGAAAACTAAATATATGATAATAAATCAGAAAACACCAATGGATGCAGAGGGGATAAAATGCAAGGGACAACAAATAGAACGAATAACAGCATATGAATACCTAGGAGTTTTGATATCAGATGATGGGAAAATAGATCTAGAGATAGCAAACAGAGCAAGGAAAACTACAAAAATAAATTATGCTCTGAATAATACAATATTTGGGAAAAAAGAGATCGAAACAAAAGTAAAACTCTAAATATACAATAAACTAGTAGTACCAACGCTATTATACGGATGTGAGTCCTGGGTGAGTGTAAACAAACACGAGAGTGTGGTGACAGCAGCAGAGATGAAAAAACTGAGAAAAATAGCAGCAAAGACAAGGATGGATAGAATAAGAAATGAGGACATCAGGCAGAAGCTAAATCAAGAAGACATAGAAGGGGAAGAAGAAAAACAAGAGAATATTGAACTGGTTTGGAGACATAATAAGAATGGACAACAGATTGGCGAAAAAAGCATTGGAAGCAAGGTCGGGAGGGAGGAAGAGGAGAGGGAGACCAAGAAAGATATGGATACAACAGGTGGAGGAGTTAGGAAGGCGAAAGGGAAAAACACTAAATGGAATGAAGATGCTGGCCGGTGACAGGAAAAACTGGAAGAGATGAGTGGAAGAATGAACAAGGAAACTCCGACGCCCTCATGGGTAAAAGTAATAGAAGAAGATATTTTTTTATAAGCTTTCATTTGACATCCCACTCGATCACCTAGTAAAAAAAAAAAACCGGTCAAGTGCAAGTTGAACTTGCACAATTAGTGTTCCGTACGTTGATTGTTTTTAAAATAAAATTTTTTGTTAGGGTGGTATAAAAAGATCAGTGACTTCACAAAACACACCTCAAATGAGTTTTCAACAAAGTTTGTTTCCAATCTTTACTGAAAACTGGTGACCTCGAAATTTTGTTTTTTTTTTTATATACCAGATAAATTATTAAAGGTAATACACTCGTGATAATTTTCGTTCAATCTATACACCGTGGAGAATATTCCAGAATTTTTTCAAAATTTTTTGATTAGTACTTTTCGAGATAAGGTAGGGGACAGCGATTTTTTAAAAGTAATACGAAGAAAAGTGAGCGCAAGTATTACATTATATATATTTTACTCGTGTTTTCACAAGCTTTCATTTGACACCACATTCGATGACCTATTAAAAAAAAATTTTTTTCACTTCCGATTTCACCCCTCAAAACGAACCCCTTAAGTCAAAATTTATGTTAGGGTGGTATAAAATGATCAGTGACTTCACAAAAACACCCCAAATGAGTTTTCAACAAAGTTTGTTTCCAATCTTTACTGAAATCTGATGACCTTGAAATTTTTGTTTTTTTTATATACCATATAAGTTATTAAAGGTAATGCACTCGTGATAATTTTCGTTCAATCTACACCCCGTGGAGAATATTCCAGAATTTTTTCGAAATTTTTTGATAAGTACTTTTCGAGATAAGGCCCGGGACAGCGATTTTTCGCGAATTTTTAAAAATAATACATAGAAAAGTGCGCGCAAGAATAATATTATATATATATTTTTTACTCGTGTTTTCACACGCTTTCATTTGACACCACACTCGATGACCTAGTAAAAAAATTTTTTTTTCACTTCCGACTTCACCCCCCAAAACTAACCCCTTAAGTCAAAATTTAATTCTCAAAACTACATGGCTCTGATGAGGCCATCAATTCCTATATTATTACCAAATTTCACCTTTCTATGTCAAACAGTTTCGGAGAAAATCGGGTGTGACAGACAGACAGACAGACAGACAGACAGACAGACACCGAAGTGATCTTATAAGTGTTCCGTACGGAACACTAAAAATTGTTTTCACTTCTGATTTCACTCTCCAAAACTAACTCCTTAAGTCAAAATTTAACTTTCAAAACTACATGGCTCTGATGAGGCCATCAATTTCTATATTAGTGCCAAATTTCAACTTTCTATGTCAAATAGTTTCGGAGAAAATCGGGTGTGACAGACAGACGGACACCAAAGTGATCTTATAAGTGTTCTGTATAGAACACTAAAAAGCTCTGTGGTAACTTAAAGCTTTCAATTAAAACCAAATTTTTTCTACTCACAGAGCTGAAAATGGGACACTTGGTCTTAGAATACAAATTCCTGTAAGAGTCGTTTTGGAGTTATTTCGTTAATTAAACAACAATTTCAGAGAAATATAAAACTTATATTTTTTTAATGGGTGAGGGTACTCCAGGTCCCAGGAAAAGTGGGTAATTTTAGGAATTTTTTTCAAGAGTAGAATAAAAGCAGTTGAAAATTTATTTGAAGTACTTTAATAAACATACATTTAAGTGTACAAAAATATTTTTTTATACAGACAAGGCACCTTTTATGCTAGGCCTGAAAGGTGCGAAACAATTGCTCCCGTAGATTTCAACCTACAATAAATAACCGGTCAGGTGCAAGTTGAAGTTGCACAATTAGTGTGCCGTACGTTGATTGCTTTTAAAATAAAAAATTTTGTTACAGAGGTATAAAATGATCAGTGACTTCACAAAACACACCCCAAATAATTTTTCAACAAAGTTTGTTTCCAATCTTTACTGAAAACTGATGACCTCGAAATTTTTGCTTTTTTTTATATACCAGATAAATTATTAAAGGTAATGCATTCATGATAATTTTCGTTCAATCTACACCCCGTGGAGAATATTCCAGAACTTTTTCAAAATTTTTTGATCAGTACTTTTCGAGATAAGGGGGGGACAGCGATTTTTCGCGATTTTCTAAAAATAATACAAAGAAAAGTATGCGCAAGTATTACATTATATATATATATATATATATATATATATATATATATATATATATATATATATATATATATATATACAGTCGACACTGTTTATAGTGAAACTCTATATAGTAAAAAACTCTTTATAGTTTAATTTTTTCAAGACCTAGAATATCTTACATACATAGCAATATATACGGATTTTCTCTTTATATAGTGAAAAACTCTCTATAGTGAAATTTCGGTCAACATTTTGGTCTTTCACTATATAGAGTGCCGACTGTATATATATATATATATATATATATATATATATATATATATATATATATATATATATATATATATTGCTTTCATTTGACACCACACTCGAGAACCTAGTAAAATTTGTTATTTTCACTTCCAATGTCACCCCCCAAAACTGACCCCTTAAGTCAAAATTTAACTTTCAAAACTACATGGCTGTGATGAGGCCATCAATTCCTATATTATTACCAAATTTCAACTTTCTAT
This sequence comes from Pachyrhynchus sulphureomaculatus, assembly GCA_019049505.1. Taxonomy (NCBI): domain Eukaryota; kingdom Metazoa; phylum Arthropoda; class Insecta; order Coleoptera; family Curculionidae; genus Pachyrhynchus; species Pachyrhynchus sulphureomaculatus. Next base: position 179,152,647 of record CM032456.1, on the reverse strand, counting down.
GACAAATAGTTTCGGAGGAAATCGGGTGTGACAGACAAACAGACACCGAAGTCATCTTATAAGTGTTCTGTACGGAACACTAAAAACTAAATAATTTTCAAGAATAGATGTCAAAAAGTAGTGGATAACATACAAAAATTTGAAAATATCGTTTTTTAGAAAAATGGTGCACACTTGAAATTTTTTCACGCAAGAATTTGACGAAAATTTGTCTATAAAAAAGGAAGCTTATAACTCACAAAATCCGTACATTATCCACTAGTTTTTGACATATATTAATGAAAATTTTTTGGTTTTTTTGTCTTAGGTTGAAATCTACGGGAGCAATTGTTTCGCCGTTTGAAGCCATAAAAGGAGCCTTGTTATTTTTGATTCTGAAGAGGCAATTTTAAATTAAAAAGATATTAAAAATATATTTTTGTACACACATATTTGTTTAATAAAGTTGCGACTGCTTTTATTAAACCCTTCAAAAAAATTTCCGAAATTAGCCTTTCTTCCTGGGACCTTACCCCTTAAAATCATTCTTGCATGGATAAAAAGGTAAAAAATTAGTTAATTTAAAAAGTAAATATTAAGCCAGTATAAATCAGTAAATCCAATTTTTAAACCGTAAAATTATACACATTCAATTAAACCAGTACTTACACAAATATTCTTCTGCATAAGAAATAGTACTTTCTTCCATGTCTATCATAGCCCAGGGGCTCTTGCCGAGACAGTTGGCCTTGTTTTTCTAAATCCAATACGCAATCAACTACGCCGGATACCTTGTGTGAACGGCAAATGCCACATTGCCAGTCTTCCTCAGGTACGTTTACTAAGGGGGGATCCACACACTCCAAGTGATAGACAGCCGGACATGTTTCGCAACAGAGAAGGTCGCCAAGTTTGTGGCATACCCGACAATGGTCATCATAGTGCATAGGCACTGGAAAAAAACAATACACACCATATAATGTTATTTTTTACGGAAAAGATCGAATTTATTTGGAATCCACGTTGAACTTTAATATACGCTGTACAAATGTACGGAATAAATTTATTTGAAATTCATTTTGAACTTAATACTCACCTGACATAACAACATTTAAAGATGTATTACAAAAGTTACTTTTGGTAAAATTCAAGGTAAGTTTTTTTTTCAAAATATTTCAGTCATTGTGGGAATTAATTGTTTGAAAAAGAAATAAGAAAATTGTTGAGAAGTATTAAAAGAATCCTGAGGGAGATTCCAAAAATATTAAGATATTATATAGACGCTATGATTAGGAGATTATTAACTCTTTACCTCATAGCAAACACAAGTTTTTCATCATTATGTATGTATGTTTCTTTATTCACTTGTAGAGCTTTGTAGGCTGTATAGTTATACTAAAAATTCAATGAAGAACGCCGAGTCCTATTTTCTCAAACATTAAAAAACAAAACATTTTAAAATCTATTGAGATTAGTATCAAATAAAAAAAATCTACAGTTATTTAAAATACCTTCTTAGGCAGTTTCACTGCTCACCTTTATTTTGTGATTATTACCAAGTAAGTATCATTTGAAACAATGCCTTGTAGTGCTTGGATTATTCTTTGAAATAAAAGGCTTTTTGACAATTCTTTTTGTTTTCATAAAAAGTTAGTTTAACATCTCAAGAATGTCCTCACCAAGTTTTAAATCGAAATTCGAACTCTACCGAGAGCAGACATATAAGCACGCGCGTGAACGCTTTACCTGTAGGTTTTAGGACTAAATAAGCTACCTGGTTCACTTTTTTGGTAATAGATGGTATCACTGAAGAGAAAATTAGCAATATTTTTTGGTTTGGATAGCGTCCCCAAAGTAGCGCCAACAGGTGAATAGCTGAGAGACAGCGTGCTTCAGTATTTCGCTTTTTCTGTCAAAATGTAAAATTTGGCATGCCGTGCGAAGTAGCTCAAAAAGTAATTCACGGATTCACTTGAAGTTTTATACAGATATTCATCAACCTATTGACCACTGAATGAATGTACAAAAATTATAGAAAGTTAATTACAGTTGCGTAATTAGTGTTCCATACGTTGATTGCTTTTAAAATAAAAAATTTTGTTACGGAGGTATAAAATGATTAGTGACTTCACAAAACACACCCTAAATGAGTTTTCAACAAAGTTTGTTTCCAATCTTTACTGAAAACTGATGACCTTGAAATTTTTTTTTTTATATATACCAGATAAATTATGAAAGGTAATGCGCTCGTGATAATTTTCGTTCAATCTACACCAAGTGGAGAATATTCTAGAATTTTTTTCAAAATTTTTGGATAAGTACTTTTCGAGATAAGGCGGGTGGACAGTGATTTTTCGCGATTTTTTAAAAATAATACAAAGAAAAGTGCGCACAAGTATTACATTATATATTTTTTTACTCGTGTTTTCACAACGTTTCATTTGACACCACACTTGATGACCTAGTAAAAAATTTTTTTTTTTCACTTCCGATTTCGCCCCCCAAAACTAACCCCTTAAGTCAAAATTTAACTTTCAAAACTACACGGCTCTGATGAGGCTATCAATTCCTATATTAGTATCAAATTTCAACTTACTATGACAAATAGTTTCGGAGAAAATCGGGTGTGACAGACAGACAGACGGACAGACAGACAGACACCGAAGTCATCTGATAAGTGTTCCGTACGGAACACTAAAAAGAGTTAATTTTTTCAAAATAGTTCCAAGTTTACAATTTTTGATTTTTTTTTTTTTTTGGTAAATTAAAATCAAACACTAATGAATTTTTTTTTTGTGCACTGTAGCGACTCGGGCGTTCCATGGCGCAAATTCAAGGAGTCGACTTTGAGCAGCAGCTGCTCCGCCATTTTGAAGTTTTCAAAAAAGTTGAGGCTCCATTTATGAAGCCCAAAAATTTGTTCTTTTTGTTTTTTGTATAACTATTATTGTTTCTCAATAAATGCTTCACAAAAAAAATGGCCATTTACACGGGCCTCCCCCAATAACTTACATCTAGGTTATATGAATTTTAATTATATGAAAAATTATATACATATAACAATTTTTGAAAAAGGCATAAATTTAATAAACCTAGCCACATTATTTTTTCTGTTAATTTTAGACTAAATTTTTTGTCTATAGAATGATTCAAATCAGTTCACAAACCTCTCTATGCTTCTGTACAATTTGAAAACTGGATATGTAAAGGTAGTTAATGCCTTCTTTTTAATTGTCTTGTGCTCATGTGATATTATTTTTAAATTAAAGTAGTGTCAGTTGTTTGAAACGTCAATAATACCCCACACTTAATTTTTTTTTTCATTTGTATGTAGTGTAAACAAGTTTTAGGGAGCATTTTAAAGTCAAAATTCTCCAAACTACGATATTTTAAGTTGCAAGATACATCCACTATCAAAATTATTCTAGAGAATGATTACATACACTTCCAGTCTAAGTGCAGGTTTATAAACTTTTTGTAAAATCTTTTTAATTTACAAATATATAATAGTCATAAAGTGTAATTTTTATTACCAACTATGCATTTAGAGTATGACATTAGGCCATCTAAACCTCATAGGATTTCTTTGTTCATGAAGGTTGAGAAAAATTTTTTTCTAACATTTCTGAAATAAGTTAAATATAATCTGTAACTTTATAAAGTTAATCTTGCTTATTTTTCACATTACTTTGGAGAAATTGCTTGCAATGCTTTTCATTGTTTTTCCAGGAATGCACGCTATTTTAGGGCAAATATTGAAAATATCTTAAATCTAAAATATGTGGAAAAATGACAACTCTACTTACAAAACTACACGACTTTCTCTGTAAAATTTTATAATTTTCAATTTTTTTTTTTCCCAATTTCAAAGCAAAAAGTAAGTATAAACTGACAGAAAAATGTGACTAAAAATTCTGTATTAAATTAATTTATTTTTATATGTAAATCTTTTATATTAGTTTTAATTTTTTTTTGTAACTTTTAACAAAATTATTTACAAATTTGGTTAGTCTGCAAACCATCAATATTTATACTGACATGACACTACAAGGCGGTGATAAAAGAAGTATTGTCAGACTTATGAATTATCTGACAAGTGCTTTAATGCAGTTAAAAACAAGTTATATTGTTTTTCTCTTCAAATTAAATAAAAATATTATTCTGTTACATTTGGTAAAAAAAAATCTAATTTTTTTAGATTAAAAAAATATTTCTTAAAATTAAGACATCCCAATTTTTCAGATTTCTGAAGGCAGCAAATTAGCATATAACCTGTAGAAACTAAAAATGTGGTTACTTTATCCTTGCTATCATGTTATTTTGTATACCATGTAACCATATATAGAATAAATATTGATAATATATATTACCAGAAACATGTAAGAGACTAATTTATAAAAATATGTAGCAGCTAGGTTCACTAAAAGATCTCAAAAGTGAGATCGGGTCTAACTGCAATGGAATCTAAAACCTCTAGCAGTATAGTTAACTTTTATTCTTGACAATATAATGTATTATATTACCAAATTCACATTTTTATAAAAAAAATTAATATGAAAATTGAAAGATAAGAGCTTAGCACAGGGAGAAAATTCAACAGTTTTTAAAATTTAAACACAATATTTCATTTTTATTGGTTTAATCATCAACAAAAATTAGGTTTCTTTCTTAATTGCCACATTAGACCAGCTTTAAATTTAAACCTTTTTTGTAAATCGAGCAGTTAGTGTTGTTGCTCTATGGTTTTTCAAATATAACAGCCAGGGTAACTAAATCTAGATCTACAACTTAGACCCAATTTAGTTGCTATGGAATTTAAAACTTTAGTTATCCAGTATTTTTGACACTGTTATATTCATGGTGTCAATATCACTTTAAAAAAATTACACATAAATATTAAAAAATAAAACCTTGGAAAAAGGTAATATTCATTTTACATTTTCTTGGTGCGAACATATATAAAACTGTTTTTTTGGTCTTTTACTGATCATAAATTTAGTTGACTTATGGCTTAAAGTTCCCCATTTGAACCTCTAATTACCAAATTACATCACTTTTAAAAATGAATGAGGCAGTAGAAGTTTTACCTAGATAAACATTCATATAAAGTAATAGTCAAGAAAAAAAACTTAAGAAAATGTAAAAAAATAAATGTACACATTAAAAATAGAAATCTCAATCTCAATTATATTTGTGTCAATATATTAAAATCATCAACAAAAAGGAAGTGTTAATTACCTTCACTTAAAAGATCCTCTCTTACTGGGTTAGTTATCAAGAACTGATCTGTTAAAAATTGTAGAACTTTAATTCTGTCTTCTAGATCTGCAAATGGATAATCAGTGGTGCTTAAAATATGCAGTACTTTCTGATCAAAACTTTTGTCACTCTCAACAAAGGATCTTAGGACCTCTGGATATGTTATATTGTCAATTAAATATATTGCAATATTTACACTATCTTTTTGATCTAAAGGCCCAAAATGTGTTTGTTGTGAATCTTCTTCTCTTAATAAAGCTTTAAGTAACATTATGTGAATTTCTGAAAGTAGACTACTTTGATCTTCACACATAATTGCAGCACAAAAATCTTCTAATCTGAAAGGAGATAATCTTATTAAGTTTTTGAAGTGCCTCAATACTTCATATATACTAAGAACTTCCATAATTTTTTCTTTGGGAACTAACAAATCATCGGATGATTTTGGTAAAGCTAGTGGAGAAAGTTCTGTTTCTTGTAGCCATAATGGTTCAGGAGTGGGTGCTCTATTTACTGTTACATTTAGCTTCCGAGGCGTTCCACTCATAGTACTATAACTGCTTAATGAGAAATCACTGTCACTACTCTGGCCTCCTACTGATTCTATATCACTTGCACTCAAAAGTTCATCTTCAATTTCACTTTTTTCACTGGATTCATCTCCAAAATCTGAACCGTAATGATATTCAGAATCATCATATTCATTGTAAGTTGTATTGTACCCTCTACGTTGGTATGCTGAACCAGCACTACCAGGTTTTCTACCAGCTCGATGACCATCTTTCCCTCTTATTCTGGTACTGCTTCTTCGATGGGATTCACTTTCTTGTGGAGATGAAGCCCTAGAGGCTGATGGAGTACTACTTTGAGAGTCCAAGTCCTTCTTTTGATAATTTAACAAATATTTTGGTTTTTTAAGAAGGTGATATTGAAATTTTTTAGTCCTTTCAGCTACCTGCACCTTAGGGGGGCGTCCCCTCTTTTTTGCACCTCTTGTTGACATTATGTTTTTAAACTGTCATACGGTAGTCCTAATCCACGTGGGATATTACAAAAACAAACTTGTGTACAAATACGAATGTCAAAAGTTTACTTTAAAATCACTCACAGTCGTCGTTCGCACTTTCGCCATACTAATCGAATACGTCACGTGACAACAATGGGCTTTTTACATTTTACCAGCCTTTTTCGTCAAAATTTCTGAAAAAATCAATCTGGAGTCGAATGCACCCAACATATTTCGTTGTTCATGGGTGTTTAAAGCACCTATTTCATCCCAAAAAGCCCGAAATAAGGGATGACGCGTACCCAAAGGCGATAAGGAACACTCAATAACCATAGGATCCAGCGTTTCTATTGGTCGGCTGTAAACGCCGCCATGACAACTTGCAACAATTTTTCAAATTTTCACAACCTATGCAATATTTTCATCACATTTGCAAAATACACATATACACAACCGAGAAAATATAAAATTACTTCGAAATTTGCCAAAAAGATCAAATAAAACGTTTAAACGTGGAATTTCAGAGAAACGAGGCGTTTGGCTTCAAGCTTCTTGGCAAGTACAAAATTTTGATAGAAGATGTCGTGGCCGTCGAAAATCCAATAATATTATTATTCGGCTTAAAAAATAAAATAAAAGTTAAATCTGAAAACATGATAATATAAATTGGATTTTTACATAAATTTTCTCATTATCCATAGATCTTTTTTTTGCAAAATTTTAAAACATTGCATAACACTTCCGGCGCAGAAGCGCCACCGGAAAGAGAGAGAAATATAATTAAACAACATGGCCGATTACACATTAGTGACTCGTCTTGAAGTAAAATAATAAAAAAATAATAAAACAAAAAATAATGAAAAAGAGGTCACAGAAATGATTTTCCAGGGGCAGTTATGGGTTAGACCACTACCACTATTTTAAAATAGGATAAATTGTCAGAAATGACTACCTAAAATTTTTTATTTATATCTTTCAACTATTTGGATTAACAAAATATGGAAAGTTTGGCACTATTATTCAAGAGGGGTTTATCAAGGTCGAGCCAAAGTTTATCCCTAAACTGAAACAGTCAATAATTTCCAAATAATTAAGGCATTGTTTGAAACACACTTAAACCCAGTTTATCAATAAGCTAGTTAAGTAATTGCCGGTTCGGTGTTAAACTAATTAGGCCGGTAGTGTAGATGGTGCAAAATAAAACTGGAAAAGTGAGGATATTGTTAAAATGGCTGAAAAGTGAAATAAAGGCTTAAAATTAGTAAAAAAAAATTGCTTCTAATTGGTTGTTGTAAAAGAAAAATGTAAACTTCGAGAATTCATAAACTGACTTTTAAATTTTTTAAATAAGTCCACTAATTAGAAAAATAATTATTTTTTTTCTTACACCATAAGACCAAATGTTTCAGTTGTTTAATATTTTTAGAAACCCTGTTCTTTCTGCTTTTCATCAGTTATTATACCCGTACTGCACCTTTGCGTAAATAGTGTAAATAAACCAACAAACGTTTACATATACATTAAACCTGGTATTTGTAATTCAGAAGCCGAGTGAAATTTTTTAATGCCTACACGAACGCCACTGCTTACCTGTCGGAATATTTTCTGACTTTTGTGAATGGGTGGACAAAAGAAAAGTGTGAGGCGGGCAAAAGGAAATAAAAAAGTTAACAAATCTTGGGCTTCCAATTAAAAATAAAATCAAGCATGAACGGCCCGATGAAAATGTACCGAATGAAACCGATTTTTAATCATGATTTTCCCGTAGAACTACCGAAATGTATGTACAAAATAAAAAATATTCATAGCCCAAGAAATATTGCTGATGGCACAGAAGATCACGTTCCTTCGCCGAACAAAAAATTGGATATTTTCGACCAGGTTAAGCAGTTTTTAAAGGTTTTATATCATTTTCCTATTTATTATTTGTTTGTACTTTGTTTTACATACTTTGTTTAAATTAAAACTGATGTTACTTACCAAAATTTCTTTAAAATTCATTTGTATGATACCACAGTTATCAATTTTTGCGAACAACTGTCAAATAAAACTGAAATAAGTAATGAAAATAATGGAGGAAAATTAAAATGTCCTCTCAAAAAGCCAGTTATAAATTTTGCCAAAATTTACCTTTAATATTTTTGTCAATACCTTATTTTTCTTTATTCACAACATATTGCATCATATTTCTTTCTTAAAATGGGTAATTTATTTAAGAATTTCAATCTAGAACTGCCAGGAAATACCAGGAATGGCGGAGTTAGAAGCTAAACAAAATGATATTCTAGAACAGTTAGCACAACTAAAGAAGCAAATTTATTCTTTAAAATGTGATTTAAACATCCAAAATGTTTCGAGTTCAAAACAAATTCCTGCCTCTGTACCATCTGTACAATGCACAAGACCTGTACGTAATGTAAGTATTATTCAATAATATTTCCTGCAGAACGTATCTATTTGGACATTTGAATTACTTTCTACACAGTAAGTTGTAAGATGCTCTTTAGAAATATCAGATTCGCATGTCAGATCATTTAGATTCAGAGTTATTTAGGTAAATGCTTTTTTATAATCTATTTAAATCTGAAGATATTACCTATATCTATGAATACATACAGTCTGAGATCTTAGATGTAAGAAAACCTGAAGATTTTAATTTCTTATAATTTCAATTAAAAATTTATTTTCTACGTTAAGTACATATATTTTTTGTTTTCTCCAAAGGATGCAGAATATATTGCCAAAACATTAAAATAACTTATTAACTTGTTATGAAAAAAAAAAACTGTTCTGTGTAAGTTGAAAACATTAACCTTATTATTTTGCTCGTGCATAATTAAATGTTTTATCCACACAGATGTAAATGTAGAAATATGTCAATAATATATCACTTAACATTTAAACAAGGACTAACTGGGGAGCTAGCTTTTTAATATTTTTATAAAGGCCATAATTTGCAACCTACAACCAATTCTTATATATGTAATTAATTTTTAATGCTAGACAATAGGACCACCATTTTATTTGCCGATTAAAGTAATATTTACATGATATAATAACCATAACATTCATTTTTGACTTTTGTCACTCTCTTAGTTGTATACAGAGTTGGGTAGAGCTTAAGTACTCAAAGTTTTCTTGATATTGTAAGCTTGTTTTTCGTGCTTGAAAGGACATAAGCGATCTCTTAAACCAATTAAGGGGTACATACACCTGGACATGGCAAAATTTAAAAAAAAAAAGATTTTAAAGTTTGAATGAATAATACACAAGAATGGCGATAATATATATATATATATATATATATATATATATATATATATATATATATATATATATATATATATATATATATATATATATATACAGTCCCTGGCCAAATTATTAGACGCACTGCAAGATTTCATGTAAAATATTAATTACCGAGTGATATTGTACCGTTTTATTATTTTAAATTGATTTGTTTTTTATTTTTATATAATCCAATCAATTACCTATTTATTTGACATAAATAAAACAGCATTAATTTAGAAAAGCATAAGTTTATTAAGTTTTAAAGAAAAGTGAAATTAATGTTAGTAAAAGTCAATATTTAGTTGAGCCACCTTTAGCCGCTATCAAAGTTTTAATTCTGCGCGGCATGCTATCAATGCAAGATTGTACTGTCTCCTGCATTTGAGGATGATGATTCCACACATGAATAATCTTTTCTAGGAGCTGGGTTTTGTTGGTAATCACATCTTTAGCCACTTCTCTTTTCATCAGCTCCCACACATTTTCAATGGGGCTATTACCCGGCCAATCCAACAGAGGGATATTTTTTTCTGCCAAAAAAGCTTTAACAGACCGAGCAGTGTGGCAGGGAGCTCCATCTTGCATGAAAGTGAATGGTTCCCCATTTGGAAACCATTCTCTGAGCTGCGGAATCAACCGATTTTGTAATACTTCCTTGTACTGATCTTGCCTCATTATTCCTTTGACGACGTACAGACGTCCAGTGCCCTTGCCGCTGATGACTGACCAAATCATCACTTTGGTGGGATGTTTTAACCGTCGGGACGACACAATCAGAATGAAACTTTTCTCCATGACGACGACGCACATACCGAGTTTTATTCTGCAAAATTTCGAATGTGCTTTCGTCACTGAAGCAGACCTGTCAAAAATAGGAAAAATATATAAACTTACATGTTTATTTGCTTTATTTAACTGAAAATGATAATAATGTATCAATTATTGATTAAATTGCTGTATCTTACCGATCTCCAGAAGTCCACATCTTTGTCTTGCCATTGTTTGGCCCACTTCAGGCGCTTTGCTTTCATTGCAGCTGTTAACTTGGGCTTCCTGGCGGGGCGACAGGCCTTAAAATCTAATTCTTTCAATTTTCTTCGAACAGTGCGCTCAGAAGCATTTACGCTAGCATCCTGGAGTTGTGATTTTATTACCTTTGTGGTAGCAAATCTGTTTCTACACAAATTTTCTTCAAACATCTCTCTGACCGTGGAGTGAAAATTGGTTTTCTACCGCATCTTTTCTTTCTTTTCGGGCTTAATTCCTTCCCTGACTCAATTTTCTTTTTTATGCGTCGTACACTAGCTTCAGAAACCTCCAATCTTCGTGATATTTCTCGGTTTGTAAATGTTTTCGCAATCACAAGGGCCTTCTCTTCAGCTTTTATACGTGGTGAAAGATCGCCTTTTCTACCCATAATGAAAATAGTCCAATTACTTTTTTAAAACACTGCATACAAAATAAACTAATAACTGAGTAGTATAAAACTGTTAAATAAACAATCGCAGTCCATAAATCCACAGAAACACGTCCGTACCTGACTCGATTCCGATCGCGACTGATACAGGTTTGTACTTGTTTACGTTCATGTATCACTTTGTCAACACAGTGTTGCCATATGTTAAAAATAAATACAAATATGTAGTCTACAACAATTCTTTTAAATAAAAATCAATAATATTGTAGTTTAAATATACCATTATTGCATAAAAACTCTTAAGAAACATAAAATTATTAAAAAAAATACAGTGCGTCTAATAATTTGGCCAGGGACTGTATGTATATATATATATATATATATATATATATATATATATATATATATATATATATATATATATATATATATATATAGAAGTGTTACGAAAAGTTTGGGAGTGAGTGTATCACCCTGCCATACTCCTCTTCCAATTCGAAATTTGCTGGCGCATTAGTTAGTTTGTGTTTTAACATGAGCAGTGGCCTTTTCGAAGTCCACAAATATGAGCACCAAAGGCTTATGTATATTCTGTACATTTTTCAATGATGATTTTTATATATATATATATATATATATATATATATATATATATATATATATATATATATATATATATATATCCAATCGACACTGTTTATAGTGAAACTCTATATAGTGAAAAACTCTTTATAGTGCAATTTTTTCAAGACCTAGAATATCTTACATACATAGCAATATATACGGATCTCTCAACATTTTAGTCTTTCACTATATAGAGTGATATAATATATATATATATATATATATATATATATATATATATATATATATATATATATTTATATTTATATTTATATTTATATTTATATTTATATTTATATTTATATTTATATTTATATTTATATTTATATTTATATTTATATTTATATTTATATTTATATTTATATATATAGGCCTGCATCTTAGCCAATAGCAACCTATGACTAATTGCCTGAATGGTTTTAACAAGTCTGTATAGATAGTATCTACCTAACATCCCATCTCCATAGCATTCAACATGTCAGTTTCAAGGATAACTAATTTTATAGAAGTTGATCTTCTACTGGCAAAGCCAAATGCATCGAAACTCAGTATATAGGTGGCATATATTTCTGATTTTGTTCTCACATTGTAATAAAAGGTGGAAAAATAAACTTGAAGGACTCAAAGCGTTATGAAAAGCTTGAAGCTCTTTAAACAATTTAAAGCATTTTTAAAGCACTGAAAATGATTATGATTACCAATCACCAATCATTTGGGCAAAGTCGGTAATTCGTTTACATATGTATGTATATATATATATATATATATATATATATATATATATATATATATATATATATATATATATATGAGGCATGTTTTTTAAGTAAGTACCGTTTTGCGATTCCGCCGCCGCAGCGATACGGTCGGCGTTCCGCGCATGCGCGCTGGTAACCTACATCTCATGTCTACGCACTGACGCCATTACAGTCTGATTCTTCATTGTATACGTTGTTTACTGAGTGTTTAAGATGCCTCCGACAATCGTGAGTCCCGCCGATTGTGAAGTACGGGCTGTTATACGATTTCTTAGTGCTAAAGGCGTAAAACCGATCGATATTCATCGTGAGATCTGTGAAGTTTACGGACAAAACATTATGAGTGATGGAATGGTAAGGAAATGGGTGAGAGCATTTAAAGATGGCCGCACAAATGTGCATGATGAAGAACGGAGTGGGCGTCCTTCGGTCGTTAATGAAGATTTGGTGCAGAAAGTGGACGAAAAGGTGAGAGAAAACAGACGCTTTACAATTTCATCATTGTGCGACTGCTTTCCTCAATATTCTCGTAGTGTTTTGTATCGCATTGTGACCGAGAACTTGAATTACCGGAAATTGTGTTCACGTTGGGTTCCAAAAATGTTGACGGATTTGCACAAAACCCAACGTTTAGGCAGTGCATTGACTTTCCTTGAGCGGTACCACAATGAAGGTGAACATTTTTTAGACCAAATTGTTACTGGTGACGAAACATGGGTGGCCTACGTCACACCAGAATCGAAACAACAATCCATGGAATGGCGACATTCATCATCACCCAAAAAAGTGAAGTTTAAGCAAACAATTTCTGCCCGCAAAATCATGTGCACAGTTTTTTGGGACAGAAAAGGAGTATTGCTAGTGGAGTTTCTGCCTCGTAATGAGACAATCAATGCAGCGTCTTATTGTGAGACATTGAACAATCTGCGTCGTGCAATCCAGAACAAAAGACGTGGCAAGTTGAGTAAGGGTATCGTTTTGCTGCATGACAATGCCCGTCCACATGTGGCTACTCGGACCAAAGATCTCATCAAATCTTTTAAATGGGAAACTCTAGATCATCCTCCATACAGCCCTGATCTGGCGCCCAGCGACTACCATTTGTTCCTGCACTTGAAGAAGCACCTGGGTGGTCAGCGTCTTCAAGACGATAACGAAGTCAAAACATTTGTGATACAGTGGTTAACAAGTCAGGCGGCAGAATTTTATGAGGAGGGTATTCAAAAACTGGTGCCACGTTATGACAAGTGCCTCAATATTCACGGAAATTATGTAGAAAAGTAGATTAAGGTACAGGCTTTCATGTAAAAATAAAATTATAGCGATATCTTTGCACGTCTTTTTTTAATTCCAAAACGGTACTTACTTAAAAAACATGCCTCGTATATATATATAACTACAAAATGGTATTAAGTGTAACTTTACAACGTAAATTAAATGAAACTGAAATCTATCTATTTTGCGGTTTATTTAACAAACTCTGACAGAAGATTGTCCAGCTAAGGGCAACAATCACTGTCAGAGTTTATGTCTACATATATAAACATCAGCATGAACTACTAAAATATATATATATATATATATATATATATATATATATATATATATATATATATATATATATATATGTATATAAAATATATATATATATATATATATATATATATATATATATATATATATATATATATATATGTATATATAATATATATATATATATATATATATATATATATATATATATATATATATATATATATATATGTATATATATAATATATATATATATATATATATATATATATATATATATATATATATATGTAATATATATATATATATATATGTATATATATATATATATATATATATATATATATATATATATATATATATATATATATATATATATATATATATATATTATATATATATATATATATATATATATATATATATATATATATATATATATATATGTATATATATATATATATATATATATATATATATATATATATATATATATATATATATATATATCTATCTATCTATAATATATATAAAATGCAACGTCTCTCTGTCTATCCGTTAGTGCGCTTATTACTGGAGAACCACTTATCCGATTTACGTACTTTTTTTTTAAAACATACATATGTTCTCTGGCCAGGTTATAGGCTATATTTTATTACGATGGGTAGCATAAGGAATGAGCAGTGACGATAATAGTGAATGAAGTCGGAAAAAAGTTAGCCGCTAGCGCGTTCCCTTGCAAGCCTAAACCATTAAATATAGAACAATATTATGTAGCAAAGAATATCTATACTCTATAATATATATGAAATGCAATGTCTCTGTCTGT
>CM032456.1:178827948-179132948 GCA_019049505.1 Pachyrhynchus sulphureomaculatus | reverse complement strand
CGGAACACTTGCGCAAGTTCAACTTGCACTTGTCCAGTTATTTTACATATAATACAAAGGAACGTGTGGACAAATATTACATCATATATATTTTTTAACTCGCTTTTTTTTAACAAGCTTTCATTTGACATCCTCCTCGATGACCTTATAAAAAATTTGCCAACCTTCTTTTTTTTATTAATTTCCAATTTCACCTCCCAAAAGGAACCCCATAAGTAAAAACTTAACTTTCAGAACTAATTATCTCGGATTCGGCCATCAATTCTTATATTTGTGCAAAATTTCAATTTTCTATGTCAAGTAGTTTCGGAGAAAATCGGGTGACACACAGACGACACCGAAACGATCCCATAAGTGTTCCATACGGAACTAAAAATAATAGCGAACATCTATATAGAGGCATCTATAAATATTAAAATTGTCGAAACAACTGTCACTAACAACATACCATTAAAAAGAGGAGTGCGACACGGAGATACTCTCACACCTAAATTATTTACGATGGCCCTTTAAGGTATCATATTGAGATGAGAACGGCACCAACATCTTAGCTTTGCAGACAAGTCGCAATAGCTAATAACGCCAATAAGCTACAGGAAATGTTAAACCAGCTGAATCTGGTCTCGGCAAGGATAGATTTTAAAATTAATTTAAAAAAACTAAATTAATGAGCCCTGAAGATAACAACAAACAGATAGGAAATAACTCCATAGAACGCGTCGACGAGTATATCTACTTAGGTCACACTATTAAGATCGGAAAGGCGAGCCAGCATGCAGAAATTACCAAGCGAATAATGGGCAGCTTTTGGAAAACTAAGACATATCTTAAAAAGTGCTACAGTACCCATAAACCTAAAACTAAAGTCTACAATACCTGTGTCCTATCTGTCTCTAAAGAACTTGTTAAGAAGCTCGTAACTTCACAGAGAGCTATGGAGAGAAGCATGCTTGGTATCTCCCTTAGAGATAAAATTCATAACAAGCAGAGAAGACGAATCAGAGTCAATGGCATAACTCTGGAGGCGACAAGGATGAAGTGGCGATAGGCGGGTCATGTGGCTAGATCATCCAGAGACAAATGAGTATACAGGATCACAGAATGGAGACCCAGAGAAACAGGAAGAGGACGTCCACAGAAACGATGGGTCGATGATATAAGAGTAATAGCGGGAAAGCAGGGTGAAAGGTAGCAAAAGATAGGGAAGCATGGAAGAGATTAGAAGAGACCTGCATCCAGTAGTAGACAAACTTGGGTTGAAGAAAAGAAGTATAAAATGATTTTTAAAGTACTATTGGTGCTTAGCCCACTAAAGTGGGCTAAAACTTACTTTATAGAAATATATACTTAAGTCATATTTCAAAAAAAAGGGGTGGTGCTTGTGGGGGATAATACCAGGTATTTTTTTTCTAAAAAACATGTTAAATTCAGAAGACCGATAAAAAGTGCTTTATTCAAAGTATGCTCCATCGCTTGTTATACATTTTCCTATCTTTCGGGCAATTTGTGAATACCACGCCAGTAAAAATCTTCCCCTTTTGCTGCAAACCATTCATCGAGCCATTTTTTCACATCTTCGTACAAACCTAAGCGCTGCTCAGCAAGTGCGTGACCCATCGATGCAAACAAGTGATAATCGGAAGGAGCCAAGTCTGGTGAGTAAGCCGCATGGGGTAGAACTTCCCAGCTGAGTGCTTCCAACGTGTCGCGAATTGGTTTTGCCGTATGTGATGGAGCATTGTCATGAAGGAAAATGATTTTGTGTTGCCTCTTTCGGTATTCTGGCCTTTTTTTCAAGCAGCGAACGGTTCAAATCGGTCAATTGTTGTCGGTAACGTTTTTCCCCAGGTTTTAACAGCTCATAATAGACCACGCCCCTCTGGTAACACCAAACACAGAGCATCGTCTTTCTGCCAAAGCGATTCGGTCTTGCAGTCGATGTGGATAGTGCGCCTGAGTCTACCCATGATTTTTTGCGCTTGGGATTCTCAAAATAAATCCACTTTTCATCTCCTGTAACTATACGATGCAAAAACGACTTCCTTTTGTACCGAGCGAGCAAAATGTCACACGTGTTTTTTGCGCTTTTCCATTTGCCTGTCGTTCAAACTCATGTGGTACCCATCTACCCGTCTTCTGAATTTTTCCCATGTCTCGTAGCCGATTGGAAACAGCTTGTTGACTAACGCCCAATTGCTCGGCGAGTTGTTTTTGTATTTGCGAATCATCTTCGTCCAACAATGCTTGCAATTCCACATCTTCGTATTTTTCTGGCGGTTTTCCACGTTCCTTGTCTGCAACATCGAAGTCACCACTTTTGAAACGCCGAAACCATCATTCACACGTATCTTGCGATGGAGCATGTTCACCATAAACTTCTCGAAGTAATCGGTATAATTCAACAGCAGTTTTCTTCAAATGAAAACAAAAAATTAATGCTGTCCGCGAATGCTCTTTGTTCGGTATAAATTTCGACATATTGAACACAACACTATGCATACACTTTTCCAATTTATCACTCATGCGCGTCTGACACTTGTTGATGACACAACAAAATGGCACAGTGTCAAATCTTTATAGCACAAACTGCATTGGTGCACCATCTGTTGTCTGAAATCCGCATTTCATACTTGTACACCTGGTATGAATTTTTACAGTTTCAATCCTTTATACTTGTATCAGTTATGGAGTTAATTCCAGCTCACAGAAAAACAAGTTGGAATATAATTATCCCAATCTTTTATGTATTAGATTCAAAGAGACATTTATGCACACATCATGTGATGTGTGGTTTCACAAATATGATGTGTGGTTGCACATATGATGTGTGGTTGCACAAATATAGGTACAATACTTCCTCTATTCTTGGGTCACTTGAAAGTAGAAATGTATCTATATAAATGTCACTTGTATACTTATAAATTTTTAAATACCAGAGATACTTCTACTTTAAATTCTCTTAATCTCTTTAAAATGGGAGAGTTATGTGGTATTTATTTCAAAGGTTTACCTTTTATACCTAACAGTAGCTAGATCTGTTATAGTCTGATCAGAACTACTAGGACTTAGGTTATAGTTAAGGTCATCAAGGATTCAGTCAACATTATAAAGTTAATTTTAAGAAAGTTGCTTTGGCGGGATCTTCCTTCTATTTGAAATTTTAATTAGAATTAACTAACTAACTAACAATTAGCTAACTTGAAGTAACCAGAAGGTTACTTCCAGTTAGCTAAAGCATGTATGTACTTACCTTAACTAATGGCAGTTAATTAATTAACTAATATAAGCTTTTTCATTACCACATTTTTAACTTGCTACTAGTTTTTAAGAACTTTCTATAGAAATAAAATGCTATTTCTTATTTCCGCCATCAAAATATACTTAGATTTGTCTAATAAGAATTTATATTTATGTGTTACAGTTATATGAAATAATGACCCATTGTATTACTAAACTCTTTAATCAGTGGTTGACATTTTATAAACAACTTGGTCTTGGACAGAAAAACCTAATTAAATCAATACTAACCAACTTAATAAATGTACTACATTAGCATCTATCAAAGAATTATGCACTAAATGGACATTCTGTATAGTGAACAAAAAGTAGTAGTAGAAAAAAATACAACTTCAGATGTAGTTAATTTAGTATAACAATTTTTTTTCAGTTAATTCCAATGGGGAATTTCTACTTTCACATACACCAGTGTCAGGAGAAGTAAATTTTTTGAGATTTTTGTCACGCATAACGAACTCCAAGCTTAGCTACGAATCAGATGCGAATTCGTTTGAAATCGATTCCATTTTGGATCAGTGTTACCTTTTAGTACGAGCTAAAACGAAAACTGAAAGGACTACTATTTTACAAATATTTAATAAGTCTCTTAGTAAGTCACAGTGGTTAGCAGGAAAAAGTCTAGCAGGTATAGCTGATATTGCAGCTTACTCTGCTATTAAACAATGTTCAGCACCTAATGAACTAAGTGTCAGCTTAGGAAAATGGTTTGAACGATGCCAAACACTGGTTTCTAAATAACTGTTTTAAATCTGAAATAATAAATTATTAATTTTTTTTTGTTTTAATTAATTTTCCTAGTTTACAAATTTTATGAGACTTGAGGACCTCCGAAAGATCTATCACAACTTAGTCTTACGACGTACTGCCTGTATTGCATTTCAACATACAATAAGAATTACATATGTGTTCTGAAAATTTTCCTGAGTCTGCTGTTTCACACCTGAAGGTAGACTCAGACATTAACAATACAATGAGTTTGTTTTTTACCTGCATGATTCGCACTGTGTAATATAAAGTGTGTAAATTTCTCGAGACTTATTTAGAATAACTTCTTAGGATTTCCTATCACATCTTGAATGTCTTCATCATCAATCAGCCCTTTGTGTCCCTTGCTGAACATAGGCCTCCCCCATCTCAGTCCAGTCTTGTTTCTTCTGGGCTCTCCACATCCAGTACCACACAGTCTCTTAATATCGTCGGTCCAGCGTGTGGGAGGTCTACACCTACTGCGCCTGTCGCTCCTGGGTCTCCACTCGAGCAGCTTCTTAGTCCATCTCCCATCCGACATTTAGGTTACATGTCCCGCCCAGTTCCATTTAAGTTTCGCGATGTATGCAATTACATCAATAACGCCGGTTCTTTGACGGATAGCTTCGTTTCTAATACAAGTCCGCAGTGACACTCCAGTCATTAATCTTTCCATCTTGCGCTGTGTTATTCTAAGTGTTTTAGCGGTTGTGATAGTTACAGTTTTGGCCCCATAAGTCATCACTGGAAGTACGCACTAATCAAAGACCTTCCTTTTTAGGCAGATATCACTCCTAAAGACATCTTTAAGTCTTCCATAGGGTGCCCAAGCGAGCGTTATTCTTCTCTTCAATTCGCACGTTTGGTTGTCCCTTATGATGCGAATCTCATGACCACGATAGGTGTATTTGTCCACTAGTTCTATCTCTTTATTGCCGACATTAATCTGTTCGCTTGGAACCAAGTTCGTCATATATTTTGTTTTAGAAGCATTCATTTCCAACCCCACGTCTGCACATGCATCTCGAAGTTCTTGAAGCATTACTGCAAGCTCTCCAAGACTGTCAGCTATCAGGACTATATCATCTGCAAAACGCAGATTTGTCAGACTTTGCCCATTTATGCTAAGGCCTTTTCCTTCCCAGTTGAGTTTCGTGAAAACGTGTTCCAAAACTGCGGTGAATAGTTTAGGCAACATCGTGTCGCCTTGTTTTACTCCCCTACCAATTGGTATGGATTTGGTGTTTTCGTGGAGTTTCACCGTCATATAGGCATTTTTATAGAAGTTGTAAATCAACTTTGTATAACGATAGTCAACTCGGCACTCTTGTAACTCTTCTAATACTGATTCCAGCTCGACCCTATCAAAAGCCTTATGGAAATCTATGAAGGCGAAGGCAAGTGCTCTGTAATATTCAATGCTTTTCTCAATTAATGGCTTAATACTTTATAGATGGTCATTGGTTCCGAATCGGGGCCCAGAAGCCAGCCTGCTCCCTTGGTTGGTACCAATCAAAGGAGCATCTTCAATATAGGTCTCGCAATTTTTTTTTATGGGCCTAGCTCACGTGCTGCAGGGCAGTCCCTAAAGCGCTACAGGATGTGCGGAAAAAGCGATTCATGTTGGTCTTGAATCGTAAATTGTACGCGGTGGGAAACAGTCGTTGGCAATTCATTCCAAAGGGATAAGGTTTTCCATATATAAGACTGCTTAAGAAGGCTTGTAAAAGGAGTGACTAGCTGAACCTCATACAGAGATGCATTAGCTCGGCATGTATTTTTAGCATGCACCACTCGGGAAGGAATTAAGCGAGCTACATGGCGAACAGCTCTCTTTTTGAATAGAATTTAACGAATGCAGTGTACGTTTTTGGGAGGAGAGCCCTAAACATGTGCTTTTGAGAAACTCTCTTTGCTATGTATGCAATAGGTTCATGCTAGGACGTATTTGCTCCCAAGTTAACGCCCAGCAAATTAAGTAACGATGTGCGGAATGGAGCGTCCAGATCTAGCTATATCAGGTTCTATAATATTAACTTTTTTAGAGAAAGCTGCTGCCTGAGTTTTTGTAGCGTTAAATTCTACTTGGTTACTGTCACCCCAAGATAGAATTCTTTCCTGGTCTTTGTTACTTTGCTACTCATCGTAGCCGATGTTCGAGCGTTCAAACTGAACGAAGAAATAAGTGTACCGTCATCTGCAAAGCTGTAGATTAGATTCCTGGTCCTTTCCAGCAGATCATTAATGTAAATGAGGTAGAGTAGGAAACAGTATGGAGCCTTGGGGCACACCAGCGTTGATAGTGATCATATTAGAAAGAAATCTGTCGACCTGCCATTCGTAAAGAACGCTCTCTTGAGGAAATACGAGAGCTTGGAACAAAGCCTTTCAAACATACTATTAGAGCGTAGCTTGGCCAACAATGGTCGAGATTCTCCAAAATGTTCAATTGCGTTGTTCCAAATATGTGTTACATAAGTTAGAAGATCTTCTGTTGATCTTTGCTTACAAAACCCATATTGATGGTTGCTAATATGAGCTCCTCGATATTTTAGAAGATGCTTTATTGATAGCCTTTTTCATAACTTTCGATATTGTTAAAAACAATCCGACTGGTCCGTAGTTGTTTAACAAGGTCTTCTTGCCTCTTTTGGGTACCTAAAATTGTTGGAGCAGACAAGAAGTTTGTTTTTAATTCTTTGATTATGTGCCCTCTTAGTTTGGTCGATAATTTCTTTGGATCTGCTCCAGGTACTAACGAAGACGTTACGATTTATGGCGTTAGGATTTTTACGCCATTATCAGTAGATGAGATATTTAGAAGCAACAGCTTCTTTGCATTTTCGGTCGAACCAAAGGGTACCGTCAAACGGGGTGACTTCGGACATTTTTTAGAATTTTCTTCATATTTCTTCCAAACTAAAATAATACCCAGACATATTTTTTACCAAGTGTAGTTCAGTTATCGTAGAATCCAAATACTAGCACAGATTTTATTTTACGCCATTGGAAATTTTAATTTTTTTATTTTAAAAGTGTCCGAAGTCACCTCGTACGGTGGGGTGACTTTGGACACATATGTAAATCGTACAGGTTTCGATGTTTCCGCACCGCTGGGATGACTTCGAACCCATATTTTTATACACATAACACATATTTTTATATACATAACAAATGCGTTTAATAAGAACTGTAGTTATTCAATATTAATATTCATAGGTAAATTTTCAAAGTATAACGGTCTCTGCGTTGCTCGAGTATGATTAATTTTTGAAAAATGTCTTCTGCTACAATGTCGCTTTCATCATCTATGATTGGAAATACAAAAACACAACCTTCTCCGGTGTTCTTCTTTCTTAGAAACTTCACATGTATATGATTTCCTTGATTACTAATAATTTTTCCTACATAATATTTTTTCTTCGTGGAGTTATTTACAGGAATAGCAATGATCCCAAATTCGTTAGCTTGTAGTTTTGCAGTTTCTGTTGTCTTCGCCTTCTTTTGACTTTGTACGAGTGTTTTTCAATGGCATCGACTCCGAATCCGAATCACATGAAGGATCACTCTCGAAAGCAATAGATTGGGAAGATTTTGTAGTTTTTTTTTGACAACCTGAAGTTGAAGGTCTTGCTAGAGCTGCATTTATATCCTCTTTACTAATTTCTCGACCAGGTGGTACATTTATCCGCTTTCGTTTTCCTTTTTGTTATTTTCCTGAGGGTTTCTGTTTTCTGAAATCCAATAAAGATTGATCAAGCATAGTAGACCTGTTTCTTCATCACTCCTCATATGATTTGGTAAACGTTTGATGACTTCTTGCGGATTGAACGGAACTATTCCACATCCTCGAAATCCAGAAAGAATATTTGCTTCGGACTTAGCTTGAATGAACTGTAGTGTTCTTTGCAATAGCTGTGGAAAGTCTGATTTCTGAAATCACTTTTCCTCTGGTATTTCCATTTTGTCAATATTTTTCGCCAACCCTTCTTTAAAGGCCCAAAAAACGACACATCAAGGGGTTGACACAGATGTGTCGAGTTTGGTGGCAACAAAATGAATTTTATATCATTTTTATCACATTCCTCTATAACTTTTATGGTTAAATGGCTGGAAAGGTTATCTCCAATCAGTAGCTTGGTTCCTTCCTTTTTTCGAAAATATGGCAATAGTATTTTACTAAACCACTCGTAAAACGTTGCTGCCTCGAACCAGGCCGACTTACTAATGCTATATTCACATCCAGGAGGACCATTTTCCTCCCATTCTTGATATCGATGCTTAGTCTTGTATACAACAAAAGGTGGTAAAAGTTCTCCATTTGCTGAAGCACACATCATCACACTTATGCTTGTCTTTGTTGAATCCATAATTCTGTCGCAGTGTTTTACACCGCGTTTACAAACGACCTTGGCTTTACCAGTATCATCGCTAAAGTTGGTCCCGTCATAGTTTAAGAATGTTTGCTGCATCAATATTCTCTAATGCTTTTTCTAGTTCCGTAAAATATTCAGTTATAGTTTGGACAGAAACTTGCGCACGAAGCCGTTTTATATTTTGGCTTAATCTTACAGTTAATTCTTTATGACGAGGCAGAAAGGATTTTGTCCAATCGCGTCCGGGCATATTGTCATGGAATTTTTCAATATTAACACCTTTCGTATTCAAGTATTGTTTTACTATTTCTCTGATATCATACTCAGTTAGTGGAAATCCCCCATTCACAGGCACTTTGTATTAACAAAACTAGACGATTTTCTTCGACAACATTAAGAACACTTTGACCTCCTGCTTTTTTTGTATGTTTTTCATTGACACCGTTGCTTATGGTCGATTTTGGAACACCATAGAATTTTGACGCTTTTCTTAAAGACTGTTCGGTTTTTAACTTCTTCTATAGCTTTTTTTAGGTTATCTTGATTGTAGTTCTGATAACTACGGCCTCCTAACACTTTTCTATACTTTCGTGGCATTATCCAAAGTCACCCCCTAAAAGACAATTTTTTTGTTACGGGCCTGTATAAAAAAAACTATTCTAGAAAAAAAATTGTCAAATGATTTTTAAATAGTTGTAATAATAAGCAAAATAGTCGGAAATCGTGCAGATTTTAAGTAGTTCTGTGCAGAATACTTACTTTTTCACGCCATCGTGGTTGAAAGAATACTGGCAAGTATGAGCTTGCATTAAAACAGTGACGATAAAATGCATACATTCGGTAAAATACGAATAAGAAGTAGCGAACTACCGATTGTCCAAAGTCACCTCCACTGTCCGTTTGACGGTATCTCATGTATTACCCATTCTATATACACCGGCACAAAATTTTTTGGAGCACATATGTTTTGTGCATTCGTTCAGAAAATTAACGCTTATAATAAAATTCTTAAACCCAAAATAGTCGTTCTCTCACTAGTGAGAACAATAACTTTTTCCATATGATTTTAGCATGTTTGGTCTCTACCAGGTATGTAGCTGAATTCTTAACCTTTCGGAACTGCGCTCACTGCGTCAGATTTGCTTACTCAGAATGAATCTTCACTTGGATTTTCCGAAGATGGATGTTATGACTGGATAACATTACTTATAACTTAAAATAATTGGTAATTCTTTTTGGGTAATTAAATTCATTTTGCGGTTATTGAATTATGGTGATTGAATTACTTCCATGGTAATTCAATTATTGTGAGAGCTATTAAATTACCAGTAGTAATGCAATACCTAAGCTGTATTTGAACTACGAAATTTCGACTACCATAAATAAAAAATTTATGTTAAAGGAAAATAATTGCAATTTTCTAGAATAATTAATTTACCATATAGTAACTGAATTACCATAAGGATTATTGCAAGAGATATTTCAATTACAGTAATTCATTTGGAAATAATTACTTTTTGTCAATAATGAGTAATTTACCGTTTTTTTTACAAATTACCGGTAACTGGTAAACAATATACTTTATTTCCAATTGCTTTTGGAAATAAGCAGTAATTGTGACTGAACTAGTTTTTAAAATAATTGACGATAACTCTGCTTACCAGGTGTACAAGTATGAAATGCAGATTTTTTTTTTCTAAAAAAAACATGTTAAATTCGGAAGAATGATAAAAAGTGCTTTATTCAAAGTATGCTCCATCGCTTGTTATACATTTTTCCCATCTTTCGGGCAATTTGTGAATACCACGCCAGTAAAAATCTTCCCCTTTTGCTGCGAACCATTCATTGAGCCATTTTTTTTCACATCTTCGTACGAACCAAAGCGCTGCTCAGCAAGTGCGTGACCCATCGATGCAAACAAGTGGTAATCGGAAGGAGCCAAATCTGCTGAGTAAGCCGCATGGGGTAGAACTTCCCAGCTGAGTGCTTCCAACGTGTCGCGAACTGGTTTTGCCGTATGTGATGGAGCATTGTCATGCAGAAAAATGACTTTGTGTTGCCTCTTTCGGTATTCTGGCCTTTTTTCAAGCAACGAACGGTTCAAATCGGTCAATTGTTGTTGGTAACGTTTAGTATTAACCTTTTCCCCAGGTTTTAACAGCTCATAATAGACCCACACCCCTCTGGTCCCACCAAACACAGAGCATCGTCTTTCTGCCAAAGCGATTCGGTCTTGCGGTTGATGTGGATGGTGCGCTTGGGTCTACCCTTGATTTTTTGCGCTTGGGATTCTCAAAACAAATCCACTTTTCATCCCCTGTAACTATACGATGCAAAAACGACTTCCTTTTGTACCCAGCGAGCAAAATGTCACACGTGTTTTGGCGTTTTTTCCATTTGCCTGTCGTTCAACTCATCTGGTACCCATCTACCGGTCTTCTACCATCTCTCGTAGCCGATTAGAAACAGCTTGTTGACTAACGCCCAATTGCTCGACGAATTGTTTTTGTGTTTGCGAATCATCTTCGTCCAACAATGCTTGCGATTCCACATCTCCGTATTTTTTTGGCGGTTTTCCACGTTCCTTGTCTGCAACATCGAAGTCACCACTTTTTGAAACGCCGAAACCATCGTTCACACGTATCTTGCGATGGAGCATGTTCACCATAAGCTTCTCGAAGTAATCGGTATGAATCAACAGCACTTTTCTTTATATGAAAACAAAAAATTAATGCTGCCGGCGAATGCTCTTTGTTCGATATAAATTTCGACATATTGAACACAACACTATGCACACATTTTTCCAATTTATCACTCGTGCGAGTCTGACACTTATTGATGACACAACAAAATGGCGTAGTGTCAAATCTTTGTAGCACAAACTGCATTGGTGCACCATCTGTTGTCTGAAATCCGCATTTCATACTTGTACACCTGGTAGACATATTTTCAAAGGATAGTTAAAAGTGTGATGTCATGATCATTTTATTTTTTTTATTAATTTCACTGTTATAAATAGTTCATAAAATCTAAGGAAATTGGGCCTGAAGGGACAGGGTTTGTGAAGTTTATACGCTAATGATTTAATCATATTTTTCTTTAATTAATCAAAAAGTTTGTCTATACAAACTATGTGTCTGTGGATTAGCGAGTCGAATCTGACAAATAATACCAAATTAGAAGCACAAACTTAAAATTTCTTTTTAGTTTCAGGAGGTATTTATTGACATTACTTTGATATTACATAACTTGTTGGCAGTTGATGTATAATCTTATTCTCTATTAATCTGATGTGCTGTTTAGATAATGAAATCTTCAAAGTGGCTATCAGGTCTTGTTATCTGATTTAGACAAGCATTTTTAATGCGGTCGACGGGGCGCTTCCCGCAGAAACAGTTGGTCAACCCTGGAACTCAATGTTAAAATTTTTATTATGCGCGTTTATGTACGGCAGCATAGGCAGCGTTAACAAGTAAATATACGCATGAACCTCTATATCAACTATAATCAGAGCAGGCTATTAAAAAAAAAATACAAAGTCTTGTAGAATCACAGATTTATTTTACAAACAGTATGTAATAATAAGTATAATAAATTATCGTAAATAAAGGCAGTGTAGATAAGATATATCTAAAAATAATAATCATTGAAAGAATTAATAAAACATTTTACATATACAAATTGTAGTTGTTAAATTAAACCACAAAAAACTTCCGTTATTTTTCACTCGCACACATACTCGCATACGCTCAGCTGTCAATAACACATCATAATTACAGAATCCTTTTAAAAGTGGTTTATACCCAATAACGAGATAAATTTAAAAGTAAGTTATATAAGTAACAAGGGTTTGAGCTACGAAAAAAACAAAATTTTAAGGTTGTGTTTGTTTGTTTTTTAATAAAATAAATTAGAAGTTTAGCTATAATCTGCTTATTTTCTCAATCAAACTGAATCATTTTTCAAATCCTTACTTTTGCCAGTTATGTTAATTAGAAATGACTTGTCACTTAGTTTATGAGAATACAGCAAAATAACAAAAATTTTGTATTTATGTCCATAATCTAAATATACATCTTAAACTTGCGGATAATGAAGTATTTTTAATAATGGACAGTAAATATAGGTACACATGTAAGGTGTGTGAATTAATTTTGAGAGATTTCTGAGAGGGCATAACTTGTATTTTATCGCATCGAGGCATACTCTTGCTATATTCATGGTGAAGCACCATTATTAGACTTTAATTTTTAGTATGTAGTAGTATTATCCAGAATTTTTTCACTGTGTGTCCCTCATTAACCCGGGTCTCATCTAGATAGGGGGTGTTTCTTTCTTCGGCTCGAAATCTTCTGGTTGCTCGTGGATGTTCTCTTCTCCAACGGATTGTTTCTGTTTTGTCGAGGGGAACGGGTTTTCTATTGTGTTTTTCCCAACGATCCCCATTCGATTCCCTACGATCAGTCAGAGTTGCTACAATCTCCTGCGCTAATATAAACCTCCGGCAGTAACATAATCTCTCAGTAAGTCACTGATTTTAGACAAGTCGCTGCTGTCACTGAAATCCTCCAGGGGGTGGCTGCCTTGGGTAGGAACAACCGGAGGGCGAAATGACATCTAACGCGGGGGCATCCGTACACGTGTCGCTCCTGTAGCGCTTTAGGGACTTCCCTGCAGCACGTGTGCTAGACCCATAAAAAAAATGTTATTTTGCCGAAGTGTAAAAAACATATTTTTTTGAGCATTGCATATGTCGAATTAAGGGCCAACAAAACACCATTTGCGGGAACCGTTACTTTTTTTGTTTAATTCGAAGAAAAGCGCTGCTGTCGGAAACCTATGGTGATTATATTCCATCGATAAAAAGATGTGAGTCTGGTTTCGACGCTTTAAAAGTGGTGACTTCCACACGGAAGACAAAGAACGCCCAAGCCAACTGAAAAAGTTTAAAGATGAAGAATTGGAGGCATTACTCGATGAAGACCCGTGCCAAATGGAAAAAGAACTTGCAGAATCATTAGGAGTTGATCGACCTACCATTTCCAAGCGATTACTGAGAATGATTAAAAAGTAAGGAAATTGAGTACCCCACGAATTGAACCCGAGAGACATTGAAAAGCGATTTTTCACCTGTGAATAACTGCTTTAACGGCACAATCGGAAAGGTTTCTTTGCAT
Source organism: Pachyrhynchus sulphureomaculatus (assembly GCA_019049505.1). Classification (NCBI taxonomy): domain Eukaryota; kingdom Metazoa; phylum Arthropoda; class Insecta; order Coleoptera; family Curculionidae; genus Pachyrhynchus; species Pachyrhynchus sulphureomaculatus. Next base: position 179,119,351 of record CM032456.1, on the reverse strand, counting down.
CGTATCGTAACTGGTGATCAAAAATGGATACGCTCCGACAATCCAAAGCACAAAAAATCATGGGTGAAGCCCGGCGAACCATCAACATCCTCGCCAAAGCCGAATAATTATAGCTCCAAGTTTATACTGGGGAACGTTACCGACAGCAATTGATGCAATTGAGCCGATCGTTGAAGGAAAATGACTGCAATATATCAAAAGACACGACAAAGTGATTTTTCAGAATGATAACGCTCGGCCACATGTTACAAAACCCGTCAAGGAAACACTAAAAGCGCTCAGATGGGATGTCCTACCTCACCCGCCATACTTACCAGACATTGTTCCTTCTGATTATTACTTGTTCCGATCGATGACGCACGGCCTGTCCAAACAGCACTTCCATTTTTATGAGGATATCAAGAAATAGGTCGATTTGGGAATAGCCTCAAAAGATGAGGCGTTCTTTCAACGTGGAATTCATATGCTGCCACAAAGGCAGAAGAAAGTAGTGGCTAGTGATGGATAATACCATTTTTTTACAATAAAGCGATATTTTTACCGAGAAATCCCCCTTCAAATTAATTCATACACCCAATATATCAATTATTTTGAAATAAAAGGGTCTGTTCTTTGTTATAATGACTTGTAGTCTGATAATTATGGGTTAAAAGTGAAAAAAAAATTGTACATATATAGAGAAATTTTATACTTATTTCAGTGCAATTACAAGGCTATAGTAATGAAATAATAACTAAATCAATAATTTTGCTTTTAATTTTATGTAGATATTTAAAAAAAATGATCTACCCTTTCGGCGTTCTCAACTGTTATTACAATACCTACAGCTAGAGTGCGATAAGTCTTTCAAACTGTCAATGATCGACGTCAATTAAAACGTTTGTTTTTCAACTAAAAATACTCATCTGGAAATTCGAAAACGAAACATTTTTTCGCGTTATAGACTGCTTTAATGTCCTCGCCTCTAACTACCCTCAATATTTTTTACACACCTTGTATATGTTTTCTTTAAAAGGAGCATTTAGACACAAATTCGATGATACAGGATTTGTGAGGACTAGCAGTAATATACAGACACGAAACAAATGGCTTGGTGAAGAAACATACGCGACTGAAGGGGTATGTATTCACAACACAGAAGATTTGTTCTAGCTGAAGCTCATTCTCCGTAATAGAAGCCAACATTCGTAGTGCCGGACACTGCAATAAAGAAGAAGCATTACAGAGTCTCCCCAGTTTTGATAAAAACTGTACTATATGATGATAAACATGACCATAGAAAACTGATACATTTATTTGTAGATATAACATTTGATTTATTGTACGATTTTTAATTGATTTTAAAAAATCATCAGATTCGTATTGAAAAGGTGTATTGAAATACTACACAGGATGAGTAAAAATATCTACTCTACTATTTTCGAGTTGAGGCAATAATTTAAGGTAGGACATCCTATATATTAAGTTTCGTTATGTTCTTTTTTTAAGCCTGTGCGAGTTGTTGGTTAAAAGGAATAATCTTGAAACTTTAGAATGACTAATGAAGTTCCCACAAAATTTTTAATTTAGCTTTAATGGACAACAATGCAACAAATTAAATTTTATGGCTAAAAAGCTTATTGAAAGTGTTTTATGCGGACTGAAATGTAGAACATGATACAAGCCTTATTGCATATTGTGGGCAAAAAAATGTTCTTCAAAATTTAATATGTCCGTATATTTTACAAACAATGGTAATTTTTCTTTTACTATGCCGCCTCTAAATTCGATATAAATCGTCCATTACCAGCCCGATAAGGTGGAATGTGAAATAATTATACCGAATTATTTCAGTTTTTTGCAACTTGTAACAATAAATTCAAAACGTGGACTTTAAGTAAATTTTAAACCTTTTCAACGACTTTTATGGAGTCTTAAAACTTGAGAATGTAAAAATTTACTTGTCTGATCAAGCTCCGCCTGTTTACATTTAAACGCAATCCAAGATTAACAGTGTACTTAAGAAAGGGCGACTGGAAATGCCGAGTTATGATTTGGTTGAATGTAAGTCTTATCACATTTATAAAAAAAATATCCAATGACTGGTGACACCCGTACGTTAATCCCAGCCGGTTTTACTAGCAGAACACGTGCAGTCCTTCAGATTTTCAGCGGCAGTGCACGGATTGGGGATATAGTAATTTTTTTTCCATAAGAGAGGGTTGGAAAACTGTCCAGTGTTTTCTGTTTGTCCTTACCGCACTTACTGCAGTTCCTTAAGAATCATTGATTTGGCGTGAAACGATTTTATAGCTGACATTCTCTGTCTTTTATTTTTTTGTGTCTGGGTCTCATGTCAAACAACGCTGGCCACTTCTACACTGCCACAATAATGCTGAATAAAATTATCAAAAAGTACAAATCTTAAATAAGTTTGGCATAGGTGTTCTATAGGAAAAGCAACGTTAATATTATTATAATTAGGTAATTGACAGTAATATTTTATACAAGATATTTTCTATATCTAAAATTTATCTAGTTCGTTTAAAGGCAAATATGAACAATAGAATTCGAATAGTAAAAAAATATTTACAAAATTTATTTAGGATTCAAGTCTTTTATTCATCTTATTAAAAGTGTTCGAGATTTATTTTTAAATATTATAATCAACAGTAGGTTATTACGATAATAAAACTAGGCTATTATTTACAAATTTGTAGAGATAAACAAGCATTTTCTGGTAAAATAAATATTAACTTTCTGTATTTATAGCAATGGTTTCGACGTTTAAAAAGGACCGGTCCCGAATCAACTAGACTCGGCCGTTTTACAACTAAGCTAAGGTCTACGATTCAAGCACCTACCTAGTTGTCATCGATTCTAATAATTTATTAAACACCTTCACTGTGTGTCCCTCATTAAGGTGTTACGCACCTCAAAAAATACAAAAGAAACAGAAAAAATAATATTTTTATGCATTCGTCATAGGAGGTCTACCCCACTACACTTTTATTGGTATTAGTACTTTTTATAGGAATTTATACGGGTTCACAAAAAAATGCCACGCGTCATACCAAAAGGTAACATCGTTATGTGATTGGCTTGCTTTCCTTTTAAAGCATCACTTATTACCTGTCTGGTATAATAATACGCAAGTTAAATATTTCGTATTACCAGAAAATAATTGTCGCCCAAATAAAGGCTTTTGTATAAAAATATGGCTGTTGTATCTCATGGCTACGTAATTCTAAACTTAAATAACTAATAAATAAACTAACAATAACCTACTGTTAATTATTTCAACGTTTTTTGTTATTACAATAATTATTTAAAAAGTGGGTCTGGCAATAAAAAATATTTAGTTAAATAACCATAGCACCTTAACAGATTTCTATTATTAATTTAGTGTACTATAGAAATTTTGCCCTTCAAAATACTTTTACATGATTAAGATAAAACAATAAATATCTTAAACTTTTTTGGGCGTGAAATAAATGTATTTTGAAGAAAACAGTATGTAAACAAATTACTAAAAAATAAAATATAAAAAAAATAACTAGTAAAGAAATGTTATATCATATTGAAAAATAAGAATGGACTACGACTTGGCATTGATCGGTCTATATTTCCATCAAAAACTTATTGTGTTTTGATGGAATCCCAATTACGTCGGATCTTCCGCGGAATACAAAGTGCTTTTTTGGTAGACAGACGGTGGATAGAGATTTATTAATTAATGTCGCTTTCTACACATTTCTAAAGTGGATCTTCATTTTCTATCAAAACAAACTGAAAATTTTTAACTTAAAAATTATGAATATAAATGTTTCAGCGGTGGAACTCCACATGGTTATATTATTCTATTTATAGAAATGAATTTTATACTTTGCATTAGACTTTCTAGGTATTATTTCAGAAGGCTACTAACAGTCAACAGGAATATGCTAGCATGTTAATACTGAGCATGAATTGACAGCTTTATTTCTATAAATAGAATGAATACCACAGCCACGGGACCACGCGGAATTCTACTGCAATGACTGGCTTATGATTTTAACCGACGAATTCCATCAAAACATGTCATATCATCGTTGATAATATAATTTTTCTTTTGAAGGAAAGTATATTTTATACCCATAGACAATAAAAAATAATTCTATAGCATAGAGTTACAGTTTGGTAAAATTTATTTAGTCATCAATTAATAGTAAATAAAAAGTAACAAAAACAATAAGCTGCACGATGACCCATATAAAAAGTTATTTCAGTAAAGTTAAAAGCCCTATTTCTTGAGATCAGGCAGTAAGTCCTACATTTGGTCCAAAAAAGGTAAAATAATAAAAGTTACACTATAATAAGTATTTACAATTAAATAACTCTTAAGTAGCTACGCATTCACAGATAGATCTATTTAAGAAGTATAAAAGAAGTTTAAAGCTTCTAATCTACAAGACAAAAGTTAAAAATTAAATAGTTTAGTATAATCTTTCTTGCAAAATCGTTAAAGAAATATTAACATAAAAAATAAATTCGTGCACTAATTAACAGAATTAAGGCAAGTCATGAAAGAAAGCTTCCGAAAGCGTATACATTTTGGTATTATCTTATATTGTCTCTATTTTTTTTCCTAGCTACACTACTAAATATCAAACGGAATATTTGATTCTACCCAAAACACTAGGGTGATAATTAGTTTGAACTAAGCAGATCAGTCTGGACAGATAGGTACCTAATAATATAATAAAATAAAATAAAAGGCCCGAATATGGAAAGCACTTACTTTTTAAAAAATATTTTTTGCCAATATCTTGCTTTCTGGCATTTTTGAGCTTTTGATAACTAAATATACTTTCGCATACAATATTTCAAAAATAAATGATGAGATGATATCGTGTTACTATTTTAAATATATCAAAGATATGAATATATGAGCATTTCCGTCAATTGTTGATACGTTGGCGGTTCAAAAAAGAGAGAAGTTTATTTAGAAATTGACACTCATTAGACTCTATTTAAATTGTTCCTTTGACCTCCAGAAACAATTAATCACAGCTGTATATATCTTTAAATACACCATCTTTAATTTACGGCCATTTCTGCCCAAAAAGTGGCTAACATCTGAGCATAACTTGGAAACGATATCCTTCAAAAAAGAGAGAAGTTTATTTAGAAATTGACACTCATTAGACTCGATATAAATTGTTCCTTTGACCTCCAGAAACAATTAATCACAGCTGTATATATCTTTAAATACACCATCTTTAATTTACGGCCATTTCTGCCCAAAAAGTGGCTAACATCTGAGCATAACTTGGAAACGATATCCTAATATCAACAATGTACATAAAAATTCGAAGTCAGCAGGTCAAAGAACATAAGAAAAGTGCACCTGGATGTTAATTTGACTAAAAGATATAAAATGGCCATTGGTATATTATATCTTGATTTTTGACGCTTTTTACGGCAATTTAGAGAGGTTTTTTTTATTTTTTTCCGCAAAAATTTGCATATTGAGCTGTAAAAAAAAGGTTCTTAAACAAGTCGTGTTCAGCCATGAATATTTGTTTCTGAAAGTCCAAGAGACTATTTAAATCGAGTCTAAGAGTCACTGTCAAAAAAAAAATTCTCTCTCTTTTGAACCGCTAACATATCAAAAATTTACGGAAAAGCGCATATGCATTTTCTAATAGAGATATATAATTACGCCATAATAGTAATTTATGTAGATCTGAGAGAAAAATTAGAGAAGGCAGAAGTTCGTGTCATCCAATTTGCAATGTGACTTAAGATCATGTGAAGTTTAATAGATTACTATTAAAAAAAGCACAGTCTAATAGTAAACTAAAATTAGGCCAAAAAACATATGATTTGTTAACGGTAATCTAGAATTATTCACATAATATATAATCGTGTCAATTTTAGTAACGTCGCGATTAAATAAAATGGCACCCACTGCCAAAGTCTAAAAATGCTTTTCTTTAATTATCATATAAGTATATATATTGACCTTTTTCTGTCTTTTCTTAGATCATCGTCAAATACTCTTAGAAAAGGCATAAATACGTTTTCTAAATCATCTAGAATTCATCAGCTGTTTCAATTTTAATCATGTCGTAAATTAAAATGCTGGCTGCCGCCTTAAGTTACGTTTACAGGACTAAATACATCTGTCCTTTACTGTATTTCTCTTACATTAACTTCGTGTTTCTATGACATAATTAAAAATGATTATTAGAAAAAAAACATACCTTATTTTATCGAATAATTAGAAACAACCATAAATTAAAGCAAAAATCAACTTTAAATTTTGCCTTAATAGTAAGTAGGTTAGCTGTAAACTAAAACTTAATTAGCTATTACTCAGTATATATCACCACTACACCAAACACTTTATTTTTGCGCTCGACGCGCGTTTCGCTAACCATCTTAGCTTCATCAGGAGCGATGATTGACTAAAGCTAAACTACAAATCTACCCTATTTATACTTAGTGTAACCCTTGAATTACTCAAGCGGAACTAATGGCATAGGCAAGGCCATCAGTTCCGGTCAAGTAACCAGTAGAGGGGACTATAAGGAATAGGCCCTCTGTCTTTATTTAAACTACTTTTACATTTTATAATTTCCATACTCTCGTATGCGTTCAACAATCTCCTATCAGATACATTTTTTATTAATCTTAGATTATCTAATGTTGCAACATGATCAGCTTCAAGGGCATGTTCGGCAATGCTAGACTTTTCTGTTCTACTAGTATGCTAAATGTTCTTTAAATCGTGTTTTAATTGACCTTTTAGTTTGCCCAACATACTTTTTGTCACAATCATTACAACTAATTTAATAAATTCCACTTTTCTCACAATTAGGAATCTTATCTTTGGGATTTCCTAAGATATTCCTCAGATTGTCTGTTGACTTATAGACTAAGATGAGGCCTACCTTATTAAATACCTTATTGAGTCCCTTGCCTCCCTCCCTATATATATATATATATATATATATATATATATATATATATATATATATATATATATATATATATATATATAGTATAACAAGGGGCTCAATAAGGTATTTAATAAGGTAGGCCTCACCTTAGTCTATAAGTCAACAGACAATCTGAGGAATATCTTAGGAAATCCCAAAAATAAAATTCCTAATTGGAATTTATGAAATTAGTTGTAATGATTGTGACAAAAAGTATGTTGGGCAAACTAAAAGGTCAATTAAAACACGACTTAAAGAACATTTAGCACACTTAAAATACAGTAGAACAGAAAAGTCTAACATTGCCGCACATGCCCTTGAAGCTGATCATGTTGCAACATTAGATAATCTAAGATTAATAAAAAATGTATCTGATAGGAGATTGTTGAACGCATACGAAAGTATGCAAAATTATAAAATGTCAAAGTAGATTAAATAAAGACAGAGGGCCTATTCCTTATAGTCCCCTCTACTGGTTACTTGACCGGAACTGACGGCCTTGCCTATGCCATTAGTTCCGCTTGAGTAATTCAAGGGTTACGCTAAGTATAAATAGGGTAGATTTGTAGTTTAGCTTTAGTCAATCATCGCTCCTGATGAAGTTAACATGGTTAGTGAAACGCGCGTCGAGTACAAAAATAAAGTGTTTGGTGTAGTGGTGATATATACCGAGTAGTATCATTGTGCCAAAGATTCCACATTCCCAACTTAGCCTAATTAGCTATACTTATTGTATTGATTAGAGTTGTTCAATGCATTTGCGATATCGAAAACTCCCAACCAAATAACACTTCGGTACCAAAATGATAACCCTTTCGGAGTTCTTTCTCGCTGTCCCTTTAGTTTAGATTAAATTCAAATCTATTTCAATTTAACTTATGGCTTATAGACTAAAATTTCGCATTATCTAATAATAATAATTTACACAAATGAAGAGAAACCAGGCAATGGTGCTCTCGACCTTGCCATATTGTTCAATACAATTTGGCCGCCGTTTAAACTAACCACTGCGCTACCCTCAGGTTCGGAGTCTGTATAACTCGAATAATTTTTCACTGGTTTTTGTCTCTTCCACGATTGTCTTAACGTGTCGTTGACATTTGCGTAGTGATTGACGAAAGAGTGAGGATCCGAACGAACACTTTCGTTTTCACTTTCTGAGCCCTGTAACAGATTTTTCCTACTTTAACTAGCTGATAATATATGATATGAAAATTAATTTTATAATGTGTAATTTATATGTTTTTTTCAATAGATGATGCATATTAAAATATTAAATAAAGCATAGATAGTTTTTAGGCAAAAGTTGTGACGTACTGGGATGCAAAAAAGTCAATATTGTGTACTAAGCTAAGGGTTGCATGCCAATAATAGGAAGCTCGATTAGAGAAAAAGATTTTTTTAAATCGTACTAAGTAGTCGCGAAAAGGTTCTTTTAAAATTCTATGAGGTAATGAAGAGTATTTTCATGGTTACGTTATCATTTCTATAAACGCAATGTATGTGTATATAATTGAAAAAAAAAGATGTGTACGCTATTTATGATCTTCTAGTGTTCTAGAATAAGCTTATAATTCTATACAAAATATTATGTAGCATGCATTTTTAAACTATACTAGTTCAAAAACTGCAAAAAAATTCTAATTTTTTTGGACTAAGCAATACGTCACCTGGAAAAATGCGCTTTTGGAAAAAACATTTTAATTTCATTGAATCCTACAAAATTTTGATTCTAAAATCTACCTATATATCATACTGTTATGAAGCAATGGGGTCTTACAATGATCTTGGGAAACACACTTTATATGCTAAGTGTAAAAAAACACTTGACTCGTGTTTCGCCATTTTTTTCCGAAATGTCCTGGTTATCCTAGAAAATTAAAAAAGGCTTCGATGTGACGTCAATGTTGAGTTTTCCTTTAAAGCTAATTATAAACCATAATATGTATCAGTTATAGGAAATTTTGAAAAATGTTTATTCCAGTAATCTAGGAACTCACTTTTCCGCAAATATTCTAGCGTAGGACGATAAAGTTTTCCACGCTAAAGTAAAGAAATGTTTTTTTTTTTTCGAGCTATTGCGTTTTTTTTTATCGTATTTTAACAGTTTTTAGGTTAATATCCCGTAGAATAACTATTTTTCTTTTAAATTGTCCTGTTTGGTTCAAATTTGGTATAATGAATGCATTTTTTAACCAGTCTTATAAACTACACTGCCTAACTTAGAAACTATCAAACGTCTCGTAAAGCCTTTTTTTAAATTTAAAAAAAAAACTGAATAAACAGTTCCGACGAAGACTTATTAGAAATCTCTTCCGGAGGCAGTAAAAGCCGCAAATTTGGATTTATTGATAAATACAAACTGTTTTACTATAAGAATTATCCGGAGCAAATAACAGTAGATACTAACGTTAAATGTTGCTTTTTAATTATAATAAACAGTGGGTGATTATTAGTGTTCCGTACGAATCACTTCGGTGTCTATCTGTCCGTCCGGCTGTCTGTCACACCCGATTTTCCCCGAAAACTATTTGACTTAGAAAGTTGAAATTTAGTACTAATATAGGAATTGAAGGCACCATCAGAGGCACCGTGTATTTTTGAAAGTTAAATTTTGACTTAAAGGGTTAGTTTTGGTGGGGGGGGGGGGGGGGGGGGGGGTGAAATCGGAAGTGAAAAAAAAAATAATTTTACCAGGCCTTCGAGGGGGGTGTCAAATGAAAACTTGTGAAAACACAAGTTCAAAAATATATATAATGTAATACTTGCGCACACTTTTCTTTGTATTATTTTTAAAAAATTGCCAAAAATCGCTGTCCTCCCTTCTCGAAAAAAGTACTATACAAAAAATTTTGAAAAAATTCTGGAATATTCTAAATTTATCACGAGTGCATTACTTTTAATAATTTATCTGGTATTTAAAAAAAAAGAACAAACAATTTCAAGGTCATCAGTTTTCAACAAAGATCGGAAACAAACTTTGTTGAAAACTTATTTGGAATATGTTTTATGAAGTCACTGATCATTTTATACCTCCGTAACAAACATTTATGTTTTAAAAGCAATCAACGTACGGAACACTAATTGCGCAAGTCCGAGTTGCACTTGGCCGGTTATTTTTTATTATTAATTTCACTGTCATAGAAAAAATTTGTCCCGCTACGGGAGAATATCACCCTCTGCACTTGCTGGGAAAATAAATATAATAAAGAAGAAGAAAATGGATAATTTTTAATTTGGTTGATCTGTACGACCCCATTGAATCCTAGAGCGGAGCTGTTTAATATAATGTTTACCTAAAAAACATTTATATATATATATATATATATATATATATATATATATATATATATATATATATATATATATATACATATATATATATATATATATATATATATATATATATATATATATATATACATATATATATATATATATATATATATATATATATATATATATATATATATATATATATATATATATACGAGATGTTAAAAAGCAATCAATAAAACATATTACAAATGAGAGATAATAATTTTCTATTTTTATAATAAAATTGATTTTTTAATTTTAATTATATACCATTTAATGTTATGAATTAAAAAAGTTTATTCTTGTTTTATTTAAAACTGCAAAGAGATTATTATTACAGGTACTGAACATCTTAGTAATAAAAAAAAAACAGTAATCACAAATAAAAATAAAAAGCAATTTTTATTCTACAATTAAACAATGAAATTTACCTTAGCACGTGGTGACTACACAAACCAGTTTGCAATGAGAATCCTTAATAATTAGTACACAAATTAAGACAATGAATACAATTATTGTACGTCTACATGGTTTTACATGTTAAGGCGAGAATAGGTGTTTCTCAAGGATTTTGGAAAGCTAAATGGAAACGAATGTTTCTCTTTCACGTCAATTTACCGAGATATATACGCCAAAGGCGCAAAAAGGTTTATTTCTTAGCAACTTCTGTAACTAATAATTCAACAAAGGCATTTCTGCGAAAAATTTTGAGTTGCAAATTTATGTTCAGCCCAAAAAATAATGTCAATGTACTTTTGCAGCAGTTAGATCTTCCAAAATATTGCAAAAAACAACAGTCATTTACCACTTCATAGTTATCAACACTGTTAATACCGACCCGATTTGATTTTTTTTTTAAATTACAAAACAACCTAATTAGAGGGGCATGTATAACACCACTACAAACTTTTTTACCAACCAAGTGATAAACTATTTGCCCTTTTTTTGGATTAGGGTATCTCTAAATTTGTGACGTGAAGTTTTACGTGCAGATTCGGTTATATCTCACAAAAATACTCCGGAACTTCAATCTTTTTTCTATATTCCACGTCAAGGGCGATAAAATTTTTGGGGATATGTTTGATTTTCTTAGTGAAAGTAACTACGTCAAAACTATTTTTGTATTTAAAACGGATTGAATTAAACAAAAAATATTGAAGATTCAAAAAGAGAATATAGACCAGGGGTGCTCAAACTTGAACTGCTGGCGATCTACCTCAATATTGTTAGACTACGATCGATCGACTCTGAGAGGCTGCAAGTAAGTGTGATGCAGGATTGTCGTCTAGGTAGGGTGTATCGTGGCATAGATATTAGTTTTCCGCACAATATGCATTTTTTTAGTCAAGGTAAGTGTAGGTCTGCTCTAAAATGTCAATGAAAAAACTTATAATTATTCAAAATTGCGAGTTTATTGGTTCTTACAAAACAAACGAGTTCTAGTGTCTAAACTTAACTAAAGAGTGACAGCATACTTTTCATAAGATGGTACGTAATTACCGAGTGCTAATCGCAAGCATGATGACATATGTTCGTCAGTTAGTCGATTGCGATATTTTGACTTAATTATCTTCATTTCAGAAAATGCAGACTCGCATAAGTAAGTTGACCCAAACATTGCCGTCAGTTGAAGGGCGATTTGCCTTAGATTCGGATATTTATCTTCAGATATAAAACACCAGAATTTTGTATCAGATGCTGTGGCTTTGAGATGTATATCTGATATAATCTGCACTAACACATTTTCAACAGAACATGTTAAACTGACTTGCTATTTCAGTAGCTAATTCCTCAATGTTTTTATACGAAAAAGGATAACTCATAAATGATGCGATATTTGCCAATTTACTGAAATCATAAAAACGTATTTCGAATTGGCCCAAAATATTTGATAATTCTGCCTCATAAATATCATAATTCAACTGAGGAATCCTTGCTTTCAAAGATGGAAAATTTTTCAGATCCTTTCTTTTCAGTTGATCTAGCATAAGTTGCAATTTACTTTTGAATGCGTTTATTGCGCTAATCATCTCAATAATAGTTTTTCCTTTACCTTGAAGCTCCAAATTAATGGTGTCTAAATGCATTGTGATGTCTGTCAAAAATGCCAAATCAGTCAGCCATTTTCCGTTTTCCAGCATCTGAGTGTCATCACCTCTTTCGTCCAGAAAAGCTGTTATTTCGGGCAATAATTCTTGAAACCTTTCTAGGAATTTTCCGCGACTCAACCACCTGACGTCCGTGTGAAGAACTAAATCAGTGTGTTCAGCTAACTCACTATCTTCCAACTGCAATTTAAAGAGCCGTCGTTGCAAGCTACGTGCATGGATAGAATTCACAATTTTTATTGCAATGCCCATAATCTCCTCCATGTTTAGAACTTTTGAACACAAAACTTGTCGATGTATAATACAATGGAAGGAGAAAAATGAAGGGAAATCATCATTAGCTCGACACAATGCCACAAAACCGTTTTTGTTTCCAGTCATTGCTGGTGCTCCATCGGTTGTAATGCACACTAGTTTATATATTGGTAGCTTGTAGTTTGTTACAAAATTGAAGAAAACGTCATATCTATCTTCGCCACGGGTCTTTCGTTTCAGAGGAATCGTTGTCAAAAACTCTTCCTTAGCCGACATGTCCTTGAATACCATTCGAATGAAAATACACAGCTGGGCAGTGTCTATCATATCGGTGGATTCGTCGAATTGTAAAGAAAAGTATGTACATTCCATGATATCATGTTTTAGTTTATCTGCCATGTCCTGACTCATGACTTCAACACGCCTTGTGACAGTCGGACGAGATAACTGAAGTTCTCTAATAGCAGACATAATCTCTGTTTTATTTTTAAAATCTCCAAATAAAGTCTCACCCGCGTCAATAAATGCTTCCTTTACAACCAATTCATCATCAAATGGTTTCTTGTGTTTCGCCAATATACGAGATATTTTAAATGACGCGATCGTTGCAGCTTTTGATTGTTTGGCTGGTCTTGTGAACATGGTTTGTTCTTTTTTCAAACAAGTTATCAAATCACGTACTTTTCGTTTTCTTAATTCACTCTGTGATGGAAAATCCTTTTCATAGTTTTTATGAACCGTTTTATGATGCCTCTCTAAGTTTCCACGCTTAGGTATTGCAACTGACGCACGGCAAATGAGACAAATGCACTTATCCTTTACCATACAAAAGAAAAATTCTTCCTCCCAATCGTTATTAAAATGATAAGTTTTACTTTTCTTCGCCGCACTCATTTTGGACTATTTATTAATAAACTTTGTATCGATGTATCGCCTTTAAGTTACAACTCAGACTGACTCCTATTCGTGCAGGCGAAACATTTATATCGGCGCGGACGAAGTCTCGAATGTTCCCGTCAAACACGCCGCCTGAAGTTTCTAGAAAAATTGGCGGGAATCAAAAACGCGGCTTTTCTTTGACAAGTACCGCGCGTTCCTTTGATAAAGCCGCCTTTTGCCGCTAGCAGGGGGTTATTACGATAAAAGAAAGTGATGAGGGGGTTATTCTGGCCTAATTGTGGATTGAATAAATTTTAGTAGTTTATTCATTATATTTTGTTTTAGTTACCTAAAACAAAATCTGTGAATAGTTCTATATCGGATTTTTTTTCTCGAAATCGACTCAAAAAGCACTCGCGATCGACCGTTTGAGCACCCCTGATATAGACAGTCTTTTGTAAACTCATAGAAGCCATAAAAATCAAAATTTATCGTCATTACAAACTAATCTTTTTTGTATAGTCTGTCAAGTAAGAACGTGTCTGCGATAATTCATTTTTAGTAGATGTGATTCTAGCGATTCAACAAAAAAATCGGTAGAGAGAACGTTTGTCTAGGATACATTTTAGGAAAAGTATCAGTCGATTCCGAACATTCATTGAAATCACGTAAAATCCACGCTAAATATATTAAAAAATTGGTGTTGTTTATGAAGAAGTGGGTAAATTAATTTTAACGAGACGAAAAATGTTGACGACTTTTCAAAACGTGGCTCGGTAAGCAAAGTCACTCCGAAAGTCGAAAAAAAACGAATCTTGTCTTTGTTTTCACGGGACTCGAAATTGACGCTGCTTCAAGGAGCGGCAAAATTAGGAAAATCGGGTTTGAATGTCTTCTAAGAGGCCATTTTCGTGCTCATAATGTCAAATTCCGAAGCACATTGAAGAAACCTTTGCTGGCGAAAATCACGTCGCGAAGCGACTCGCTTGGGCTCAAGAATAAGATACTAGAGTGGCCCTCACAATCGTTGGACGCCAACCCTATTGAAAACGTAAAGAGTAAGCTCAGAGAAAAGACTCTGAGGACTTTAACTCAGTTGTCTAGCGAGATTCGAAATTATTTGCGAAGTATGCAGAAAACCTTGACTACAAGATTCCTCGAATATTGATGCGGGACACCATTGGGATTTGCGGAGTATGCAGAAAACCTCGACGACTTGAAGCCTCGAGGATGCCTGGTGATTATTGATGTAACAGACGATTGGACCACTTTCTAAAGTAATTGCACCGTTGCTAGCACACCAAAGAATACATTGATGGCAAGAAATGTTTTCGAAGCACATTTTTTCAAAAAACCGAGCGGTCACGCTTGCTTGGCAGACTGTAAGTAAATACTTCTGCTCAAAACGAAGGCGTAAGTGAAACATATTATTACTAATATCCTTTTTAAGCAGTGCTTAATGATTATTTATTAAGTACATTTTACTAAAATTGAAAATAAAAATGTAAATGTCCTTTTACCAACGTTAGAAAAATTTGCCGCGGAATAAGAAAATGTACTCTATACGTTTCGCAGTTTATATACTTGTGTTATTTTTTCTGCAACTGATTTTTCTAAAAAGTGGTTCTCTTTGTCACTATTAAGTTTTAACTGCTGTAACTATACCAATATCAAAGTAAATTGACAAAATTGGCAGGTAAAACAAATGAATAAAGATGTTTCTCAATGGTTAAAACTTTTGACATAAAAGTTTTAACCAGTAAGAACGTTGGCATCAAAAGTTTTAACCAATAAGAAAATTTGTTATTAATTTGTATATGCTTATTAGTGGACATGACGCAGAGTAGCAGGAAATTGGACAAATAAAGCACAGGACAGAGGACAAAAAAATTAAAACATAGTTGCTTTTTTAAATATTAGGAGGGTAAAAATATTTTTTAAATTATTAAATATTCGTGTTATGAAACTCAGCCTATAAATTCATTCCTGAACATGAGCCTCAAAAGATTTAACACGTCTCTGAAAGAAGATGAAAAAAGGCAAAAGTAAAACAAACGGTTTTAAAAGTACTGTAATTAAAAGACTGAAAAACCTAAAAATGACAATATTTACGGCTGTTCTTTGAAATGCGAAATTTTTCCACATATCCCTTAGCGAAGGTACGATTTTTTCGAATTTTTAGAAAATAAATAGATGATGTGTACTGTAAAAAAGGTCAAATTATTCGTGTGCCAATATTTTGTGACGAAACAGCACGATCGCCGTGCTAACGTGTTAGCTGTTAGCACTTACTGTATGAAAAAAAACCCCGTTCCAAGCCTGGTTGAAAAGAATTTTAGAATTTGCAGGATGGCCGAACAATGTAATATAGGAAATAGAATATAAATTATTATAATTGCTTTCAGGCAGGCTGGCTTCTTTACATTACGTAGATTAAATCATATTTGAGTCACTGTTTATACTGTATGAAATGACGGAACTATTGAGGTTATTTTATGTGACGTCTATGCCTACATATTACTAAAACGTATTTTTGTAATCGATATACTATTATGCAGCAATGAGGTTTATGTAACCCAGATATTTTGGTAGGAACGTTATTGTTTCAAGAGCCGAAGAGGTCGGCTGGCTTTGTTAGATGCCTGACTGCAAATATTAATAAAAGTGATTGTTTCTGAAATTCCAAAAATCCTTTAATTTTAAACAAACTCTGAGAAGGCAAATTCTTGCCTCAATTTTTACGGTTTCTTATTAGTAATAAGAAAAATGACATAGAAATTATGTTAGGATGTAGGAGACAGTTGATTATACAAGGTTGCTATATACCATCAAAAAGTAAATTACCTGCTCAGAGGAACTCATCTCAGACGGCTTCTCAGTAACACTACTGTCATCGGGATTTTCGTCGTAGCCCTTAAGACTCTCTTCATCTGAATTATAGGGTACTGAAGCGGGAGATGGCCTGGGAGGAGATTTCCCTAAAAATTAAGAAAAAAAGGATAAACACACGGCTTTTTACACAGTCATTAGGGTAACAACGTACTTGTACTGTGTATCACGTTGCGCAGCACGCTTATAAGTCAAAAGCAGTGTCGTCAGGGTCTACTCTATAGTTTTTGGTATTTTGGTAAATGAAGAGTCGTGTTGAAAGTCTGATACAACTTGCCAAAGGAATTTTTTATTAAATAAATAAATAAATATATATATATATATATATATATATATATATATATATATATATATATATATATATATACGTATATATATATATATATATATATATATATATATATATATATATATATATATATATATATATACACGTATATATATATATATATATATATATATATATATATATATATATATATATATATATATATATATATACATGGCCTCGGCAAGAGATGGCGTTACTACTATTTAAAAAAATTATATTTTTCGTAAGTGACATTGCTATAAGAATCCTGTCAAATTTTCAAGCCGCTGCCTAATTTAGTTCGTGAGTGGCAGCCATTTAAATAGAACAACTTTTGTGATTTTACAACAATGGAAAAAACTGAATATCGAGCAGTGATAAAATACACAGTCGGTATCGACCATATTGGACAGCTGAATTCAGACGGGGCCATACAAGCATTTTTGATGAAGAACGTTCAGGTCGTCTAAATGAGGCCACCACATCAGAATTGACTGAAAAAATTCACAATATAGTAATAAGTGATCGGAGTGCGAAAGTGCGTGAAATTGCTGAGACTGTGGGCATCTCAATTGAACGGGTGCAGAACATTTTAACAACTCATTTTGATATGAGAAAGCTTTCCGCAAGATGGGTGCGCGATTGCTCACAATTGACAATAAACACGCATGTGTGTCAACTTCAAAAGAATATTTGGCGATGTTAAAATGCGATCGAAATGATTTTTGGCGTCGATTTATAACTGTTGACGAAATATGGATTCATCACAGCACAACAGAGACCAAAGAACAGTCCAAATAATGGGTTTTCTCTGGCGAACCCACGGCGAAGAAGGCCAAAGTATGCCGATTACGTTGAAAAGGGCAAAACGATTAATGGAGAGTATTATGTCAACTTATTGGATCATTTCAATCATGCTGTGAAAGAAAAACTTCTGCTTTGACGAAGGACAAAAGTTATCTTTCATCAAGATAATGCACGCGCGAACACTTGTGTCATCGCCAAGCGTTAGGATACGAATTGCTTCCGTATCCACCATATTCATCGGATTTAGCCCTCGGCGATTATTTCCTATTTCCGAATATGAAAAAATGGCTCAGAGGGAAATTTAGCTCAAACGATGAGGTGATTGCTGAAACAAACGCCTATTTTGAAGGGTTGGAAAAATTATTTATTTATATATATATATATATATATATATATATATATATATATATATATATACACTACTGTGATCAAAAAATAGTAAGATGTCCACGAAGCGGTTTTTTGAGTTTAGGGAATAGTCAGAAGTCCGGCGAAGCAAAATCAGGCGAATAAGGCGATTACGGAATAATATGAGTTGATGAAAAAGCCAAGAGTTATCGGCCCATAATTCCGGCCTCTTGAGACGAATAGCTTCCAGAAAAACCACTTTTAAAATAGAATTTAATGCAACTGAATTTTTTCACTTATGTTAAAAATCGAAAAATGCACTTTTGTTGTTGAACGAATGCAAGCGAATCTTATTAACTACTGACGCGATGGTTTTAAAATTTGACACAGATGGCAGTTAAGGTTCTACCAACCTAACGAAAAAAAATTAATCCGATTTGGAAATGACGGGCGATTTAAATTTAAAAGTCTTACTATTTTTTGATCACAGTAGTATATATATATATATATATATATATATATATATATATATATATATATATATATATATATAAATATATATATAATATATATATATATATATATATATATATATATATATTATATATATATATATATATATATATATATATATATATATATATATAAATATATATATATATATATATATATATATATATATATATATATATATATAAATATATATATATATATATATATATATAAATATATATATATATATATATATATATATATATATATATATATATATATATATATATATACATATATACATATATATATATATATATATATATATATATATATATATATATACATATATATATATATATATATATATATATATATATATATATATATATATATATATATATATATATATATATATATATATATATATATACATATATATATATATATATATATATATATATATATATATATATATATATATATATATATATACATATACACTTTTCTGTCTGGACCTAGTTTTTGTTTTTTTAGGTCGTAATACAGTTACCTTCTTCACATATAATTAAATATTTTTTAAGTTTTTTTTTTAAGTAATTAATAATAACAATGTGTCCATATGTTGACAACTCCAAAATATAAGATATAAGAATGACATAACGTGGTTAAGAAGATAAATATGTTTCATCTCACTAAAAATACTTTAAAATGTCGAGTAACCCGAATAATGAAAAAAATATATTTATTCTTTTTAACAGGAAATGGAAAAATATTGATTTATGCACTAGTTGTTTCAATATTTTATACCTTCCAATGAACGATTTTATCATAAGAAAGGCACATAACAACGGTGCACACCCGCTAAATACTCGAAAAATAATGCGTTACTAGATAAAATAAAACGCGTACAACTTATCGCGTGAAGAAGTTATATTAATGTTCGAAGGCTTCAATATCAAAAGTATTACATAAACCTTCATGTTTCAATTAGATACCTACCTATAATAGGGGGTGGCTGATTATGTTGTTGTTTTCTCTGCCCGGTTCTCTTGCTTAAAGTTCCCATTGCACTTATTGTTCCATTGGCACTTTTTGATCTGTAATAATCTAATGCTAATTCTTGATGATCTCCCAGTGACATTGCCATAGATTCTTCTAATGTTTTTTGAGCTTCTTCTGCAAACAATTCTATATTACTAAGCAATCCTTTATATATCATTACTGCTAAAGTTAGTAAATAAAATCGGCCAAGTGCAACTCTGAGTTGCACAAATAGTGTTCCATACTGTGATTGCTGAAGTGTTCTATGAAATTCAGTCACACGTTCATCTTCAATATAAGAATTACCGCGAATATTATAACATGTAGGCTGAAAAGTTTTTAGTCCGACACATAGATGTCGCCCTTTTCAAAAAATCCATATGATTTTTAGGAAGTACCAACCTTCAAACCATACGTGTCAAAATTTCATGACATTTCGACGATTAGTTTACAAGTTACAGTGGTTTTAGTGACGCTACTTTTGATATTTTCAAAACAATGGAAAAAATCGAATTTCGTGTGTTGATTAAACACTGTTTTTTGATGGGAAAAAACACCGTTCAAGCAAAGCAATGGCTTAATAAGTATTACGGGGACTCTGCCCCTGAAAAATCACTCATCATTTACTGGTATGCTGGATTTAAACGCGGTCGTACAGATACAAATGATACAGAACGCTCTGGACGCCCAAATGAGGTGGTTATACCGGAAAAACCACAAAATTGTTTCGGACCACCGTAAAGTGAAATTGCGAGAGACACCTGACACCCTAAAGATATCAAAATAACGTATTGGTCATTTTGCATGAACATTTGGGAATGAGAAAGCTCTGTTCGACATGGGTACCGCGTTTGCTCACAGTGGACCAAAAACAATAACCCGTTGATGTTGTTTCTGAACGCTGTTTGGACCTGTCGAAGCGCAAAAAAATGATTTTTTCATGCGATATGTGCCAATGGATGAAAATATGGATCCACCACTACATACCAGAATCAAATTGGCAGTCAGCTGAGTGGACAGCAGCCGGTGAAAGCCTCTGAAGCGACCAAAGACACAACAGTCGGCTGGGAAGGTTTTCGCCTCTGTATTTTGGGATGAGCATGGAATAATTTTCATCGACTATGCTGAGAAGGGAAAAACCATCAACAGCGAATACTATAGAAAGTTATTAGTGCGTTTGAAGACAGAAATCGCAAAGAAACGGTCCCAAATGAAGAAGAAAAAAGTACTTTTTTATCAAGACAATGCACCGTGTCACAAGTCAACGGTTACGATTGCAAAATTGCGTGAGTTGAAGTTCGAATTGCTTCCTCATCTACCGTATTCTCCAGATTTGGCCTCCAGCGACTATTATCTATTCGCAAACCTCATAAAAAAGCTCGCGGGAAAGAGATTTGGCTCCAGTGAAGAAGTTATCGTCGAAACTGAGGCCTATTTTGAAGGCAAAGACAAATCTGTCTACAAGAAAAGTATAGAAATGTTTGAAAAGCGTTGGACTGATTGCATCGCTCTTGAAGTAGACTATATTGACGAATTAAGTCGAATTTTGCAAAAAAAAAAATGTGTTTTAAGTAGCTAGACCAAAAACTTTTCAGCCTACGTGTTACTTGGTTATGGTTTAATGTAAAACTGCTGAAAACAGACAAACTCCATATTTCAGCAGTCTACCCACTGTTCTCTTATTCGTCAATCCATCCCTAGATGCTTTTCGCCGTATCATGGCTCATCAGTCGGGCTAGGATCGACAAACAAGAGAACAGAATTCACTAGTCCTTATCCAGGTACTTACGGAACGTATTAGTAAGATACAACGAATTGTACCAAGTGAGCACAAACTTAATGCTCCATCGTAGGCTGACACAACAGCCACAAGCCGACAGAGTGGTTGGCAAAGTCAACACGTCAACGCAAGCGGCGCCGTTTTCCAGGGATCCCCCTCAGGCATATGTGGTTTAATGTAAAACTACTAAAAAAAACAAAGTGCATATTTCATCAATCTACCCAGACTTTGTCAGTTCAGTTACATTACACCACATATGCCCGATGTGGTGTAATGTTCATTTAAGTGTTGACTTTGTCAACCATTCTGTCGGCTTGTGGCCGCTGTATCAGCCTACGATGGAGCATTAGGTGTGTGCGTAATTGGGACAATTCATGGTATCTTACCAGTACATATAAAGAAAAAAGATACTTACGTTTATACTTATAACTTTTACTTTTTACACAAAGTATCGCAATAATCATAATGATGATTACAATTGAAGTAGCTGCCAGCGCCACCATAAACCAAGTCTGTCTATAAAACGGTCGGTGCTGCAAATATCCATATTCCATATACAACTTGGATGGAGTTAAAATGGAATCTTGTGAAATAGCAGGGCAACTGATTCCAAACTTATTGTAAGGAATAACCCTAAAGACATATGCTGTGGACGGCAGTAGACTTTGGTAGGAAATCGTGAATTCTTGGAGTGGTCCGTTGTTCGTTTTGGTTACGGTTTGCCACCTTGTATCCTCTGAAATGATATTAAATGTCAATAGTATGATTATTTTAAAATGTTTAAAAACGTTTTTTCATCAGCATCTTTTTAATTTAAGCAGAAATGAATGACACGTTCTTTTAATCCATGGATAATATTTGGTTGTTTGATAGCATCGGATATTTCTTGGTCATTTCCGTGTGCGAGATGAGAGTGTATCCCCACAAGCAACTGTAAGTAGCATTTCAAAAAAAGAAAGATATCCTTTACCTCGGAGTGATTTACAATTATTCGCATTATACGAGGGCTATCTTTTAAGTTTTTAAAAAAACAATGAAAGAAAAAAAAAAATTGTTACAAATCATTTTATTGTTTCTCAAAATATTCGTCTTTAAAATTTATGCACTTTTGCATGCGTTCAAACCAATTCTCAAAACATTTTTTCCACTCTGAAGGTGAACATGGTTTTGGAAGGATTCAACAGCTTCTTGAGGTGATGAAAATCCCTGTCCACGCACATTCGGGAATAAAAAAAAGTCGTTAGGCGATAAATTAGGTGAATACGGGCAATCAGACATTAATTCGATGTTTTTCTCCGTCAAATAATCAATTGTTGACGTGCTGTGTGAGAGGTAGCATTGTCACGATGAAGAATGATGCGGTTTTCGGTTGTTTTTCCTGATTATCGTGGACTTCTGACAAACAAATCGTTGTATATCATTCAGTATTAACTGTTCTTCGATCCTCTAAAACAATAGTTGCAACATGTCCCGTATTTTCCAAAGACACAAGCTATCATTTCCTTGGAAGTGCTACGCGAACGAACCACTTTTGTTGGATTCGGTTCATCATGGAACACCCAAACAGTTGATTGTTGCTTAGTTTCCAGCTCGTACGAATATATCCAAGTTTCGTCTCCTGTTACGATGTTGTATACGGATTTTGCATGTCCTCCCAACAATTGACACTAGCCCGTTATTGAGTTTCGGTCAAATTATGCGGAATCTAACGGGCACAGATCTTCTTCACAGCTAAATGTTCATGCAAAATCAAATGTACTGCAGTCTTTGATATGCCTAAGGATGCCTCTATCTCACAGTAACTCACATGTCGCTCTTCTTTAATCATGTTGGGCACAGCATTGATGTTTTTTGGTACAACAACCGATTTTGGTCGTCGTTCACGAAATTCATCGCTGACGGAAGTGCGACCATGATGAAATTTTGCAAATCCATTGTAAACAAGTCTTTTCTGATGGTGATTCATTACCAAAAGTTGAACAAAGCTATTCGAGGCACAAAAACCTTCACGTGAAATTTCTATTTGTTCACAAAACTGTTTCTTTTTAAACGCTCACTGTAAATAAACTACTCGGTCAATTTCTGAGCTGCCACTGCTTTAACAATAACAAGTGTCAAATTTTACAACAATGGTAATGTCACATCTCAATTGCGCCATCTAGTGGTCGTTTGTAAAACCTTAAAAGGCGGCTTTCGTAGTCATGTCTTAATTAAACCGAATAACAGAATCCGTGAGTACATAAAAAAACGCCCGCTGTTGATGTCGCCTTGAATTGCCATCTACATATAGTCGTACACCAGTGTGTTTCTTACAGGTCGTAAATTTCCAAGGATCTTAGGAAAAATATAAATGTGAAGAAATAGAATAACATGTTTTACTAACTATATGTTTTAATGTATAATATATTTTTTTCTTTTATTTTGTTGGCCGCACGAGGGGCGTATTAGCCATGAGCTTGTACATTTAATTTAAAATTTGGGACGACACGATACCCAACTGCAAGCTCCGGGTTCGAACCAACGACCATCCGGGCACTTATCTGACTCTATATCTACCGCACTACCGAGGCCGGTAATGTATATTATAAGAAATTATACTTTGCTTTTAGTTGTTTTTGATTTTTAGCGTTTAGTTATTCGTGTTTTATGTAGGCATCTGATTATTAAGTATTTGTTATAGCGTATTAATGATGCTTTAAGAATTTATATTTCTAATTGGAATTGACGTCCGCCTCGCAGGAACTAACAAAATTTGCGTCGTGTGTGTGATGATGTAGTTATAAAAGTCGCCTTATAATTGCTATCAAGAACAAACAAAAAAACAACTAAATATATAAAAAAAAACTGTTGCTTAAGTGGGCAATTCCAGCTATTTGATTAAACTTGGGTATTCTACTTAAGACGAATATTGTAAAATTGACTCTAAATACAAAACTGTTGTTACTACTCTCTATGCCTGAGATGGGGTGACAAAATCTCATCTGCACACAACTATCGGCGCTGTTTTAAACTATCATATATAAGTTAAAAAACACACATTTATCGATGGAGTAAAATAACGCACCAAAACAATTTCCGTGTTTTATTTTAAAAAAAAAAATAACCTAAGACGTTGTGGCAACGAAGCAATTGTAGTTTTGGAATTGTTGGTGAAGTTCATTTTTTATATTCCTTGGCAAATTTTCGTAATGTTGGTAAAACAACAATAAATAATTTTGGTAAAATGAATCTAAATACAAAGATTTACGATAAAGACAAAGGAACTGTGTTAAAAAAGAAAATCGGAAAAATAGAAAAGAAAAACACGCAGAGCCTTAAAGAAATTACTAGAAACATTATATTTACTTACTTTTCGTTTTAAAGAAAATTTATTAAAAGCTTTGAGTTTTCTCTTTCAGAAAATGTCTAATTAATATTAAATTTTGGTTCTGCGTGACATCTTTTACAAATCTTATGTTCTTGAATTATATGTATGATATAGCCCACCTAATTTTGTAATAATTTTTTGAATTAAGCTATAATTTGACACAACAATAAAGTTGATATTAACTCACAAAATCAAATCTTAACATGTACCAATCCCAAATTATTCAGTCACTAGATCAATATTAACAGGTTAGAACTCTGTCTCTCAAAAATTTGACCTTGGTTAGAAATATTTTTAAAAAATGAACTTTACTAAAAAAACATTTAATTAATTATGAGTCAGTGCAGGAAAGATGATTTCAATGTAACTTGCAACGGTGCTTTTGCTGCTTGGTGCCAGCAGAAAGCTATAATGGCTTATATTGGGCCTACTAAGAAAATTATTATAGAGCATTTTTAACAAGAGCATTCTTAATAGGTCCAACGTTAACTTTCTTGAATTTGGTGGGCGTCAATGCAATGTTACAAATCATATAAAAATTTATACCTACGCCAGTGAACTGCAGGGTTACTTCCATTTTGCACTGATAAATTAAAAACATACTGTTTACTTTTTACTATTATTACAAGTTTTGTATTAAAACCTAAATTTATATTACCCATTCAAAATAAAGGTTAAGGTCTGGGTTCCCTTAACAAACCTGACAGACCAAAAATTTAGCAATGACAGAAGTGACTACAACTAAAAACTATAATGTTAAACCAAGTAATCCTGTTATCTTTGGTTAACCAGGTTAGTAAGGGTAACTTCAACTCATCATCAACTCATTTTTTCAAATTCTGACATAAGATGACAATTTTTTTTTATTTTCTGTCATACAAGTTTGAAAGTATTATCTATAAAAAAATATTTAATTAAAAAACGCAAAAAGGGCAGCATTTGGCAAACAAAGAAAAATACTAACCAACAAAAGAATTCCTCTGAAACTAAGAAAGACGGTATTCCATCAATGCATTCTACCAATTCTCAGCTACACAGCCCAGACATGGACACTGACTAAGAAGACGATGGACCAACCGAGTAAAACACAGAGAGCAACTGAATGCCAGATGCTGAATATAAAATTACAAGACAGAATCAAAAACGAAAGCATAAGACAAAAGACCAAAGTGAGAGACGTGAGAGAACAGGTAGCAAGTTTAAAATGGAGATGGGCAGGTCACACAATGAGACAAGATGAGAGATGAAATAAAAGAATACAAGAATGGAGGCCATGGTTGGGACAAAGATCCAGAGGAAAGCCTCAAACAAGATAGAAAAATAACCTAAAAAAAAACGGCTGGTTTAGGATGGATCAGGCCCATGTCCGACACTGGATGGAAGAAGGCTTATTATACGTATATATATATATATATATATATATATATATATATATATATATATATATATATATATATATATATATACGAGGCTGATTTGAAAAGTCCGTGCAAAGTCTGAGAGATGGCACCACCGGCGCGTATCGAGGTCATGTTTAGTTAGTAGCATCTCTTGAATGAACGCACACCAAGTTTCAGCCATATTGGTCTATTTCTTTGTGTTTGGCATTCGTGTGAATCAAGGAAGTCGAGTGATTTTCAAGAAATGGACGAAAAAGAATTTCGTGTGGTGATTAAACATTACTTTATGAAAGGCAAAACGCCTCAGGAGATTAAAGAGAAGCTTGATAAACCTTATGGTGACTCTGCACCTTCGATTAGAACAGTTTATAAGTGGTTTCAAAATTTCCGGACTGGCCATATGGGCACAAGTGACGCTGAACGTTCTGGACGGCCTGTGGAGGTTACGACTCCAGAAATCATTGATCAAATCCATGATATGGTGATGGATGACAGAAGAGTTAAGGTGCGTGAGATTGCTAGTGCTGTGGGCATCTCGACTGAACGGGTACATAATATTTTGCATAAACATTTGGACATGAGAAAGCTATCCGCAAGATGGGTGCCGCGATTGCTCACGCTTGACCAAAAACGGAATCGTGTGAAGTGTTGCAAGGATGGTTTGCAGCTGTTCCAGAAGAATCCGGAGAACTTTAAGCGTCGTTTCGTCACTGTGGATGAAACATGGATACATTACTATACTCCTGAGACCAAACAACAATCTAAACAATGGGTTACCAAGGGGGAATCTGCACCAAAAAAGGCGAAGACCGTTCCTTCGGCCGGAAAGGTTATGGCGACTGTCTTTTGGGATTCGCAAGGGATAATCCTCATCGACTATCTGGAAAAGGGTAAAACTATTACAGGTGAATATTATTCATCGTTATTGGACCGTTTGAAAACGAGCTGCAAGAAAAAGGCCCGCGATTGGCCCACAAGAAAGTCCTTTTCCATCACGACAACGCACCAGCACACACCTCAGCAGTTGTGGTCGCAAAATTAATGGAAATAGGATTCCAACTCGTTTCACATCCCCCCTCCAGACTTGGCTCCCTCGGACTACTATTTGTTCCCCAATTTGAAGAAATGGCTGGCGGGACAAAGATTTTATTCAAACGAGGAGGTGATTGCAGACACTAATGGATATTTTGCAGACTTGGACAAATCCTATTATTCGGAAGGGATCAACAAACTAGAACATCGTTGGACGAAGTGTATAAGCCTAAAAGGAGACTATGTCGAAAAATAAAAAAGGTTTACCCCAAACACATAAGTAGTTTTTATATTTTTGCACGGACTTTTCAAACCACATAGGCTGAAAAGCCCGGGCCTAACAAAGAAAACACGGTTTTTTTGGTTCAAAATTAGCTTTATTCATCAACGTAATCTCCATCAAGAGCAACGCAATCATTCCAGCGCCGCTCTAACAATGGCCAAACACTGCTCAGAATCATCAACACGTTCTTGTTTTTGATAAACAGTGAGCAAACGCGACACCCACTTTGAACAGAGCTTTCTCATAGTCAAATGCTCATGCAATATAAGCCAACACGTTCTTTTGATATCTTTACGATGTCAGCTAACTCACGCAACTTCACTTTTCGATCATTCAAAACGATTTTATGGATTTTTTTTTGATGTTTTCTGGCGTTACCGCCTCATTTGGACGTCCACTGCGTTCTGCATCATCGGTGTCTCTACGACCACGTTTGAAGTCAGCAAACCAACGTTTTATTGTTGTTTCTGATGGAGCGGAGTCCCCATAACACTTTTCAAGCCATTGCTTCGCTTGAACGGTATTTTTTCCCATCAAGAAGCAGTGTAAAATTAAAACACGAAATTATTTTTGATCCATTGTTTTGAAAATAACAAAAGTAGCGTCACTCTTAGCACAATAACTCACAAACTAATGAATAGAATATCATGAAATTTTAACAGCTGTCTTTTGAAGGTTAGTATTAACTGAAAAAAAGGGTGACTGCAATAAAACTAGCGCCATCTATGTGTTAGGCCCGGGACTTTTCAGCCATGTGTATATATATATATATATATATATATATATATATATATATATATATATATATATATATATATATATTACATATATATGTATGTTGCTTTTCAAATATCTACAGAATTACTGGTCAAACTTTTTGTGTTAACTTAGATCACAATGACAGAATTAATAGAGTCAGTTTTGTAGTTCAAAAGTTATCATTTGTCTTTTGTGAGAAGCCAACAAAATGTTTTGGGTCAAACCGTTAAATAGCGGATAGGTGAGGTAGTACTAATTTTCAGCAAACTCCTTACTGTTCTACATAAAACTATATATATGCAGTACCGCCCTTCAGAAAAACGAAATTCTTATATTATTCAACTTATTTGTTTATTAATTGTACTCATATGTATATTACAATTAGAAACATATATTTGCAAGACATATTTATATAATTTGAACATTTTTTTTTTAAATTATTGCTAATTTTCAACTCCTCGAAATATCTCCCCTTTGCTTTAATGACTTTTATTTCAATAAATTTGTAAATACTCCCACAATTGATTTGCATTCGTTGACTTCATTTTTCGCACATTCCTATTCAATTCGTCCAACAATAATTCGATAGGATTCAAATAGGGAAATGGCGCGGGCCAAATCATGAATTTCAAATCGCCATCTCTTTCTTCCTTCAGAATGTAATCCTGACACAATTTGGATCGTTATCCTGCTGGAATATGAACCCGCGGCCGATAGGTTTTGCACCAGAAGGGAATGCGTCGGCATACCGATACCGATCCATAATACCATCAAGTTTGACCAAATTTCTACCCTTTCACTCGCGAAACAACCTCACACCAATATTCCTCCACCCTCGTGTTTCATGGTAAGCATTATTCACTGTGATAACATTCGTTTTCCCTCTAATCGCCAATCCTTATGTTCTCGAGCCCATTACAATCTTTTCGACTTGTTCTGTAAAAGTGGCCAGATCATTTTTCGCACTAGAAACAAATTACGGTTCGTCAAAAAACCGAAATAGGTAACTTTGACGAAGTATAATTCGATAGTATAATATTTACTTACAATATAGCTTAAGCCGCGAGCACGAAATTTTATGCACACTTTAGCAATTTAGACTCAATGCACATAGCTGACTCAAAAAACGGCTTTCCTCGACTAATTATGAAAAGGAACTGACTACAGGAGGACTATTTCGCAGCCTCGATTTTCTTGTAGAAAACAATTATCGGTTGCAGGGTCACATTCCAAACAGATAACAATCCTAAACACACCTTCCTTTCGTTTCTATACTTTGAATAGATAATATTTTGAGTAAGGAACGGAAAAAAGATAACAAATGTCAGCACACTTTCTTGATTTGAATCTTATTAAATTATTTTGGGACAAATTAGATAGACTCGTGCGAAAAATGATTCAAAAAAATAAGAATCAACTGTGGGAGTGTTAACAAGTTTGTTGGAATAAAATCTCCGCAGACACCTTGATGAAATTGACGCAAAGAATGCCGAAATTATGGGCAGCAGTCATCAAGGTAAGGGCAAGATATTTCAAGGGATATTATTTTTACAAAACGATGTTCAAATTATTTAAATATGTCTTGCAAATATTTGTTTTTAATTATCATAGACATATGAGTGCATTTAATAAACATGTAAGTTGAATAATATAAGAATTTCATTTTTCTAAAGGGTATCCAAAGACTTTTGTACATATAAAATATCACCTTTTCATTTTTAACTAAAAAAAATTAAACTAAAATTTCTAGAAAATTTAAAATCGATGAAAAAATGATCAAAATATAATCTTCTCTTAAACCGAAAAAGTTAGTACCTTTATAAAAGAAAAATATAATCAGAAAAAAAAATGCAAGTAATATCGAATTAATACTTAATTCACAAAATTTTGAAATCGGCTTTTTCGCTGGCAAAGAATGTATAAAACATGAGATGATATTTTGAAAATTATGTCAATGTTCTTTCTATGTCAATGCCCCCTCTATATTAATGCTATCGGTTTTTTACTTTATAGTTTTCAAGACTTTACTTACCTTTACGTTGAGATTCAATGTAATAACCCAATATAGGACCCTTCCCAGTAGGTCCGTTCAACCAGTGCAAATCTACACTAGAAATTGTTTTCAATACGCTTAGCTCCTTTGGGCTACCGGGTGAACCATCTTGGGGTCCGTTGTGACATTGTTTGATATCGCCGGACCGTAATCAATAGTTTGAGCTCTGACGGTAAAAGTGTATGTGATTTCTTCTTCTAAACTTTGAACTTGTAGGAAGTTCGTCGATACTTTTTGTTTTACCTGTTTGCTAAATCCTAAAAAATTATAAACTGACAAAATTGCGGTAAGGTATTATAGACAAGTAAACAGCTTTTATTTCCAAATAAGGCTTAATACCGCAGTAACAACTACATATTCACACTCATATAAAGTCTAGCTATAAACAAAACATATTTGGAAATGAGTGAAAATCGTGAGCGTATACTGTTGCAAAATAGTTTGTAAAGATTGTTACTGTATAGAGTTCCTGGTTATTCGAAGAAATAAAAAAGGTGTCAAATATAAAATTGTAGCTAATAAAGCGGAGAATTGTTTTTCTAACTACTTCTAACTATATATAAAAAAACGGGCAGGTTGGACTTGCGCAATTAGTGTTCCGTACGTTGATTGCTTTTAAAATAAAAATATTTGTTACGGAGGTATAAAATGATCAGTGACTTCATAAAACACACCCCAAATGAGTTTTCAACAAAGTTTATTTCCGATCTTTGTTGAAAACTGATGGCATTAATTTTTTTTTTATATACCGGATAAATTGTCAAAAGTAATGCACTAATGATAATTTTTGTACAATCGACACTTTAAGGAGAATGTTCCAGCATTTTTTCACGGGATAGGGTGGGGGCAGGGCTTTTTGGCCATTTAAAAAAAAAATACAAAGAAAAGTGTGCGCATATATATTTTTGAACTCGTGTTTTCACAAGCTTTCATTTGACACCCCACTCGATGATCTTACAAAAAAAATTTTCCAGTTCCAATGTCGTAACCCAAAACTAACCTATTAAGTTAAAAATTAACTTTCAAAACTGCACGGTTCTGATTGCGTAACGAATTCCAATATTTGTGCCAAATTTCAACTTCCTATGTCAAATAGTTTGGAGAAAATCGGATGCCACAGACAGCCAGACGGATACCGAAGTAATCCCATAAGTGTTCCGTACGAAATACTAAAAACGGCCAAGTGCACTCCGTACGGTGATTGCTTTTAAAATAAAATAAAATCCTTACCTAGGCTAAGTTAATTAGGTCCCTAACATGTATATATCGTAAGATCCAATATGTATTTTTCTTAGTCAATAATGTATAATAGTTATAGCATCTTAGCTACCAAATAGCCAATAAATCAATTTAGCTCAATCTAGAATCTAGTAATAAAAGTGTAAAATAACTACTACCTAAATATTTGTTTAATTATAAACAAATAAAATAAAATTTTGTCTCGTACAGCGACGCGGTAGCAGTAATGTAATGAAAACTATATTAAAAAACGTCCACCATATTGTCATGCAATATAGTTTTTTTTTATACTGGATAAATTATCAAACGTAATGCACTCGTGATAATTTTCGCTCAATCTACACTTTATGATGACTATTCCAGAGTTTTTTCAAGATTTTTTGATCGCTACTTTTCGAGATAGGCTCTAACTGGGCCATCGATTCCTATATTCATGCCAAATTTCAACTTTCTATGTATCGGAGAAAATCGGATGTGACTGACGGACAGACACCGGTGATCCAATAAGTGTTCCATACCGAACACTAATACAAGTTTGGATACACTTTTTACATAAACAAACCAGTATATTTTCTTGGATATTTAACTTGAAAATATTTCAAATGTGACATAACCCATATCTAACATATATTAAATAGTTTCCAATAAGTTATATTTTTTCCACTTTGATTAACTATAAACAATGCCCTTTGGAGCAAAACAATCTTTATGTTTAAATCTTAGTTCTTCATTCTCTCTATAAAAATAAAAATTAATTTTAAGTT
Organism: Pachyrhynchus sulphureomaculatus; assembly: GCA_019049505.1. Classification (NCBI taxonomy): domain Eukaryota; kingdom Metazoa; phylum Arthropoda; class Insecta; order Coleoptera; family Curculionidae; genus Pachyrhynchus; species Pachyrhynchus sulphureomaculatus. Next base: position 179,087,259 of record CM032456.1, on the reverse strand, counting down.
TAACACTTGTCTGACTGGATGAGACCATAGGCCAAAAAATCACCCAATCCAATTGACTGAGATTAACTTAAAAATTGATATTTTTGGGCAAACAATGAAAAAATAGAGGGAAAAAGAAGTACGGAAATAGGACGACTTCATGGCTCAAAAATCTGAGGCAATGGTTTGGAAAAACAAGCCAGCAACTGTTCCGAGCAGCAGTAAATAAAACCATGATAATCAATATGTTAGCCAACATGAAAGTCAACGACCGGTAGCGGTCACGGCACTAAAAGAATTAGAAGAATGAAAAACTAACATGGGGACCAGTCGTTTGTGCTTGAAACGTAATTCTAAAAAAATAACGCATTTGTTTTCTGAGTTATTGATTTTTGACCAAAAAATTTATTTATCTCCGCAATAGTACGTTAAAAAATATTTTTAACGTACTTTTGCGGAATTAGACTAGATTAAAAAAAAAATTGCGTTTTTTCCATTCTTAATCTTTATTATCTCCACACCGGTATATATAAGAGGGTTTTATGGTTAAAAAATTTGGTGCTCTTTAGTCATATTTTGCTACACAGTGATATTTTCGCTGTACTTACTTTCGTTTTCTTCGGTTGTTTCATATGTCACAATATATCCAATTATATCACCGTTTGGTTTCTTCGGCGGATCCCAGAGAACTACTAGACTATTCATAGTGATTTCTGTAAACCTTAAATTTGCAGGAGCACTAGGTAGGCCCTGTAAAGTCTTCACAGTAATTGCTTGAGATCTTGGTCCATCCCCAGCAGGATTGAAAGCAAGAATTTGAATTCTGTATTCGGTGTATTTGTCTAGAAAGACTAAGCTATGCGAGGTAGTCGACGCAGCTATTACTTCAATTTCTTCTTCCCATTTTTTGCCCTCTTCAAGTTCTTGGGGAGAGTTGATAACTATGTAGAAGATCTGAAATAATATTGATGTAAATATGTGTTTAAAAATGTTGGTATGCGAGAAACTATTGAGGATATAATCGGGACGTAAATAACCCAATGCCAATTTGGTAAAAAATCGATAAACTGATTCAGCCATCATTTCCCCCGCAAACATGGAATTTTAGAATAAATATTGAATTTAACATTCTCACACTAAATAATACTTTTTTCGAAGCATTACAATTTCATATTTTACATAATAGGTACTTTATGGTTAGATAATTATCACAAAAAAAAAACGGTCGAGTGCAAGTTGGACTTGCGCAATTAGTGTTCCGTACTATGATTGTTTTTAAAATAAAATGTTTTGTTTCGGAGCTATAAAATGATCAGCGACTTCACAAAACACACACCAAATGAATTTTCAATAGATTATCAACATACCTAGTCAGATAATGGACTTAGCACCCTAATCAGACCAACCAGAGTAAGACAACAAGTTCTTTACATGTATATATCCAATATGTATATGTATTTTCACGTTTTTTCTTAGTCAATAATGTATAATAGTTATAGCAACTTAACTACCTAATAGCCAATAAATAAATCTAACTCAATCTAGAATCTAGTGGTAGAAATTTAAAACAAATATTTACTACCTAAATATTTGTTTAATTATAAACAATTAAAATAAAATTATTTTATCTCGGTACCTAATGCTTAAAGGAGTAGCTACGAGTATTAGTCCCTGCTCAATTCACAACTTTCGACGAAATAAACCTTTACCATTTTGTCAGTCAAATAGTTTTTTTTTATACCAGATAAATTATTAAACTTAATGCACTCGTGATAATTTTCGCTCAATCGACACTTTATGGAGAATATTCTAGAATTCTTTCAAAATTCCAAAAATTTTTTAACGGTACTTTTCGAGATAGACATGGGTTTTTGGCCATTTTTTTAAAAAATAATACAAAGAAAAGTGTGCGCAAGTATTACATTATTTATATATATATATATATATATATATATATATATATATATATATATATATATATATATATATATATATATATATTTGAACTAGTGTATTTTCACAAGCTTTCATTTGACTCAGTGACCTGCTAAACATTTTTTTTTTACTTTCAATTTCACCCCCCAAAACTAACCCGTCAAAATTTAACTTTCAGAACTAAGGGCTCTGAATCGGCCATCAATTCCAATCTTTGTACCAAATTTCAACTTTCTATGTCAAACAGTTTCGGAGAAAATCGGGTGTGATAGACGGACACTGAAGTGATCCCATAAGTGTTCCATAGGAAACACTAACTAAGTGAAACATTAATCTCTATATATTATTTCTGCTAAAATTGGAAATAATGAAAACAATAACAATTTTCATACTCCTTCACTAAAAGAACCTGGAAAATTTGGAAAATAAAATTCAAAGTAAAAGTGGAACCCTGATGGTGTGTTAGTCCATCTGACTTTCTGCTTGTGCGTCCGTCACAGTCTAATTACTCGTAGTGTATCCCACCGGTGTGTGTACATTGTAAGTAAATGCAACTCATTTTATAATATATTAGCATGCACTCGCGGTTCCCTCCTCGTGAATCGCATCATTTAAATAACAAAGGATATTGAGAAACTAAAAAAACTCTCAATTGCTGCTTTGTTCCCGGAGACTTCGGCATAAAGTACAAATGCAAACAATCATTGACTACAGTTCCTGAAATCATTTCTGTAGAACTTAGAAATAAAAAAATATTTCAAGACTACCGAAGTGGAACGGATTTTTCTATCCGATCACTAGTAAAATGTCCTTTAATAGCAAATTTAGTCGTTTAAAAATAAATTTCAGCTTTTTTTGACCACCTTTAAAATATATTTTAAATGTAGACAGGAAAATTAGACATGTTTCTAAAAATTCGCTCTTGATCATTAGTTTTTGATCATTTCTTTCCTATTCCTTTAAGTTTTCAGTATCTATTTTATTCTCAATAATGTTTTGTTATTTTAAAATTATTCCACTTAAAATAATATTTCCATTATTATAATATTTAAACAGGGCAAGTGGGGCGAATTCTTAATCCGTATCATAAATACATCTTCTTTGGTTTTAATTAAAATTATATTAAATAATAAAAAATTCAAATAATACGCAAGTGCCACCTTAGATTCAATTTACAATAGACTCTAAATTGTCACTTACTTTATATCCTAATAGTTCTCCGTTTTGCATATGTTGCTGGGGTGGCTTCCACCGTAATCTAACTTCAGTGGAGGAAACTGGTTCCCCTTGTAGACCTCGAGGTTCCCCAGTAGGTACTGCTTCTCCCACATAAACCGTTACTGGCGGACTAGCTGGACCCTCTCCTTGGATATTAAACGGCACTACGATAATTTCATAGTTTTTGTCTTGTAGAAGTTCGCTTAAAACCATTTTACTTGCCTAAAAAATTAAAATTTAATATTTAAAATACTGAAACTTTAAAAATAATGTTGCAAAAGATATTTTATTTTTTTTAACTTTTATTGAAAAGCAAATTGTAATGTCCGATAAAAATGTTTAACATTTTCAATCGTTTTTACACAGTTTCAATTTCTAAGGAACCATAGAGTTTTTGAACACTGTATTCTATGTAAGTTCTATAAAATAATAATTCAGGAGTTTAGTCAGTTATAGAGTGTAAATTAAGTTTAATAATGGAACAAACAAGGACGACATTGCTTCATCGATGGGAAATCAAAACCTCTAACAGGACACTTACCTGTGGTACCATATATTGCAAACTTTACTAAGCTACAATTCTTAAAAATATTCTCAATTCTAATAAAATTTAAAAATCCACTACTATTAAATATGCATTATGTTTCGTCATCATAACTGAATGAGGACGTTGGCCCGAATTTTAAAATACTACATTTAGAAACGAAAGACCATAAACTGCCTGACCTTTCTAAATAATACATGTAAAAACCCGGATATTTTCCTCAATGACCAATTAGATGCTAAGAATTCTTCTCTATTTAACCTTTATCACTGATAATCTATTGTTAGTTTATGGTGTCCTATATTTACACTTTACACAATCACATTTCGAACAATAATACTGAACTTCATCTCAAAATCTTTAGAAGTTGTAAGTCATCTGAAGAAGACACAGTACTGTCGAAACGATCGTTATAGTAATTAAAATAAACTTTGTTTTATTTTTATTAATTTAGAATCGATTTCCATCAAGTATGTATAGAAATTCTTTAAATTAATGAAAAAAAAAGGATGAGTTTCAGGGTACCGTTTCAGTATTCTCATATGTATCTGCCCTTGTTCATGATTAAACTTTCGTGCTTATATTAATAAAATTAAAATTTTAAAGGTTTGCGTTATCTGCTTTCGAAAGAGCTGAAAATTCATTACAAGTTTGTTACTTTGCTTGTTACACAAGAGCAGTATGTAGGTAGTCATAAAAATAAAATCACACTACTATAATATTTAGATGATGAAAATTAAAAATATTATTATACTACTAAAACTTACATTAATCCCCATAACTTCTTCCTTAGGTGTAGCTTGTAAAGCAGTGGGAAAATCGGATACTGGCTGGAAAACCACTCTGTATCCACCTGTTTTTGTATCTCCACTCCAGTATTGTTCTTCAATTGGCAACCAAAATACTTCCACACTAGTAGTTGTTATTGGTACAGCTTTAAGGCTGCTTATAGCTTTACTAGGAGCTGAAATATTGTAATAATACATTATTAGTTAAGTAATGAGAGATTTTAAATGATTCATTATCGAGAACAGTTATCAAGGGTAACATTTTTTTTCGGTTAAAAAGCAGACATTGTTCTTAATGGAACGCATCAACCGTAACTCTCTTCCTATCCTAGTTCCAACCGCTACAGTTACTGTCATAGCATAGACGAATGAACTGATATAGACTTGAAACCCCATTTCTAATTAACATTTTATGGTAAATTCCACATACTATTCAAATATGGGATCACACCATGAGTCGGCAATGTTGTTGCTGAGTTTACCTGTCATTCTACCTCCTACTTTTGGTTGTATAAACTTTATTAAATTAACATAGTCTAATAAGAATAATTCTTTCGTAGATGCTTATAGTAATTTCATTAGTATTAGTGCAATTCAATAAATTTATATAAAAATTCAGTTACTATTATAACAATTTAATTACCACTATATAAGTCAATTATTTTTATAGTGATTCAATTACTATTATAGCAGTTCCGTTACTTTTATAGTAAATAATTAAATTCATATTAATCATTACTTTTGGTAGCATTTCAATAACCTTTCATATAATTTAATAACACCTATGGTAATTTCAATAATTCAATTACTGTGAAAGTAATCCAATTACCCAGAAAGAATTACCAACTACCAATTATTTTAATCGAGTTGATGAAAAACAAATTACAACTATCATGTTAAAAAAGGTTAAAATAATTGAATTACTAAAAGTAATTCAATTAATTTGTTTCAATTACTTTAATAGAATTATGTTAATGCTCATATAACTATTGATATTTTGCAGGCTGATATCGATCCGATAGATGTTACATCCTACTGTTAAAATCGGATAGTGGACTTTTATAAGTTGCGCGTCTACTTTACAGACAAGACTAGTTGGCGGTCAAGACCTGTTTAAAAGCCATGGATATATAGATGTGATTCACAGATTACTCAATATATATTACCACTATACTAAACAGTTTATTTTTGTACTCAACAAGACAATCATCGCTCCTGATGAAGCTAACATGGTAAGCGAAACGCGTGTCCAGTGCAAAAATAAAGTGTTTGGGTAGTGTCATTGTGCCAAAGATTCCAAATTCCCAACATAGTGATTCACAGAGAATAATGTATCGTTTGTCATCAAAACAACTAGTATAAAATATGTTTCTGCAATAACATAAATATTTGTTATTAATTAGTTTGTTAGAAAACCTAAATAATAATCATAATGGTATGGGATTTAATAAATCTAGTTGCGACTAAGAATAGGAACCTAAAAAGGAGTAAAATCCCTAGCCTTTGCTAGGATCCTTATAACTTTAGGTTTTATATTCCATACATGTTCTCCTATTGATTAGGAAATGATTCATAACTTTAAACAGTGTCCCAAGTATTTTTCGACCCAATGTTAAACACTCACCTGCCGGATAAGTCCTAACTTCAACAGATTCCGGGCTAAACCTGCTTGGACCTATATCATTGGTCGCTTGTATCCTAAATGAGTATTTCGTGTAGGGTTTTAAATAGGTAACTGTATATGATGTTAGTTGAGGATCAACTCGTTCCGAGAGAGATTGCCAAGGCCCGCCATTTTCCATTTTTTGTACTATGTAATACCTGTAATATAACACTTTTCTTTTAGAGCCGAAACCTAAATTATTAAATGAAAATTTTTCGTTTAGTTCATTGCATTTCAAGCAAGCAGGATTTAATAAAAACAACACTTTTTCAATACGTTAGGTGATTAATACCATTACTTAACAAAGTCGTACAGAAAAAGAAGCTTTTGAATTTTTCTTAATATAAAAATGTATCTTCTTAAGTAAGATTTTACGATTTGCCCGTCACTTTAAACAAAGATTTGGTTTAAGTTATTCTTTAGTGTGAGACAATCAAATTCAGTATTTATTTAAGAATTATGTGTTTTTAAAGAAAATCACTTTACTGTTTTTTTTTGGATTTAAAAATATTATATATTATACTAAAATTTAAATAAACTGGCAAAAGTACTCCCTAATTTTCACATACGTCTTGCTTCGCCTTTATCGAAAAAGAAGTTGTATATAAACTCATAAGTATACGGATTTAATTACCTCAATGGAGCAAATCCATCCCTTCCAGGAGTCCAACTAAACGTAATAGCCCTACTCTGTATTTGAGATCTGCTAATCTGCGGTACAGACGGCGGTTGCGGAGGTTCTCTATTATTCGTAGTATACACTAAGGCGTGGGCAGTCTTACCCCAGCCTAGCCTTGTCTGAGCAGTCACGGAAAACATGTAGTATTTCTCGGGCTCAAGTTGTGTAAACCTAAATGTTCTATCAGACGGTGGAAATTCTTTCGAATATTTATTATTGGTGTTCACGTTGTTAATGTGATATGTCACTTTGTATGCTAAAATTTCTCCGTTAGGTTCTTCAGGTACATCCCAAATTATTCTGGCAGAAGTGAATGATACGTCTGGGAATGAAACGTTAGAAGGTGCTCCGGGTACATCATCGAATGTTTCACGCTTACTGCTGGTTTGCTGGGTTCGCCATCACCAAGTCTTGTATATGCTAACACCTAAGAAGGAAAATTTCGAGTACTAGAAATACTTTTAACACCTCCAATTAGGAAATATTTATCGTTTTTGTTAGCGGAAATTGAGTGAGTCATCAAGTTTGAAATAAATACTTCTGTAGGTACAATTCTTCTGGATTTCTACGTCGATTCAAAAAGTGATGCTGACGTCTCGCTGATCATCCTGCTGGCTTGTTTAGAGCTCATTACGAGAAATCACTTCTTCGGAATCTAGCACGAAAATTAACACTCACCTTTGATGCTTAGATTCTGAAGAAGTCAGTTCTCAGAACGAGCGTTGAAGAAGCCGGCAGGATAATTACCGAAACGTACGCAATGGACACAAGAGAAATACAGAGAAATTGAACCTATAAGCTCTGTAACCTGTAAAACTTTCCTATCAAAATTAATATACTCCTGTATTTACCGACTTCTAAGAAAATCGTACCACAACCTTAAAATAGCACATAGGCTGAAAAGTTTTTGGTCTAACTACTTAAACACATTTTTTTGCCAAATTCGATTTTTATTCATCAATATAGTCTCCTTAAAGAGCGATACACTCAGTCCAACGCTATTCTAGCATTTTTATAGCTTTCTTGTAGAAGGATTTGTCTTTGCCTTCAAAGTAGGCCTCAGTTTCAGCGATAACTTCTTCATTGGAGCCAAATCTCTTTCCCGCGAGCATTTTTTTGAGGTACTGCGAATAGATAATAGTCGCTGGGGGCCAAATCTGCAGAATACGATGGGTGAGGAAGCAATTCGAACTTCAGTTCATGCAATTTTGCCATTGTAACCACTGACTTGTGACACGATACATTGTCTTGATGAAAGAGTACTTTTTTCTTGTTCATTTGGGACCGTTTCTTTGCGATTTCTACCTTCAAATGGACCAATAACTTTATATAATATTCGCTATTGATGGTTTTTTCCCTTCTCAGCATAGTCGATGACAATTATTCCCTGCGCATCTCAAAATACAGAGGCCAAAACCTTTCTAACAATCGACTGTTGTGTCTTTGGTCGCTTCGGGCGGCTTTTACTGCCTGCTGTTCACTCAGCTGACTGCCGATTTGATTCTGGTGTGTAGTAGTGGATCCATGTTTCATCCATTGTCACATATCGTATGAAAAAATCCTTTTTTATTGCGCTTAAACAGGTCCAACAACGCTCAGAATCATCATTTTTGATCCACTGTGAGCAAACTCGGTACCCATTTCGAACAGAGGTTTCTGATGCCAAATATTCATGCAAAATATGGCACCACGTTCTTTTGATATCTTTAAGGTGTCAGCTATCTCACGCAATGTCACTTTACGGTCATCCAACACAATTTTGTGGATTTTTTTATGTTTTCCAGTGTAACTACCTCATTTGACCATCCAGAGCATTCAGAATCATTTGTATCTATACGACCGCGTTTAAATTCAGCATACCAGTAAATGATGAGTGATTTTTCAGGGGCAGAGTCCCCGTAAGGCCGCTCCCTGATTTGTCGGTGCGGTATCGTTTTTCTCGGTGTGCTCGGTACCGATTCGGTAACGGAAACATGCCGAATGCTTATAATTCAATGAAACTCACCTGACTTACACCGCGCTCGCGTATCCCGCGCAAGTCGAAAAAAAACGATACCACACCGACAAATCAGGGAGCAGCCTTACACTTATCAAGCCATTGCTTTGCTTGAACGGTATTTTTCCCAAAAAATAGTGTTTAATCAACATACGAAATTCGACTTTTTCCATTGTTTTTAAAATATCAAAAGTAGCGTCACTAAAACCACTGTAACTTGTAAACTAATCATCGAAATGTCATGAAATTTTGACACGTATCGTTTGAAGGTGGGTACTTCTTCAAAATCATATGGATATTTTGAAAAGGGCGACATCTATGTGCCAGAACAAAAACTTTTCAGTCTACGTGTTAGTAGATAATATTTTAAGTTTTTAAATTTTGTCAATAGTATATTTTTCATATAAATAAGTTGATTATCGGATGCATGTATTGCTTACCTGAATATGATACACGACGTATTTCCTCAACTCAGTTAGTGTTGTAGTAAACGTCATGTTGTTTGGTATGACTTTATATTCCACAGAATTTTTTGAATCTGCTGCGTAGTACACTTTGAAACCTTCTATGAGACCATTTTGATGTTCTTTTGGTACATCTCCCCATTTAACTACGATAGTAGTAGATGAGGTTGCATTGGCCATGACATTCATAGGACCAAAAGACGGAACTAAAAAATATCAATTACTTTCAACTTATTTTAAGCAGAAGTGATGAATAATAACACATATGAATAGTACGCAAACCTAATGTATAGTTGTGTCCAATATTGACTGATTATGCTTTCTGACAATTGAAATTTTAAAAACATTCACATTTAATTTATTTGGGGAAAAAAATAGCCCGCATTCAAGTCAACAAAAATAAAACTTTAAACATTATGAACAGGATCAAAAAAAAAAATCGATTTAAGCTATCGTTTGACAATTGCTTAATGTTTTTAAATAATATATGTTATAAAAATATTATTAATATACACCACTTCGTCACAAATTAACCTTTTTCGTATGTCCCAAAGTACTAAAATTGGCATAACTAAAGACCTGATTTGTTAGGATACTAAAATCGGTAGTAGCAACTACTGTTCTCCTTGATCAAATTGTTATAAGGTACAAAATACTAAGCCTCTTAAAATAATTTCTAGAGATTTGTAATTTCGGTTTTAATTGTTAATGAACAGACATTCTTACCTGACTCTCTAGTTCTTTCAAGAGCTTTAGGACCAGGAGCAGAATATCCAACATCATTGCAAGCCTGCATTCTTATTTCATATAGCGCGAATTCCTCCAAACCTATGATAACATGGGAATTGGCAGTATGATCTTCTATGGCGGCGCTATAAGTAAGTCCGGTTCGTACTTCCGTGTAACTAATGTTGTATCCCCTAGGATTACCAAACCATTCGATCTGTTGTAACGGCTATTAGAAAAAATACCGTCAGTAAAGTAAAAAATAGTAGTTCTGAATAAGTACGAAGGTTTTTTTTATGAATGTAAATAAATATAACATAAAAAATTTCTTATACATAAGGCGGGTCTTGAAAATATTAAAACCTGCAGGTGATGGTGGTTTTGATCTAGGTTAGATTTGAAGGAATGTAAATTACATATATATATATATATATATATATATATATATATATATATATATATATATATATATATATATATATATATATATATATATATATATATATATATATATATATATATGTATATATATATATTTATATATATATATATATATATATATATATATATATATATATATATATATATATATGTAATTACATATATATATATATATATATATATATATATATATATATATATATATATATATATATATGTATATATATATATATATATATATATATATATATATATATATATATGTATATATATGTATATATATATTTATATATATACATATATATATATATATATATATATATATATATATATATATATATATATATATATATGTATATATATATGTATATATGTATATATATATGTATATATATATATATCTATGTATATATATGTATGTATATATATATATATATATATATATATATATATATATATATATATATATATATATATATATATATATATATATATATATATATATATATATATATATATATATATATATATATATATATATATATATATATATATACTCAATATATATCACCACTACACCGAACACTTTATTTTGCAGTCGACACGCGTTTCGCTAACCATGTTAGCTTCATCAGGAGAGATAATCGACTATCATCGCTCCTGATGCAGCTAACAAGGTTAGCGAAACGCGCATCTAGTGCAACAATGCAGTGTTTGGTGTAGTGATGATATATACAGAGTAGGGTCATTGTGTCAAAGAGTCCACATTCCCAACATTATTATATATATATATATATATATATATATATATATATATATATATATATATATATATATATATATATATATATATATATATATATATATATATATATATATATATATATATATATATATATATATATATATATATGTATATATATATATATATATATATATATATATATATGTATATATATATATATATATATATAGGGTGTTATGAAATTCATGGCTTATAGTGAAACGGATGACTCGCCTGACATTGTCTAAACTAGCACAAGCGCAGGCCTGTGTCGCCAAACGTAAAATTTTCTCCAACAATTACAGATTTTTAAATTTCAGGTAAAATTAATCTAACAAATGAAAATAATAGTAGAACACACCTAATAAAAATAACATCATTTATCATAATTAAGAAAAATTTTTATCTGTTATTTGAAAAGAAATAATTCGTTGGTAACACGCGAGAACAAGTGGCTCTTTGCCCCTTAACAGCTGATTTTGACTTTCATGTTAACAGCTGTTTGGGTTTGGGCAAAATAAAAATAAATTTCAAATACGTCATTCTCTTAACTTCTCCAAGATTAATACTGAAATAGTAAACGATTTTCTTGTAAGAACAGTAAGATTTCTTTAGTGCTAAAGTGAAAAACAATGTAGGTTTAAAAACATATTTGTTTATTATTTTTATGAACCTTAAATGTGCAAACGATGTGCATATAAAATATCCTAGGTTGTGCGTGACATAATAACTAAACCAACAGTACCGAACGACACGAACTATCACACTTGCTGCTATATTTTACACTTTCTACAAATTTCTTAATTAACCCCACTGTATTGGTCTACGGATATCTTTAAAAAAAACCTGCAATAATATTGATCTTTACCTCACTTTATTCATGGCATATTGCACAATTTGTAAACGCTCGCTGTAAATAAACAAACTAAACATGAATTCGACGTTTTGGTAGACGGCGTTGTCACTTGGCTACTGCCAAGCAGAGAAAAAGCCAGTAAAAATTTACCGACAAAATCCGCAGACGCCGACAACAAATTCTCTGTCAGTTTTAGAATCTTTACAACCTACCTTACAATTTCTTTATTTTTCCGTCGTTTTTACAATAAAGGAAATAAAATTTTAGTGAATTATATGTGTTAAAATTTTTACTTATAACAAAATATAGAGACATAAAACTAGTGTAATTAATTTTCTGGTGTCACGAAGTTATTATTTTAAAAGGTAACACAATTTTTACAATATTTTTTTTATTAAATTTGTGTGGGAAAAGCCTAGTCAGTGTAGACCTGTAGATCTGGTTAACGATCGGCAATATTGTGGAGTTATATGGTTCACCAGTGACTGCACGAAAAAAAAAAAATCATGTCATTTCTTTAGAGTCGGTTTTTTCCTTTATTATTGAAATCCACTATTTAAGGTAAATTTTCTGCAATCGGTCTTGCTACAAGGGGGGGCGCCAGTTCCAATATATGCAGTGAATTCCATAACACCCTATTTATGTATATATATGTATATAATATATATATATATATATATATATATATATATATATATATATATATATATATATATATATATATAGACTCCCTGTGTATAACAATAATAATTAAAATAAGACTTACAATCCATCTAACTCTTAATTCCGTTGCACTCATAGCTCTCACAGTGACATTTTTCGGCGGATGGGCTGGAGGAGCTTGAATTGTCTGAAATTCCTTTGTCGCTTCTGAGGGACCACTAGCACCAACTACATTATTAGCAATCAGTCTCAACCTATATAAAGTAAATGGCACTAGGCCAGTCACCGTAATAGTTGTGGCATCAGGATCACTTATTTCATAAACCGTAAACCAGGTGGCATTGCGTGCAGTTTGAGCCTGGACAGTCCATTTTGTGATGGACGAGTTTCCGTCGAATCCAGGTGTAAACTGAAGTACAACTGAGAAAGCTTCAATGTTTGATAAAGCTAGTTTGGATGGTGGAAGAGGTAGTACCGGTTCCACGCCAGACTGTATAATGGCTATTTTTGGAGGACCAGGGCCAATTGCGGTCCAAGCCGTAACTTCAAATTTATAATGTGTGGTAGCCTGGAGCTCCGTTATCTTTATACTAAGAGTATCGGCCGATAAGTTTTTAACACGAAGTGTTTCGGGCATGTCTTTGATATGATACTGTATTTGGTAACCAGTTAAAATTCCGTTGATTTTTCTAGGTGGCTGCCAGAGGACTTTAACAGCTCTGTCACTTATGTCGTCAAACTGTAAGCTAGTAACTTCGTCTGGTACTGAAAACAAAAAATATTCGTTACAAGATGATTAACCGGCATTATCTAATGTTTTATTCACACAAAACATGTCTAAAGTGAAATCGGTACAATTTGTTCTAATTTGTGCATTATAAGAGGTTGTTAAAATATCGTCGACCTACTTTTAACCGAGTCCGTATTGAACCGTAAAAAAATGTAAATGTATAATTTGGAATGAATAAAACTTCTTTTTATTAAAGGGTTCATTGAGTGGTGTCTGTTACTTTGTGACAGTACATTTTAACAATAAAATAATTTATTTACTTTGTTAACTCACACTAAATATATTTTTATAAAGATTTACAAATGAGTTATCGCGATTTCGTAGTACAACTACATTTTCAAACGCTTAACTAAGACTAAAACAGATTTTTTTTATATAATGAAAAGATGTGGGTATCTTAGGTGCTATAAAAGTTGGTAAAGGACGAAATTTCCGATATCTACTTGAGTATTTAGTAAATTTACATTAGGGTTCTTTGAATGTCTGTAAATTTCTCTAGATTCTAAGAAGTTAAGTTTTGACCCTTTAGGCTCCGTATGGAGTATTCATAAACAATTAATATTAGGAAATGGATGGACCATTTCTAAAAAATGCTTAGCAAAGTGTGATTTTTCATTTTTTAACCTATAAGATGTATTATGTTTTACGAATCTTGTTTTGAAATTCCGTCCTGTTTGGCCTATGTAACAGCTATTGCACTCTTGACACTTAAGTTTATAAACTCCTGATTTATTATGTTTATTAGTTTTATCTTGGGCATTTTCATAACCGGAAACTATTTCCAATTCAATAATCAATTTTTCAAAGAGTCAAAGTCGTGCCATAGGTTCTCCACTTAGTCCTTTACTAGCAGAAATTTTTATGTCAGAACTAGGAAATAATTTTCTAATCTCTTTTGGTTTAGATATGTGGACGACATCTTAGTATGTTTCCATGGAAATGATACTAAATAAAATTCTACTTTCAATTATCTGAATAATATACACCCCAATATAAAATTCACTTTGGAAAAGGAAACAGATAATAAAATAAATTGCTTAGATATTACAATTTTAAAGAATGGAAATAAATTAGAATTCGAGATTTTCCATAAACCAACCTTTTCAGATGTCACCATCCCAGCAGACTCAATACACCCTAAATCCCATAAACTGGCAGCTTACAAATCTATGATCCATAAAGCCTTCAATATCCCTCTTAGTAAAAATAATTTAAAAAAAGAATTGGATACAATCAAAAATATAGCGCTCAATAACGGCTTCCAACATAAAATAATTAATACCCTAATAAGCCGTAAACAAAAGCAAATCACCTTCAGCTTAATTTACCTAATTAAAAAATACCAAGAAAGAAAAACATTCATACCTCTGACATATTTTAGTCTCATCTCGGAAAAAAAAAGTTCTGACAGCCAAAAAAACAAGAATAGCTTTAACACCCGGTCAAAAATTATTCAATATATTTTTCAATGCCAAAAATAAAACTAATAAACATAATAAATTAGGAGTTTATAAACTTAAGTGTCAAGATTGCAATAGCTGTTAAGTAGGCTAAACAGGACGGAATTTCAAAAGAAGATTTGCAGAACATAATGCATCTTGTAGGTTAAAAATTGAAAAATCACACTTTGCTAAGTATTTTTTAGAAATGGATCATCCATTTCCTAATATTAATTGTTTATCAATACTCCATACGGCACCTAAAGTGTCAAAACTTAATTTCTTAGAATCTATAGAAATTTACACACATTCAAAGAACCCTAATATAAATTTACTAAATAGTAACGTAGACGTCGGAAATTCCGTCCTTTACCAACTTTTATAGCTTCTAAGATACCTATATCGTTTCATTATATAAAAACAAATAGTCTTAGTTAAGAATTTCAAAACGTAGTTGTACTGCGAAATCACGATAACGCATTTGTAAATCTTTACAAAAATATATTTAGTGTCAGTTAACGAAGTAAATAAATTATTTTATCGTTCTTTTTATTGTTTTTTAGATTTTGTTACTCATAAAATGCTCGTGTGAAATTGAGTGGAACATTTGACATAACAGTAAGGTCATTTTAATTTACTTTGACATCAGTAGATTTATGACGTAAGCCGTTATTCAAGCAGAAGAGGGTTGGACAGCACCGACCGATTAAAAAACCCCAATATAAATTATTAAAGTTTAAATAAAAATAAAGATATTTAGATTGACTTTGGCGAAGTTGTCGTTTCAAGTTTCCACTTAGATTAAATGTTTGCACTGCTTGAACAGATTTATAATTCATTTTGCCCACGTCCGTAATCAGATAGTGATGACAACTTTTAGAACAAAAAAAATTGAAATTATTTTAAGACACTATTTTAGCAGAGTTTTCCTATTTTTTATTAAAAAAAAGTTATAAAATTTTCTTACCATCTTCCTTAGTTTTAACACCCACAAATTCACTAATTTCACCATCTCCGGGATCGGTAAAACAAAGAACTGTTATATTGTACTCTGTAAACTTTTCTAGATGTGTCATGAAAGCCGTTTGTTCTGCATAAGGGTCTAATAAATTGGGATGAACTGTCATCATACTTTCTTCTTTATGACCCCTGTTGGGATACCAGCGCCATGCTTGGATCTTATAACCTAAACATACAAAGAAAATAATATTTTATACGCATAATTCTTCTGAGTCGTTTAAATAAGTGATGCTGACGTTTCGCCGATCATCCCGGTGGTTTCTTCAGAGCTTGTTCCGCGAATTAATTTCTTTGGAACCTAGCACGAAATTTTTCGTTTCGAAAAGAAGTGTACGTGTTCGGAATAGTACCTTAGATGTATCAATACTACCTCAGGTGTATAAACGTCGTGTAGGAAATATATGCAACGGTGAATTTACTTTGTTAGTCAATTTATTTTTATAAATTCTAATAATTTTCTAAACCTGTCTTTTTCCTTTGTCTGTTGCTGCTATTACAAAATAAGTGTATAAAAAGATGCGTTTTAGACAATACATACCTTGGTTTATTCCATTAATTTTTTGTGGATCAGGTGGTATCCACCATATTTCCAACGTAGTAGAATTGATAGCTTCAACTTTTTGGATTATAGGGGGCGCCTCGGGGACCCCTTCTTTTGTTTTTATTTTTGCACCATCTGTGAAAACGCCTACTCCTTTATTATTGTATGCTGCTATTTGTACTATGTAGTCTTTCCACGTAATAAGGTCTGTGATTAGATAGTTCCTTTGTGCCTAAAATATTATATATAAATAAACAAATATATATATATATATATATATATATATATATATATATATATATATATATATATATATATATATATATATATATATATATATATATATATATATATATTATATATATATATATATATATATATATATATATATATATATATATATATTTATATATATATATATATATATATATATATATATATATATATATATATATATATATATATATATATATATATATATATATATATATATATATATATATATATATATATATATATATATATATATATATATATATATATATATATATATATATATATATATATATATATTATATTTATATATATATATATATATATATATATATATATATATATATATATATATATATATATATATATATATATATATACACAGTGAAATTTCCCTTCGCGGACACCCCTCTTACACGGACACTTCCCTTGAACGGACAGTTTCTCACAACATAAGTTTTAAAGCGACATCAGGAGGAGCTTTGGTTATTGCTGAAAATGTTTCATCATTCTGGGAAAAATGCCCTTCTTTAATTAAGGGATATTCACCGAAAGACATCTATAATGCCGATGAGACAGGCCTGTACTTTAGGGCTCTACACAACAAAACGCTAACGTTAAAAAAGAAAAATGTGTTGGTGGCAAATATCCCAAAGAGAGGTTTGCAATTTTGCATTATGCAAATATGGTGTGAGAAAAAGTTTTTACTCTTAGTCATTGGTGAGACAGCTAAACCCAGAGCATTTAAAAACATTAACATAAACAACCTGCCTGTAACTTGGAAATATAATAAGAAAGTTTGGATGACAGGAGAAATTATGACAGAGTGGTTGCAAGATCTTGATTGGAAAATGACAAAAGAAAAACGAAACATTTTGTTATTTTTAGACAATGCAGGATCTCATCCAAAAGACGTTCGCTTAAAAAATATAAAAATCTTGTTGCTGCACCCTAACTGTACATCAGCTTGTCAACCACTTGACCAGGGAATTATAAAAAATTCTAAAATTTATTACCGAAGTCTACTACTAAAGGATCAATACTTCCCAGGAATTAGATGAGGCGGTTAATAAGTTAACCGTAGATATCCAGCAGGCAATCTGTTACTCGCACCCTTCCAGCTCAGATGATGAGTAAACTTCCTGCCCACATCAAAGGACTTATCAGGGAGAAAAATCGCATCCGGCGGAGAGCTACAAGAACTGGCGATCCTAATATCAAAAGGCTCGCAAATCAACACATCGAATTGGGAAGAGAGGCCCTCTATCAATTTCACAATGATAGATGGGAATCCAAACTCGAAAGTCTGAATCCAGATGTCACGTCCGTTTGGAGAATGGCGAGAGCCATTTCTAATGATGGTCCAAGCAAAATCCCTTCCCTTCGTCATGCGAATGGCACCGCCTCGTCTCCTGAGGAGAAGGCGGGGTTATTCGCAGAAATGCTAGAGAATAGGTTTCAACCTAATCCTCAAATTCATCCAAGGTTCGGCAGGGATGCGGTGGTGGCTGAAACCATTCGTATCTTCAACCAAATTCCACTTCCTCCAGTGCGGACCTTCACGACTCCGCAAATAGTCAAGTCTATTATCCAGTCTCGTCCAGTTAGAAAAGCCCCAGGTCATGACAAAATTTCTGTCAAATCTCTGACAGAATTACCTTCTAAGCAAATTTCTGAGATCACTAATATCATTAACGACATTCTTCGTCTAAGTTACTTCCCTGTTTCTTGGAAGAAGGCCGAAATTGTAATAATTCGGAAGCCTGGCTCTCCTTCCCACGAGGCCGACAGTTACCGACCCATCAGCCTGATATCAACGTTGGGCAAGGTGGCGGAAAAAGTTGTCCTCGAGAAAATCAGAGACAAAAGCACCGAACTCAGTGTCATCCCTGATGAACAGTTCGGCTTTCAACCTAAACATGGCACGATTCATCACACTGCTAAATTGGCCCAGTTTATCTCCAGTAATTTCAATCGTGGCTTCCGAGTAGGCGCGGTGTTCCTCGATATTTCCAAGGCATTCGATAAAGTCTGGCATGAAGGTTTAATTCTCAAGCTCATCCGCTTCGGCTATCCTTCTCATCTTATCAAGTTGGTTCAATCCTTTCTGTCTGATAGGACTTTCCAAGTCCGTGTTGAACAGTCCCTGTCCGAGGTCAAGAGGATAAGGGCCGGTGTCCCTCAAGGTTCTGCCCTGTCTCCACACCTTTTCAATATCTTCTCTTCAGATATCCCTAAGGATCGTTTCACTAATCTACAATTGTATGCTGACGACACGGCAATCACTGCCTCTGCTGCGAGGATTGATCATGTCACGGCCCGCCTTCAACGTCATCTTGGGCGTCTCTCGGATTGGTTTGATCGATGGAGGATCAAGGTCAATCCAGCCAAGACCTAGGCTATAATTTTTGAAAAAGATAATCGCATTGCCCCTCCTCAACTCTCCCTGAATGGAACTAGGCTCAGGTGGGCCAACAACGTCAAATACCTGGGCCTTCTATACGACAAACGGCTCGTATGGAAGGACCAAGTCTCAATGGTCGTGCGTAGGGCAAATCAGCTTCTTGGGAAGCTGTATCCGCTCCTGAACCGTCGAAGTAAATTATCAACTAACAACAAGTTGTTAATTTACAAAATGATAATCAGGGCTGGACTTACGTACGCCTGTCAGGCCTGGTGTCAGATGTCTAAATCCCACCGGGCCAAGATCCAGACAGTTCAAAATAAAGCCCTTCGTATTATTGCAGGTGCTCCTTGGTTCGTCCGCTACAATCAGTTGCACCAGGAGTTTGATATACCCAGGATTATAGAATTTACTCGTGATTCTCAGCTTCGCTTCCTTGAGAAAGCAGTAGCCCATTCTAACCCAGAGATTGCAAACACTTTTAGAGGCAATGTAAATGTCGCGGGTAGACACTTACGACCAACAGACATTTTACCATTGGACTGACGTTAGACAAACTGACTAACCTTGACTTTATCTTAAGGCCGTAGGTTAGTTGAGCCGCTCCTTCAGTTTTATTGTAACAATGTACACCATTCACAAAAGAAACTCAACACCCCCAGTATTGGGGAATTAGGTTAGGTTAGATTTAAGGTAGGTTAAGTTAGGTTAGATCTAGAATTAGAAAATTAGCCATAGAGCTAAAACTTGCAAAAACATCCTAAACATATAACAAGCTCAGACATGTAAAAGGAGTAAAGGGGTTTCCCGGCTCACAAGGAGTTTTAGTGGGTATGCCAACCCTTCAGGTTGGAGAGCCCCACATAACTGGAGCACTCTGGGGCACCCTTATGGTGACGCAGGCTGCTCCAGAATCCATAAGGGCGGATTTCTCCTTGACAAAAAAAAAATCTACTACTAAAACACCTGATAGTAACCATTGAATCTGCTGGTACAGCTTTTGAGTTAATTAAGAAAATTACGCTACTGGATGCAGTTTACTTTGCAAAAACCGCTTGAGAACAAGTAACCAAGGAAACAGTTAAAAACTGTTTCCGTAAAGCGGGATTTAAGGATGAAAATATGCAAAGTAAAGACCAGTTAACTAGGGCTGTTACATCTGATCCAGAAGATGACTTACCACTTAACGTACTTGCAGATATCCTCAAAAATAAGAATTTGTTGGAGTTGACTGATAATGAAAACTTTAATGATTTTTTGAACATAGATCAAAATTTGTATGTTGAAAATCCGGATTCAGAACAAGAAATTGAAAATCCAGTTGAAATATTTTCCGAAAATTCCGATGAGGTTCCGGTACCAACAGATGCTATTCCCAATTATGGTGAAGCTATTACCCTAACCAAGAAGCTTAAAAGTTTTGCCGAAGATCACGGAGATGCCATTTTAAAGAAAAAGAGGAGATAAACAACAATATATGAATTTTTGCGTCATTAAAGTGACCTTTCATTTCATATGTATAACTCTATCCTATTATATTTTATATGTATCTAAAGGTAACAAATCTTTGTTTTTTCCTTAAGTTTTAAGTTTTTTCTTTATTTAAAAAATATGTACATACATAAGTATAGGTTTTAAATGTCCAAATTCTTTAATTACAGTTTTCGTTAAAAAAAACTATTTTTTTTTGTATTCCTTTTAAGCGGACACCCCTCTTGAACGGACGTTTTCGGTCGGTCCCGTTGGTATCCGCCCAAGAGAGATTTCGTTATGTGTGTATGTATATATACAGCCCCTGGCCAAATTATTAGACGCACTGCAAGATTTCATGTAAAATATTAATTACCGAGTGATATTGTACCGTTTTATTATTTTAAATTGATTTGTTTTTTATTTTTATATTATCCAATCAATTACCTATTTATTTGACATAAATAAAACAGCATTAATTTAGAAAAGCATAAGTTTATTAAGTTTTAAAGAAAAGTGAAATTAATGTTAGTAAAAGTCAATATTTAGTTGAGCCACCTTTAGCCGCTATCAAAGCTTTAATTCTGCGCGGCATGCTATCAATGCAAGATTGTACTGTCTCCTGCATTTGAGGATGATGATTCCACACATGAATAATCTTTTCTAGGAGCTGGGTTTTGTTGGTAATTACATCTTTAGCCACTTCTCTTTTCATCAGCTCCCACACATTTTCAATGGGGTTCATATCAGGGCTATTACCCGGCCAATCCAACAGAGGGATATTTTTTTTCTGCCAAAAAAGCTTTAACAGACCGAGCAGTGTGGCAGGGAGCTCCATCTTGCATGAAAGTGAATGGTTCCCCATTTGGAAACCATTCTCTGAGCTGCGGAATCAACCGATTTTGTAATACTTCTTTGTACTGATCTTGCCTCATTATTCCTTTGACGACGTACAGACGTCCAGTGCCCTTGCCGCTGATGACTGACCAAATCATCACTTTGGTGGGATGTTTAACCGTCGGGACGACACAATCAGGATGAAACTTTTCTCCATGACGACGACGCACATACTGAGCTTTATTCTGCAAAATTTCGAATGTGCTTTCGTCACTGAAGCAGACCTGTCAAAAATAGGAAAATATATAAACTTCCATGTTTATTTGCTTTATTTAACTGAAAATGATAATAATGTATCAATTATTGATTAAATTGCTGTATCTTACCGATCTCCAGAAGTCCACATCTTTGTCTTGCCATTGTTTGGCCCACTTCAGGCGCTTTGCTTTCATTGCAGCTGTTAACTTGGGCTTCCTGGCGGGGCGACAGGCCTTAAAATCTAATTCTTTCAATTTTCTTCGAACAGTGCGCTCAGAAGCATTTACGCTAGCATCCTGGAGTTGTGATTTTATTACCTTTGTGGTAGCAAATCTGTTTTCTACACAAATTTTCTTCAAACATCTCTCTGACCGTGGAGTGAAAATTGGTTTTCTACCGCATCTTTTCTTTCTTTTCGGGCTTAATTCCTTTCCTGACTCAATTTTCTTTTTTATGCGTCGTACACTAGCTTCAGAAACCTCCAATCTTCGTGATATTTCTCGGTTTGTAAATGTTTTCGCAATCACAAGGGCCTTCACTTCAGCTTTTTTACGTGGTGAAAGATCGCCTGTTCTACCCATAATGAAAATAGTCCAATTACTTTTTTAAAACACTGCATACAAAATAAACTAATAACTGAGTAGTATAAAACTGTTAAACAAACAATCACAGTCCATAAAGCCACAGAAACACGTCCGTACCTGACTCGATTCCGATCGCGACTGATATAGGTTTGTACTTATGTATCACTTTGTCAACACAGTGTTGCCGTATGTTAAAAATAAATACAAATATGTAGTCTACAACAATTCTTTTAAATAAAAATCAATAATATTGTAGTTTAAATATACCATTATTGCATAAAAACTCTTAAGAAACATAAAATTACTAAAAAAATACAGTGTGTCTAATAATTTGGCCAGGGACTGTATATATATATATATATATATATATATATATATATATATATATATATATATATATATATATATATATATATATGTATATATATTCAGACCTAGAACCTACACTTCCATCTACTCTCATTGTGCCAATTTAAATGGCGCCTTAAAGTATCAATAATAGATAGCGTCACGTTCTTAACCAATCAAAGTAAGGGTAATTACACAAAAAATCAAATAAACTCATTAAGAATTCATTGATCTATGATGTGTAATTTGTGAAGCCAAATTTTCATCAGTCCTATTGTAATTAAAATTGCATTTTATACAAGCTTTTAAATCACTTATTAAACTTTTTTTAATTATAGAAAATTATAGATCAGAGCTCTTAAAAGTGTTCTTATTCATAATAAATGGCGTCACATGAACAAGAGGCACAATTTTTAAACAGGTGAAGAATCAAGAGATGTTTGAACCTATGATACTACTTAAAACTAGCATGGAATAAAATTTACACGGCAAAATATTTATAAAAATTAACTAGGCAATTAACATGAATCAGTAATAACAATAATAGTAAACTATACAGAGAGACCATAAATCGTATTCAGCGGTCTCATAAACACCGTTTTATGTGAAAAGAAGTCCAGTCCAGGTTACTCATGGACAAACCGAAATAACCTTGTTACAAAATTATTACCATCACATATTTACATCAAGTTACAAGGTAGTTCACGTTAGACTGAAGTTGATAGTAATCATTAGAGTAGGATATTTCCATATATAACGTTAAATTATCAGTAACATACACACACAATTAAATAAAGGAGAGTTCTCAAATGCAAACGCTGAAATATTTCAAGGGGGAACAACGAAATTGTTAGATAAATAATTATTAAAACGAATAAGATGCCAGCGTCCCGTCTAATGTTGATAAAACGGTAGAACAAAAAGACACATTTAAAAGTTGACGGCTATAAATAAAACAAATTTTATGTTAATTTACCTCATTAGTAATATTTCTAATAGTCCAGGGGCTGTCATTATAACCGTAGAGTCTATAACGGATGATATAACCTAAAATTTGTCCATTTCTGTGTTCTTCAAGAGGAGGTTGCCATTGTGTTATAATTTCCGAGGAACTCCTGGCGGATCCAACGAATCCAACAGGTGGACCGGAAGGGGCTAAAAATAAATCAAAAATTAAATGTAAAGTAATTGACTGTTATTTTAAATGTATCCAAAAGTGTAATAATAAAAAAAATGACAATTACATTGTGAGAAGCTATAGAGAACAAAAGAAAGTTAGAAAATATAATTTTATTTAATACAAATGTAACAACCTAAACGAAAAATTATTAAATTGTAAACCACTGTAGGAAAGAATAAAAATATTACACGCTAATACTAATAAATCGAATGGAAATATTAAATTTTGAGACTATATTTTTACTCAAAGCCAATAGACAGTAAACCACGCTGACATTACTATGAGGATATTTTTGAAGCAGACAACACATAAGGGTTATAACTTGCTGAAAACCAAATAAAACATTTTTATTTGAGAAAGCTAGTTTTCAGAGTTAGCACTTCGATCGGCAAAATCAGTGTGGCAGCGCCCGCTTTTCTGTATAGTTCAGAAATTGCATTTCTAAAACTATACAGAAAATAGAGATGTCAATATTGTAACTACCGGATACAAAGTACCTGTTACTCGTCCGGATCCGAAGTATCAACTAGTCGACAATAGATGTACTCGGTACTAGGTATCTACACATGACATACCGGTAGCGGTCATGGGCGCCGGGAGGGGGGAGCAAGCCCCTGCCATGAAAGAAAATACACAGAAAAAGATTAAGAAATAAAA
Organism: Pachyrhynchus sulphureomaculatus; assembly: GCA_019049505.1. Taxonomy (NCBI): domain Eukaryota; kingdom Metazoa; phylum Arthropoda; class Insecta; order Coleoptera; family Curculionidae; genus Pachyrhynchus; species Pachyrhynchus sulphureomaculatus. Next base: position 179,062,722 of record CM032456.1, on the reverse strand, counting down.
TTTTTATTATTAAAGTCACCGTTTGAATAAAAACTTAAGACGTCTAGGTTGTTGTCCAAATTTGTTCAACATCTTGTCAGTGAATTCAGCGTCCTCCTCTACGCTTTTCCTATGAATATTGAGCATCCACAGACCGTTTAGCCTCGCGTCTCCCATCGTTGACCGATTCCACGTCTTGACACGTCGTAACGTACTAAATGAACCTGAATAGTTAGGCCAATCTTCATTGCGTCGCATACCGCTGGGTAAAACGGGGTGGCTTGGGCAATCAAATTTGCGTATTCAACAAGGGATTCAATTAAGGTCGCATCACTTACTTGATCTGTCTTAAACATCTCGTACCACGTGGTAGCCTCGACAATAAAATTCTGTAGAAAACCTCCGTAAAGGTTCTGTTACTAACTACGCAATACAATCTTTTGTTTACAAATAGTGCAACAGCGTGAGCTGGCGCGGTCGCTGGCGGGTGAGTCCCCCCTTCGCCCCCTATCGCGTGGCACGCGAGACACCCAGCAAAGATGCGTTCCAGAGTTGCATATTCAAATACCTGCGTGATTTAAATTTAACATTAATTTAACTGACATGACGTAAATGCCTAATTTTATATACCTACCTATAATTATAAGGATGCCCTGTTATAAATTATATCTTATTAGTTAATAGTATAATGTGTAGATGCAGATGCACCTCCCTGAAAGTAATCCTGCCGGCGCCCATGATAGCGGTAGATACCTACTCGTCTCCACGAAATATATCCCGTGTTTATCGGTGACGTTTGGTTTTGGTACATTCGGTATCAATAGTAATGACTGACAAGAATGGGTGCGCCTATACAATTATAAATTATACATACATACATATACCCGAAACTAAACTGGATGATAAATACAACCAGAGCGCGCACAATTAGGAATGCAAGCAAAATTTGCACGTCGTGCATGAAATATTTTATTACATAGGTATATGAAATATAAGTATACATTTTGTCGTTTATGAATATTGAATTGAATATGAATATTTCTTTAATTAATAAATTACTTGGACACAATAATAAATACATAAAGAATAGTGTAGGTAGGTATATTGGCACCTACATGACGAGATCGGTACTTTGCACCTGGTACAATGTAACGGGTACTTTTTAAAGAAATACCGGGTACCCTAAATACTCGAAAGTACCGATACTTGACATCACTAACAGAAAAGCGGGCATACCTTTTTATATGTAAAATTGTATTTGCGATTAAAAATTTGCAGGATTTAAATCATTACATGCATCATATAATTTTACGCGACAAAAAATCGCCTGGCTACACCATGGCAGGGGATGCTTAGCCTAAAGGCTTTGTGCTAACGTGTTAGTACATTTTCCAAAAAAGTTGTAAATTCTTGCGTCTGTTATAAGCCCCGAATGCTTAATGTTAATGGACTTAGCTTAACATGTTCCTTCATATTTTCATTTTTCTATTAGGTTAGAAAATATTAATACAGAAAATTTTAAAAAGATATAGACAAAAATATAAAAATGCAACATGACAACATATCATGCAAAGAGAATAATATTCTGTACATCCCACCTTTAAACAGAAATGTATATGAGCTGCCTGCATGATGAAAATAAATAAAAACAAGTTACTGTATTCCTATAAGTAAATTAATAGTATTATTTATATTTATTTTATTTAGATATTTAGTTATTAATTCCACAAAAAAACGTATCTGCAAACAGATTCCGTCAGACACAAAACGCAGAACTAAACAGTGCTGCGACAGAAAACACATGGCTACATAGTGCCAGACCATAATAGCATCAAAAGTAACGTCTTATCAAAATTAGTAACTGAATAACTTAGTCTGAACTATGCAAAAAAAATAATGAACACTAGCTTTGTGTTAACAGACCAAGAGGGCGACCCGAGATTTTGACCTCTCAACTAACCGTCTGCCGAGGGCGAGTGGTATAAAAGCCTTTAACGTTGATTTTACGGCCTCCATGCCATGGAATGCCTACAATGCTACATCCAAAAATAGACTGTGTTTTAGCCACTTGAATCAAGTACCATAACATTTGTTGACACTAAAAAAGTCGAGCGCCCCAAAGGGTAGACGCCGCACTATGGGACAGAATCGTGCGTACCGTCTCAAAAATCTGTAACTTTGTCGTTGATTGAAGTAAATAGCTGAAATTTGGTACGTAGTATCTCTAATGTTTATACTATCAAATAATGGTACATTCGTTGTTAATTTTAACCGACTTCACGTGTGTATTTTTTTTTGTTTTTTTTAATGTTTGTTCCAATATTACTCCGCCATTTGTGAACCGATTTTAAAAATTCTTTTTTTGTTTGAAAGGTATTGCTTGCAGTTGGGTCCCATAAATTTTTTTTGGAAATCGGACGGACAAAATGTCCGTCCGAAAAATTATTTTTTGAATATCTCGGCCATTTATAAATCGATTTTCAAAATTCTTTCTTCTTTCTGAAAGAATTTGTCAACAAGCTGAACACATAAAAAAATTCCGGAAATCGGACGGATATTTTGTTCGTCCAAAATATTGATTTTTAGATAACTCTATTGAAAATTTATGAAAATCGGAGGGAGGAAGTCGGTTTTCTTTTTTGCGAGAATTATTTTATTTATAATATATAAAAAAATAATACAAAAATAAAAATGACACTTTTTGATACAAAAACATAGTTTACTTAACTTATTGAATGATAATTATACAGTTTAATGATATACACTATTATTTCGTATTTTTGTTAATATTACATATGAAAATAGCATATAATAAATGACAAACATCTATTAATCCACTACATAAAATACAAAAAAAAAAATAATTGATATACAAACTACAATTTAAATATCTAAGAGGTTCTTGGCTTCGTCTAACAGTTCCTTGGCAACAGTGACTGATGGTTTTCTGATACTTGATATGTATGGGTCTGATGTAAATAAAAGACCATGAAATACGTCTTCATTCGTTGCGGACCTAAAGCACTTTCTAGCGTGACATAATCTGATATTTTTGTAATCTTTATTACGAGATTCTTGGGCATCCTCAGATAAATTACCAATAGGCAGAACAGCAAAATGTCTAATTATACTTTCCCCATGTATTAAGATCTTATGTACTGAAGAAGGCATGTTATACCACATATATCGTGTAACGTACAATTGTGCAGTAGCGCGAGTATATTCACCAAATTTTTCTGGATTTACAGCAATACCGCATGCCAAAGTCTGAAGAATAACATAAAGCCTTTTAATAAGATCCTCATTAACTCCTGTTATTTCTGAAGAGCTGTATTTCCGTCATTGCTATTTCTACTTCCTTGCCGGGGTTTATCAACATGCATCCCATTCGGCTTCGAAATAGACTTTGTACAAGTTTTTTCTTGTCTTCTCTACTTTTTTTATCTTCCGGAGTTCTCGCAGCCCATTTTTTAAACGAAAGATTATATGAAATATGTAAAACTAACTCCATGCATGCAACGTCGACAAACCGTACTCGTAAGCATTCATATTATCTGGCTTTGATTCAATCTTCTCCAAATTATTCATATCGCTTGGTTTAGCCCCACACACCGTACACACAGCTCCAGAACTTGTGTCAGTTAGAACTTGTGTAACTTTTCCATCCACTATAGTTAAGAACAGCTCGTGACTTATTTCAATTAGCTGGCCCCCATGTGTATCTCAGAAATTTTCAAATTATTAATTTGACCCCGAATATCACCGACCACCGAACGGGTTTTCTCGGGCGTTTCTTTTGCAAATTCCATCAGAATTGGTCGGCAATATCGAATAGAAGAGCAAGCTGGATTTTGCCAAAGAACCTCTTTTGTTTCTGTATCAATCAGCTTTATTGGTACCAAAGACGCTATAAATAAGTTTGCATCTGAGACCAAGTTACTTTCATCTGTTAAAATTTGTTTATATTCACTTTGTCCCAATGAACCATCACATCCCCATTTGGTAAACAATTTAAGATTTCTTCTTGTCGAGTTGTAAATATTTTCAATTTTTAAGATACGGGCAGTAGTGTGATCCAGCAAATCTTGTAGATTTACTTTAGCGCCTGTATCGGTTATTTCAATGGTGGACAGTGGAGGATAACACAGTTTTTTGCGTTTGTTAATATATTATATGACGGCAATATATCGAAGTTTTTGGTAATCAGACTTGCTCGAAGTAATCCGTATTGTGATTTCGAAAGATCTAAATCAGCAAAAAGACTTAAAGCTTCATCCGCCGTAAAATATGTTGCATTGCGAGTTTCATGCAACAATTTTTCCTTTATGACCTTTTTTTCATCTCTATCACAATTCCGCATCATTGCAAGAACAAAAGCTTCTTCCAATTCTCCTTCAGACCGCAATCCTTGGACATATGCGTTATGTATATTCTCAAGTCCATATTCTTGAATTAACTCCATATTCTTCCTTTTTTTCGATTTCTCTGACAGATCTTCATAAGACTTTGATGGACGTCCATGTTCTCCAGATGTTGTAGGTTTGATATCCATTGGTATTTCGTCGAACTGTATCTTAAATTCACCGTCTAACCACGTTGTATTTTTATTAAAGAAACGTTCTTTAGTTCGGTTAGATGTGGTCCAGCGATTGTTAAAAGCTGATATAAGCGATTTTTTAATACTTTTCATAACTAATTCACTTTTTGAAGACGACAAATGATGGTGTTCTTCTAAGTATTTTTGAATATCATCTCTTTTTGTCCCATGGTCATAATACTCGTCGAGGCACAACAAATTCACTCATTATGTTGTATAGGTACTTCGCAAATATTGTTTTTACCGAGGTTGGTGACGACTCTATGTCGAAGCACAATAAAGTACTGGTAAATGACAATTAAAACAATAACTTTTATACTTCAATTCCGTGCGAAAAATATTATTATCTGCGGGTAGTCACATATTTATTGCGTTCTTATATGAGATGATATGATTTCCAATAACAGTATTTCCATCTTACCTAAACTTTAATTTAGGTAGTAATCTATCTTTATATATAAAACACAAAAAATGTTTCTACCTACCCAAGGCAGCTCTACCAGGTAGTAGCAGTTCGGCAATAGCAACAAAGCCGAAAAAAATCACATGTATTTTGTTGGTAGAAAATTCACCACATTGTCAAAAATCACGAGAGCTTCTCTCAAAAAACAACCACTTTATGTATGTATGTAGTTCAATGCGGTAGTTTCTAAACAAAATTTTGACAACTTGCTGGGATGTAAACAATAGTCACCTGTTCTAGTGATATTACCTGGTAAAGCTGCCTTGTACCTACCTACCTACCTACATATCTACCTGTCTACCTATGTCCGCTATAGACGCTAGTAGACAATATTATTTAACAATAAAATGTCAGAAATAATCTATTTTCCGAAAAATCTCCTGAATCAAATCTGAAATTTTTTTTTTAAATATTTTGCATTTCCCTCCCCATCAGGTATTTTTCGTCCTATTTAAAAGGGGGCAGATTCGGGCAAATTTTTTTTTTGCCTTGACTTTTATATGAGCTGCTCTATGTGATGGTATCAAAATTACGACATCGGTAGACATCGCTAACTGTCAAAAGTCTATTTTAAGTTTCTAATAAGGTTAGGATATTTGATACTGCAAAAACAATCGTGTACCTCTCCAGTTTTTACATAAATGTCTACTTAAATGCTTTTTAAATAAGGTACTTAATAACCATTCTAACCATATATCACACTTACATATTTACATTGAAAATAATGAAAATATGACCATGTAAACTGGTGCAATTCTGTTCTACATAATCGACATTATTTTGAGCGTCAACTTGCAAGTCAAGTTTTATTAAAAAAAAATGAGAAATAATCTATTTTAAATTATATATAATATGTATTAGACATTCAGTTAGATATGTGCATTAACAAAATATTCAATATCGAACATTCGCAAAACCTATTTTTGAGACGGTACGCACGATTCTGTCCCATAGTGCGCCGCCGAGACAGGACTTAGCTTTAGGGCTCAAAAAACGTCGAAAATAGGCATTTAACCATATACAGTGTGTCCCAAAAAGTTGATAATGATGAGTAATAATGAAGAGTAAAGTGTGTAAAATTTAAATACAGAGCAAAATATGAATTGACAATATTAATAGGAACTACAAAATTATGCTCACGTTTAGATTTGTGGCCCTCCTAGTTAAAAATTCAAAAAAACTCCAGTAAACACGTCAGTACTTGTCGGATTATTTATTGAATAAAGGAAAACGAAATTAATTAAAAACTAGTGCACTCATTTCGATTGTAATATATTTTTGTTAAAAATTTGATAACCTTTTTATCTGTTTCGCAACAATTACATCCATAATAAATTTGGGCTAATATCATTTTATTTTGAAATTGCAACATTACTTAATTACTATGTACATGCTCGTAACATAACAACTAAACATATGGATTAATTCTAACTTTATTGCACACGTGCTTCAATGTATCCATCGTCCCTTTCTAAACAGGTGATTGTTCTTCGAGAAAAATCTTTTATTACATCTCAAATTACGTCAGGAGTTATAGCTTCATATGTTTTCCTAATGACTCTCTCAAGATGATCGACATCTTGAAATGGCCTTTTAAGATAAACCTTTTCTTTTAAGTAGTCCCATAAAAAAAAGTCTAGAGGGGTGATGTCCGGAGACCTTGGGGGCCAAGTAAAGTGCACATACCTCCCTATTACTCTACTGTTGAATATGTGGAGGAGATAATTTCGAACATTTCTCGTAGTGTATCATGATGCACCGTCACGTTGGTACCATATACGTTGTCTTTCAATTATTGGTAGGCGATTAAGTAACTCAGGGAACTCATTATTTAAAAGTTCTAGGTAACTTTCAGCACTCATATTATTTCGAAAAAAGAATGGTCCAACTATTCTATCTTTAAAAATTCCACACCATACATTACTTTTAAACGAGTATTCACCTTGAGTTTAGATACTAAAGTTAGGATAAACATCGCTCCACTAGCGATAGTTTTGAGAAAAAAGTATTTGTCTTGCCATAAACCATCTTCCAATACTCCTTGAAACCAAGCACAAAATTCAAATCTTCGTTCAAAATCTTCTGCTTTTAAAGTATGGGTAAATTGGGGTTTGTATGGTTTAAATTTATTAGATCTTAAAATTCTCTCAACTGTAGTTTTACTCACATTCAATAAAGCTGATCTTTTCCAAAGTGAATTTTTTGGCTTTTCTACTACCGACAACATTACTTGGTTTTGATTATCTTCATTTGAAACCCATGTCCGATGTTTCTTTTTAAATTTATTTTCAACACTTCTATAAACTTTGAATTTATTTATTAGATATCCTACAGTTGTAAAGTGTACAGTTTTATCAGGGTGTCAATTATTAAAGATTTCTGCTGCTTCTCTAAAAGTTTTATAATTATCTCCAACTATGAGAACAATTTCAATTTTATCTTCAACACTCAATTTTACTGGCATTTCTAATTATTGCAAATAGAGACTGACGTTAGCTTTGAAGTTTATTGACAGTTGTTAGGTATTTCCAAAGATATGTTCATTTTGAATTGTTGTGGCTGTTACTTGATGGAAACTCATAACGAATGTAATGAAAGACTTATTTTGTCAAATTTCCACTTTATTTAGTTTCACTGAAACTGTATGACGCGTTTCGCTATACTATAGCTTCGTACAAAATGATATTTGAATATTAGTGTTGTTACATTTATACAAATACCCTAAGGTAGATAGGTAATAAAATTAATACTATATGCTAATAAATATTGCTGGGAAATCCATTCTGATTATTAACTGTATAAATTGAGCACCCCCTACAACACAAATTGGCAGCTTACCACAGTATATTGCATAGACTTGTAAGTGTCCCCTTATCTGTAGATGACTTTAATAAAGAATTAAATCTAATAAAACAAATTGCTGTCAACAACGGATATTCTCCTCACACCACAGACTCAATTCTAAACAAAAAATTAAAAAATAAAGCTTTAGTATACCCCAAGAAAGAAAACACAGGGAAAAATATAATGTTTTAACCTATTTTGGTAACACGTCAGAGAAAATTAAAAACCACTTAAACAAATATAATATCAACATAGCTTTTAGAACAAACAACTCGATAGGAAATTTCATTAAAAACGCAAAGGGAAAATAAAATAGATCAAAAAAATCTGGAATGTATCAGTTGAATTGTGGTTCTTGTCATAAAAGTTACATAGGTCAGGCAGGTCGCTCATTCGAAACTCGGATTTCAGAACATAAAAGAAGCTATTTAAAAAACAAAAACGACTCAGCGTACAGTAATCATTTAACAGAATCAAATCATATATTTGACGATAAATTTAAAATTCTACACATACAAAACAAAGGCGTAAAATTAAACCTATTAGAAAATTTAGAAATAAATAGAATTAAAAATTCAGACATGATCTTAAACGAACAAAAAGTTACCTGTCTGGCAGATGGTAACTCACCTTTACTCAATTTATACAATTAATAATCAGAATGGATTTCCCAGCAATATTCATTAGCATATAGTATTAATTTTATTACCTATCTACCTTAGGGTATTTGTATAAATGTAACAACACTAATTTTCAAATAACATTTTGTATCAGACGAAGCTATAGTATAGCGAAACGCGTCATACAGTTTCAGTGAAACTAAATAAAGTGGAAATTTGACAAAATAAGTCTTTAATTACATATGTTCATTTATTTTCAGCCTAAAATTTGTAGTGATTTCGTTTTCTTTTATATTATATATAAATAATCCAACCATTACTGGCGTGTTTACTGGAGTTTTTTTGAATTCTTAACTAGGAAAACCACAAATCTAAACGTGAGCATAATTTTTAAGTTCTTATTAATATTTTGCTTTATTTTTAAATTTAATCACACTATTTTTCATTATAAATCATTATTTTTTATTTTCCCTGTATATCATCAAATATTTTAAACTTTTGATGCTTGATTATGGATTTCTATGTGATGCAGAACTTTTTATCAAGAATAAGATTTTTTGTAATATTAAGATAAACTTTTTCCCCATTTGTATAAAACTTTTTGGGACACACTATATAATCAATAAATTTAGTTTGTTCTTAATAAAAAAAAAGAGAGAACCTACAAAAGACAGACGCTGCCCATAACAGAGAACGAAGCTGGACCTGCTCTTCCAGCTAAAAACGGTTGTTTTTGGCGGGAAAAACTCGAAAAACGACCGTTTTTGGCTGGTGGGTCCAGCTTCGTCCTCCAGTATTGGCTGCATCTGTCTTTTGCAGGTTCTCTCTTATTTTATCAAGAACAAACTAAATTTATTGATTTTACATGGTTATAAAACAGTCCATTTTTGGATCGACGTCTTTTGGGTCCTAAAGCTGGGTCCGGTTTCGGCGGCGTCTACCCTTTGGGGCGCTCGACTTTTTTAGCGTCAAAAAATGTTATGGTACTTAATGCAAGTGGTTAAACGACAGTCCATTTTTGAATGTAGCTTTTTGGGCAATCCATGGTACGCGGGCCGCAAAATCAACGTTAAAGGCTTTTATTCGACTCCCGATAGAATGAACAACTAGGCAGACAGGCAGTCGACAGGTCAAAATTTCGGGCCGCCTTCTTGGTCTATAAGTTAAGAAAGAATTAAGCAAGGGTTCTAGGTTAGTTGTAAAGGTATTTATAAAAAATAATATTTAAGTGCATTTTGGTCCCTTCATATTTTATTATAGTACAGTTTTAACACTCGTTATTCTTTGAGCTGTTTTGTCACAATGCTGTTTAGTAACTCGTTGCTTTGCCACAGCAAACGGCAAAATCTCGTACTATTTTCAGTTGCAGTGGTATTATCGCTCTATCAAAGATGATCGTCATCAAATCATTTAAATCCATTATTTACAAAAAAATGTGATTGTTAATGCGTATATCTACACTGCAGGTGAAAAGTATGCTGAAATTCCGATCTCTGGAACGCTTACTGCCAAAGCAACCAAATTTTACCATATATATAGATAGTATATAAAGAAAAATGAATACACAGTTTGAGCCCCCTGCTTGCAGGCAAAATAACGCTCTTAATATTGCGTTAATCAGTATATACATCTCTTAGCGTTAGGAAGAAAATAATGTACAGTATATAACTTTGTTTTCAAGTAAATACTGTATAGCATTCACTTGAAAATATTGAAAGATTGCGATTAAAATTTAATGAAAATCATGTCTGGTCGGGTTAGCATTGGGAGAATAAATTATTACGAGGGTACTCGAGCTGGAGCTCCACTCAGACGCATAAGCTCCCCAAACTATTATGCCTCTTTGAGAGTGTTGAATATACATCTTTTGTTCGGTCTCTCCATTCCAGATAATTCACGACTAGACCTTCTTACCACAAATAATGATTTTGGTGAGCCAAATCGACTAATTGAGACTTACATGTAGGGTTAAAGATACATGAATTTTGGTTTGTACAGACCATATGTTCAACTCTACTATTGACTTGAGGTAGGGCACATCCATACCTTAGCCATCTCTAAGATTTTGTATTGCTAGTATCCAAGATCACATTCAAGATACTGTTAAAGGGCTCTTTCCAGCGTATAATGGAAGCTCTCTATTCGCGTCCCAGTGTATTCCAGTATTTTTTTGCTTATTTATGATATTACCGGTGTCAATATGCCTTTAAACCGAGGGCTCAAGAACAAGTGTGTTCATTATTCTACATGTATTTTTCATATACAACATGCAACATACATACATATATACATACCTAGAGCACTCAAAATTTCTGAGATCGAAAAGTGGCCAACAGTTATAAATGATATTCGTATGGAAGGCCTCTAAGGGGAGGATAATAATCAATAATTTTTTTAATTGAAGGGTTTCAGCAGTAGGTTCCTCATAAAACATTGTTAAAGTTTTTGGAAGTTAAGACTGAAATATTTTTGCTTTTCAATGTTTCCATATTTTCATTTTAGAGTAACTTGACATATGCCTCGCCTTGTTAGGGCTTTTTCAAGAGTACCTATTATACTAAAGTTCAAGTCCTATAAATACACCTTTAATGGCTGAAAAATCTGTAAATCGTTTAAAATAGATGCTGTCTAAAAGGCCAATTTTCTTCAGGTGCGTACCCTTCTAAGAAGAGTGGTCACGATCATGATTCGGGATACCGTCCGACGTTCTAAATAATTGGGCAGATAAAGGCCCATGCCAAATTTAAATAAAGAGACAATTACTGGGCTCGTAAAGAAACTTTTTTGTTCGTTGGTGCCATGTTCGGGGTCAATTTCAAACATTTTTTGTGTTTTCACCAGGTCTAAAAAAATCGTATTTTACCTTTTTTTTTCATTGTGTAGCAATTTTACATTAGCTAATCTTATGTGAATGTTATCAAATGATTATATCTAATACAAGGCGTTGATATGCTACTATTTTCTATATCGTTTACAGCTGGTCTTCTGTTTTTTCATTTTCTTGCCTAGATATCTACCCGTTTGACCTAACTATACATATACATATACATATATATATATATATATATATATATATATATATATATATATATATACATATATATATATATATATATATATATATATATATATATATATATATATATATATATACATATATATTCTATATAGCCATAGAAACAAATATTCTGGAGCTTAATGGAGGGCTGTCTTTGGGTTTACGGGCCAATACAAATTACAACATGGACTGGCGGGCCGTAGAAACTAAATATTATCAGTCTTCAATTAAAAGTAAATAAAAAAATACAGGGGATATTATTCATACAATTTTTTATTTATTTTTTTTTCATTAATTTCTGTTTTATCATTCTGTGAATATCGACGTCAATATTACTCGTGGCCAAACGCAGTGCGTGAACGAGTGACTTATCCAATAGTAACGACCCGTATTTAGATGTTATAAAATTCATTGTGAATTACGCACTTTCGCATAGGTAAGTAGTGCCCATCATCAAACCCATTTTTAAGCTAAAATTGGTAAGTTTTGGAAAACGATCACCAAGCAGCATAAAAAACATCTAACTCTGTTTCAGTTCTGCCCTTATAAAAAAGAGTCGGATTGTAGATCAATTGATAGAGTCGGTCTTTACGCTTTCAGTAGCAATCGTTAATGGATGATTAAAAAGTGACAAATCGTTCTCTAACTCTTTAAAATCCACAAATCGCTGCTCAAACTTAAATATTACCTCGTTAATGTACTTAATGTGGTCGGAAAAGTTGGATCTTTTGAAATTTCCCATCTCAATGTAATGTTCTTTATAACTTAAAAAAAGGAAAAATATAAGTTCGCTATGTTGTGTTGTTTGCCTTGTAACTTCAAATGCAATTCGTTCAAGTGTTGTTTCATGTCGGTTATAAACGCGAGATCAGCGAGAAATTGGATCTTGCATTTTGTTTTCTAGTTCGGTCGTCCCAGATTTTATTTCATTTTTCAGGAATACAGGTATTTCTTTTTGTAAAGTAAAAAAACGCTGTAAGCATTGGCCAGCACTTAACCATCTGATTTCTTTTTTTTTTTTTTTTTTTTTATTGGTCTAGCACACGTGCTGCAGGGAAGTCCCTAAAGCGCTCCAGGAGCGGCACGAGTGCGGAAAAAGCGATTCACGTTGTTCTTAAATCGCTGTAAATTGTACTCGGTGGGAAACAGCGCTGGGCAAATTATTCCAAAGGGATGACGTTCTTCATATAAAAGATTGCTTGAAAAGCGTCGTACGCGGAGTAACAAGCTGAACCTCATACGGATGGGAAGCACCAGCGCGACGTGTATTTCTAACATGCACCGCTTTGGGAGGAATTAAGCGGGCTACATCCTTCGAACACTTTCCATGAAAATACTTGTAGAACAGACTCAAGTCGCCAACCGTTCTTCGATGTTCCGGCGAATCAAGGCCGCCGGTCAATTCCGGGTCCCCAATCAGACGGACCGCTCTTCTCTGAACAGAATCCAACAAATGCAGTGTATGTTTGGGAGCGGAGCCCCAAACGTGGGAGCAGTATTCCATAGTTGGTCGAATTTGGGCTTTGTAAAGAATTAACAGTTGCTGTGGGTGTAAAGCTTTCTGGTTCTAAATAATATTCCCAACTTTTGAGAAGCTCTCCTTGCTATGCCTGCAACATGTTCATGCCAAGACATATTTGCTCCCAAACTAACGCCCAACAAATTGAGCGACGATGCTAGGGGAATGGAGTGCCCCGACATAACTATGTCGGGTTCAGCAACGTTAACTTTTTTAGACAAAACTGCCGCTTGGGTTTTTGTAGCGTTAAATTCCACTTGGTTACTGTCACCCCAAGATAGAATTTCTTCCAGGTCTTTGTTAAGTTGAGCGACCTCCTGCTGTCTGCGGATATTCGCCTGAGCAGCCGATGTCCGAGCGTTCAAGGTGAATGAAGAGACAAGCGTACTGTCATCTGCAAAGCTATAGATTGGATTCCCGGTCTTTTCCAGCAGATCGTTAATGTAAATGAGAAAGACAGTAGGAGACAGTATGGAGCCCTGGGGCACACCGGCGTTGATAGTGAGGGTGTTAGAAAGAAATCCGTCGACCGCCACTCGTAAAGAACGCTCTCTGAGGAAACATGAGAGCCACAAACAGAACCTTTCAGACATACCATAAGAGCGCAACTTAGCCAACAGTCCATCGTGCTAAACACGGTCGAATGCCCTGGATATGTCAAGAGCAACCGCTCGAGATTCTCCAAAGTGTTCAACTGCGTTGTTCCAAACATGTGTTACATAAGTCAGAAGATCTCCTGTTGATCTATGTTTACGAAAACCATATTGGTGATCGCTAATAATATTGAATCGTTCAAGATATTTTAGAAGATGCTCATTGATAACCTTTTCCATGACTTTCGATATTATTGAAAGCAGTGCAACTGGTCGGTAGTTATTTGGCAAGGTCTTCTTACCTTTTTTAGGTATCGGCTGAACCGTGGCACATTTCCAGCAGGACGGAAATATTCCCTTTCTGTAGGATAGGTTAAAAAGTCTACAGAAAACTGGTGTTAGTTCCCTTGCACAGTTTTTGAGAACTATGGCAGGTATTCCGTCAGCGCCAGAAGCCTTCTTGGTATCTAGCTTCATTAAAATACGCTTTATGATGCGCTGTCTGAAGACAACATCGGGCATCCTTGACTGCAATATAGGAATAGTAGGTGGTGTTTTTCCTTGGAAATCGACAGTAGAATGTGAAGCAAAGAGTTCAGCCAACAAGTTCGCTCTCTCAACAGGTGTGGTTGCAATGGAATTATCTGGCCGTGTGAGTGGTGGTATGGTGGATTTGGTAAAATTTTGACTAACTGCCTTAGCGACTGCCCAAAAGGACCTGGAATTGTTGGGACAAGCGAGAAGTTTGTTTCTAATTCGTTGATTGTGTGCCTCCTTGGTTTCGTCGATAATTCCCTTGCATCTGTTCCGGGCATGAACAAAGATGTTTCGATTTAAGGTGTTAGGATTTTCACGCCATTGTCGGTAGGCAATATGTTTAGAAGCAACAGCTTCTTTGCATTTTCGGTCGAACCAAGGCTTGCCGTTGGAGGAGCATTTCTTCGAAAAAGGGATGTAAGCTTCCATACCAGCCAAAATAACATCGGAGACCTCCCTGAATGTAAAAGCAAATTTAAAAAATCGCGAAATTTACGACGAGTCAAAGCTTCATTTTCGCTTCTAATTAGATTTGTCATTTTAACCGCCTCCTTCATGGCATACATCTGGCGCAAGGATTTTCCGTATAAAGCTTCTTGGTGTACGATGCAGTGGATTAATGCGCAACCAGTACCATTCTGTTTAAGAAGTCCTGCAACCTGTCACTGTTCCTGTCATAGCTTAACTCCATCGGTCACAATGCAGGAACATTTGTGAAACCCTCCGTAATCCATAACAGTTTTATTAATAGCTTATAGCCTTTGGTTGATCCATGTAATTGCACTAAATTTAACATATCCTCCATAAATCTTGTGAAATACAGCGAATAAAAATTAATAGTTGACTTATCTCTGTGTGGTCGGTACTTTCATTTAAACATATGGAATAGTATTCGCATTCTACAATGGTATCACACATTTTTTTTTTAAATATACTATCCCATATCATCTATTCGTCGCATTACTGTTTGGTGAGATAGTGCTACAGATTCAAATTTTTCCGCCAGTTTAGGCTGCATAACGCGTTGGGCCATTTTTAACTGCGCATTTTTTGATCAACATTCCATCACTAAATAGTTTTTTTTCGATTTGGCTAATTGTAAAGAAACTTCGTAAGAAGCAGCTAACCTCAATTCATTCTCTGTACTCATTTTAAAAAAAATACTTGTTTGTTGCATTAGTTTTTTCTTATACCCGGCGGTTATAATTTTTCTTGGTACCCTGATATGTTTTTAATACTTTTCTTCGTGTAAAGTGGTATAATGTCGGTTAGCATAGTATTCTTTATACACAGACATTACTTGCATACAAATCATATATTGAATTTTATTATTGTTGTTACAGATAAAATAGTCTAGTTACCATCTCTCATTAAATAAACGATTTTCATTACATAATTTTCGCTTTTTCGTAGACATGATATGGCTTGTTATTTCTCACGAGGATTATCGATATTAATTACACAGGTTTACAAATTTTTAATTTGGAAAAATACCAAGAACGCCACATGCCTAGATAAGTTAATTGGGACCTCCTGAACACGAAAAACGCTATAATTTTTTTTTTAAGTACCGTTTTTTAGATAACGGTACTTTTGTGTTTTTCGGTGTATGGTCCCACTCAAACCCTTATGGAGCCCAACCGAAAAGTCCGATCGAGATAAATGTCATACCGTTGGAAAGGCAACTAAATGCCTTTTCCGGCGGTATACTATAAATTTCTATGTGACAAGAAGTGGCTGAGTTATAACACCTCAAAGTTCAAAATTTGCCTATTTTTTACGTTTTTTTTTCAAAATTTTTCATTTTTATTTGGTTTTTTTTCTACGTTATTGTAAAGATCTGGAATGTTTTATTTTTTTACCAAGTAGTTTATTTAATAACCAACATTTTAAACGTAATTTGAAAAAAAAGGATGAAAAATAAAGTTTTTATTAAGGATTTTGTGGAACGACAATATTTTCATTTTCATTACTCACACGCTATATTCGGCGTCCATCAGAATTTGAATCACTGTATACGTTGGTAGCCCTGACACACGCTATATTCGGCGTCTATCAGAATTTGAATCACTGTATACGTTGGTAGCCCTGACACACGCTATATTCGGCGTCCATCAGAATTTGAATCACTGTATACGTTGGTAGCCCTGACACACGCTATATTCGGCGTCCATCAGAATTTGAATCTGATCACAGTAAACAGTTTGGCTTTGTACGTGCAAAAAATAAAATGTGTTCAATCGATCCCAACGAATTTTGTTATGTTTGTGGAGTTCTTGTGAAAAAGAAATCACAGCATTTGATGCGAAAAATGAATACGAAAAATTTATCTGAAGCGTATAAGAAGTATTTCGGCTTTCGACCTGCGTCTCTGGACAAACCGTGGACACCTGCCGAACAATATTAAATAAAATTGGTAAGGGTCAAGAATGTTTCTTCACATTTGGAAAGCCAATGCAATGGAGAAACCCGATCAGTCATACAACAGATTGTTATTTCTGTTTAACGGAAAAGGCTGTCGGACGTAGAATTGAACCAGTTTATCCAGTTGTTAGCTCGGTGACGCTGCCAGTGCCGCACTCAGTATCGTGCCCCAAACCGCAGCTGATTGTAGCAGAGCCCACAAAAATACGAAAAAGAACAACAATAAGTGATTCATCAGATGAGTGCAGTGAATCAGAAATGCAATCAAATAAGAAACCCCATTTACTTACTCAGGCCGAGCTTAATGATTTGTGCCGAGATTTGTATTTGCCGAAATCGAAATCTGAATTACTTGCATCGCGATTGCAACAGTGGGGATATTGTGCTCCTGAGACACGTGTTACATATTACCGTGATCGTAGCAAACAACTTGCAGTTTTTTTTCGCAAAAACGGGAAACTTTTGTTTTTGTGCCAACATACGTGGTCTTTTCAATGCTCTCCAACAAAGTTATGACCCAGTGGAATGGCGTCTTTTTCTGGATGGAGGCAAGGATAGTTTGAAGGCAGTCTTGCTTCATAAAGGGAATACGAAACCATCAATTCCAATCGGATATGGAAAATACATAAAGGAAACATATGAAGCAATGAAAGAACTTCTCGCTCTCATACAATATGACCAACATCAATGGAAAGTTTGCTCTGATTTTAAATTAGTTGCCATACTATCTGGATTGCAAGGGGGCAATACGAAGTTTCCCTGTTTTCTAGGTCTATGGGACAGCCGTGACCGTCAGAATCACTACATCCGAAAAGTTTGGCCCGAACGAAGTGGGCGTACGCACGGAGAGTACAATATTAAAAATGACCCACTCATTCCTCAGGAGAAGATAATACTTCCTCCACTACATATTAAGCTTGGGTTATTTACAAATATTGTGAAAACGTTGCCAAAAGACAGTCTTGCCATGAATTACCTTAAACAAAAATTTCCGAGAGCCACAGCGAGCAAAATTGAAGCTGGTATATTTGATGGACCTCAAATTCGGGCTCTGTACGGTGACCAAGCATTTAATGAGTGTTTAGGTCCAGCTCATTTGGAGGCATGGGAAGCATTCCAGGACATCGTTTACAACTTTTTGGGAAACTACAGAAGTCCTGATTACGCTGAGAAGATCGATACATTACTGCAAAAATTCAATGCCATTGGTAAGCGTTGAGTGAAAGCATGTATATCAAAAAGGCCGTTATCATTTGAAATTTATTCTTTTTAACTTTTAGGTTCAAATATGACACCTAAACTACACTTTTTATTCAGTCATTTGGATATTTTCCCCATGAACTTGGGATCCGAAAGTGATGAGCAGGGTGAAAGATTTCACCAGGAAATGCAAGAAATCGAGAGACGTTACAAGGGCTGGTGGGATGAACAAATGATGGCAGACTATTGTTGGTTCCTCATTCGCGAAGATACATCCGAAAAAAAAACGGAAAAATTCAAGTCGCTCGTCATTTTAATTTAAATTTTTTTAATTTACGCCGAATATAGCGTGTGAGCAATGAAAATGAAAATATTGTCGTTCCACAAAATCCTTAATAAAAACTTTATTTTTCATCCTTTTTTTTTTTCAAATTACGTTTAAAATGTTGGTTATTAAATAAACTACTTGGTAAAAAAATAAAACATTCCAGATCTTTACAATAACGTAGAAAAAAAACCAAATAAAAATGAAAAATTTTGAAAAAAAAAAAACGTAAAAAATAGGCAAATTTTGAACTTTGAGGTGTTATAACTCAGCCACTTCTTGTCACATAGAAATTTATAGTATACCGCCGGAAAAGGCATTTAGTTGCCTTTCCAACGGTATGACATTTATCTCGATCGGACTTTTCGGTTGGGCTCCATAAGGGTTTGAGTGGGACCATACACCGAAAAACACAAAAGTACCGTTATCTAAAAAACGGTACTTAAAAAAAAAAATTATAGCGTTTTTCGTGTTCAGGAGGTCCCAATTAACTTATCTAGGCATGTGGCGTTCTTGGTATTTTTTGGCTGTAAACCAGTGTTATTAACGTAAGTAAATATGAGACACAAAGTTTCATTACACGTAGAAACAAACGAGTCGCGACAAAATCGGACACAAACAAGCATCTGTACTTATTCGCCTATACAGATGCGTATTTGTAAAACACTTTTGTTATTTCGCGAATTCCCCTAACAATAAGAGAAAGAAAGTTGTTGCCATGCCATTCATTATTTGGTTTGTCAGAAAAATGAACAAAACTATACCAAATATTCTGTGAATTTGAGTTTATTTTTTTATTGCGATGTGATTTTTAATCTACCAAACTAAAGATTAAAAATAGCTTCGCGGGCCGCGCAAATACGAGTGGCAGACCGCATATGGCCCGCGGGCCGTTATTTGGACAGCCCTGGTTTATATAATTCGTTATTGAATTGAAAGTAATTTTGTTCAATACCTATATTAAGAGCATTTCATCAATTCTATTTTGATCTTAACACCCGTATTAGAATTGTGTCTTAAAAAGTCAATAATTGATTCTTTTAAAGTTTTAAAACATTAACGTTTTAATCCACATTTGATTTAAACAATTTGTAGATTTTTCGGTTGAAATATGTCATATTTTAGTATATGTACTCTTGGAAAAGCTGAAACATATATAGAGTTACTCTCGAATAAAATATATTGGGATAAAAAGCAAAGATACACATACATATACATATACCTATACATATAGATATTGATATAGGTATAGATATAGGTGTATAGGTATAGGTATGTGTATTTAAATAAAAATTGTGAGTTTCGCAGGGTTGCAGCCAGATTATAAAGTATTTTCTAGGGCATTCACAAAAAATAATACTCTTTTTACTTAGTGAAAGCTTACGGATATATTCAATCCTCCTTCAGTCACTCTACAAAAGGGGACGGTGGTCGGTAAAAAAGGCTTTAAAAAATAAAAATTATTAAAAAAACTTACTGAGATTACAAACATAAACCAGGGTCTTCCAACATTCTTCCCTCTTTCCCTTTTTTACCGCCCACCGTCCCCTTTTGTAGAGTGACTGAAGAAGGACTGAATATTTCCGAAAGCTTTCACTAAGTAAAAAGAGTATTATTTTTTGTGAATGCTCTAGAAAATACTTTATAATCTGGCTGCAACCCTGCAAACCCCACAATTTTTATTATATATATATATATATATATATATATATATATATATATATATATATATATATATATATATATATATATATATATATATATATATATATATATATATATGTATTTTTGAAGAATTACTGCAACCAATTTGCCTCCTCCCCTTACAACCCTCCATAATTGTTTATTGGTTTAAATAATCAGTGTTTAACTTCTTCAATTTCATTTAAGAGCTCATTTGATTAACATTGTTTTTTCACAGTAATTTATGTTTACCTCTTGAAATTCATGCACAAAATTATGTATTATTTGAATGGTTAGTCAACATACCCACTGCTAATTTGATATGATTCTAATAAAGCCGTGATTCTTTGGCAAGATATACACAAAAAAAAAACATTAATTATAATCAAACGTAATCCTTACCTTCTTGCGGTAACATAACTTGATTGCTAGGCTCCGATGGACTGCCTTCACCGACGCTATTAATAGCGCTCACTCTAAACTGGTACGAAGCAGCCGCCTTTAGGTTTGTTAGCAACGTCCATCTTTGGTCACCTGACACGTTGCTAAGTTCGGTTACCCAGTTGAGCAGCGGATCGGGTATAGGACCTGTAATTGGGGGAACTTATGCGACACAATAACACTGTTTAGGTATAAGGATCGGCGAAGATAAATTGAATAAAATAATTGCTGAGCATGCGTGGAATAAAATTAAATGCAGTGAAACCAAGCTCCATTTATTTAAAATTTCAACAGAGATGCCTATTACTATTAGTATTTTAACAGTCGAGGTACGGAGCACTAGGTAAGTCCTTACTGCTCTCCGGACATCATAGTGACGAAGAAAATAAAGCTCCCGTCAACCTTTATTTAGTCATAACTAGCACCTATGTGTTTAAAGGGTCATCTTCAGGATTAATTTGTGGTATAAATGTTAATTGTGGCCTAATATAACAACAAACTTAACGTCTAAACTTAACTTAAACTCTTACATCCACACGTAATCATTAAGAATTATTCTTTCGGTGACAGAAAATGGTGATTGGTTGATTAAAATGATTTTTGTTTTGATTCGGGATGATACTAGCAAATCCTAGTCCATCAGAGATTACAATATGATCATAAATTGCATTTGGATTAGTCCTGCATAAGATAAGAAAACTCGCGAGAACAGTCCTCAGGATGGTTGTGGTCAAGAGGTATCAGCATTTTTAATACCCATCGCGCACTCACTTTACTCATGCTGTACATGGCTTACGTGAAGTTCCATCACTAGGTTCTTTACAAATTTTCTTCTAACCGTATTATACGAATTCTACAATCTTAAGTCAATAATTGCTTTATTTGTGTAATAATTTCTGTTCAGCATCGTCAATTGATGCTGGTGCTTCTTGAAAGAGACGGGTCCATCTTTAAACAGTGTCGTACGATGGTAGGGTCCTCTCAAAGAGCCTCTAATTTCCTTAACATGTTTTGCTTTCTTTAAAAGGTATTTGGTTACTGCGCGATATTCCAATTTTCACACATTCTTGGTTCATCTGACATCGTGTTGCTGTACGGATAGCTACTTCCAAATTACTTACATATTTAATCGGGTTTGCACTTCACTCACTTTCCGTCAGACATTCCATTTAAAAAAAACGGTTTAAACAAGATAGTTTAAACATGTAGGGCTTTCAGGCAGGCTGGCTTGTTTACATTACGTAGAATAAATTATACTTGTCACCGTTTATGCTGTATCTAATTGCGGAACCATTGAGTTTATTTTATGTGATGATATATGGCCATATACTACTTAAATGTGTATGTAACGATATTTTGGTACGCATTAGTTTTGTTTAGACAGTCGGAGAAGACGGCCAGCTTTGTTAGATGTCGTATTGCAAATTATTAATAAAAGTGATTGTTTCGGAAATTACCAAAAATTGTTTAATTTTAAAGAAAAGGTAACATCAGAAGTTGGGTTGATTGAGTTTCGTGCGTAGTGTATTAGAAGTGTTTTGTCGCAAGATTGTGAAATAAACTTAAAAAAAATGGCCGAAGACGGTTAAATCGTTAGTGATAACGAAGACTTTGACAATCTAGTGTGTGAAATAGAAGAATCCCCAAAAGCCAGCGTCAGAACGTGTTATTACTCTTACTTAGCGAATTTGATGCCGGTCGTGTGTACAGAACAAACAATAACGGACTGGAAGTCAACCATGTAACATATTAAAAGTACGTATATGTACACTGTACAATTCACCATATATATCTCTGTACATTTCACAATGTATACAGACTGTAGCTCAGTGCAAGCGACTGCTTTAAAGGAAAACTTACACACTCGTGTTGCGCGTTGCTGGATTAAGTTACAACATTTTAACTTTTCTGTTGAATACCGCCCTCGTAATAAAATGACACATGTAGACTATTTAAGTCGGAATCCCGTGGATGAAATGGTCCATTTAAAAGTGTGTGCTTTAAAAATAATAAACATAAACAAAATTATTGAGAAAAGCACGCTTCGAGAGTTTCAATATAATGACGCGTTTTGACATGAAATATCAGACAATTTAGACTCTGATCCTGATTATGTTATTATAAACAATTTGGTTGTAACGAAAACAAAACCGCCGAAATGTTTTATGCTCTTGCTTGCTTGCTTATGTATCTTGACGAATCTCACATATAGGGTGGGACAAATCTAGGAAAAAAAAATACGTGAAGGCTAATTTTATCCGAAAATGGGTAGATGTCTAAAAAATACATCGAGAATTGCGGACCGTGCATATTAGGAAAATCGCATACTGGTCCTCGACGTGGATTATGACAACACGGAGAAAAACCACACGATATACTGGAGACATGGCATATTGACCACAACGAAAGATACTGATTACATAAGAAAGGATAGCGCATCATGGTCGCACACGGTCAGTTGAGGTCATGGTCTTCAAAATAGTTAGACAAAAAGGTGAGTTAGAGTGGCGATTTCACTACCTTTACCTAAAATAAAAATTTACTGTGTATTAGTTTGACTAAGGGTGCCAATACCATTAATTTAATAAGAGGATTAGTGGCGATCTTACTAATGCCTATTGAGATAGTGGCAATCCCTCTATAAGGATGAAAATACTGATAGCCTTCCCCTTAGGATAGTGGCGTGGTAATACCACTATAAGAACTGATGGCAATCCTATTAGGTCTAAAGAAGAAAGTGGCAATCCCACTATAAGGTTAAAAGAGGATTGATGACGATCTCACTAATGCCTATTGAGATAGTGGCGATCCCACCATAAGGATAAAAACACTAATAGCCTTCCCATCAGGATAGTGGCAATCCCACTATAAGCTTAAGATACTAAGGAAATCCTTCAAAATAATTATGCAAAAAGGTGAGTTTGAGTGGCGATCCCACCACCTTTACCTAAAATAAGGTTGTCAGTACAATTAATTTAATAAGAGGATTAGTGACGATCTCATTAATGCCTCTTGAGATAGTGGCAATCCCACTATAAGGATAAAAATACTGATATCCTTCCCATTAGGATAGTGGCGTGGCAATCATACTATAATGTTAAAATACTGATGGCATTCCTATTCGATCTGAAGAAGAAAGTGGCAATCCCACTATAAGGTTAAAAGAGGATTAGTGACGATCTCACTAATGCCTATTGAGATAGTGGGGATCCCACTATAAGGATAAAAATACTAATAGCCTTCCTATCAGGATAGTGGCAACCCCCTATAAGCTTAAAATACCAATGGCAATCCTAGGTTTGAAAAAGATAGTGGCAATCCCACTATAAGGTTAAAAATACTAATGGCAATCTCATTAGGTCTACAAAATAGAGGCAATCCAACTATCTAGTAGTATACATACTAGTCATAACAAAGATTCTGCTCCTTAATTTCCTTTAGGTAAAAATAAAATGAAGACGTCGCGAGGACGCTCCTTCGCAGGATGGCCGTGTTAGCTGTCAGCAATTACTGTATGGAAAAAAAACCTCGTTCCTGGCCTGGTTAAAAGAAAATAAGGAATTTGCAGGATGGCCGAAAAGATGAACGAGCATAAGAAGGAGAATATAAATTATTAATAATGGGCTTTCAGACAGTCTGGCTTGTTTACATTACATAGATTAAATTATACTTGAGTTACTGTTTATACTATATCGAATTGCGAAAACCATTGAGTTTATTTTTATGATATATGGCCATATATTATTTAAATGATGTTTATGTAAAGATATTATGGTATGCACTAGTTTTGTTTAGAGAGCCGTAGAAGATGGCCAGCTTTGTTAGATGCTGGATTGCAAATTATTAATAAAAGTGATTGTTTCCGAAATTACCAAAAATTGTTTAATTTTAAATAAAAGCTATCATATGTATATTAATTCCTTAAGCTCCTAAATGGAGCATAGAGCTTCTGTGAAGACCTTCCAACGTGTTCTATTTGCTGCTATTGTCTTTGCCTCTGCTCATGTAGCGTTAGCTCCTTCCAGTTCTTCTATGATAGATCTTCTCCACGTTTGTCTTAGGCGTCCGCATGTTCTGTGTCCTTGTGGATTTCAGTTTAGGGAGCTTCTTCTTACATCGTCATTGGACTTTCGCAACGTGTGACCTTTCCAGCCCAATTTGCGTAGTCATATATCCCGGTGTATTTCCTGTTATTGTGTGAGATGCCATAGGTCTTCATTACGAACGGTGTTCCGCCAGAATTCGACGCAGATATTTATTTTATCTGTTAAGGTTTTTCTCACTTTCCAGGTTTCACAACCATTAATTGCACCGACTTAACATTGCTGTTAATTATCCTCAGCTTGGTGTCAGATCCAGAAATACTGAATGGTGTATTTGTGTTGGGGTATATTCTAATATACATTTATCGAGAGTCTACATATTTTTGCTTCACATCCTAAGTTTTCCATCATCTTTTGTATGTCGTTGTGTGCTTGCACCATCAGACAGATGTCATCTGCATACTCTAGATCAGTTAAACACAACGTGAGCATTGAGTCCAAAACAATATTGAACAGCAAAGGAGATCAAGTGTACCCCTGTCTGACCCATGTTTTCACCTCAAAAGAACTACTTATTTGCCGGTTATGAAGCGTTGTTGTAGAACTTGGCATTCCTGCTTCCATTCAATAGATTGTTCACCGATGGTTCTGGTGGTATTGACGTTATCTATGCAGGAGTGATTGGGTCTGAAACCCGCTTGGTTATTTTTGAGTACGGGCTCTATGGATGCCGACAGGCGGCTTTGTATGATTTGCGCCATTATTTTGTGTATGGAAATAAGAAGTGTGATTCCTCTCCACTTCTGACAGAGGGTGAGATTCTTTTTCATTAACATTCTGAAGTCTCCGTCGGGCATTGTTAACGCGTTTGCAGTTTCAAGAATGTCTTCACACTGTCGGAACCAGCAGCGACTTGTCATTCGCTTAGTACGTCGTTGACAATTGTGGAATTCTCGCCGATTACTGAGGATGAAATACTGATGGCTACAAAAAAATTAAAAAATAAGATGACCTCTGGCCCTGATAATATTCCCTCGTTTCTCATTAGAGACGACTGTCCCTGTAAGACCTTTAAAGTATATTTTTAATTTATCAATTAAACAGGAAACGATGGAAAGAAGGTAGGTTATGTCCTATTTTTAAGAATGGAGACAGGGGAAATGTTGAAAATTACAGGGGTGTCGTTCTACTTTGTAAGTTCTCAAAGGTCTTTGAGTCAGTCTTGTATGCACGTATCTATAGCCAAATTAAAAATCAAATTTCTCCTTATCAGCACGGATTTGTTAGTAAGAGATCTACGGAAAATTTTTGAAGCAATGAAGTTCATCATTAGGAACTGTAGGGGTTTCACTGATATTGCATCACTGAAGGTTTGTATTTCTGCTTTGTTCGCTCGAAACTAGAATATGTAAGTATAATCTGGAGTCCAATGTACGAGGTGCATAAAGTTTCACTTGAAAAAGTGCAGAGGAGATTTCTGAAATTTCTGTTGTTTAAGATTAATGGAATATATCCTGAACGGGGAATTAGCAGCGATTATTTGTGTGAACAGACAAATATTCTTAGCCTGGGAATCAGGAGAGTTTGTGCCTCAATATTATTCCTATATAGAGTATTGCACAATATGATTGTTTGCAGGGATATACTGTCTCGTATTAACATCAATGTGCCACGGATACACACACGATCAAATATGTTTTTTAGATGTAACAGACCTAATACTAATTTGTTATTGAATTCACCTATTCATGTAATGTGTACTAATTTTAATCATATTTGTAATGTTTTGTGACATATACTGTTGTACTAACAAGCAATTACTACAGACTGTTATTGAATATGTAAATGTCTAAATATTTACCCTATTAATGGGAAACTGTTGGGTAATAAAGCTATTATTATTATACAAAAAGGTTCTTCTTTCTCACATTTAGTCAATGTGGTTCCATGTTTGGCTGACGGGCCCAAGCCAAGTCAGCACAAACGCTATTACCATTGTGTATTAAGGAATGACCTGACAATGTTACATGTTTTCAAAATCACTGACTTCTGAACGTTTTTTGTGTATGTTTGTGTTGAGTCCTAATTGTACTGTATGTGGTGTGAATTTTATTGGTGTGAGGCCTGGGGCTGATATAATGGGGGGGACAATGATGACTTTTTCTTGTTTCCATAGCCTTTTTATTTCCGTTACAAGGTCTGTGTATTTGGAATTTTTTTTTGTGTGTTTCGTTTGGATGTTTGTGTCGTTGGGGACAGCTATGTCAATTAGATAGGTGACTTTTTCTTTTTTGCACTGAAAAGTAACATCGGGTCTATTGGCGGAGACTGTTTTATCTGTATGGATACTGATGTCCCAGTAGAGTTTGTAATCTTTATTTTCGAGTATGGATATTGGTGTGTATTTGTAGTAGGGATCTGTGTTTTCTATGAGTTTGTATGTTATGGCTAGTGCTTGGTGAACTACTTTTGCCGCTGAGTCATGTCTGGCTGTGTATTCCGTTCCGGCTAATATTTTATATTCGCTTGTTATGTGTTCGATCGTTTCTTTCTGCTGGTGGCATTTCCTGCATCTGTCTTCTGTATCAGTTGGGTCTTTGATGATATGCTTTTGGTAGTTTCTGGTTAATATGACTTTATCCTAGATGGCAAGTAAGAAGCCTTCTGTTTTAGGGAATAGCTGCCCATCCTGTAACCAGGTGTATAATTGTTTTTTATTTACGTGATCTTGTTCTATGTGGTATCTATGTTTTCCGTGGAGTGTTTTCTCTGACCACGTTTTCATCTTTTCCTGTTGTAATTGGGCGTGACTGTGTGTGTCTGCTGGGTGGTTTGCCCAGGATAAGTTGAGAGGTGTGTAGTTTTTGTCTGCTTTCACTGTCGCTGTGTGGAGGCTGGTTTCCTTGCTGTGAAAGAATTTCCTAAGTGCTTGTATTTGTTTTGTGTGTAGTGATCTGATATCTATGAAACCTCTTCCTCCTGCCTTCCTCTCGATGGTAAGTCTTTCTTTGCATGCGTTGGAGTGTAATTTTCTGTATTTGGTGAATTGAGAACGTATAAGGAGCAATTACAATGTTTTCTATATCTGTTTGTGACCATTTGATGATACCGAATGAATATGTGAGTATAGGTATAGCAAACGTGTTGATGACTTTAGTGAGATATTTGGAGTTGAGTTTGGTTTGTAAAAGTTTCGTGAGTCTGTTTTTGAATTCGGTTCTGAGCTCTGTTTTGATGTGAGTGTGGTTGAGTTTGGTGCTTTATTGGAAACCTATTTCTTTGTCGAACATGTTATCGAGTGTTTCATTGTTGATGATTTCTGTCTCATAGTGGCCCTCCCATTGGCCTTTGTTGATGTGAAGCACTTTGCATTTACTTATACCAAATTCCATACTGACATTTAAGGTGAATATTTCTGTGATTTTGAGGAGTTCTTTCAGCTGTGTTTTTGTGGCAGATTAGAGTTTTATTTCATCCATATATAGGAGGTGGTTTATTTTATGTTGATTTACTTTTTGGTGTCTGATGCGGAGCGAGTCTCCCTGAAATATACCCCGTCTGATGTACAGCTCTTCTGTTTGGATGTGTTCGGTTTGTGTTTCTAGGCGTATTTTAGTTTTCCATGTCTTCATAATTTGCGCTAGAAATTGTCTGAGGTGTTGGTTGATTTTATAGATTTCTAGGGTTCTGATTAACCAGCTGTGGGGTATGGAGTATTATTATTATTATTAAAGCCTTGATATCCAAAAGTTGTTTCATGATTCCACGTTTATTCACAGCTGTCCTTTTAAAATATTTATTTTAATGATATTATAACCAAATAGAACAAAAAAACAAATACAAATAAATAATAGCACATAAATTCGTTTCACCTGGGGGGGGGGGGGGAAGCAAAGCCACCCGAAGCCAAGAACAAAATTATTAAAAGTTTAATGCCTGATTTGAATTTGTTATTCTACTTATAAATAATTACTCTTTTCACCAGAAGTAATGTTTCTAAATCTGCTAATATTATTTTGACCCTTCATACACCTAAAATTACACTTTTCATGGAAAATTATTCTACTGATTCAAAATATGCAACTAAAATTTATCAACTTGGTAAAATATACGTATTTACATTTTCTTATCAAAACGAATAGTTAAGTGTACTTAAGCTTGGTGAAGCTGCATTTTTTTAGACAAAGTAAAAAATAATAAATCGTAATTAATTTTAATTTATTCTTAGGCATAAATAAATAATGAACAAACAAAATTAGAAGCCCAAATGAAACCAAAGGCCCATTTCTACATGCTCATGCAGTTAAACAATGTTTTTGTGTTTTATAATTAGTAGGAGAGATTATGTTATTTAAAAAAACCACCACCACTAGTACCAAGATAGGTGGTTATTTTAGCAACAAGTATCTGAAATGTCTACAAAAGCGAAATTTACTGACTGAACTACATTTTTTACTTTTAAATAAGATTTACCAACAAATTAATATTATTTATAGGTGTTTCTAAACTATTTTATTTAGGTACTGAGTATTCAATAATACGATGTCAAAAAGTGTTTAAACCTATAAATGCGAATTTAAGTCTACAGTACTACAATACTTTGTAACATTTACCTATCTATCTTGCTCGCTCGCTCTCTAATTTTAAATAATCGGTCAAGTGCAAGTTAAACTTGCACATTTAGTGTTCCGTACGTTGATTGCTTTTGTTACAGTGGTATAAAATGATCAGTGACTTCATAAAACAGACCCCAAATGAGTTTTCAACAAAGTTTTTTCCGATCTCTACTGAAAACTGATGGCCTTGAAATTTGTTTTTTTTTTATATACCAGATAAATTATTAAAGGTAATGCACTCGTGATAATTTTCGTTCAATCTAACATATACCCCGTGGAGAATATTCCAGAATTTTTTCAAAACTTTTTGACCAGTACTTTTCGAGATAAGGTGGGGGACAGCGATTTTTCGAGATTTTTTAAAAATAATACAAAGAAAAGTGTGCGCAAATATTACTTTATATATATATTTTTTACTCGTGTTTTCACAAGCTTTCATTTGACATCACACTCGATGAACTAGTAAAAAAATTTTTTTTTTCACTTCCGATTTCACTCCCCAAAACTAACCCCTTAAGTCAAAATTGAACTTTCAAAACTACATGGCTCTAATGAGGCCATCAATTCCTATATTAGTACCCAATTTCAACTTTCTATGTCAAATAGTTTCGGAGAAAATCGGGTGTGGCAGACAGACAGACAGACAGACGGACAGACAGACAAACACCGAAGTGATCTTATAAGTGTTCCCTAGGGAACACTAAAAATGATTAGGGCAATTTCAAGTTTAAAATAAATATTTTTTATATTCCTTAATTATAAAGACGAAAAGACAAAATAAAAGAATGGTATCACTCATGGACATCAACGGAAACAAGCATATTGAAAATATTATTGCTCTTACCTACAAAAAATCCATCACCAATAAGGGCAGTGTTAATAAAGATAACCAACCAACACGTTTGTACAATGTTTTTGATCATTAATTCTTTATTTCGTTTACCTTTAAAATAAAGTTTGGACCTCAATGGCAACAAGCACACGGAAAATATTATTGCTACCACCTACAGAAAATCCAACACCAATAAGGGCACTATTAATAAACTTAACAACACGTTTGTACAATGTTTTTAATTATTAATTCTTTATCTCTAAATAAAGTTTAACATAGAGGTTGTTACTAATAAGCGATTCTTTTCTAATTTTGATGAACAGATTATTTCTTGAAATACATAGCAATGCTGAGTTTCATTTCTCAAATAAAACATTCTGCATTATTTTGAATATTTGAATCCTAAGATCAATTCAAGGTCCATTTTATGTGACAAATATACCCTATAACTGAACTAAATAATTTTCTTATACATCGTCGGAGAAAACGATTGCAATAATTTCATCTGTAAAAGGTGAGAACAGATAATTCGAAAATTTCTTCTCGTGCTTTTCTCTTCTGTACTTGGTTACTATACTCGTATCCTAAATCAGAAATGGTCTGGAAATTCTTGACTTCAAATACAAAGTAGCCGTTACACGAACGTGTACATGGTTTTTAGACGCTCGGCCCCGATTTATGGATATATTTTTTTTTATATGTAGAATGATATAATACATGTCAAGGAGTATACTGACGTATTTGACATTTGGTAGTGAAAACGACGCTGGGTGCCGCGACGCCAAACAACACTTTTTTTTCCATTGGCATATCTTTTGTAAAACGGCATTGGAAAGCCCTAATGTTTTCAACATATTTTCCTTAATCTGTTTTTTTCTAATTTGTTTTCCAAAAAAGTTATGCAGCAAAAACCCTCTAAAATAATACTTTTTTGGTCATTGCGGTTGCCATGGATCGTATGCTACGATTGGGGGTTTTCAAACAATTTATCTAGTAGGCGGCTGTCATACTTTAATCTGGCAGTAATTGTAATAATATTAGTTACTATGCTGTTGAGGTTGTTTCTTTAATAAAATATCAGTTAAAAACAAGAATACATTATTTTTATTAAAACCACAAAAAAAACTTTTAACATTACTACTCAGTATATATCATCACTACACCAAACACTTTATTTTTGCACTCGACGCGATTGATGTCAATCATCGCTCCTGATGAAGCTAACATGGTTATCGAAACGCGCGTCGAGTGCAAAAAATAAAGTGTTTGGTGTAGTGGTGATATATACTGAGTAGTATCATTGTGCCAAAGATTCCACATTCCCAATTTACTTTTAACATTACATAACTTATTACATATTTATAAAATTAAATGTTTGAAACTTAAAAAATAATAACAAAAAAATCAAAAGAAATTTTCTTCCTTTATCTTCTTTTATCATGCATTTTTCCAATCTTTTCGTTAACGCTTGATGAGTGGCTTTGTAAATAATTTCTCCAGGTATACTACTGCACGCATTTGATATTTTTGCCTTTAAGTGCTCAATATCATCTGTCGCGGTTTGGACAATATCTTTAAGAGTCTCCCACAAGAAAAAATCGTGAAGTCTGGTGACTTACGTGCCCACTGAATAATTGGGCTGCGAACCCCTATCCATCTTCGTTGAAACCGTTAATTCAAATACTCTCTAACAGTAATAGTTGTATGAGATGGTGCTCCATCATGTTGATACCACATATGCCTTCTTAAAATAAGAGGAACATTTACTAATAAAACGGGTACAATATTAACCAAGGAATTAGGGTATCTATTTCCAGTTAGAGTTCCCTTAAAAAAATATGGTCCAACCAAATGTCTACCAATTATCCCACATCATACATTAACGCCATAATGGCCATGATTCTTAATTTGATTAACATTGTATGGCTACTCGTCAGTCCCAGTAATGATAATCTTTTCTGTTAGGTTTCCATTGCTGACGAAATGACTTTCATCTGTCCATAATATATAATTCAGAAAATAACGTTCTTGTCATATTTAATCATCATTTCTGCTACAAAACTCAGTCGTCGTTCCGAATCAAATTGTGTTAATAAGGGAAGATATGCATTTTATAGTCATGGTATTTGTTAGCTTTAAGAAATTTCTAAATAACCCCATAAGATACATTAAATTGCTGGCTTGATTGTCTGATTGAATTATATCGATGGTTTTGAAAATATTGCATAGTTTTGGCTACTTTTCCATCTGTTAAAACAGTTTTTTCGTTTAAAAATACCTTTCTACCCAGAAAATGCATCCATATTGCTCGTCAAGTTTCGTTTTAATCAACAAAACATAGTATGATCCAGGATATAGGTGTCGAGGTAACGTTCTCGATACAGTCTAACGGTTGATATTTGTTTAAAAGAATAACTGCGTAATGGGGGACAAATATTACAATTTGACAACGCTGTATATCGTCATATTTTAGGCGCCAACAGCATTTAAAATGATTAACTTTTAAACAGAAATTCATTTGTAGGTTAAACAATTTATTGAATGAACACAATATATTTATCAAGTTTTTAATCACCAAATAAAAATATTAAATGTATTAATTAAAAATTTGAATTTGTATCTTGATATTTATTATTTTTTTTCTTTAGTATTTAAGAGATTTATATTTAACAAAAATATGTTTGTAGGTTCAATAATTTGTCAATATTTTAGGTTAATATTATATTTATTTATCAACACTGTTACATATCAATTGATAACAATATTAAATATATATTAAAAAAAACAGTTTTATAAATTTTCTCCGTAAAACTAAATACATAATTAATGATACTAGTGATAAATAAATAAAGTACTATAAACTATTTGTAAACTAATTAATTACTTTGTTTAATACTCGCGTATCTTTGGTTACACGAGGTTTGCCATTGTCTTTTCGACTAGATAATTACTGCAATATTTGTGTAGAACCCAATTTATCATAAGAAATTTTTAGACCTTTCAAAGTTATGCATTCAGATGGAATTCTTTTAATCATAAGATCTGGAATAACACTTTTTAAAGGCTTAACGATGGCAATATTAGATTTCCAATGATGTACTCTTTATACGATACGTAATTTGTAATTAAGTCTTCTCTCTTCAAAAACTCATTTGCCAAATTCTCAAGGATATATCGCCTCATGGAATGTTTCGTATGGTGCTATTTACAATAAATCATGCGTTAACTTTCCGAACTTAAACATTTCTGAGCCTTTTCGGTCAGAAAAGCGTTTTTTAAAAAGACTTACTGCGTCCGAAAAACCAGCAATATTTTTAAAATTCTCGATTATTGTAAAATTAATTATATCTTGAATTAAATCGGACAAATCAAAACGTGCACTATGGGCAACAAGTACGCAAGGTTTTGGAGAAAAATTTAAAAACTGTTGGAATGAAATTAATGCATCCTCTAGTGTGATTGTTTTGATAGGTATATAAATACAGGTCACCATTAATTTGTTCTAAGCCCGTAACTTTGAAAGCGTGGTAATTAATCGGTTGCCTAGATCTAATATAAACATTGAATGTTTTATCCCGATATTTCGCCGCTATTAGCAAAATATGAGCTTACTTGAAAATCCCGATGTTTCCAAATCGAAATACACTAAGCCACAGTCCTTGGATGTAATTGAAACATTATTCAATATATTGGTTAACGCTTGAGGATTAATAATGTCACCAGTATGATAAACGTCCCTCTGCAGTCCACAATTTGATTGATACTGTACCCCTTCATGTTTTTCTTTATTTTTTCTCTTGGCCTCTTTATTTCAAACCAATAAATTTTGTTTTCTCATTTCATCTTTTCTTGCCATATAAGATCTTGTATGTTTCCCAGGAGTTTTATTGATGAGTTTTCCTTTGCAAATTTGCCTTTATGTCGCGACTGATTATAATCAAAAGGCATTTTTTATTTAAATTATATATTTTTTTTTATTTTCAATAGAGGTAATACGGTCTAAACAGTAAAGTCACTAAAATAATATATAACTTAAATAACCTACATAAACGACATTCTATAGAGCATTCGGTATACGCATTGGCAGCGTTGCCACATTTATATTCACTAACAGTGTGTGTGTCTGCATATGAAAGTTTCCATGTATCGAATAGGGTCTCCGACAAAAATAAAATACTCTGCCATTCAGTATTTACTGTCGGACTATACTTTTGGCTCCGATTGTCACGAGTTAACTACCTAAAGGAAAAGATGTTTCCAATGCCCTTTTACAAAAGGTATGTCAATGGAAAAAAAGTGGTTTGGCGTAGCGGCGCCCAGCGTCGTTTTCACTACCAAATGTCAAATACGTCAGTATATTCCTTGACATGCACTATACCATTCTACATTTAAAAAAAAATAAATATCCAACAATTTTCCATAAATCGAGGACGGGCGTCTAAACATGATCATCGTGTACACAATTTGATGTCGCAAACTAACCACAAAAAGAAGGTCGTTCGTGGGAAAAGGTCCATAAAGTTGACGAAAAAATAACTCTATTAGCCACAAATTTTGTACTAAATTCAGTTAATATTATCATTGAAAGAATTAAAGGGGCAGTTCATTTATAACCAAAAGCACCGTACTTAATATAAAAATTAAGTGTAAAGATAAAAACTACCTACACTCCAAAGAAACAAATCGTCTTTTGACAAAAATTGGTTAAAATCGCAATCACGAAACAATAAACCAGAACTAAAATAACTCGGAAATTAATAAGAATACATTCATATATTATAATCCTACCAACATGAAATTTTTCGCAATATTTCAAAATTTGATAAATACTTCAAAATCTGATGCATTCGTTTTTCATATGCAAAGATTTTTTGTAGTACAAGATTGACGCTACAACTTTATTGTCTAGGTCTATATGCGTCAAGAGAGCAATTTACTCAGAAGCATCTAAAGACTACGTATCAAAGTAGCTGAAACTACGTACATCTGCGATAATCTACTTTTGAAATCTATATAGGTATTTCTAGTCTGTGGATTGGGAAAATACGATAATAACAGGAATAGTCTACTCTAAGAAACGCATACAGGTTCAACAAGTTAGTTAGGAAATTGGATATTTACCACAAAAACAAAGTTTAACAAAGAAAAAATATACCGATATCCCATAATTCTTACCAAATTCAGGTACTTCTCTTTTTTGTACAATATACTGCTTTATTGGGCTGTTTCCATCAAACCCGGGTGTCCAACTGACATTGACAGCTCGTTGACCATCGGTTTCAACCCTGTAAAAAATATTAATATAAGGCATACACACTACAAGCTTTTTTAATGGTCTTGTATGGTATATTTTCAGTACGTCATGACATTGATTTCTAATGATAGACAATTTGATTTTTACATCCATATACGCATATCTCACAAGGTGGATACTCACCTTACCCCATGTTATACCGGAGCGAGACTAGTATTTATTTTGTGCGACCTCGCAAAGCACCCTCATAAATCTTAGTAAAGTACTTCATGAAATATCGGTATGCTCCAAATAGCAAAAATATTTCATTAATGAATTGCTCAAAATAAAGTACCCTACTAAAGTCCTAGCCAGTCACGATGAGTTATTGCTCATGGAGTAATTTTGTTCTGTTGTTGCTTCTGACAGACCTATCTGTGCTATCGAATAGAGGTGTCGTCAATTACTTTAAAAAGTAGTTTAATTAGAATTATTAATTACTAATCAAAGGAACTGAAAAATCAATTGTCCAGTAATTTGAAAAAAGTTGCCAATTACCCATTACTGAGACAAACTAATTGATATTATAATGAACTGATGTAATTTAATTAGGTTGTGGTAAGTCAATTACTATGATACTAATTCAATTACTATGACAATAATTTAATTAGTATAGAAGTGGTTGAATCATCACCAATTACTGTAAACTAAATTCAATTACTCTGCCAGTAATTCAATTACTGCAAAAGTACAATTCATTCAATTATTCTGACATCAACTCGATCAACTCTAAAGTAGTTGATTTCCACTCTATTAATTTAATTTCTGCAAAAGTAAATTAATTACTATGGATGTAGTTGAATTATTGCTCTAGCAAATAAATTAACACGAAAGTTACTTTCGCGTTATTTTATATGTATTTTAAATACACTTAGATGTTGGAAAACACATTCTAATGACTCTCGACGGAATGTAATTGAACTATTAAAAATTCCTGGATTACTTCTTTAAATTACTACAATTGAACAACAGCTCAGTTATCGACGCTGTTTAACAAGTTGCTACCCAAAAGGCTGAAGTTAATCACTGAAGAATAGAACTCAAAACGTTGGGAACCTATTATTGGTCCTAAACGCTTGAAGGATTTATTTACTGTACAGGTCTGTTTAATGTTGCGCTTTAGCGCAATTCTCCACACGATTGTCATTTCTGATGTTTAGAGTTTGGTGTCTGTTCTCCCTACGTACGTCAGTATTGTAGTTTTGTAAATTCGAGATTTCGTTTTGTTTTTCCTTCGCCACTGTCGTTTCTCACATCTTCTAAACCTTATTTCTTCTCGTATGATTTTTCTCGTCAATAACACGCAATATTTAATAGTATTTTGGACGATATGGTCCGTCCACACTTTTTTGCTGTTTTCTATCGGTAAAGTAACATCTAAAAATCCTCGTCTGCTTTAGTACATTGACGCCTGCATAGCATATTAATGTTTATATCTTTATCACGCATTCTACAACTCCTCAGTATATTAACTATTTCATCCATTATTACATAAAAAAGTAGGAATGCACTCGGCAAATTACCAGTGTATTAGTTCTGCGAGTTTGTGGCATTTTTTTTTATCTATGATATCGTTTCTTGAGTAAATATTTTCTGGTCTCGATGATGTGCGATACGTCTCTCTCATGAAGGAGCATCTTATGACCGTACTGAATCGAAGGCTTTTTTTTAATGAAACATAAGAACAGCCTAAGCTGGCCTATTGCATTCAATTAATTTTTCAGCGATTTGCCCTGTGATGAAAAAATAAAGATTACTTTTTATTATCTGAAAAAAAGTTGTTAAATCACTTATTTTCTGGAATTTTAGAAAATAATTAATTACTTAATAAATAGTCTTACTGATGTTTGCTCTTAAACAACGAACAATATACAAATTTGTGAAAATATAAACTTACCTTTCTGCCTTAACATTTGTCGGTGCAAATGGCAATTCTATAACACTCAATTTGGCAGATCGCGTTTCATTTCCTCCCGGTGATTTTACTGCACAAGTGTAATGTTCTACATCGGATGCTCTAACTGCTTGTATTTCCAACGTGCCATCCGATAAAATGTTGATTCTTTGACTCCCTTTAGGATTGATTATTCTATAAAATACATATAAATTGTATCAAAAAATGTTATAAACTAACAAAAAGCATTTTATAAGATTTAGCTAATTCCTGTTATGAAGCTAAGATATATAATAATAATAGCAATATTATATTATGAACAGTAATAAAAAAAATCGACATCCTACAAAAAGAAAACAAATCAAGTTTGAAGCTTCTATATATATATATATATATATATATATATATATATATATATATATATATATATATATATATATATATATATATATATATATATATACCAGGTGTATAAGTATGAAATGCGGATTTTTTTTCTAAAAAAACATGTTAAATTCGGAAGAATGATAAAAAGTGCTTTATTCATGAATGAATTCTGAATCTTTCCCATCTCTCGTAGCCGATTGGAAACAGCTTGTTGACTAACGCCCAAATTGCTCGGCGAGTTGTGTTTGTGAATCATCTTCGTATTTTTTTGGCGGTTTTCCACCTCCCTTGCCTGCAACATCGAAGTCACCATTTTTGAAACGCCGAAATCATCGTTTACACGTATCTTGCGATAGAGCATGTTCACCATAAGCTTCTCGAAGTAATCGGTATGATTCAATAGCAGTTTTCTTCAAGTGAAAACATAAAATTAATGCTGCCCGCGAATGCTCTTTGTTCGGTATAAATATCGACATATTTAACACAACAACACAACACTATGCACACGCTTTTCCAATTTATTACTCGTGCGCGTCTGACACTTGTTGATGACATAACAAAATGGCGCAGTGTCAAATCTTTATAGCACAAACTGCATTGGTGCACCATCTGTTGTCTGAAATCCGCATTTCATACTTGTACACCTGGTATATATATATATATATATATATATATATATATATATATATATATATATATATATATATATATATATATATATATATAATCTGCTGCAATCGATTAGACGAGAATTAGAAGTGATGCGTAATTTGGTCTTCTGCTTCCACATTAAAGCTAAGTTATAGTTAATCTAGGCTTCTCTGATGTAGATTAATGTAAAACCATTAAATCAATCAAAAAATAATTTATTTTTCTCTGCCACACAAGTTAAAATACCGCCTTACTCATTATAAAATGTCTACACGAGTACGATTTAAATAAGTAAAAATAATAATCAAGATCAGGTTATTATTAGAGAAATTTTGCAACGCTTATTTTGGTTGGCCACTGTCTTTATCTTTATTTGAAGCATGCGTCCGCTGTTTGGAGCTTGCGCAGTAGTATAGGGAATAAATTAAATTTAAGGACTCAGTGTTATCGTTATTTGAAGCATGTGCCCACCGTTTGAAGCTTGCGTAGTAGTAAAGGGAATAAATTAAATTTAAGGACTCAGCTGTTATCGTTATTTAAAGCATGAGCCCACGATTTGAAGCGTGTTTTTTTATCTACTAAGGTATACAAACCACAAAGAACGAATGAAATTTTATTTATCGCACATTCGTATTATGATGGAAGTGATAGAAACCTGCTAGACACAATTTTAATTTAGAAACTTGTGTTGATCCATCAAATACTAATAACAGGTGTCTTTAATCATGCAATGAATAAAAAAATATAGAAGGTGAATACTAACATAACCTTACTATGTGCAAGACTCTTGTCCTTTCTCACTCTAATTATTGTAATTTTGTTTACGGTCCGTGCCTGGACCTTATGTCGAAGTATAAGCTGCAAAAAATTCAAAACTCCTGTGTACGTTTTATTTTTGGATGCAGGGGGAGGGATCATGTAAGTGGCAGGCTGAAGGAGCTGAAATTGTTGCGTATTAAGGATAGAGAAAGGCTACATCTGGGTTGCTTTTTGCATAGACTGTTGAGGACCGGAGTGCCACAGTATCTGTGTGAAAGGCTGCATCATCGAAGTTCGGTGCATCAGCGTAATACTAGGTACAACGACCGCTTTCAAATACCTAGGCATCGTACAAGTGTGTTTAAACAGTCTTTCGGCTGTACATCTGCTAAACTTCTGAACGAAATTTCTGAAGGTTTGCTTGCTCTGTCTGAACTATCTTTCAGAAGGCAGCTAAACGAGATTTTATTTCAGACCTATTGACTGTTATTATTATGTCTCTTTTATAGGGCAAGGTGTGGAACATGGTTTGTATATGGGTATCAATATGATGTAGAATTAGAATGTTTTCCTTTTTTAGTTTAGAGTAAGTAGAGTTTAAGTACTAATGGATACTTCTTAAACTGTATTTGAGTTTGTATTTTTATTTTATTTTTTGTATTTCTTTTGTATATTTTTGAGAACTCGGTTAACAACAGCACTGCTGCATTTCGCCGAGTATAAAATAAAGACGTTTATTATTATTTCTTTGCGTTAATACTGAGAATGCTTAAGATAACGATAAGGACAAGGGCATGTGAAAAATAAGCGTTGCAAAATCTCTCTAATAACGAGATTTTGCAACACTTATTTTGGAAGGCACCGTCTTTATCTTTTTTTTTTGCTGCGTGAGCAATAGTAAAGGGAAAAAATTAAATATAAGGACTCAGCTGAAGCATGCGCGCCCACCGTTTGGAGCTTGCGCAGTATTTGAATAAAATAAGAGAAATGTTTATTAAGGATAATGATTTGCCTTATTTAGGAACTTATAAAAGAGAACAGAATTATAAATAAAGTAAAATTGAAATGATAATCTTTTATTGCAAATAACACTGATAACAGTTAATTAGTTTTTTTTTTTTTTTATTGGTCTAGCACACGTGCTGCAGGGAAGTCCCTAAAGCGCTCCAGGAGCGGCACGAGTGCGGAAAAAGCGATTCACGTTGTTCTTGAATCGCTGTAAATTGTACTCGGTGGGAAAACACAGCGCTGGGCAAATTATTCCAAAGGGATGACGTTCTCCATATAAAAGATTGCTTGAAAAGCGTTGTACGCGGAGTAACAAGCTGAACCTCATATGGATGCGAAGCACCAGCGCGACGTGTATTTCTAAGATGCACCGCTTTGGGAGGAATTAAGCGGGCTACATCCTTCCAACACTTTCCATGAAAATACTTGTAGAACAGACTCAAGTCGCCAACCGTTCTTCGATGTTCCAGCGAATCAAGGCCGCCGGTCAATTCCGGGTCCCCAATCAGACGGACCGCTCTTCTCTGAACAGAATCCAACAAATGCAGTGTATGTTTGGGAGCGGAGCCCCAAACGTGGGAGCAGTATTCCATAGTTTGTCGAATTTGGGCTTTGTAAAGAATTAGCAGTTGTTGTGGGGTGTAAAGCTTTCTGGTTCTAAATAATATTCCCAACTTTTGAGAAGCTCTCCTTGCTATGCCTGCAACATGTTCATGCTAAGATATATTTGCTCCCAAACTAACGCCCAACAAATTGAGCGACGATGCTAGGGGAATGGAATGCCCCGACATAACTATGTCAGGTTCAGCAACGTTAACTTTTTTAGAAAAAACTGCCGCTTGGGTTTTTGTAGCGTTAAATTCCACTTGGTTACTGTCACCCCAAGATAGAATTGCTTCCAGGTCTTTGTTAAGTTGAACGACCTCCTGCTGTCTGCGGATATTCGCCTGAGCAGCCGATGTCCGAGCGTTCAAGGTGAATGAAGAGACAAGCGTACTGTCATCTGCAAAGCTATAGATTGGATTTCTGGTCTTTTCCAGCAGATCGTTAATGTAAATGAGAAAGAGAGTAGAAGACAGTATGGAGCCCTGGGGCACACCGGCGTTGATAGTGAGGGTGTTAGAAAGAAATCCGTCGACCGCCACTCGTAAAGAACGCTCTCTGAGGAAACATGAGAGCCACAAACAGAACCTTTCAGACATACCATAAGAGCGCAACTTAGCCAACAGTCCATCGTGCCAAACACGGTCGAATGCCATGGATATGTCAAGAGCAACCGCTCGAGATTCTCCAAAGTGTTCAATTGCGTTGTTCCAAACATGTGTTACATAAGTCAGAAGATCTCCTGTTGATCTATGTTTACGAAAACCATATTGGTGATCGCTAATAATATTGAATCGTTCAAGATATTTTAGAAGATGCTCATTGATAACCTTTTCCATGACTTTCGATATTATTGAAAGCAGTGCAACTGGTCGGTAGTTATTTGGCAAAGTCTTCTTACCTTTTTTAGGTATCGGCTGAACCGTGGCACATTTCCAGCAGGACGGAAATATTCCCTTTCTGTAGGATAGGTTAAAAAGTCTACAGAAAACTGGTGTTAGTTCCCTTGCACAGTTTTTGAGAACTATGGCAGGTATTCCGTCAGCGCCAGAAGCCTTCTTGGTGTCTAGCTTCATTAAAATACGCTTTATGATGCGCTGTCTGAAGACAACATCGGGCATCCTTGACTGCAATATGGGAATAGTAGGTGGTGTTTTTCCTTGGAAATCGACAGGAGAATGTGAAGCAAAGAGTTCAGCCAACAAGTTCGCTCTCTTAACAGGTGTGGTTGCAATGGAATTATCTGACCGTGTGAGTGGTGGTGGTATGGTGGATTTGGTAAAATTTTGACTAACTGCCTTAGCGACTGCCCAAAAGGACCTGGAATTGTTGGGACAAGCGAGAAGTTTGTTTCTAATTCGTTGATTGTGTGCCTCCTTGGTTTCGTCGATAATTCCCTTGCATCTGTTTCGGGCATGAACAAAGATGTTTCGATTTACGGTGTTAGGATTTTCACGCCATTGTCGGTAGGCAATATGTTTAGAAGCAAAAGTTTCTTTGCATTTTCGGTCGAACCAAGGCTTGCCGTTGGAGGAGCATTTCTTCGAAAAAAGGATGTAAGCTTCCATACCAGCCAAGGCCTAGGCGCCTCTCTGCCACTGATTGACAGGATACTCGATGTCGAAAGCAGTTTATGGTCGGAAGAACCTAACGGCGGATTTACGGTGACCGTGTAAATCTCCGGATTGGTGGTTAAAAACAGATCAAGAATACTGGCGAACTCCCCGTCTCGATCAGGGTTCAGATTATGTTGAGATTTCGTAATCTTTGGCACAATAGCATTACAGAACAGTTATCACCACTACAACAAACACTTCATTTTTGCACCTGACACGCGTTTCTCTAACCATGTGAGCATCATCACAGGTGATGACTGACTGTCGACTTACTAATCACTCCTGATGATACTAACATGGTTAGTGTAACACGTGTCGAGTGAAAAAATAAAATGTTTAGTGCAGTGGTGATGACTGTTGTGTAGTGCTAATTTGAAATGAAATTTTATTTATCGTACATTATTATTAACTTGGAAATATTGAAGGAATTGATAGAAACCTGCTAGACAACTCTAATTTAGAAATATATAATAAAAGACTGTTTTTAGTCAATTTCCACTGGTTTATTTAAATTGCGATGACGCGTTTCGCTGTCGATGCAGCTTCTTCAGATCTACATTTTACACTGTCAAGTTAGGTTTAATATTCACAGTTTTATATAATTTCGTAATTATAATATTACACTATAATATTACACCTAATTAAATTACATTGATAGTATTGGAAAATCCACACAGATTTGGAGTTAAGAGAATAAATTCAATAATGGTGAATTGCTTAAATCTACCTGGTCGTTTCGGACAGGGAAAAAATCTTCTAACAAAAGGTTTCAAACACAATATTCAAACTAACTTCAATATCAAAGAATCGGAGACATTAGGTATTGATACTGAGATTGCCTTGAAAGATAGTCCTAACAACATATTGTCAAAATTTCAAACAGCCGAAATTATTAAAAAAGAATTCATATCTAACACTAACAACATCAACCAAGACTTAAGGACAATAAAAACAATTCAGAGTAAAGCAAAACAAAATGATGTAATCTTTACCAAAGCAGACAAAGGTAACACAGTAATAGCAATAGACTAAATCGACTATATTAATAAAACGTTAGATTTTTTCAAAACAGGAAAGTACGAAATTTTAAATAAAGATCCAACAAATATTTTTCAAAAAGAAATAAAACAACAAATTGAACAGGCTAAAAGTATCATTCACGATAAAGATAAAATTAAATTGATAAATATGAATCCCCAAATCCCACAACTTTATTCACTCATAAAACTACACAAACTTGACTACCCAATCAGACCAGTTGTTTCCCACATGTCTGCTCCAGCATACAAGACGTCATCCTTTTTAATTGATTTAAGCAAATATCATACCAAATTTGAACCTAAATATAGTATCAAAAACTCATACGAACTCGTGAATAAAGTTAAGAATATAACAATTCCAGATAATTCTAAATTAGTCTCGTTCGATGTCAAAAACTTATTTCCAAGTGTTCCTCCAGACGAAACAATAATTTTAATAGAGAACCTATTAACAAAAAACAAAGTAAATGAAGTTATAAAAATGGACATAATTAATTTATTAAGAACTTGCCTAAGACAAAATTATTATTCATTTAACAATACATTCTACAATAGTAAGGAAGGGTTAATTATGGGGAGTCCATTAAGTCCATTACTTGCCGAAATTTTCATGGACAGTATTGAAACAATGATATTCAACAACCATAACAACAATAGTAGTAATTGCCTAT
This sequence comes from Pachyrhynchus sulphureomaculatus, assembly GCA_019049505.1. Classification (NCBI taxonomy): domain Eukaryota; kingdom Metazoa; phylum Arthropoda; class Insecta; order Coleoptera; family Curculionidae; genus Pachyrhynchus; species Pachyrhynchus sulphureomaculatus. Next base: position 179,019,026 of record CM032456.1, on the reverse strand, counting down.
ACTGGTATCGATACGTAGACGATATAATTGTTTGCTTTACAGGTACGGACAGACAATTAACTCACTTTTTACAGTATATTAATTCTTTACATAGAAATATCAGTTTTACAATGGAAGAAGAAGTCGAAGGGAAAATCAATTTCCTAGACTTAACAATCAGTAAAGCCAGGAAAAAACATGAATTTGCAATATACCACAAACCTTGTCATACAGATACCACAATTCACAATAGTTCTCACCACCCTAACCATCATAAACTTGCCGCTTATCATAGTTTTATACATAGACTAACTAATATCCCTTATCAGAAGAAAATTTTACTAAAGAATTAAACTACATAAAACAAGTAGCCGTTAACAACGGTTACTTTAATTAATAGTATCGTTAAGAAAAAACTTAGAAACAAGGCTATCTCAGAAATATACCCACGTTTTAAGGACAGAAATACCACTTTTAAATGCTTAACCTATTTCGGCAAACCAACGGAAAAACTGGGGAAATTTTTAAATCAAAAAAATATCAACATAGCGTACAAGACTAACAATACTATACTATACTATACCTTAAAAACTACAAACCACAAATCAATAAAGACAATAAATCAGGGGTTTATCAATTAACATGTGGGTCATGTCCTAAAACATACATCGAACAAAATGGACGTACATTTAGACAAAGAATTACAGAACACGAAAAAAGTTTCATCCATAGAAAATCTAATTCAACATATGCTAATCATCTATTAACAGAAAATCACACATTTAACAAGAATTTCAAAATTTTACACACCCAACAAAAAGGTTTAAAACTAAACCTTTTAGAGACTATGCAAATAAATCGATTAAGGACTACAGGTACTTTACTCAACGACCAGGTAGATTTAAGCAATTAACCTTTATTGAATTTATTCTCTTAACTCCAAATCTGTGTGGATTTTCCAATACTATCAATGTAATTTAATTATGTGTAATATTATAATTAAGAAATTATATAAAACTGTGAATATTAAACCTAACTTGACAGTGTAAAATGTAGATCTGAAGAAGCTGCATCGACAGCGAAACGCGTCATCGCAATTTAAATAAACCAGTGGAAATTGACTAAAAACAGTCTTTTATTATATATTTATAATGAATTTCCATCAAGTAGAAGCTACAACAATCCAAAATTTAATTTAGAAACTTGTGTTGACCCATCAAATACTAATAACCGGTGTGTTTACCCATGAAATGAATGAAAAAAAAATGAATACTAACCTAACCTTACTTTTATTTTATTGCAATTCTGCCGCAGTGTGAAACTGCAATTCATTCGCGTTAATACTGCACATGTTTGAGATAACGCTAAGGACAAGGGCATGTAAAAATAAGCGTTGCAAAATCTCTTTACTAATTGTGCAACCCTTAACGCAATCTTATCAAATTCTCCCTTAGTAAGAGGAATACAGTATCTTCAGCAAAAGATAAGCTTGGTCGAAAATAATGGTGTCTCACATTTTCTGTATAATCAGGTTTTTTGGTAAAAATATCAGTACCTGTAAAGGAGAACCTATTATACAATTCAATTTTACTGTCAATAGTGTAAAAATAAAGAGACTAGGCTGATTTTAATTACAATTGAATTAGTGTTAATTATACACTGAGTAAGTGGGCTTCATCTAGTTCTACAATAATATTTGGAAAACCTCATTCACCATTTTCGACGACGAAGGTCTATAAATTTAAACAAATAATTAATAATAATTTGGGTGTAAATAAACTTACTGTTTATCTCGAAACCAATCTAGTTGATATGGCACAGCAGGATCGGATGATATTTTACATTGCAGAGTTGCTGTATGGCCTAGAAGTACTCTTGTATCAACAGGTGGTTGGACAATTTGGGTACGCACTGTAACATACAATAAAGTAATTCTGAAATTATCTAGAATGTTTTAATAACTTCTTTTCCAAAATATTTAATTTTCCCGAGATATATGTCTGGATACAACATCATTTCTGCATAATGAATATTTTGTTTTAAAACGGCATACAAAAAAACTTTTATTTATTTTAAAAGCAACTAAACATTTAGACAACAAGATCTAAAAAGATAAACGAGTTTTAAAAGTGTTATTGAAGTTCAGCGGCAATTTTAAAATGCATGTCGTATATAGAAAATAATAGGAAAAACCGTTTTACGGGCTGAAAGATTAAAAGCCATTTTATAGCTTCAAAAATTCTATTTTTAAACTTTGTTTTATTTAATTTTGTTGTTTGGTATTAGAAATAATAATTAAAAAGTATTAGAAGCATAATTTGAATATAAAGACATGTTTTTTTGTGCAATGATAAATTTTTTAATTTAATATTGCATCCCGTTAGCATCCAGGCTCTACCATAACTGTTGTGGTCATCATATCTTGTTCTATTTTCTTCCTTCTTTCGCAGATTTACATTTCCACAAAAGTGAAAGTGATTATATATATATATATATATATATATATATATATATATATATATATATATATATATATATATATATATATATATATATATATATATATATATATATATATATATATATATATATATATATATATATATATATATATATATATATATATATATATATATATATATATATAAGTTGGGTTGAATTCTTTCTTGAACCTTGGAATATTGAAATATATATTTTTTCAATTTCTTGGGCTTTATGGTTCTTTTGTTTTAAGGATAGAGAAATTACATCACGTTCTAGTTAGAATTTATTGAAAACGTTTCGCCTAATTTTTAGGCTTCTTCAGTTCATCTAAAAATTGAAATTTTCTGTTTTGGATATTCAATAGGACGTACAAATTTTTTTAATTATGAATATATAAAATTCTTAACTTATAATACAATGTAGAAGGTGAAAATAATAAAAATACACACAAAAATGTATATAAAAACTTACATGTGTAGGTTGAAACGAAGACACACTTAACATTCTTTAAAAGGTGTTACTAAGATGGTCACATTTTTTAAAATAACTTTAGATTTGTATAGGGAACGAAAGTCAGCCTTTGGTTTGTTTATGTGTTTTTATTTATTAGCTGCTATTGAGTTATTATGAGAAGAGTCCGTTTATTTCGGACTTACATCACGTTCTAGTTAGAATTTATTGAAAACGTTTCGCCTAATTTTTAGGCTTCTTCAGTTCATCTAAAAATTGAAATTTTCTGTTTTGGATATTCAATAGGACGTACAGATTTTTTTAATTATGAATATTTTATTTCGGACTCTTCTCATAATAACTCAATAGCAGCTAATAAATAAAAACACATAAACAAACCAAAGGATGACTTTCGTTCCCTATACAAATCTAAAGTTATTTTAAAAAATGTGACCATCTTAGTAACACTTTTTAAAGAATGTTAAGTGTGTCTTCGTTTCAACCTACACATGTAAGTTTTTATATACATTTTTGTGTGTATTTTTATTATTTTCACCTTCTACATTGTATTATAAGTTAAGAATTATATATTCATAATTAAAAGAATTTGTGGGTCCTATTGAATATCCAAAACAAAAAATTTCAATTTTTAGATGAACTGAAGAAGCCTAAAAATTAGGCGAAACGTTTTCAATAAATTCTAACTAGAACGTGATGTAATTTCTCTATCCTTAAAACAAAAGAACCATAAAGCCCAAGAAATTGAAAAAATACATATTCATATATATATATATATATATATATATATATATATATATATATATATATATATATATATATATATATATATACAGTACCAATCATAAAATTTGCACCATATGGGAAAAATTTTTATTATAAGATTTTTTGAAAATAATTTAACGAAATGTGTTAGTGCATGTTTTATGTTTAGGATTACACCCAAATAAGATCATGACGTCACAAGTCTTGCCTGTCAAATTTAACATTTAAAATTTAAAACTGGGAAAAACGTATTTTTTAAAAAGATATCTAAAAAAATTATAAAGAAAAAAGAATGTATTTTAGTTTTACGTCTATATGCCAATTTTCAAAAAAATTTGACAAAATTCACTTTTTTCAATTTTGTCCACCGAAAATGATAATCGAAAGTTTTTTCTTATAAATTATATTATACTATACTTTTTTAATGGTTAATGTTTTACTAAATGTTACGAAAAAAAATTAATTAGGCCCTAAAATTAGGCTGAATTTTTTTTTTTTTCCAAAAATTTGTAATTTAACAATGCAATATTGGTGCAAAGCTGCTTAATATTGATGACACGTTAATTTTTAAGGATTACTATTATAAAAAATTAATGTTATTTACTAAATAAAAAAACGTTCTTAAGTTTCTACGCTTCTTCCTTCCTTTTCAATGCACATAATAGTTCTGTTATAAATTTCGTGACGAACATTCGCATAGAACTCCAGCTTGATTTCATTTACAGACTGGCGGATAGTTTCTTCTAAGTGTGCGATATTTTCAAAAGGTCTCTGAGCATAAACGAAATTTTTTAAATACCTCCACAAAAAAGTCACAGGGCGTAAGATCGTGTGACCGCGGCGGCCAAGGTACTGCATAGGCAAACCTACCAATCCACTTCCCAGAAAAGTTTTCGCCCAGCCAATTTCTAATTTCCAAGGTACTGTGACTAGGTGCTCCATCTTGTTGGAAGTATATTTTCATTCTTTCCTCTAAACTAAAATCTTCTTCTTCTTCCTTCTTCATTGTAGGCACAGTTGCCTGTTCTTTCTTCTTAGCTTGCCTAATCGTAATTGATGGTAAGGTTATCGCTCCACCTTTTCCGTGGCCTTCCCGCACTTCTTCTTCCCACTGGTGATTTATCGCGTGCAATTCTCACGATTCTTTCTTGATCCATTCGGTCTATATGTGCGTTCCACTCGCGTTTTCTTTCGAGGATCCACTTGTTAACCTCTTCCACCTGATATGTTCGTCTAATGTTGTCATTTCGCTCCCTGTCCAACATAGTCTTTTCGGCTATTTTTCGTAAGACTTTCATTTCGCATGTTTCAAGTATCCTTTTAGTTTTTGTTGTGTCTGGCCGGGTTTCTGCTGTGTATGTCATTATTGGTCTTATGACAGTTTTATAAATTCTTGACTTGGTCCCGATTCGCAGGTGTTTGTTGTTCCATATAGTGTCGTTCGGGCACCCGGCTACCTTCAATGCTTTGTTTGTTTGTTGTCTTACTTCTGATTCGACATCCCCGTGTCCAGAAAGCTCTATGTCCAAGTATTTGAATGTCATTTCTTGCTGGATAATTTGGTCGTCAACAACGAGTTTACATCTGATGGGTGTTTTAGATGTCGTCAAGCTTCTTGTTTTAGAGGCAGATATTATCATATTAAGAGATTTGGCTGCAGAGTTGAAGTGATGTAGTAGCCGTGGTAGGTCGTCCTCGTTCTCCGCCACCAATACTGCATCATCAGCGTAACAAAGGATTGTGATATTTCGATTGCCCATCTTGTACCCTTTTAGTTGGTGGATTTGTCTTATGATCTCATCCATCACCACGTTGAATAGTAGTGGGCTCAGATAGTCAACCTGTCGGATTCCTTTTTCTACGGGTATTGTTCTGGTTAGTTCTCCATCGATTCTGGCCTGTACCTTGTTGGCACTATATATGTTTTCTATAACCTTGATTAGGTTGGAAAGTTCGTTGTTTAGAAACTGTAAGTACCTCGCGGCTGTAAGATTTTCTCTAAAATAAAACGGGCCAATAATTCTGTTATTAAAAATACCGCACCAAACGTTAGTTTTAAAGGAATATTGATCTCTTGTATCTACTGTAAAATTTGGATTGCTATCCGCCCACCACATCTACAATTTTGCGACGAGACAACACCATTAGAATTAAAAGTACATTCATCACTGAACAAAATATACTTTGTAAATGACGGATCTTCTTCAGTTTTACTTTGCTTTACTCTAAGGTACCCCGGGACAGTGTCCCACATTGAGGAAGGGCACCTCGCCATATCATCAAATAAATTCATGAATATGTAAACTATAATCGAATATAATCGAATGAGGAATAAAATTAAATAAGTTCTGATTAAAATTATGTAGTAAGAGGGGCACCGTCGAGCTCTCTTCAGCAACCGGCGGTGGAATGTGGGGGGGTGGGACCCTTCCTTCGATTTTTTTTGCTTTACTCTAGAAAGAAAAATACATGCGCCTATCATAATCTTCTTCTTTGAGAGTGTGGACAAAGTTTGGTTTATAAGGTTTAAACCTATTTTTCTTAAGCACTCTTTGAACTGAATTATAAGATAAACCTACATTGTGTGATATTTTGGCAATTGAAGTTCTAGGCGTTTCAATCACACTCTGCATAACTGCAAACTCAGCATCCTCATTAGTAACCCAATGTTCATGTTGACGTTTAAAATTATTCTCCACACATCCAGTATTTTTAAAGTTGGTAAGAATTCTTCCTACTCTTGTATGCGTTATAACCTTTTCCGGATGTCATTGGTTAAAACTGACGGCAGCTTTTCTTTGAGTTTTGTAGTTATCACCCATGATCAAAACTATTTCTACTTTATCTTGTTTAGCCAATTTAATTGGCATTTTTATTAAAGGAGAAAATTTAGAAAACTGTTATAATTGCATTAATAATAGTGAACAAACTAACGTCAGTTTGATGTTTTATGCGACAAAGGAACCAAACACGAAATCCATGGCTGTGACAAAGATACGTGAAAGCTTATCATATTATCAATTTTGTTTGACTTAATAGCAAAACATGAATGTATATTCTTTCTACCAATATTGCGTTGCAAAACGTTTTTGACCTTTTCAAAATATATTAACATTTAGAATAAACTATCCCCAAAACCTGTATATGAAATTAAGAAAGATCTTCTCGCGAATGTTCGGCATATAATTTATAAAAGAACTATTTTGTGCATTGAAGAAGGAATTAAGAAACTTAAAGAACTACAAATTTGCTAAAATTTATTACATAATATTAATATTTATTATATTAGCACTTAGAAGTTGAGCTGTCATAAAAATTATGCAGTTTGCACCAAGATTACATTCTTAAACTTACTTTTTGACAAAACTCGTTTTCAAGCTTAAGGCCATCAACTAATAAATAAGTACATAAGATAATTTATGTGGAAAAACAGTTAATTGTCATTCTCATGAGGAAAATAATTGAAAAAAGTCAATTTCATCAAATCTTTTCCAACATTGGTACATAAATGTAAAACTGTAATACAATCATTTTTTCTTCATAACCTTTTTCGATATTTTCAATAAAAATACAATTTTTCACATTTTAAAATCTAAATGTCAAATTTGACAGACAAGGCATATGACGTCATGACCTAATTTGGGTGTAATCCAAAACATAAAACATGCACTAACATATTTCGAAGTTAAATTTTCAAAAAATCTTATAATAAAAATTTTTCCTATATGGTGCAAAGTTTATGAATGGCACTGTATATATATATATATATATATATATATATATATATATATATATATATATATATATATATATATATATATATACACACATATATATATATATATATATATATATATATATATATATATATATATATATATATATATATATATATATATATAAAATGAAGATTTTAAGTTTTTCATAAATATTTATTTACTAGCCCACAAAGCTTTATCTCATTATAAATTATATAATAATAAACTACATACGATTTGTAACATCAGTGAGTTCCTTTAGGTTGGAAATAAAACATAATAACAACGTATTGTATATTTGTATCTGATTTTTAAGAGAAATTTTAATTGTAAATAATTAACTTGAAATGTTTCAAAATTTTGATATAGGAAACAAAGCTTCTATGTGTATCTTGCTTTCAAAAATTATAAAAGTTTATATCACATATTGATCCTGTTTTTCCTGACGTTATTTGATATTTTGAATAAAGGCCAATTTACGAAGGAGGTCTCATAAAAACTGTCTTCACCTAGATGCAACTCAATCTGAGATGTACCTACAGATACAGAATTTATATCCCTAAACGCCAAGTTATAGGGAAGAGCGACATTTAAGAATTATCCTGAAGAGCCTGGGGTTTCAAGTTCGGTTAATAGTGGCAAAAGCTAAGGGTTCTGGCGAGTACAAAGTTAGTATGTGTCATGTTCGACCTAATTAAAAAGGTTAGAAGCATATTTAGGTTTTCTAAATTTTTTACATGTTCTATGTAGTTGCAGATTGACCTAATAAAGAGATTTTTTCTGAGTATAAAGTAGTAATTAAGAATTCTAACACGTAGATGGAACTATATTTCGCCCCTACATACCTAGCACAGTTAAATGAGCTGATCCTCTTACTTCCCCAGCTTCATTAGCTCTTACGCAAGTATAGTGGCCAGCATCGCTTTCTCGTACTGCAGCAATAAGTAGATCTCCAGTATCGAGAATCTGAACTCGACTAGAAGTTTTAACTTCTTCCTCGCCTGGAAAAAAAATAACATTATAAGATACAGAAGGAAAAACTTCATCGTTAATTTGATAATCTACAGTTTTGCTTATAGATATTATATTCATAAAAAATCACCCTCGCGAAAACATTTCCGTCAGTCTGTCCGTATGTTGGCACGATAATCCTCATATACAATCGGATAGTGTGATACAGTCAAATTTAGTATTTATTTTAGAACTATGTGTTTGCGAGGGAAATACTGACTTTACCGATTTTTTATATTCTTTATTAATTATTATTAATATACAAAAAATACAGCAGAACCCCGATTAACCGAGTCGCGATTATCCGAGCTCCGGATTAACCGAGCCAATCTAAGAACCTGATTATCCGAGGTAAGCGCGTCTATGCTGCGTATTAACCAAGCTTCTAAAATATGTATGTACATATTTCCATTTAAAATCGTCGGGGCCTTCGGGGAATCCCCCTGGCCTGTGTGAGGGGTTCCCATATTTATGTTTTTGGACTCTTTCAGCATGTAAATTTGCGTGAATGCAGTGCGTTATAGCGTTTACTGCGAAGAAGTACGAATTTTTGTTTGTCGTATTATAATGGAGCAAAACAAGCGTAAAAGAATCGTCGTTCCTAATGAAGAAAAATTAAAAGCCATCGGAAGAATTGAAGCAGGAGAGACAATTAAAGTTGTTGCACGAGATTATGGAGTAGGTGAAGTAACAGTTGGAGATTGGAAAAGAAACCGCACAAAAATAGAAGAGTGGTGTATAAATCAAGCCTCCATCAAAAACATTGTCATCTCGACAAGAAAAATCAGCTCCTGGGCACAAACGAAGTAAGGAAAGATTAACTATAATGGTATGTTCCAATGCATCTGGCAAGCACAAAATCCCACTGATGGTGATTAGCAAGTCTGCACGTCCAAGAGCTTTAAAAGACATCTCACCCAAAGCCCTACCAGTCTATTACAAAAGTTAGAAGTGCGCTTGGATGGATGCGACCTTATTTACTAACTGGTTTGAAGAAGAGTTCGTGCCAACTGTGACTAAATTTTTGAACAGAAACCGTTTTTCTATTAAAGTAATTTTGTTAATCGATAATGCCCCCTCCCACCCTGGAGAAGGACTTCAGGTGGGCGAAATTGTTGTAAAATTTTTTCCTCCAAATGTAACCAGCAAAATGCAACCAATGGATCAAGGCATCCTCGAAAACATTGAAAAAAATTATAGGCGTTTATATCTTGAACATCTGTTAGAATACACAGAAAAGGAGGATATTATCAATGGGATGAGAAAGGTTACACTGAAAAATGTTATTTATTGGGTAAGTCAAGCTTGGGATTCTGTGCGTACTACCACTATTCAAAAATCTGGGTCAAAAGTTATTGATTTTGAGGACTATAATGACAGCGAAGATGATACTCCATTAAATGAATTAGCTTTGAAATTGGGAAGCCATGGAGAAATGTCCTGTTCAAATTTTGACAGTGAGATAGAAGAAAAAGAAAAAAGTTTATTTGAATTAATGCGAAAATGTGATAAGAGGAGATGTTGAGTGGATTAAAGCAGATGATTTAGAAGAAGAAATGAGTATTGAACAAATAACGAATGCCTTTCAGGAAACCGAAAAATCAGATGACGATGACGATGACGAAGCGGCGGTGAATGAACAGTCGCCCACTAAGATCTCTCATCAAGAAGGTTTTGCATCTTTGGAAAAAGCTTTGAGGAATATCGAACAACAACCAGAGGCAACCCCAGCGGATTTGCTTCTTCTTAATAGATGGAGAAACATTGCAGCGCGAAAAAAAAAAGAAGATGTAATATGAAACAGAAGCGCATAGATACCTATTTCACTGTTTTATAATGTATGTACCTATTTATATGTTAAAAACGTTAATACATCGGTTTAAAGTATTGGTGTTTATTTTCTGAATGAATAAAAAACAAATCCGGATTATCCGAGTTTTCAGTTATCCGAGGGGGGTGCCCCCCACGTTACCTCGGATAACCGGGGTTCTATTGTATAGTGTGTGTGTATATTATATATATATATATATATATATATATATATATATATATATATATATATATATATATATATATATATATATATATATATATATATAATATATATATATATATATATATATATATATATATATATATATAAATATATATATATATATATATATATATATATATATATATATATATATATATATATATTGTAACATTCATTTTTTCCTAGATTTTAAGACCATGTAATGTTACTGATTTTTCCATTTCAAATTGTACTTATTTTCATTTTGGTATCGAACGGTATATTAAACAGGGATTCCCAGACGTTCGGTATATAGTGAGTTGTGCGGGTTCCTGACCGAACCTCTCGCTACGCCGCGATTGGTGGTTTTCCATCTAGCCGCAGCCAGGCAGTACCGTCTAGCCGAGAGGCTATTTTCCATCTAGTCGAAGTAGGCTAAGTTTCATCAGAGCCGCTAAGTAAAAGCACCAGTGTCTTAAATAAAAGCCGTAGTGAGCTTTCTAAGTGTTTGTTAAGAAAAAGTGTGAAATCGGGCGTAGTCGATCACAGCAGGAATAAAAAACAGTAAGTCAACAAAACTCCCTTCAATAGACTTATTCGAGAGTAGCGCCTTAACTGCAATGAAAAACAGACTAAAAAGTGAAGTGTAAAGCACGATTTCTCGTCTTCGGGGGTTATAATAGTCTAAAATTTTAATGTAACAACTACTAGTTAGGCTAGAATTTGTTAGGTAAAACTGTAAAGGTTAGAACTTTTCATTTTAAAAACAAGAATAAATTTTCTTTTTTTGATTAAAGCTAGTGTCTCACTGAATATTTATTTTCTTTTCAGGATAAGTTGTACTAGACTAATTCTTTTTAGTAATACCCATAAAACCCTTCAGCATTTTTCCATTTTTTTTAGCTGAAGTTAGATCCTTTCTATTTTAAAATGGATGGTGCCCAAAATTTCGTACAGCTAAAGCCTTTTAAAAAAATAGAAATGAATTCAAAAAAAGACGTAAGACAATTATCTCTTACCCATATTTCTCTACCAAGGAAAACTGAGCTAGTGTTTGTTTAATTTCTTTAGTTCTTTTAAAAATCAGGATCCACTCAATTCATTAGCAGAAATTAAAGCGGGGCTGCAAGAAAATTGTGCTCAAGCTTGGGGCAACATTTTTTCACACGTTACAATATATATATATATATATATATATATATATATATATATATATATATATATATATATATATAAATAAATAAAATATATATATATATATATATATATATATATATATATATATATATATATATATATATATTATATATATATATACTGTCTTTAGAAGTTTATAATTATGTAATAATAAGCATTCTTACTTTTGGAGGGTAATATTTAAAAAAAACCCGCCAGGTGCAAGTCGGACTTGTGCAATTAGTGTTCCATACGGAATTCTTGTTATGGACGTATAAAATTATCAACTTCACTTCACTTCACAAAATACTCCTCTAATGAATTTTTAGCAAACTTTATTTCCGATTTTTGTTGATAACTGATCACCTTGAAATTTTAGTTTTTTTTTATATACCTGATAAATTATCAAAGATAATAATTTTTATTCAAACTACACCTTATGGAGAATATTCCAGAATTAATTCAAAATTATTTGATCAATACATTTCGAGATAAGGGGCGGGGCGCAATTTTTGGCAACTTTTGTTAAAATAATACAAAGAAAAGTGTGCACAAGTATTACATCATATATATTTTTGAACTCGTGTTTTCACAAGCTTTCATTTAACACCCCACTCGTTGACCTGGTAAATTTTTTTTCACTTCCGATCTCACCCTCCCAAGACTAACCCCTCAAGTCAAAATTTAACTTTCAATATTGCACGGCTCTGATTGGGCCATCAATTCCTATATTTGCGCCAAATTTCTACTTTCTATGTCAAATAGTTTCGGAAAAAATCAGGTGTAACAGACGGATCGACGGACGGACGGACACCAAGGTGATTCCATAAGTGTTCCGTATGGAATATGAATAAAAAAATTAGACGTAACATATCACCAATAATTTTAAACATACAAAATACCATTTCGATTGTCTTTTGTAAATAAAATCAACCAAATATGTTTATTTTACAAAATTACCGGCACGTGAAATTTTGCTATTAAATAATAAAATTTCAGTCACCAATAACAATGTATTTTAATATTTTATTCCACTTAAAATATTGAAGCATGATTGAAATTATGAAATATTTTATTTCGATATCTTGATAGCATAGACAAAGTAATTAGTTTGCTAACTACTTTGTTATTTAAACTATGGAACATGTTTTATTTATCCCCGATTCTAAAGTCTAATTACTAAAGAATATTAATGTCACTGTCACCAGGAGAAACTTGTTTCTGAACTGTTGTTTTCAAGCAGGTTATAAAATGAAGATTAGTTAAATTTATTATTTGTGTAATCAAAAAACTAATAATTTTTTTAATCAGAAAAAAGTTTGTAGGAGTGATACTAAAATTTCTCATTAATTCGATTATATCTTCTCTTGATTTCAAAATTTGTGTGATATTTAAAGATTTTTTAGATTTAGAAGATTGGCCACTTCATCTAATGACACCAATCTAACGAAACACATTGTTCCTAGGAATGAGATTTTTTCAATATATCCATAGATAACGATAGTTATCGATATATTGAATAATAATGGGTAAATAAAAAAAATACCTATAACTATCGATAGTTACCGATACATAGGTATATCGATAGTTCATCACCGGTTGATCAATTTTAGAAAGTACTAACGTATTTCCAAAAAAAGTTATTTTTTTTGGAAGTCTCCCCCTCCTCAGTTTTTAATTTTCTAATAATAATTACACAGGCCGACAAAAAAAATATTTGTAAAAACTTTTTAAACCAATACATCTAAGTGTTATATATTTTTGGGTGCTGAAACCGTATCTGGTATCAGTTTTTTTGTATCACCCACAGTTCTCTCACAATATGACATCGATTAAACTTCAAAATAGGGAAAATTTGATATATAAAAAATAAAAACTTAAACCGTACTTTTATTTGATCCATCTTCTTTATGTCCTGATGGAACCGTTCCCCCTGTTCTTCACTCACATCGCCTAAGTTTTTAGAAAAACAGTCAAGATGGTTGTGCAAGAAATGGACTTTAAGGCTCATCAGACAAGCCAGATTTTTGAACTTGTCTATCATATTAGCTACGATAAGTTCATAGTTAGGGTCTTTCACATTACCCAAAAACTTAGTCACAACTTCTTTAAATGATATACAAGCCTCCTTTTCCTTTGTAATCATCTTTGCTTCAAAGTTGGAATCGAACATCATTTTACGAATATCAGGCCCAACGCAAACCCCTTCTTTCAGTTTGGCTTCTGATAAATGAGGAAATCTTTTACACAAATATTTAAAACATTCACCATCTTTAGGCAATGCTTTCATAAATTGTTTCATTAAGCCTAACTTAATGTGTAGTAGTGATAGAAGAATCTTTTTTGGGTCTACTAAAGTTTTTTGCAAAATGTTCTTCTCGCCAGGTGTTAAAGTTTCTTACGGGCCATTGTTTTTTGGACCAATGTTGATTCCTTGCTCTGCTGTTCCACTCACATATAAAACATGGAAACTTTGTAAATCCCTTTTGTTGACCAAGGATCATGGAGACAACTTTTAAATCTTCACATAGCATCCAATCGTGAGCTGGATAGTTAATTTTCTGTAAAATCATGTTAAAATTTTCGTAAGTTTCCTTCATATGGACTGAATGAGCAACAGGCAGTGAAGCATAAGTATTTCCGTTGTGTAACAGAACACCTTTTAAACTAGTTTTTGATAAGTCTATAAAAAGCCTCCAATCCTTCTTGTACTCAATGCCAAATTCGTTCTTAGACTACCAATATCATGGCAGTAAACCAAATCCTCTTTCTGCTTGAAAAACTGAGCAAACTGTTGATCTCTTGTTCTATAATGGTAAATAGATGTTCCAGATTCCAATAAATGTTTTTCTTTCAGCTTAGAACCAAGCAATTCTACTTTTTCCTTGGTCAAACCTAAATCTCCCACTAAATCATTTAACTCAGCTGGTGTAAACGACTGGGGTTTTAAATTTTCTAGAGAACATTGAAACTCATCATCATCCGGTCGACTTTCATTAAATTCGGGACTGGACTGTAAAACGTCATCAACTGAGGTGGCTCAGGGACAGGAAATCCCGGTCCATGTCCTACCGACCGATTAGCTGAAGTAAAATTATGATAGACAATTACTTTCTTATATTTGGAGTTATATCCAGAAACATCAACGCTGCAAAAATAATTTGAATGATTTTCTTGCTCCCTCCATACCATGGGTACTGCAAATCTAAAAGCTTTCTTTTCTTTCTTATACCATTTCCTAAGATCCTCGACACAAACATATACTTTGTGAGGAGCCCAACATTTTTCTTGATTACCGATTTCTACACCAAAATATGCAAAGTATACTTTTTTACAAAGTCAGTAATGTTTCTTTGATGTTTTTTAACTACAAACTTACAACATATACGAGTATAACAAAAAGTCTTGGGAGAGCTTTTACAACCACGATTAGCCATACTTTGAGTGAGAATTAAAGCACATGGGTTAAACACTACAATACGAGGTTATATCGGGTCTTCCGTTAAGGACTTGACAACTTTTTTTTGAAATAAAACGCAACCCATTTGAGACATTTCGAAAATGTTATTATCGGCTTGAAGTACAATCAAAACATTTATGTATGGAATTCGACTTCATTCATATGTCCACCACGGGCACGTTTGCAGCGGTCGATTCGTTGAACCCAATTTTCGATGACTCGGCCACACATTTCGACGGAAACGGCCCGCTATCGCCCTTTCAATATTGGCTCTGAGCTCCTCTAACGACGCAGGCTTGTTAGCATAGACCAATGATTTAACGTACCCCCATAAAATAAGTCTAGAGGTGTTAAATCACACGATCTAGGCGGCCATTCGACGGGACCATTTCTCGATATAACACGTTCACCGAATTTAGTCGATTGTTACACCCGCTGTGTGGCTTGTGGCGCCGTCTTGTTGAAACCACATATCATTAATGTCTAGCCCATGCAATTGATCAAAGAAATAACGTTGTAACATGCCTCTGTAGCGATCTCCATTGACTGTAACGTGACGGTTATTTTCATCAACGAAAAAGAACGGCCCAAAGACACCACCGGCATGAAAACCGCACCAAACAGTAATTTTTTGTGGATGAAGTGATGTTTCTTCAAGCACATGAGGGTTTTCACCTGATTAATAACGCATATTCTGTTTGTTGACGAAGCCGTTTATCCCCAAAAATGCGCTTCATCACTAAAGATGATTTTGCGATGAAATTGGTCAACTTCTTCCAACATTTCTAGAGCCCAATTCGAGAACGTACGTCGCTTCATATGATCGAGTGGCTTTAGTTCTTGCGTTTAACTTATAAGGGTGCAGGCCAAGATCCTTTCGTAAAATTCACCATAGTGTGGTCTGAGCGATGCCCAATTCTTAAGAACGCCGTGAAATCGACTGTTTTGGTTCGTTTGAGATGGACGCTTGAACGGCTGCAATATTCTGGCCACTTCGACCAACCCGTTGTCTCACTGGCACAGGAACATCCAGCAGCGAATATGTTAACTCAAATTTTTTCACTAGACTATGAATTGCTTGTCTACTGGGACGAGAATTACGACCAAAAATTGGCGTTAACGCTCTTAAAGTTGCAGCCACCGACTCCAAATTTTGGTAGTAAATTTTAATTGTTTGTAAACGTTGTTCGTTCGTGTACTTCACCATGATGAAAATGTTAACTTTACTGAATGTTTTGACGTTGACAGTTCGGTGATTGGCTTAAGTGGCTTCACAGTGAAATTTCAAAGTTGTCAAGTCCCAAATGGAAGACCCTTTATTAACCTGAAGAAAACAAACAGCTGTGACATTTATCGGAACTGCCAACCTAATAACATTTTATTTTACTGCCAACCTTATAAAATTCTGATTCTATTGCCAACCTAATAACATTCGAATGATAAAAAATAAACTTCTCACATTTTGAATATTAAAATGTGAAAAATTGGTGGGTGGTCAGGTAATATTATTAAAAAAGTTTTTTCAACGTTGGTCTGTGATATCGATAGTTACTGATAGTTATAGATATATCAATAGTTATTGACATATCGATAGGTATGGATATATCAATAACTATTAGTGGTTATCGATAACTATCGATGATTGTCGATATATCGATGAACATCGATAAGTTAAAATCCATTGTCGCCCATCCTTAACTATCACATCTGTTTCTCATACTTTTGCTGGTAATGAAAGGAAATGATGGAGGAAGAAAATATCACTAATTAGTAAGGAAAATTTTAATTACACTATATTAGTAGGAATTAATTAAACGTCTTCTTAACATGCAAGTTTTTTAATAACTGTACCTTGTAACCTATCACACAATCTTCAAACCAATGTACTTATTACAACAATGATGAGGTGTTTTTCAATGTAGTGGCACAACATTACATTTCAAAGACATTTCAGTTCTTATAATTTCGAGAATCATTTATAAAAAATTCAAATACAAGTGGAGTACAGATAAAAGGTATCTCATGCCTTACAAAATAATAAATTATTAATAATAATTTGTTTGCCAGAAGTCCCAAATATTAAAAAAATGAAAAACAAAAATTACAAACAACAAAACATAAATCATTTGCTGTTATGTTCGAGATATAACAAAAAAAAGTATCCATTTATATTCATAAACATGTATTAATCATTTACTGTATACAGTAGAACCCCAATTAACCGAGTCGCGATTATCCTAGCTCCGGATTAATCGAGCCAATCTAAGAACCTGATTATCCGAGGTACGCGCGTCTATGCTGCGTATTAATCGAGCTTCTAAAATATGTATGTACATATTTCCATTTAAAATCGTCGGGGCCTTCGGGGAATCTCCCTGGCCCGTGTGAGGGTTTCCCCTATTTATGTTTTTGGACTCTTTCAGCATGTAAATTTGCGTGAATGTAGTGCGTTAGAGCGTTTACTACGGAGAAGTACGAGTATACTCACATAATTTATTTGGTTGGAGTTCTGGTAGTTAACGTGTAATTAATATGAACTGCTTTGTTTGAATTTTTGTTTGTCGTATTATAATGGAGCAAAACAAGCGTAAAAGAATCGTCGTTCCTATTGAAAAAAAATTAAAAGCCATCAGAATAATTGAAGCAGGAGTGAAAATTAAAGTTGTTGCACGAGATTATGGAGTAGGTGAGGTAACAGTTGGAGATTGGAAAAGAAACCGCACAAAAATAAAAGAGTGGTGTATAAATCAAGCCTCCTCGTCCTCAGGAAGAAAATCAATGAAAACCGGCGACTATGAAAAGGTTAACGAAGCTTTATTCATGTGCTTTAACCAACAGAGATCAAAAGGTGTACCTCTGTCAGGTCCAATTACAACAGAAAGCAATAATGATTAGTAGGCAATTCCCAGAGATAGATCAGTTTACCGCCAGTTCTGGATGGCTTGACCGCTGGAAAAAACGGTACGGTGTACGACAACTGACTGTATTTGGTGAAAGACTTTCTGCTGATGTGTGATCAATTGAGAAGTTTAAGCAGAACTTTAAAAAGCAAATAGAAGATTGTGGATACACATGTGATCAAATTTTCAACTGTGACGAAACTAGTCTGAATTATAAAATGCTTCCATCAAAAACGTTGGCATCTCGACAGGAAAAATCAGATCCTGGGCACAAACGAAGTAAGGAAATATTAACTATAATGGTATGTTCCAATGCATCTGGAAAGCACAAAATCCCACTGATGGTGATTGGCAAGTCTGCACGTCCAAGTGCTTTAAAAGACATCTCATCCAAAGCCCTATTAGTCTATTACAAAAGTCAGAAGAGCGCATGGATGGATGCGACCTTATTTACTAACTAGTTTGAAGTAGAGTTCGTGTCATCTGTGACTAAATTTTTGAACAGAAGCCGTCTTCCTAATAAAGCAATTTTGTTAATGGATAATGCCCCCTCTCACCCTGGAGGACTTCATGTGGGCGATATTGTTATAAAATTTTTTGCTCCAAATGTAACCAGGATATTATCAATGGGATGAGAAAGGTTACACTGAAAAATGTTATTTACTGGGTAAGTCAAGCTTGGGATTCTGTGCGTACTACCCCTATTCAAAAATCTTGGTCAAAAGTCACTCCGAAAGTCGAAAAACGAATCGTGTCTTCAAGGAACGACAAAATCGGGTTTGAATGTTTCCGATGAGACCATTCAACAACATCTTCGTGCTCATGATGTCAAATACCGAAGGATGTTGAGGAAACCTTTACTGGGTGAGAATTACGTCGCGAAGCGGCTCGCTTGGGCCCACGATAAGATATTAGAGTGGCCCTCGCAATCGCCGAACGCCAATGCTATTGAAAACGTTTGGTCGCTTGTCAAGAGAAAGCTCAGAGGAAAGACCCTGAGAACTTTGACTAGTTGTCTTGCGAGATTCAAAAAATTTGCAGAGTATGCAGAAAATCTCGTCGACACCATGCCAAAAAGATGCCAGGCGATTATTGATGCAGGGGACGATTGGACAACTTACTAAGGTAACTGCGCCGTTGTTAACACACCAAAAAATACATTGATGGCAAAGAATGTTCTCAAAACACATTTTTTCGAGCGGTCACGTTCTTATTTGACAGACTGTACCATGTATATGCAATAAAAATAAAGTACAAATAAAAAAAGTAATTATTGCGTAACTTTATCTTGACGCAGAAGTATTTTGTTAATTGAATGAAATAAAATAATAAATATGTATAAGAAAACATTTTGTGTGCGTAATGAGTAGTAGTGTTGTGGCAGGATTTGGCACGCTTCCAGGACTGTAAAATATCACTCCTGGAAACGCCCCTATTGATATTAGGTAAAAACATAAGAATCAAAATGAAAGAATCCGTTAGTATAGGTACGGTAATCACCCAGAAAATTACCTGTTTAGGACAATTTTTTGTACCGAAATAGATCAGGCTGGAAAATAAATGTTGTAACAAATAAATATATACGAATTCTGATAAATAAAATTTATTTACAGATTTAAACAAGTATGTTTTCTCCACTCATCTAATCAAGATAGATTAATCAACATGATAATCTGTCGAAGATACGAATCGTCATCTTAGTTCGCACAAAACAAATGCTGTTGATTAAGAAACCTTACACTCACCCTCGTATGGTTTTGTGACGTCATTAACTTCCGGAACTTAAAAGTAAGGGACCTTTAACTAACATAAAGCCGGGATTTTTAGAAGGGTTTGTACCAAGACCCTTTCTTGTACATACTGACATCGCCTACGCTATCGTACAAATAAGTTTTAAAAATGAATATTTTATAGTTGAAATTAGAAAATTAATTTTTAACAATTACACAATATGTCATGTAAAAACAACGAAATTAAATTAAATTTTCATTAAATTACATAACGTAACAGCAATGTATAATAGTTATTTTTATTAATTTTAATGATTTTTTTGGTTTGTTTATTGGCTCGGATCAATTAAGTCCATTAGCCATTCTATTCTTGATTGGTAGCAACTGTCTGACTCGTAGTCATGCGGCTATCCCAGTCCATACATATGCAATCAACTTATTAAGGAAGAAACACAAACACCCAAGCAGACAGGCGGAATCGAACCGCCGACCACCGGATTCATAGTAGGTTTCATTACCTACTTCTCCAACGGTCCCACTAATTTTAATGTTTGCCTATTTAGTACTTGGATGGACATAGATCAGAAAACGTACAGTTAAACAGAGGTAATGGGATAGGGCCAGACATAACAAGAAGAGATATTATTCAGAAGGATGGAAAAGCAGTTGGTCCAGATGAGATAAAGGGAGAAATCCTCAAAATATTTTCGGAATAAAGTCCATTTATCAATCGACTAATCGACTTAATATTATTTAACAAGATCCATGAAACTGGACAAATCCCTCTTGACTGGCTAATTGGCTGGTTGTCCCCAAAACAAAGCGCCGGGACGGTAAATAGTCCCGTTTTCCGAAACCGCGCGAAAATTTTAAATTACGATGCTCGTGAGACACGCGCGGGCGGGGAATCACAGACCGTCGCGACGTCGATGATTGGCGATTCCCCGCCCGCGCGCGCTGTCGGTTACCTAGTAACGCGGGGAGAAGAGGGAGCATTTATTTGGTTATCAGGCTAATCACGCGCATGCACACAGACTTGTCGCTATTGTTTTGTTTTTGCGTAATGTTCGTGAAGTAGTTTAGTGGTAAACTGGTAACTAATTTGAAGTTTTCTGTTGTTTTGGAATTTTACCTATAGTTATGCCGAAACGCAAGTGTTCATTTAATGTCAACTTAAAAGCAAAATACCCATTTATTAAGCAAATTAATACTTCCTCGGACGTCAGATGCGAAAAGTGTCGTACAGAGTTTAGTGTTTCCCATAGTGGTGCTGGTGATATTGAACAGCATTTGAAGTCTGAAAAACATAAAAATGCCGACCGTGCCGCTGCTTCCAGTTCTTCAGTGTTGAACTTTTTCAAGAATTCAAACGCGCCAACTTCAAAGGATTTGGATATTGCTGCTGCAGAAGGCGTCTGGGCTTATCACACTATACAAGAAAACCACAGTTTTCGCTCCAATGATTGTGCGTCGAAATTAATCCAATCATGTTTTGATCCAAAATTCACATGTGCGCGTACAAAAATAGAAGCTATTATAGTAAATGTTTTGGCGCATACAGCGATCGATAATTTAAAAGATGATCTCAATAAGTCCAACTGTATTACAATTTTAAACGACGCTTCAAACCACGGTAACAAGAAAATATATCCTTGTGTAGTGCGCGTTTTTTCAACCTTATGAAGGTGTGCAAGTAAAAATTTTAGACCTCCAAGAGCAACCAGGTGAAACTTCTGATATCATAGTCGACTATTTACACCAAGTATTGACAGATAATAATTTGTCAAATAAAGTCGTGGCATTTTGTGGCGACAATGCTAATGTCAATTTTGGGGGTGTAGCTAGGCGAGGAACTAATAATGTATTAGCAAAATTACAATCATCTCTGAAAAAAAAACCGTTGATAGGTATTGGATGTGGAGCCCATATAATTCACAATGCAATAAAATCTGCTGCAGATGGTCTACCTTTAGATTACGAAAGTATTATCGTAAAAATATATTCATTTTTTTTATATTTACACGGTTCGAGTTGAAGCTCTAAAGGAGTTTTGCGCTGAAGCTGAAATAGAACATCACCAAATGCTCGGCTACAGTAAAACCAGGTGGCTTGCGCTTATGCCTGCCTTGGAGAGAGTTTTAAAAATGTACCAGCCGTTAAAAGACTATTTTTTGACCATTGAAAAATGTCCCAAATTGTTAAAAAAACTTTTTTGATGATCCCATATCAGAATTATGGCTTCATTTTTTTACACGCTCAGTCAGCAAGTTTTCACCAAGCTGTATTGAAGGTTGAAGGTCAGACTGTGTCGGCAATTGAGGCTGCAAAAGAAATCAATCATCTCAAAGACAATTTGGCTCAGAAACAGATCAACCAGTTTCTTCCATTTACTGTTCGTAGTTTAATTGTGAAATTAAAAGATAATGGCACTAATATTGAAGAAGAGTTTGTGAAAAATATGGCCACAGAATTTTATAAAACAAGCCGTGAATATCTGGAACAGTGGACTTGCTTTCTTACTAAAGAAATGGAGATATTTCATTGGACAGATTTAAGAAAAGTACCTGCATGAGAAGATATTCAAAAAGCGCTGGATGTATTGATTGAAAAGGGATATTTTCCCTGTAACAAAGATACAGAAGTATTTGACGAATTTACATTAATTTCAAGCTACGTCACTTCCCAAAAAATTACCGAATGGGATAATTTAAAAGTCTCCACAGAAACTCGTTGGGTGGAAGTATTCAAACACTTTCGCACCAACAATCTACAACATGAAAATTTTTGTATTTTAATTGAATATATTTTATGTCTACCTGGTACAAATGCTCCAGTAGAAAGAGTCTTTTCTCTTATGAATAAATTGTGGACGTCTGAAAAAATCACTTACAGGTACCAGTTTCTGAAAGCGATGTTGATAACTAAGGTCAATATAAAAAAAAACGTGCCAAGAATTTTATTCTTATTTAAAATCATCACCAACTTTATTAAAGCAAATTTGTTCCTCTGATAAATATAAATACAATTAAAAAAAATATGGTGCATATAATTTAATAATTTCTGTCAGAGGAACTTTGCTTCAATAAAGCTGGTTAACTGGTGATTGATTTTTATTTTTCACAACTTGTTATAATAAAAATAATTATAATTAATATGAATATAATAACAGTCAATACTAATTGCATTAAGTTACACTTTTTTTAAATAAAGAAAATTAAGAAGTTGTGTTTATTTTCATTGTTAACCTGCTAACTTGGGTATAAAAACTTATGTTCCGTTTTGAGTTCAAAAATAAATGGTCAGTTCCATACTAGAATATATAGAAAATGTGAAGCAGAAACAAATAACACACAATTCGGATTCCAAAAAGGCATGGGTACACGGGAAGCTTTATTCTTATTAAATGTACTGGTACAGCGTTGTAACGATATGAATGTAGATGTATACGCAGGTTTTATAGATTATAATAAAGCTTTCGACGGTGTAATGCACGAAAAAAATTAATAAAAATTCTAGAAACAAGAAATATAGACAAAAGAGGCCACTAGATGGCGCTATTGAGATGTAACATAACCATTGTTGTAAAATTTGACATTTGTTATTGTTAAAATAGTGACAGCTCAGAAATTGGCCGAGTAGTTTGTTTACAGTGAGAGTTAAAAAAAAAAACAGTTTTGTGAACAAATGGAAAATTCACATGAAAGTTTTCGTCGGATGATTTTTTACGATTCTGTTAAAGGCCTAACTCAACAACAATGCCTCGAATCGCATCGTTCGACTTTTGGTAAAGAATCATCAGAAAAGGCTGTTTATAATCGGTTTGCAGGATTTCGCCATTTAGCTGTGAATAAGAACTGCTCCCGATGGATTCCGCATAAATTGACAGAAACTCAAAAATACGCCCATGTTAATTGGTATGTTCAAAAAATTCGACCGAGGACATCGTAACAGGAGACAAAACTTGGATATATTCGTACGAGCCAGAAACTAAGCAACAATCAACTGTTTGGGTGTTCCAAGATGAACTGGATCCAACGAAAGTGGTTCATTCTCGAAGCACTTCCAAGAAAATGACCGCTTGTTTCTTTGGTTATACTGGACATGTTGCAGCAATTGCTTTAGAGGATAGAAGAACAGTTAATGCTGAATGGTATACAACAATTTGTTTGCCAGAAGTCATCGATGAAATCAGGAAAAACAACCGAATACGTCGCATCGTTCTTCATCATGACAATGTCAGCTCTCACACAGCACGTGAAACAGTTGATTATTTGACTGAGAAAAACATCGAAATAATGTCTCATTGCCCGTATACACCTGATTTATCGCCTAAAGACTTCTTTTTGTTCCCGAATGTCAAAAAAAAAATGCGTGGAGAGCGATTCATCACCTCAAGAAGCTGTTAAATTCTTCTAGAACCATATTTTTGAGGTACCAACTTCAGAGTGGAAAAAATGTTTCGAGAATTGGTTCGAACGCATGCAAAAGTGTATAAATCTTAAAGGCGAATATTTTGAGAAAGAATAAAATGATTTGTACCAAAAATTTTTTTTCTTTCATTGTAGTATGAATTCACTTTCAATGTTGGATCGCGTTTAAATGTAAACATGCGGAGTCTTGGACACAACCTTATCAAATAAGTAGCGTTGAAAAAATTGTACGGAACAGTGTCTTGTTTCTTGTATGTGTTTCCGGTGTGCAGAGATAGCTACCCCAACAGCGATAATTATTTGTTATAACTAATTGCGTCGGGTTGTAGATATATAACTAAAAGTGATATTTTTAGTGTTCCGTACGGAACACTTATAAGATCACTTCGGTGTCTGTCTGTCTGTCTGTCACACCCGATTTTCTCCGACACTATTTGACATAGAAAGGTGAAATTTGGTAATAATATAGGAATTGATGGCCTCATCAGAGCCATGTAGTTTTGAGAATTAAATTTTGATTTAAGGGGTTAGTTTTGGGGGGTGAAGTTGGAAGTGAAAAAAAAAATTTTTTTACTAGGTCATCGAGTGTGGTGTCAAACGAAAGCTTGTGAAAACACGAGTAAAAATATATATATAATATTATACTTGCGCGCACTTTTCTTTGTATTATTTTTAAAAATTGGCGAAAAATAGCTGTCCCGGGCCATATCTCGAAAAGTACTTATTAAAAAATTTCGAAAAAAATCTGGAATATTCTCCATGGGGTGTAGATTGAACGAAAATTATCACGAGTGCATTACCTTTAATAATTTATATGGTATATAAAAAAAAACAAAAAATTCAAGGTCATCAGATTTCAGTAAAGATTGGAAACAAACTTTGTTGAAAACTCATTTGGGGTGTATTTTGTGAAGTCACTGATCATTTTATACCTCTGTAACAATTTTTTTTTATTTTTAAAAGCAATCAACGTACGGAACACTAATTGCGCAAGTTTAACTTGCACTTGACCGGTTTTTTTTGGATAGAATGCAGATTGCAGATTTAGTAAATATGGAGCTAAAATTAAATCAAAAGAGTAATTTTCCCGCAAAATACATTTCTTCTTCACGGGTCAAACTGAGAATATTTTTTTGTGAATTTGCAAAAATGGTATTTACTTAAATTATTACTAGGACAACGTTAAAACCATTAACGCTAATAATTTTGTCAACAGATATAATGATTTTTATTGTCGTTTGAAAAAAAAAAAGTTTAGTACAGGCAATGATCCATATGTATATAGAGTCAGTCCAAAAAGTCTCCATACATTACCTGCTTTCTACACTATTTTTCTGTTATGTTTAACTAATTAGTTGAAACTATGAAAAAACATGTTTTTGAAACTTAACTAATGATAATTAGTATTAAAAACAACTACGGAACATTTTATTTCGAAGTTACATCATTGTTATAAATATGTAAACAAAATTAATGTCAAAAAAGCCTCCATACACTCAAGAACTGCATTGAAAAAAAGTTATAATCAGCCGCTTTTATCAAGCTGTCTACTGCTCGTTAAACTGAAAACAAATGAATAATTTTCGGCCATACTTTATAATCTGTCTCTTGTTGATAGTAATTTTGCAGTGGGTTTTCAAAGTAGTATTAAAAATGAGCTGGAGAAATTGTGAAATTCCATTTCAAGTTCGAAAGATCATATTTGATTTGTGGAAAGACGGTAAATCGTACAGAAATATAGGAAAAATTGTTAAAAAGTCGCATGCTACTGTTCAGTACATTGTAAACCAGTATAAATCAACGCCTTCCTATAAAATACAACCACGCTCCGGTCGTCCCAAGAAACTGACTCCACGTGAAAAGGCCAGTATTGTTAGACGAATAATTATAGATTCCAAGAAAAGTACACCAAAATTAAAAGAAGAAGTAAGTACAGGAACAATTATCGAAAAATGTTTGTTCACAAACAATGAGAAATTTTTTACACAGGGCAGGCTATAAGGGGTGTGCAGCCAGGAAGAAGCCGTTAATTTCAGAAGCTAATCGCAAAAAGCGGTTAATTTTTGCTAGGGAATACGTTACTAAATCTCCTGAATTTTGGGAATCCGTAATCTTTAGTGATGAAACTAAAATTAACCTTGTCGGGTCTAATGGCAGAACTAAAGTTTGGAGGAAGACGAAAACCACATTCGATATTAAAAACATTTGTTCCACGGTAAGACAATGGTTTGGCAGTGTTCTGCTTTGGGGATGCATGTCCGCTGGGGGGGTTGGAAATTTACATTTTATTAATGGTACCATGGATTAGCATGTTTATCTGAACATTTTGAGAGACAACATTTTGAGAGACAATTTAAGAGAAAGTTTCCAAAAATTAACACTCCAACAGGCAATGATCCGAAACATACCGCAAACTTGGTGCGAGAATGTATGATCCATAATGTACTACAGCAGCCTCATACACCTCCGCAATCACCCGATGTTAACCCCATCGAGCATTTATGGGGGAGGAACTTAAACAGTGCGTTCGCAAACATAATATTTCAAATAGAGAAGAAATAAAAAACAGAATATTAAACAAATGGGAGAACATGCCAGCAGAAGTTACTAGAAAGCTGGTTGCAAGCATGACAAAAAGGTTACAAGAGATTATCAAGGCCAACGGCGGTCCCACTAAATATTAGTTTAAACCAGCCATACTCCAACTTCGGCCCGCGAGCTTTTATAAGTGGCCCACCCGATGTAGCTTCAAATTCTATGTAACTAAGTAATTATTTTAAATTTCGCGGGAATAATAGGAGCACCCTGCCAGCTCGTGAGTTGTACTGATTGAACCTGACGCGCGACGGGCTCCCGTCCCCCCCTTCACCGCGATCGTATGTTATTGTTTTGATTTAACTGTAGGTGTCCAGCGAATACGAATTATTTACACGACTTTAATCATTTTCAAAGTTGGTTAGCGAATAAGTGTACAGAGACAGTATCACAGTAAATTAGCGAACGTTTTTAACGTAAAACTATGACTTTGATTTAATAAATTGAATAAATATAAACAACAATGTCAGGAGTATCTTCCAAATTCCAACGAAAACTATCCGATTAAAATCGATTGTTTCAAGACAAGTAGGAAGCAGATCATTTTGTTGGAATATGTTTTTTCATTAACACCTAAATCACAGTTGCTGTGATTTATGTTGCGGCCCGGGCGAGACGGCTATGAATGTGTAAGTGGCCCAAGACAAAAAAAAGTTTGAGCATGGCTGGTTTAAACCAAGTTGTTAAACTCCGTCAAATTATTATTGGTAATTGTTAAGTGTATGGAGACTTTTTTGCAATAATTTTGTTTACATTTTTATAACAATGATAACAAATAAAACGTTCCGTAGTTGTTTTTAATACTAATCCTTGGGTAAGTTTAAAAAAAAAAATGGCCGAAAATTATTCATTTGTTTTCAGTTTAGCGAGCAATAGATAGCTTGCTAAAATGCGACTGATTATAACGTGATTTTTTTAATGCAGTTCTTGAGTGTATGGAGACTTTTTTGACATTAATTTTGCTTACATTTTTATAACAATGATGTAACTTCTAAATAAAATGTTCCGTAGTTGTTTTTAATACTAATTCTCGTTGGTTAAGTTTCAAATATTAATGTAAACATGTTTTCTCATAGTTCCAATTAATTAGTTAAATATAACAGAAAAATAGTATAGAAAGAAGGTGGTGTATGGAGACTTTTTGGGCTGACTGTAGGTCATTAGTACAGGTTAATTTTATCAACAAATATAATTATATTATTACCTTCCTATTTTAACAACAATAAAGTAAAAGTAATTACAAATCAGCTGATCAGCTACCCTATAGTGCTTAGACTTTTGATTATTTTGCTTCGATATTTTGACAGCCAAGTAATTTGCCAGTTCAACAAAAAAGAGAATCACATGTCTGTCAAAAGTCGAAAAAACTATTATTTCTTTATTAAAAACAATCAACACCGGAACTAAACCATTAATAAATGATGATTCTTGTTAATACGTGCATAATTAAAGCTTAGTAAAATTTTGATATATCTAAATATAACAGTAAATTATATTATAATTTGACAACATAGATTTTAAGGTTATCTACACTCACCGTTAAAAATCCAGGTAACGTTAGGTATGGGTGCACCAGCAGCACGGCATGTCAAAGTGGCATCTTTTCCATCAAGAACTGTTAAATTTTTCGGTCCAAATTCCATCACAGGTTGAGCCGCTAAAAATATTACACTCGGTATAAAAACGGTTAAGAATATCATGTTTGTTATTACGACACGCATGCATGATAAAAGCAAACAAAACACAACCGGTGAAAGTAATTAATGCATTATCGTGGTGTGCGGTGGTTTGAAGGGTGAAGGTGGACAGGCAGGTAAAGGGCCAGGTAATTTAGATAGGGAGTAAGGTGCTTATGCAACTCTGTATACATTGGAGAATAACGGTAGTTCTTGAGTTTCAAAATGAAGTTTTCGAATTAATTTCAATGCAAACTTTGGTAAAAGTAAGAGGAATTTTAAATAATATTATGATACTAAAATGGAGCACTCATGATTAATAAATCAAGTTAACAAATATAAAAATTATTTGTTTCACGAGAGCACCACACAAGTATAGTAAGGCAGTGTTCAGTTCAACGCGAAATGGGGACGTGATAAGATAAAATTGATAAAATTAAAATTTGTTTTTCTTATGTTTACATAATACTGTGTATATATATCAAGTTGGATATTTAAGTTTTCAAGAAAATAAATTGGTTCGACAATAGAAAATGGTTAATATTTTTAGTTATCAATATTGTAGCGGACGGTGATATATTGAATTTTTTTGTTTCGCATAGTAGTTGATATCACTTTTCTTACAAACCATACAGTCTGTCAAGTAAGAACGTGACCGTTCGTTTCTTACGTTTGTCGTTTCGAGAGTGTTTCGAGACCATTTTTTTTGTAAGTTTAGTAAGTTGTGCAATCGCCTCTTGCATCAATAATCGCCTGCCATCTTCGAGGCATGCTGTCGACGGGACAACGAGTCAAAGTCCTCAGAGTTTTTTCTTCTGCGCTTTCTCTTTACGTATACTCAAACGTATTCAATAGGGTTGGCGTCTGTGAACGCCACACTTATCGTGGCCCGAGCGAGCCGCTTCGCGACGTGATTTTCGCCCAGCAAAAGTTTGTCCAACGTGCTTCGGAATTTGACATTTGAGCACGAAGATATTGTCGACTGGTTTCATGGGGCCCATTCAAACCTGATTTTCTTAATTTTGTCGCTCCTTGACGCAGCGTCAATTTCGGGCACGTGAAAACAAAGACACGATTCGTTTTTTCGACTTTAAGAGTGACTTTGTCTACCGAGCCACGTTTCGGCAAGTCGTCGACATTTTTCGTCTCGTTAAAATCATTTACGCACTTCTTCACAAACGATACTGACTTTTTAATATATTTAGCGGCCGCGGAATGTGTCATTTTAGGTCCCTTTGAATGAGAACAAAGAAAGACTGCCTCGAACCGACGCACTGTGTTGCGAAACTGGGAAAACGTGGTCAAAAATGAAAAAACGGAAGTTTTCAGTTAGATATTTTTGAGTAGTAGGTTAACTACACTAATGGTTGGGCTGTCTAATTTCACCTGTCGCAAAGGTATGCCATTTTATACCTGAGCCTATCGAAAATCGGGAGGTAACCGTTTTTGTTAACCTGAACCAACTGAAACTAACCTGAATTAAATAATTAGCAATTACAAAATACATTAAAAATCCTTGTGATTTGTTCTTTTCGTGTTGTTTTTCCGCAAAGAAAATTTCACAGCAAAGTTTCTTATTGCTTGGAAATTTACTATGACTGTAAATGTAGCATAATCATCTCGGCGCATGCGCATAAACGAACTGAGTTCTCCCGAGGAGTTTCGATCAGTGGTTGTCAATAGCATAGTAGACTTTCGTAGGCTTATGTATCAATGTTTATATGCAAAAAAAAAAACGTGCAAAAACGGCCTCCCCCGATATTTTCTCGTAAGTCTTTTCCAAAAAAAAATCCTTTTTTCTGAAAAGCCCGCGTAACGAAGTTTTACCGAATCATTTTATGCCTGTTCTATTTAATAAATTAGTTTCAAAAATTAAGGGCAAAGCTACATATAGAGGTGTCGCAAAAGGTCTTTTTCAAGATTTTGAACATTATTATTATTCTAGACATTTTCATAATAAAATTATTATTTTACAATTTAAAATAACCGGTCAAGTGCAAGTTGAACTTGCACAATTAGTGTTCCGTACGTTGATTGCTTTTAAAATAAAAATTTTTGTTACGGTGGTATAAAATGATTAGTGACTTCACAAAACACACCCCCAAGTGAGTTTTCAACAAAGTTTGTTTCCAATCTTTACTGAAAACTGATGACTTTGAAATTTTTGTTTTTTTATATATCCGATAAATTATTAAAGGTAATGTACTCGTGATAATTTTCGTTTAATCTACATCCCGTGGAAAATATTCCAGAATTTTTTCAAAATTTTTTGATCAGTACTTTTCGAGATAAGGTGGGTGGACAGCGATTTTTCGCGATTTCTTAAAAATAATAAAAACAAAAGTGTGCGCAAGTATATATATATATATATATATATATATATATATATATATATATATATATATATATTTTACTCGTGTTTTCACAAGCTTTCATTTGACACCACACTCGATGACCTATTAAAAATTTTTTTTTTCCGATTTCTCCCCTTAAGTCAAAATTTAACTTTCAAAATTTCACGGCTCTGATGAGGCCATCAATTCCTATATTATTACCAAATTTCAACTTTCTATGACAAATAGAATATGACAATTGATATTGTTCCATAAAAAATAAATTTTTGAATGAATTTTCCATTTTTTTTTACAAAGTCACGAAAACTAAGTGAATTAATACTTTTTCTGAAATTGTTGCAAACTGTTGCAAAGTTTAACAACAATTAAGAATTGTTTATAAAAAAACTTCATTCAATTCAAGAAAATCTATAAAATTTTCCCAAAAATTACAAAAATCAAGTACATTAATACTTTATCAGAATTAGTTGCAAACAATTGCAAAGTTTAACAACAATTATGAATTCGTAGTTAAGATGTGAAAATCAATGTTTTTAAAAAATATACATAATAATCATAGTAAATCGAATAATCTCAAAAATAACCTTTCTCGTGGCCTCTATATCTAGTTGCCCCCTTTATAAAATCATTACTGTTTTAAACATTATAAACAATTCATACATTGAAGAACGTAGGTTTTCACGACCGGTTAAATTAATATCGGCTTCTTTCGTTAGTTGAGGCCATGTTCTCCAGGTATTAACTTCCTGACGTTTCGTTGACACTGCGGTTAACATTTTCAAAGGCGATGTGGTAGTGGTCGAAGGTTTCTTCTTGGCTGGTCACTGTCAACGCCTACTCCGGAACACACAAAATCGGACAGCGCTGCGTCTTCGAGCACACTTGACAGTGAACAGCCAAGAAGCAACGTTCCACCACTGCCATATCGCCTTTGAAAATGTTGACCGCAGTGGCAACGAAACGTCAGGAAGTTAATATCTGGAGAACACGGCCTCAACTTCGGAAAGAAACCCATATTAATTCATACATTTTTTCTGATTATATTTCCTCTGATTTCAGATTCTTGTGACGATATCGTACAATTTTTGAGAAAAGATATTTTCATTCTGATGAAAGATCAGATATAACAGTTATCATTGGCAATTTGAAAAATCGTGTTTTTCAAAGAAGTGGTCGCCTCATGAGATATAATAGATAATTAATTAAAAATTTATATCTAGCGACAGTGACTAAGAAATCAGTGCATTGTGATATGTATTACAGTTTTTACATATGTTACAAGTGTATGTTTTATTTATGTATTTATTCTACTCAGTATATATCACCACTACACCAAACACTTTATTTATGCGCTCGACGCGCGTTTTGCTAACCATGTTAGCTTCATCAGGAGCGATGATTGACTAAAGCTAAACCACAAATCTACCCTATTTATACGTAGCCTAACCCTTGAATTACTCAGGTGGAACTAACGGCATAGGCAAGGTCATCATTTCCGGTCAAGTAACCAGTAGAGGGGACTATAGGGAATAGGCCCTTGGACCTTTATTTAAACTACTTTTACATTTTATAATTTCCATACTTTCGTATGCGTTCAACAATCTCCTATCAGATACATTTTTTATTAATCTTAGATTATCTAATGTTACAGTATGATCAGCTTCAAGGGCATGTTCGGCAATGCTAGACTTTTCTGTTCTACTGTATTTTAAGTGTGCTAAATTTTCTTTAAATCGTGTTTTAATTGACCTTTTAGTTTGCCCAACATTGGGCAACAACACAGTATGTATTAAATTCGAAAGTCATAAAAAATAATTTTGTCGTAATAAAGTCCGCCATCTTGGATCTGCCATTTTACATATTACAATTTTTAATTAATTTCCTTATATAAAACACTAACCGTCACGAATAACATCGTTTCCTTTCTCGAATTTGATTTTTTCGTAATAAAATCCGCTATTTTGAATTTTACACGTTTTAAAATTAATTTCCTTATATAAAACATTGACCGTCACGAATCATATCGTCTCCATTCTCGAATTTGTCTTTTTTTTGTAATGAAGTCCTCCATCTTGGGTCCGCCTTTTTGAATTTTCACATGTTTATAAGAAATTTGTGATAAGAAAGGTCAAAATATTATGTATAGTCTGTCCCAAAATATAAGATCCTATTTTTTGCCGTTTTAAGTGGGCAATATAAAAATTCCGACCTTTTGTTTATGATAAGTTGCAGAGATGGACTTAAGAATTTTATTCATTAATGCAAATAAATAAAATTGTAAGTCTTTTTGGAGATGTTTATGTATAGATCTATGTAAAAACAAATGGATAAGAAGTACAAATATACAGTTTGAATGCATGAGGTTTACAAGAGGGGACATATTGTATAAATAAAAATATATTTTAACTTAAGCCTAATTCGGATTCACTATCACTGTCATCAGCTGAGGTAATAATCAGTGGTTTTATATTAGTTACATAAATATACGAAACTTCAACTTTAACAACATGCTGAATGGAATTCTTCCAGCTTTCACAAGGTATATCATTCATAACTTGTTTTACTAATTCAACCACTGACACGCTTAAAGTAGGAGAAATAGTTTGTGCCCTTATTTTTGATTTAACTTGATGCCAAATATGTTCAATTGGATTAAACACACAATAATACGGAGGAAGTCGCAAAAGAGTGTGTCCCATTTTCTCAGCCATACTATCACAAACATATTTCTTCTTCAATTTATAGTCTTTCAAAACGTCCAAAAGATCACTTTTTTTATAACTAAAGTCAAAGTAAATGTCATTTTCTAACATATATTTCTGCTTTTGTGTTGGCTGCATTAGGAACCTTATTTAGTAGGCGACTATGGTAACTTGCATTGTCGATAACTATAACACTCTGTTCGGGAACATTTGGCAAAAGGGAATTTTGAAACCAATTTTCAAAAAGTTTTCTCTTTGCGATAGCCACTATTGCAATTTTCCCACGGACACCACATAATTAAAATAGAACCGTTACGTCGTAAGTAAAAATAAAAATAAAAATAAAAAAAGTATTTTTCGAATCATAATGGGTACCTCTGGTCATTAAGCCTATATTACCAAATACTTAAAGGGCTCCAAACCGGGTTGCCAGGTAGTAAATATATAGGTAAAAATAGATCCAATATGATTGCAGGTGCAAGTGAGGGCGGTATACAAAGCAGGTAAAATAAAAATTCGTTTATCGTAATACCTGGCAAGTATGCACAAAACCCTAATAGAGTCGTTTATTGCCCCATTGAAAAAGCAAAAAGGCAGGATCGTATCTCTTGGGATTTACTTTACGCTAATTTTTGTCAAAATCTACAAAGTTTTCGATTTTTGGTCACGTTTTCCCAGTTTCGCAACACTGTGCGACGCGCAAACAAGTGACTCATTTTGAATTTTACGTGATTTTTGACGAAAGTCCGGAATCGACTGATACTTTTATTGAAATGCGTCGTAGATAAAGGTTTCCTCTACCGATTTTTTCTTGAATCGCTAGAATCGCATCTACCAAAAATGAATTATCGCGGACACGTCCTTACTTGACAGACTGTATATCTCTCAATCATTTGAATAAATAGGATTCAATATGTGGGCCCAGGTTTTACCGAAAAATTATTCATAACTGTCTCAACATATAATGTTTCAAACTTTGTAGTTTTAAGAAGGAGAATTTACATTCATGCATTGATGGACTTTCATTTTCCAAAAAAAAAAAAATAATACATTTTGAACAAAGCTCATAGATTTCCGATCATACGAGGCTGGTTTGAAAAGTCCGTGCAAAGTCCGAAAGATGGCACCACCGGCGCGTATCGAGGTCATGTTTAGTTAGTAGCATCTCTTGAATGAACGCACACCAAGTTTCAGCCATATTGGTCTATTTCTTTGTGTTTGGCATTCGTGTGAATCAAAGAAGTCGAGTGATTTTCAAGAAATGGACGAAAAAGAATTTCGTGTGGTGATTAAACATTACTTTATGAAAGGCAAAACGCCTCAGGAGACTAAAGAGAAGCTTGATAAACATTATGGTGACTCTGCACCTTCGATTAGAACAGTTTATAAGTAGTTTTAAATTTTTCGGACTGGCCATATGGGCACAAGTGACGCTGAACGTTCTGGACGGCCTGTGGAGGTTACGACTCCAGAAATCATTGATTAAATCCATGGTATGGTGATGGATGACAGAAGAGTTAAGGTGCGTAAGATTGCTAGTGCTGTGGGCATCTCGACTGAACGGGTACATAATATTTTGCATAAACATTTGGACATGAGAAAGCTATCCGCAAGATGGGTGCCGCGATTGCTCACGCTTGACCAAAAACGGAATCGTGTGAAGTGTTGCAAGGATGGTTTGCAGCTGTTCCAGAAGAATCCGGAGGACTTTAAACGTCGTTTCGTCACTGTGGATGAAACATGGATACATTACTATACTCCCGAGACCAAACAACAATCTAAACAATGGGTTACCAAGGGGGAATCCGCACCAAAAAAGGCGAAGACCGTTCCTTCGGCCGGAAAGGTTATGGCGACTGTCTTTTGGGATTCGTAAGGGATAATCCTCATCGACTATCTGGAAAAGGGTAAAACTATTACAGGTGAATATTATTCATCGTTATTGGACCGTTTGAAAACCGAGCTGCAAGAAAAACGCCCGCGATTGGCCCACAAGAAAGTCCTTTTCCATCACGACAACGCACCAGCACACACCTCAGCAGTTGTGGTCGCAAAATTAATGGAAATAGGATTCCAACTCGTTTCACATCCCCCCTATTCTCCAGACTTGGCTCCCTCGGACTACTATTTGTTCCCCAATTTGAAGAAATGGCTGGCGGGACAAAGATTTTATTCAAACGAGGAGGTGATTGCAGATACTAATGGATATTTTGCAGATTTGGACAAATCCTATTATTCGGAAGGGATCAACAAACTAGAACATCGTTGGACGAAGTGTATAAGCCTAAAAGGAGACTATGTCGAAAAATAAAAAAGGTTTACCCCAAACACATAAGTAGTTTTTATTTTTGCACGGACTTTTCAAACCAGCCTCGTATAAGACCAGTATGTTTTTTTATGACTCTAGCACACGTGATGCGGGGAAATTCCTAAAGCCCTACAGGAGCGACACGTGTGCGGAAAAAGCAATTCACGTTGGTCTTGAATCGCTGTAAATTGTACTCGATCAGAAACATAGTCCTGCGCAAATTATTCCAAAGGGGTGAGGTTCTCCATATACCAGGTGTATGCATAAGTTTTTGCCGGTTTTTGTGGTAAAGAAAACACGTAATTTTCAAGGGAAATTAATTTTTTATTTATTCAAAATATTGGCCATTGGCTTCTACACACTTCGCCCATCTTTCAGGTAAATTATGAATACCATGCCAGAAAAACTGCTTGTCTTTTGCAGCAACCCATTTGTCGAACCATTTTCCAATTTCCTCGAAATTGCTGAAGTGTTGCTCTACAAGCGCGTGCCCCATTGATGCGAAGAGGTGATAGTCAGATGGCGCCAGGTCGGGAGAGTGTCCCATCTAAGCTATTTCAAGGTGTCTATCACTGGTGATAGACGGCGCATTGTCGTGTAACAAAATCACTTTGCCATGTCTTCTGGCCCATTCCGGTCGTCTTTAGATCAATACGTGATTTAAATTAATCATTTGTTGGGTTATCATCCAGTAACGCCTGTAATTCCTCGTCTTCGTACTTTTGTGGTCTACCAGAGCGCGCACTGTCTTTCACATTGAAACCACCACGTTTAAATTGTCGAAACCATGTCTCACATGTTCTAATCGATGGAGCGTGTTCATCATATGTTTCTACCAGCAAACAATGACTTTCCGCAGCATTTTTCTTTTGATTAAATAAGAAAAGCAATGCGTGCCGCAAATGTTCTCTTTCAGGCACAAAAGTCGACAAGATCACTGAACGATACAATACAGACGCTAATGTTTGGCGGATTCAACTTGTGTATGTTGGTTAAGTTAATGTCAGACGAACAAACTGACGTATCTATCAAATTCATACACTGCGTACTGTTCGCTGGTGCCATCTCTTAGTGAAACCGGCAAAAACTTATGCATACACCGGTAAAAGACTGTTTGAAAAGAGTTGTATGAGGAGTTATGTTATAACTACGACCGATTGTCGAAATCACGTTCACACACTACTTAATCTAGATATACAAAAGAGATTAGATAACACGAACGTTCAGGGAATTCTGAAACTGTGCGAGTAGAGTAGTTTATCCGTAACTCAAAACCATTTCTTGTTCATGTTAAACTGCAATCAATCTTTTTTTAATTTTTAAAAACATACATCTAATGTAACATTTACTAATGGAATTTCAGAATGATATATAAGGAAAATTTCTTACATAAGATATTATTAAAACCAAGGGAATATTCGAGGTTGGGGTTTTAATATTTTATTTTGCAAAATATTTGATACGCTTGATATCCTTGGTGCTTTTTATAATTGATAACCGTAAAGAAACCGAAATTTAATTTGGCCCTTAACACTGTAAATCTCTAAGCCAAATCATACTAACACAATAATAAAAAATATGCATTGTTTTTACTTCCAAGCGTTAGATTAAAACTATAATCATGCAAATAGCAGCTAATATTTTTTTCGGTAATTTTCACTATTCTCACTGAACCATCTTAGAAAGTATCCCGAAACTAGCATACCATATTTCTAAGTGTGTTTTTACACATGTACACTGTAAAAATATAGATGTAAATCTTTAAAGAAAGTCGTGGGAAAAACTAGTTTAATTTTCCACCGAATTTTACATAAATATTTATTTTTATCAAAAACAATTTAAAAAAAAAATGAATTTAAGCGTTACATATATGATACGGTCCCAATAAAAATACTATGGCAAGTATTACAGGTATCTCCAAACAACAGTACAGCAATTACCGCAATAAAACAACTTTATGTTCGGTCGTACTCCAAAATAAAACTAGCCAACTAGTTCTCGAAGAGCTTCCTCGTGACCAAGGGTCCCAGACAGGGCTGCTGTTTATCCCCAACGCTTTTTAGAATATATCTAAATGAGACACTGAAAACATGGAGAAGAGCATGTGAGGGAATGGTAATACAGCTCACAGAGAATACAACACTTTACACATGGCACTTCGCCGATGACCAGGTTGTTATAACACATGACAAGGAAGACCTTGAGTTTATGACGAGAAGATTGTTTGAAGAGTATAAAAACTGGGGCCTGACGGTGAACTAAAAAAACCAAATGTCTTTGCATAGGAGGAGAAGAAGACAACCTTACTTTAAACTCTGGCGAAGTAATTGAGACGTGCGAGGAGAACACCTAGCTGGGGACAAAAATGGAAAAGAAAGGCAGAACAGAACGAGAAATAGAAAACAGAATCAGTAAGGGAAAAGCGGTGATAGAACACCTGAACTCTATCCTTTGGTCAAGGATCATATCCCTAGAAAAGAAACGATATATCTATGACTCAATTTTTAAAAGCATCGTACTATACGGATGTGAGACGTGGCAATTGATCAGACGGTTAGAACAAAAGCTTCTCGCATTGGAAATGGACTACTTCCGAAGATCAGCAAGAATATCTAGAACGGACAGAGTTACGAATGAGCAAATACGGGAAATCATGAAATTGGAAACCACAATTATTGAAGAAATCCAACAGAAACGACTTACCTGGTATGGACATGTGGAAAGAATGGCAGCACATCGAATCCCGAAATTAGTCCAAAGATGGAACCCAATGGAAAAACGTAGAAGAGGAAGGCCTAAAGCAAGTTGGATGGGTGGTATCCAGAAAGCCATGTCAGAAAGAAACTTAAGACCAGGAGGGAATGGAAACTAGGAACCGGAAGGCGTAGGATGCTATAGAACCGGATATATGTATATGTAAGTTACATATATCCAATATTATATAACTTTCCGTAATAACATAATATTTACATTATAAAACACACTACACGCCTTCGCAGCACCATATCTCCGATGCTGTTATTTGAAACTGTCGCGCTTGGAATTTAGTAACCAAGTATTTAGTTTTGCTGGTGCTGTTAAGAGTTGACTACAAGCAACACGTTAAAAAGGTAAGTTTTTTATTTTATTTATACATATAGAGTAAGATTTGGTGGAGCGTCATAAATTAATATAACCGGTCAAGTGCAAGTCGAACTTGCGCAATTAGTGTTCTGTATGTTGATTGCTTTTAAAATAAAAAAATTTATTACGGAGGTGTAAATTGATCAATGACGTCACAACACATACACCCAAATGAGTTTTCAACAAAATTTTTTTCCGATTTTTACTGAAAATTGATGTCTTCGAAATTTTTATTTTTTTTTATATACCAGATAAATTATTAAAGGTAATGCATTCGTGATAATTTTCGTTCAATCTACACCCTGTGGAGAATATTCTAGAATTTTTGGATCAGTACTTTTCGAGATAAGAGGGGGTTAGCGATTTTTAAAAAATAATACAAAGAAAAGTATGCGCAAGTATTACATTATATATATTTTTGAACTCATGTTTTAATAAACTTTCATTTGACACCTCATTCGATGACCTGGTAAAAAAAATTTTTTCACTTCCGATTTCACCCCTTAAGACAAAATCTAACGGTTAAAAGTACACGGTTCTGATGAGGCCATCAATTTCTATACTAGTATAGATAGACGGACGGACAGACACCTACGAGATCTTGTAAGTGTTCCGTACGGAACACTAAAAATATGTTTATAAATATTTTTTGTTTTTATGTCAATGAAACCCTTAACCGTTATTTTAAAATATTCATGTGAATAATGGAATTTTACATAAGTACATGGAT
This sequence comes from Pachyrhynchus sulphureomaculatus, assembly GCA_019049505.1. Classification (NCBI taxonomy): domain Eukaryota; kingdom Metazoa; phylum Arthropoda; class Insecta; order Coleoptera; family Curculionidae; genus Pachyrhynchus; species Pachyrhynchus sulphureomaculatus. The sequence continues at coordinate 178,979,363 of CM032456.1, read as the reverse complement.
TTCATTATATCTTTTGTGTGGTACATATATTCCATATATCTACGTAATCGTGTTTACATAATTTTATGGAAATATGCATAAAAGATTAGTAGGTTACAGTATTTGTGTATGATTACATAAATAATCGATAGTTATTTTTTACAGCGTAGAATCTGATGTAGAAATACGACTCGGTAGTTCCGAGACACCCTCTATACGAAGTGGAAATAAACTTTTACTAGATGCGCTAATATATTGCGCGCAAGTTCTAAGTTCTTTTAGTATACCTTAGAGCTCTTAAGTAAAAGCCCACATTGTTAATCTATAAGGGTTTAGATCTGTACTTTTCTTTATTCTCTGCTATATAGGAAAATACGAAAATAGGTCTTCGTGAAAATTCCTCCCTTGTTTGTACAATAAAACAGTTTTAACGTTTTACACTCATAAAGTACAAATACGCACACGCATACATAAAAAATTCAAGGTATAAAATATAAAATAAACAAATAAAATCGGTTTATCAAAATGATGCATCTGTGTCAACTGAAACATAATAATATACTTTTATATTACACCACAATATCAAATTAAAAGTAAAAAAAAAACGGCTTTAAATAAAATAATAAAAATTTATACTGCCTTTTGTAAAACATTTATGATTTAAATTTAAAAGTTTCACTTATTTTAAGTTAATAAAAAGTATTTTCATAAAAGAGTAGTTTTTATTTGTATATCCTTTTCAACCATTAGATATTTATCCCTTTATTTTATGTCAAAAAATTTATATATTTATATATTTATATATTTATATATATATATATATATATATATATATATATATATATATATATATATATATATATAAATATATATACGAAGCTGGTTTGAAAAGTCCGTGCAAAAATAAAAACTACTTATGTGTTTGGGGTAAACCTTTTTTATTTTTCGACATAGTCTCCTTTTAGGCTTATACACTTCGTCCCACGATGTTCTAGTTTGTTGATCCCTTCCGAATAATAGGATTTGTCCAAGTCTGCAAAATATCCATTAGTGTCTGCAATCACCTCCTCGTTTGAATAAAATCTTTGTCCCGCCAGCCATTTCTTCAAATTAGGGAACAAATAGTAGTCCGAGGGAGCCAAGTCTGGAGAATAGGGGGGATGTGAAACGAGTTGGAATCCTATTTCCATTAATTTTGCGACCACAACTGCTGAGGTGTGTGCTGGTGCGTTGTCGTGATGGAAAAGGACTTTCTTGTGGGCCAATCGCGGGCGTTTTTCTTGCAGCTCGGTTTTCAAACAGTCCAGTAACGATGAATAATATTCACCTGTAATAATTTTACCCTTTTCCAGATAGTCGATGAGGATTATCCCTTGCGAATCCTAAAAGACAGTCGCCATAACCTTTCCGGCCGAAGGAACGGTCTTCGCCTTTTTTGGTGCAGATTCCCCCTTGGTAACCCATTGTTTAGATTGTTGTTTGGTCTCAGGAGTATAGTAATGTATCCATGTTTCATCTACAGTGACGAAACGACGCTTAAAGTCCTCCGGATTCTTCTGGAACAGCTGCAAACCATCCTTGCAACACTTCACATGATTCCGTTTTTGGTCAAGCGTGAGCAATCGCGGCACCCATCTTGCGGATAGCTTTCTCATGTCCAAATGTTTATGCAAAATATTATGTACCCGTTCAGTCGAGATGCCCACAGCACTAGCAATCTCATGCACCTTAACTCTTCTGTCATCCATCACCATATCATGGATTTGATCAATGATTTCTGGAGTCGTAACCTCCACAGGCCGTCCAGAACGTTCAGCGTCACTTGTGCCCATATGGCCAGTCCGAAAATTTTGAAACCACTTATAAACTGTTCTAATCGAAGGTGCAGTCACCATAATGTTTATAAAGCTTCTCTTTAGTCTCCTGAGGCCTTTTGCCTTTCATAAGGTAATGTTTTATCACCACACGAAATTCTTTTTCGTCCATTTCTTGAAAATCACTCGACTTCCTTGATTCACACGAATGCCAAACACAAAGAAATAGACCAATATGGCTGAAACTTGGTGTGCGTTCATTGAAGAGATGCTACTAACTAAACATGACCTCGATACGCGCCGGTGGTGCCATCTCTCGGACTTTGCACGGACTTTTCAAACCAGCCTCGGATATATAATACGTTAAAATTCCGGGTTTCAGTCCGTTCGTCTAACAATGAATTTGCCAAATCTCATTTGGCATTTTCAAGTGCTCCTGCTGCTGCTGCTACTCTGCTACTGCTACTGTGATCTTGCTGCTGCTGCCGCTCGAAGCCAACTGAGAGACCGAAGTACGGTCGCCGTCTTTTATAGGTCGGCGTCTACGCAGATTGTAGGTGGGGGGGGGGGGTCGGAAGTGTTCATCCGGGCAACTGTGCTTGATGGTTGGGTCGTAATTACGGGTTCCGGCACTATACTGACTGTTGCCTTCTCGATCTTTTGGTTATTCCTTGGTTTAGCTAGTAGACCCTTCCATGTAGTGGAGATATTCAGCGATCATCTCGCTTATTTAGCTGTCCATTCTTCTCGATTTCAATCTGGCGGACAGCATCCGACATCAACCCCAAAACCGAAAAACCAAAAAAGAAGCCAGAAAAAACCAGGGGAAAAGATACCCGACACACCGATCTACAACCAGAAACAAAAAAAGTCGCGCACAACCCCCCAACACACCACCCCACAGACCACGAAGAACCAGCACCAAGCAAAGGCCTCAAGGCCTTTTTTGTTTCAACACTCAGCTCAATCGAAAGAAATAATTTCTTGATTCCCGATAGTTTTCGGTCATGAAAGTGTGGGTCATATATTCTTAGCGAAACAGAAAAATGTTAAGTAGTTTTACTCTAAATGCACCATTTTAGCCGCTGTAAAAATGTCAGATTTAGTATCCATATCTGTAAAACTTTTATTGCGTTCAGCTTTTTTTGTGATAAATATCCCGTGGTTTTGAGTTAGTTATTTTTTAGTGTGAAAAGTCAAACTGAATATTTATATATCATGGGAGTGGCCAGCCTGAGTTCTCAAAACTCAGAATTCCATTAACGTTTTATTTTTTTTTATTATTATAAATTTTTAGGTCCTCAAGGATCTAGGGAGGGCAATTGCCCTCCTCTTCCCGCCCCTGGCCACGCCCACGATATACATATATGTATATATGTATATATGTATATATGTATATATATATATATATATATATATATATATATGTATATATATATATATATATATATATATATATATACATATACATATACATATATATATATATATATATATATATATATATATATATATATATATATATATATATATACATATATATACATATATATATATATATATATATATATATATATATATATATATATATATATATATATACATATATATATATACATATATATATATATATATATATATATATATATATATATATATATATATATATATATATATATATATATATATATCAGTCAAAAAAGTGTCTATAACCTGCTTTCTATACTATTTTTCTGTTATGTTTGACTAATTAATTGGAACTATGAGAAAACATGTTTAAATTAATATTTGAAACTTAACCAACGAGAATTAGTATTAAAAACAACTACCTCTAACTCTCCTACTCTCTTTCTCATTTACATTAACGATCTGCTGGAAAAGACCGGGAATCCAATCTATAGCTTTGCAGATGACAGTACGCTTGTCCTTCATTCACCTTGAACGCTCGGACATCGGCTGCTCAGGCGAATATCCGCAGACAGCAGGAGGTCGTTCAACTTAACAAAGACCTGGAAGAAATTCTATCTTGGGGTGACAGTAACCAAGTGGAATTTAACGCTACAAAAACCCAAGCGGCAGTTTTTTCTAAAAAAGTTAACGTTGCTGAACCCGACATAGTTATGTCGGGCACTCCATTCCCCTAGCATCGTCGCTCAATTTGTTGGGCGTTAGTTTGGGAGCAAATATGTCTTGGTATGAACATGTTGCAGGCATAGCAAGGAGAGCTTCTCAAAAGTTGGGAATATTATTTAGAACCAGAAAGCTTTACACCCCACAGCAACTGTTAATTCTTTACAAATTCGACCAATCGACCAATTCGAATACTGCTCCCACGTTTGGGGCTCCGCTCCAAAAACATACACTGCATTTGTTGGATTCTGTTCAGAGAAGAGCGGTCCGTCTGATTGGGGACCCGGAATTGACCGGCGGCCTTGATTCGCTGGAACATCGAAGAACGGTTGGCGACTTGAGTCTGTTCTACAAGTATTTTCATGGAAAGTGTTCGAAGGATGTAGCCCGCTTAATTCCTCCCAAAGCGGTGCATGTTAGAAATACACGTCGCGCTGGTGCTTCGCATCCGTATGAGGTTTAGCTTGTTACTCCGCGTACAACGCTTTTCAAGCAATCTTTTATATGGAGAACGTCATCCCTTTGGAATAATTTGCCCAGCGCTGTGTTTCCCACCGAGTACAATTTACAGCGATTCAAGAACAACGTGAATCGCTTTTTTCGCACTCGTGCCGCTCCTGGAGCGCTTTAGGGACTTCCCTGCAGCACGTGTGCTAGACCCATAAAAAAAAAACAGAACATTTTATTTAGAAGTTATAGCATTGTTATGAAAACAAAATGAAATGTAAACAAAATTAATGTCAAAAAAGTCTCCATACACTTAACAATTACCAATAACAGTTTGACGGAGTTTAACGGAAAATAACAACTTCGTTTAAACTAATATTTAGTGGGACCGCCGTTGGCCTTGATAATCTCCTGTAACCTTTTTGTCATGCTTGCAACCAGCTTTCTAGTAATTTATGCTGGCATGTTCTCCCATTCGTTCAACATTCTGTTTTTTAATTCTCCTCTACTTGACACATGATGTTTGCGAACGCGCCGTTTAAGTTCCTCCCATAAATGCTCGATGGGGTTAACATCGGGTGATTGCGGGGTGTATGAAGCTGCTGTCGCACATTATGGATCATCCATTCACTAAAGATTACGGATTCCCAAAATTCAAGAGGTTTAGTAACATATTCCCTAGCAAAAGCTAACCGCTTTTTGCGATTAGCTTCCGAAATTAATGGCTTCTTCCTGGCTGCACAACCCTTATAGCCAAAGAAGACAAACAAATATGTGACAGAATAAGAAAATTCGACATTAACTACACAAGAAATTACTGAAACAATCAAACACACACACAACTGGAAATGCCCTGGAGTGGACAATATACAGAACTTCTGATACAAACAGTGTACCACCACACATGAAGCACTCACACACCAAATCAACTAAGCCACTCTACAACCACACACGTTCTCCAGACAATTTCTCACTGTTTGTGAACAAACATTTTTCGAAAATAGTTCCCGTACTCCCTACCGGAGTGTGGTCGAATTTTATAGGAACCAGTTGATTTATACTGGTTTACAATGTACTGTACAGTAGCATGCAACTTTTTAACAATTTTTTCTCTATTTCTGTACGATTTTCCATCTTTCCACAAATCAATTATGATCTTTGCATTGCAATTTCACGATTTCTCTCGCTCATTTTTAATACAACTTTGAAAATCGACTGCAAAATTACTAACAACAAGTGACAAATTATAAAGTATGACCGAAAATGATTCACTTGTTTTCAGTTTAGCGAGCAACAGATAGCTTGATAAAATGCGGCTGATTATAATGTGTTTTTTTCAATGCACTTCTTGACTGTATGAAGACTTTTTTGACATTAATTTTGTTTACATTTTTATAACAATGATGTTTTCTAAAAAAAAATGTTCCGTAGTTGTTTTTAATACTAATCCTCGTTGGTTAAGTTTCAAATAATAATTTAAACATGTTTTCTCATAGTTTCAATTAAGAAAAATAGTATAGAGAGCAGGTAGTATATGGAAACTTTTTGGACTGACTGTATAAATATATAAATATATATATATATATATATATATATATATATATATATATATATATATATATATATATATATATATATATATATAATTAGTTGGGGAACTCGGCAAAGGGCGTGATAAATATTCACATAATGTTCATTTAGCCAATATTTCGGTCCTAGGTTGGGACCTTCTTCAGGGCAAAGACTGAAAAGGATAATGAATCTACTAATTTACTAATTGAGTACTTGGGTAAAAATCAAATTATTTATATTATTATTAATAAACTGGTGTAGAAAATATAATAAAAAAATATATATATTTATATTTTCTACACCAGTTTGTTAATAATAATATAAAAATAATTTAATTTTTGCCCAAGTTCTCTCAATTAGTAGACTCATTCTCCTTTTCAGTTTTTGCCCTGAAGAAGGTCTCAACCTAGGACCGAAATATTGGCTAAATGAACATTGTGTGAACATTTATCACGCCCTTTGCCAAGTTCCCCAACTAATTTTATATTTAAGAGTTTTGTTAGATACGGCAACCTTTGCTTTTTTTCTTTATTTCATATATATATATATATATATATATATATATATATATATATATATATATATATATATATATACATATATATATATATATATATATATATATATATATATATATATATATATATATATATCGCATTCACTTTTATGGTTTCACGAAAGGTAGTAATACAAAAAACAAACAGAAAAATCTAATCTACGTGTGCATAAAAAAAGTGAAAAATGCAATCAAATAACAAAAATTGTTTTTATATTCTTACACGGCGACATGAAAATAAAGTTCTTTTTGTTGTGATTGCTGTGACGTTCCCCTGAAGGTCTTAATCTCACTAATTTTGCGGCTATGCTACGCGCGTTCCTGAATTCTAATGAATTATGAAACATTAAAGTTTAAATTATTTGAAAGATTTAAAATATAAAAGATATTTTACATAAATTGTAACTGTTATATAAATTACTTGTATTTTACTTACTTTTAACTTTTAACCATGTAGACAATGAACTTTCGCCCGCCTTGTTTCTTGCAAAGCACTGATACATACCATTGTCACTAATAAGTAACTTCTTGATAAGAAGAGAGTTATCTTCTTCCACAACATATCTGAAATAATATATTTTTTATTTATTTCACAACTTTTTAAAATTTCAAAAACTCCTTTTGAATTTAAGATGTTGATATTAAATTAAGTCCAGATCCTAGGTGTTCTTACTGTTTATATTCTAATTAGAGATTTAAGACTACACGAGGGCCGCTTTTTTACTTTTTACAAACGACCGATAGATTGCGCTATTGAGGTGTGACATTACCATTCTTGTAAAATTTGACATTTGTTATTGTTATAACTGTTTACAGTGAGCATTTAAAGAAAAAGTTTTGTGAACAAATAGAAATTTCACGTGAAGGTTTTCGTTGGATGATTTTTTACGATTCTAGTAAAGGCCTAACTCAATAACGATGCCTCGAATCGTTTAGTTCAACTTTTGCTCACGAATCACAATCAGAAAACACTGTTTACAATTGGTTTGCAGAATTTCGTCAGTGAGAAGGTGGACCAAAATCGGTTGTTGTTCCAAAAAACATTGATGCTGTGCGTAACATGATTGAAGAGGGCCGGCATGATGTGACTTACCGTGAGATAGAGGCATCTTTAGGCATATCGAAGACTGCAGTACATTCGACTTTGCATGAACTTTTAGCTGTGAAAAAGATCTGTTCCCGTTGGATTCCGCATAATTTGAGCGAAATTCAAAAACAGGCTTGTGTCAACTGATGTAAGGAAATGCTCAAAAAATTCGACCGAGAACATGCAAAATCTGTATACAACATCGTAAGAGGAGACGAAACTTGGATATATTCGTACGAGCCAGAAACCAAGCAACAATCAACTGTTTGGGTGTTCCAAGATGAACCGAATCCAACAAAAGTAGTTCGTTCACGAAGCACTTCCAAGAAAATGATAGCTTGTTTCTTTGGTTATACTGGACATGTTGCAACTATTGCTTGAGAATATCGAAGAATAGTTAATGCCTAAAGGTATACAGCAATCTGTTTGCCCGAACTTATCGATGAAATCACGAAAAACAACTGAAAACGTTGCATCATTCTTCATCATGACAATGCTAGCTCTCATACAGCACGTCAAACAATTGATGACACTAGTTTACAAGGTTTTTGTTCCTGAAATAAAACATATATGATTTGTTTATTTTAAGTGTCCCTCAACTTAGAAAACATATTTAAAAATATTCAGGTCGTTAAACTTTTAAAATATTTAATAAGAAATATTTTACAAAAAAAAACATTTATAGTAAGAATAAACAATTAAAAATAATAAGTTTTAGCTCTTTTTTTGTAAATACTTGTATCTGTATCTCTTACAACAGACCAACAGTCGTCTCCTAGCGTGTTCTGGTCCCAAAAACCTTGATAACTTTGCTCAAATAATTTTAGATCCTCATGAAACCGCTCGCCATGCTCATCACTAATACTTTCAAGGTTTTCCGGAAAAAAATCCAGATGGGAAAGCAAAAAATGAATTTCACACCCATCAGTTCGTAATTCTGCAATAAATTTGCAACGATCTCTTGATAATTGTCATTTTTTCTATTATCTAAAAAATCTCGAACGACAAGTTTGAAGGAATTCTAGGCAGCCTTTTCAACGCCCATCAAATGGCTCTCAAATGTTTTGTCATGCAAAATTTTCCTGATATGAGGACCTATAAATATTCCTTCTTTTAGTTTAGCATCAGAAAGATTGGTAAATACACTGCATAAGTACAGAAATCCTGGCCCTGTCTTATTCAAAGCTTTGACAAAATTTTTCATTAAGCCTAACTTAATGTGAAGCGGTGGTAATATAATTTTTTTTGGGTTAACCAAACATGTATTTTTAATGTTCATTTTACCTAGAACATATTCGGTTCTAATAGGCCAAACAATAAAACTACTTAATTACTTTGTTAACTGTCACTAAATATATTTGTAAAGATTTTACAATTGCGTTATCGCGATTTCGTAGTACAATTACATTGTCAAACGCTTAACTAAGACTAAAACAGATTTTTGGTATTTTATGTTTATATGATGAACAGATGTGGGTCTATTATATGTTAAAAAAGTTTGAACAAAAGAGAATTTGCTACTTCTAATTGACTATTCAGTAAATTTATATTATGGTCCTTTGAATGTCTGTAAATTTCTATAGATTCTAAGAAGTTGAGTTTTGACCCTTTAGGTGCCATATGGAGTATTTGTAAACAATCGATATTGGGAAAAGTATGGCCTGTTTCTAAGAAGTGTTTAGCAAAGTGTGATTTTTCATTTTTTAGCCTATAAGAGGCATTGTGTTCTGCGAATCTTGTCTTGAAATTCCGTCCCGTTTGGTCTACGTAACAGCTATTGCACTCTTGACAATTAAGTTTATAAACTCCTGATTTATTGTATTTATTAGTTTTATCTTTGGCATTAAAATATATATTGGATAATTTTTGAGCGGGTTTTAAAGCTATTCTTGTTTTTTTTCGGTCGTGAGAACTTGGGATATTTTATCCGAGATGGGACCAAAATATGTCAGAGGTATGAATGTTTTCTTTTGTCGGTATTCTATTACCGGGTAGATTAAGCTGAAAGTGATTTGTTTTCGTTTACGGTTTATTAAGGTATTCATTATTTTAGGTTGGAAGCCGTTATTGAGTGCTATATTTTTGATTGTGTCCAGTTCTTTTTTTAAATTATTTTTACTAAGAGGGATATTGAAGGCTCTATGGATCATAGATCTATAGGCTGCCAGTTTATGGGAGTTAGGGTGTATTGAGTCAGCTGGGATGGTGACATCGGATAAAATTCAAAAACAACTCAAGACCCTGCTAAATGAAACCCTGAGCATTGTGGATGAAAGAGAAAAGTTTAAAATAATAAACCAAAATCCTACATCACCAAAACTTTATGACCTGATAAAAATACATAAAGAAAATTCGCCAATAAGACCAGTAGTATCGTACAGCAACACCCCCCTAAAAAATCTGGCAACACATCTCAACACCATCTTCAAAGAAATTACACAATTGAATCCAAAATACAACACAAAAAACTGTATAGACCTTACAAATAAACTTAAAAATATCTCCATCCCAAATAACGCCCTTCTAGTTTCATTCGATGTAACAAATATGTTCTCCAATATCCCAAATAAAGATTGTTTAGAAATTATAAAAACTATGTTACAAAAAAACAACGTCAATATAATAATACAACAAGATATATTGAAACTGTTCGAATTTTGTATATCCGGAAATTATTTTCAGTTCAATAATCAATTTTTCAAACAAAGAGATGGACTTGCCATGGGGTCTCCACTTAGTCCTTTGCTAGCCGAAATCTTTATGTCAGAATTGGAAAACAGTTTTTCTAAAAACTCAACACGCGAAAAATATTCTCTTTTGGTTTAGATATGTGGACGACATCTTAGTATGTTTCCTTGGAAATGATACTGAACTAAATTCCACTTTAAATCAGCTAAATAATTTACACCCCAACATAAAATTCACACTTGAAAAGGAAACCGATAATAAAATAAATTTCTTAGATATTACAATTTTGAAAAAGAGAAATAGACTAGAATTCGATATCTTCCGCCTTTTCAGATGTCACCATCCCAGCTCACTCAATACACCCTAACTCCCATTAACTGGCAGCCTATAGATCTATGATCCATAGAGCCTTCAATATCCCTCTTAGTAAAAATAATTTAAAAAAAGAACTGGACACAATCAAAAATATAGCACTCAATAACGGCTTCCAACCTAAAATAATTAATAACTTAATAAACCGTAAACGAAAACAAATCACTTTCAGCTTAATCTACCCCGTAAAAGAATACCGACAAAAGAAAACATTCATACCTCTGACATATTTTGGTCCCATCTCGGATAAAATATCCCAAGTTCTCACGACCGAAAAAACAAGAATAGCTTTAAAACCCGCTCAAAAATTATCCAATATATTTTTTAATACCAAAGATAAAACTAATAAATACAATAAATCAGGAGTTTATAAACTTAACTGTCAAGAGTGCAATAGCTGTTACGTAGGCCAAACGGGACGGAATTTCAAGACAAGATTCGCAGAACACAATGCCTTTTATAGGCTAAAAAATGAAAAATCACACTTTGCTAAATACTTCTTAGAAACAGGCCATACTTTTCCCAATATCGATTGTTTACTAATACTCCATATGGCACCTAAAGGGTCAAAACTCAACTTCTTAGAATCTATAGAAATTTACAGACATTCAAAGGACCATAATATAAATTTACTGAATAGTCAATTAGACGTAGCAAATTCTCTTTTGTTCAAACTTTTTTAACATATAATAGACCCACATCTGTTCATCATATAAACATAAAATACCAAAAATCTGTTTTAGTCTTAGTTAAGCGTTTGACAATGTAGTTGTACTACGAAATCGCGATAACGCAATTGTAAAATCTTTATATATTTAGTGACAGTTAACAAAGTAATTAAGTAGTTTTATTGTTTGGCTTATTAGAACCGAATATGTTCTAGGTAAGTAGTTTTTATTGTTAAAATGTACTGTCACAAAGTAACGGACCACTCAATCAACTTTTTAATAGGCCAAAATTTCTTTTTATAGTGATCTTTCTTTGCCCTCGAGTCCCATAAGCACAATAATCAACAGTACTTTGTGTACGATGGTAGGATACAACGAATTGTATTAAGTACGCATACCTATTACTCCATTCGATGGAGTAACAGATATGCGTACTTAATACAATTCGTTGTATCCTAGCATCATGCTCCGTAACTTCTGGGATAAGTACCACTTGATACCGTTCTCTTGTTTGTCAATCCTAGCCTGACTGACGAGCCGTGATACGGCGAAACGCATCTCAGGATGGATGTGACAGACAAGAGAACAGCTAGTAAGCTGCTGGAATATGGACTTCTGTCTATTTTCAATTGCTTTACAATAATTATGTACTTTGTGTAGCCGTCTTGCAAACTCCAAAAGCATATCAATGATTTTTAGGTCACCACAGATATACCAGTTGTGACATTTAGATTTGATCAAATTAATTAATATGGACATTGTTTCATAGGTTTCTTTACAATTCACTATATGATCTATTGGGATAGAAGGCTTTTTATTTCCGTTCTGCCAAAAAACAGCTTTGAGGCTTGTCTTCGAGGAATCGATAAAAAGGCGCCATTCTTCTGGGTTGTATGGTTGTTTCATTTCTTCGAACAGTCCATTAACATCATGATAATAATAAAATTTATTTTCATTTGTAAAAAAAGTAGCATAGGTCTTATTCATGGAGCGATAAATACTAACTCTTGTGCCAGGATCAAGCAATTTCCACTGCTGCAACCTTGAGGCAAGTAATTCACTTTTAGATTTAGACAACTGCAAATTTCTTATAGGATCGTTGAGTTCAAACTGAGTTATAAAATGTGGAGTGTCCTCATCGCCGACAAAGTTATCCGAGCTGAACTGCCCACTGTCACTACTCTGATGCAGTGGAATACTGCTCGATGTAGCTGTGACATTTCGGGTTTGGTCACTTCTGCCGGGTGGTGTAGGAACTGGCAAATCCTTTAAATGAGGCACAGGTTTAGACACTGATGGAACATCTGCATATTCTAATTTATCCTTGTTTTTCGAGTTAAAACCAAAAGTTTTAGTCAAGCAAAAATAACAGTCGGTTGCGTGGTTAGTTGGCTCTCTCCAGATCATTGGTTTACCAAAGTTCAAAGATCTGTTTTTACCTGAGTACCAGTAGTTGAAGACCAGTTTTTAGTTTGTGCAAACCACATGAGGCATCCAGTATTTTGATATGACACTGGAAATCCAAAATAATGTAAATAAGCGTTTTGCAGTGAGTTTGTTATAGGATAGTCTCGAATTAACTGAACAATTGTGCCACAAACGTAGCAAAAACGGTTTAGATTAATTTTACACATTCTAGACGACATTTTAGAACAATCTTTCACATTTACTTCACTTCGTTGTTTACAGAATCAAACAAAGAAATCATTACAACTACTGCGGGTAGATGAGAAAGAGAAATGGGTTTATCTGAGAATTATGACATCCTAGCGGAAAACAAAAATACTTTATTAACTAAAATATATATTTTGTTCGATGAACAACATTTTTTTTTGTAAACTAGTGTTATTTGACGGAGAAAAACAACGAATTAATGTCTCATTGCCCGTATTCACCTGATTTATCGCCTAATAACATCTTTTTGTTCCCGAATGTCAAAAAAAAAAATGCGTGGACAGCGATTTTCAACACGTCAAGAAGCTACTGAATCTTTCCAAAACCATGTTTTTGAGGTACCAACTTCAGAGTGGAAAAAAAATGTCTTGAGAATTAGTTTGAACGCATGCAAAAGTGTATAAATCTTAAAGGCGAATATTTTGAGAAACAATAAATCGATTTATAACAAAAAAATTTTTTCTCTCACTGTTTTTGTAATTAGATTAAATGGCATAAAGTCATTTTATATGAATGTCATAAAGTCATTTTGTATGTCATAAAGTCATTTGATATGAAGTGCTTATATTTTTATAGGCCTCTCGAATTCACTAAAAAAGGTCATAACACTCATTAGGAGATTTGAAATATTGTTCTATGCTTAAACGTTATCTTAAAAACATATATTATTCTGCACTGAATAGATTCTCTTTTGTTATAATCTAAAAAAGAAACGAATGACCAAAAAATTTTTTCAGTAAATATACATTTCCTTTTTTGGAACCACAATAATATAGGAATACACTATTATTACCTTTTGTCGCTTAAATCAAGTTCTTCGGAATTTCTATACCACGTTACATTAGGTTTTGGGATTCCAATGACGTCACAGGGCAAGCTTTTCTGAGATCCGTAGTCGCCTAAAGTTTCGGGTCGGGCATTGCTAAAAAAACCTTGGTTTTTCCAAAACAACCACCTAAATAAACATAAAACATAATAACATGAACAAAAAAAAGGAATCTGTACAGGGATATTTTCAAGTGCCTTACTATTCTTCTATTTTACGTACTAAGAAAATTCTTTCAATATTAAACTTAGTTTTTTTATGAGGAAGCCAAATATGATAACAAAAAATTTGTCACTTGTCAAATTTGACAGATTACAAAGCCAGCTAGGATTTTTTTAAATGGCATTCTCTACATATGAGAACACCATTTCTCAGTCCGTTTACAAAAATATATAACACTTGATATTTATTTTGCAGTGGTTACCGATAAACCGGGTATCAAAAAAATTTTGTTAGTAGTAAATTCAGTTTTTTTGTGAGGAAGCCAAATATGATAATACCAAATTTGTCAGTTGCTAAATTTAACAGTTTACAAAGCCCAATAGGATTTTTTAAATGGCATCCTCTATTTGTGCTATTAAATAGCACTTTTCAGTCCGTTTACAAAAATATATAATACTGAATATTTATTTTTAGTCGGTACAGATATACACGGCATTCAAGTCATTAAACCGAATTTTAACTTAAGTGGCTCCTCCAATTTATTATTTCCCTATCTACTATCAAAAAATTTCTTTTACTGCCAAAGTTTTTTCTGAGAAAGCCAAATATGACAACAAAAAATTTGTCACTTGTCAAATTTGACAGATTACAAAGTCAAATAGATTTTATAAAATGGCATCCTCCACATATGATTTGACAAGGAACCAATTTTTTGCTATCATATTTGGCTTCTCACAAAAAAATTAAGTTTACTAGTACAAGATTTTTTTGGGACTCCAAATAGGAGAAGAATAAATTGAGCGAGTCTCTTAAAGTTACAATTCAGTTTAATAACTTAAATACTCTGGTGACTGAAAATAAATATCGAGTATTATATATTAATAGGTGTTTCGGTTAATAATGCCGATTTTGCTAAGAGATGGCGTTACTAATACACTTGTTGGTACAGACAAGTGACATCTATGGCGTTTTGGAAGGTAAACATACGCCATCAAAAGTCAACTCGTTATTAATTGTCATTGTGCGAAAAATATAGTTCTTCATAGCTTTGAATATGTCGTGTTTCGTACCAGAAAAAGATGTTTTGCGGGGAAGTTTAATAACCTTCTTTCATTTGAAGAGAACGGCTGCTGAAAGTTATCGATTGTTGGTTGAAGCTTATGGTGAACATGCTCCAACCCAAAAAACTTGGGTAGACCCAGGCCAGCCTTCAACATCACAACCAGTGCGCAACATACAAGAAAGCTTTGCTGTGTATTTGGTGGGCTAGTAGAGGAGCTGTGTATTACGAACTGCTGAAACCTGGTGAAACGATTTCTGGCGATCGATACCAATAACAATTGATAAAGTTGAACCAATCATTGAAGGAAAAACCACCAAAATACGCTCAAAGACACGATAAAGTCATTTTTCAACATGACAATGTTCGGCCCCATGTTGCAAAAAAATGTTAAAAACTATTTGGAAAAAATCAAATGGGACCTTCTACCATATCCGCCGTATTCACCGGACTTAGCCTCTTCAGACTACCACTTATTTCGATCGCTGCAGCACGAACTTTCAGAACAACGCTTACATTCTTAAGAAGAAGTGAAAATTTGGCTTGATGAATGGTTGGCCTCAAAAGATGAAAAGTTCTTCTGGTGCGGAATCCATTCTTTGACAGAAAGATGGGAAAAAGTCATAGCGAACGATGGCCAATACTTTGAGTCATTTCCTGATCGTGTAATATCCCGTTTTGGTGATCAGAATTGGCCGCCCAGATCATGCGATTTAACGCCGTTGGACTTTTTTCTTTGGGGTTTTTTCAAGTCTAAGGTTTATGCCAACAAGCTTACGACCACCTACGACTTGAAGGAGGAAATAAAGCGCTGTATCAACGAAATTCAGCCACATTTATGCAAAGCGGTCATGGAAAATTTCGACAAAAGACTGCGTATGTGCCAGCAAAACCGTGGAGGCCATTTACCCGATATGTTATTCCATACATAACCCTATACCGTATACTTTATATATAATATATCGGTTTAAAACGTCTTTCGTCGTTGTCCGATGCCTAACTTCCATTCTTTTCGATCCATCCATTGATCTTCTCTCAGGTCTCGAGCACTCATAGCTTTATTAATGCTCTCCTTCCATGTTTTTTTAGGTCGTCCTCGTTTTTTGTGATTCGGTGGTATCCATTGCATGGCGATTTTGGGCAATCTGGTTTCTTCCATCCGTTGTATATGCCCGTACCATATCAGCTGTTTCGGTTCGATGTCTGTTATAATGGATCCATCTATCCCCATTCGGTGTCTTACTTCGTCATTTCGAATTCTATCTCTTCGTGATATACCTAATGTTCTTCTAAATACGTCCATTTCAGTTGCTTCAAGTTTTCTGCGATTCTGGTCTGATATTCTCCACGTCTCTGAGCCGTAGGTTAGACTACTTTTAATGAGAGTTTCATATATGTTATATTTGCGTCTCTTTCCGATGTTATCGCTCCATAGTATACCGTTTAGGCATCCTATTGCTCTTCTAGCTTGTGTTATTCGTTTGTTAATCTCGCTATCATCTTTGCATGACGTGTCGAATTCTACACCCAGATACGTGTATGAGAGGCAGCTGGTTATTTCTTCTTGATTGTCTAGCTGGATATTCGATGGTTCCGTTCCTATAGGGAGGTATTTAGTTTTCTGCGTGTTAAGCTCTAGTATACTTTATGAATCAATAAAAAAATTATAATTTTTAATTAAAAACCTGTGTTTTCTATCAAAATTACTTCTTGCGTGAATTTTGGGACACCCTTTATTTTTCTAAACGAACTAAAAAATTCTAGTTGGCTTTGTAATCAAATTTGACTAGTGACAAATTTTTTGTTATCATATTTGGCTTCCTCATAACGAATTAAGTTTGGTACTGAAAGAATTTTCTTGGCATGTAGAAGAGAAAAATAGTGAATTGGGCGAGACACTTAAAAAAAAATGTCCCTGTACATAATATAGTTATAAATTTTAAAGGAGCATGTAAATATGTAAAGCCCTGGTAATTTCTTTTTTGTTGTCGTTAATATTAATTAAGGCGACGGCTTTCATTTGACTTACGAGAAAAACAGCATTTTTAGCTCATTTGGTCAAAATTTAAGATTTTTATAATAAAACCGCCAAAAAGTACGAAAGGCCCAAGCCAAAAATAAAGTTCACATATATTGCTCGTATATCGTCGCTGACGTTCTAATATAACCTTGAGTTACCCCAAATAACAAAGTATGCCAAAGGGAAGATAAAAATAAAACCTGTTTTTAATTAGAATTTATATGGAAGGTGTATTGGGGTGAGTTCATTCAGCTTTCCATTCATAAAATGAGGTTTCATATTATTACAAAATTATTTAATGCTGACACACGAAAAAATGGTCAAGTGTGAGTTGAACTAGCGTGATGATCATTCCGTACCAGATATTTAGTTTATGAATGAATATTTATTTATCAGCTGTTTACTTGTTGACTACTTACAGTCTGTCAAATAAGATCGTTTTTGTTTGTTTCTGTTGGGCAGGGCGCATCGACAGCTAAGATCATTTAGCGCCCACTAGAGTTAGTTTGGTATAAATAGATTAGACTATGAAGTTGAATTCTTTTAAGTAATTGGTTATGTTTTCTTTAAGTGGGACAAAAGATTTTATGAGGATGGTGATGTTGGATGGGATGCCGTGGGTGTCTCTCAAGTTTTGATGTTGAATGGATTCGATTAGATGTAACACTGATAAGGGGGGAGTCACATTTAGGACAGAGTGGAGGGGGATCTCTCTTTAATAGATGTACATGCGTGGAGTAGGTGTGTCCCAATGCCAGTCTTCTCATTATTACATTATGTCTTCGGTTCAATTCTGTGGAGTTAAGGGGAGGAAATACATTGGTTTTGATGGACCATAATTTGTTGTTGGGATCTTCCAAGTCCCATTTGAGTTGGAAGAGAGAGCTGTGTAGGTGTTTTATGAAGATGTTAAAATCAGAGTAGTGATTCTCTCCCATGTTCATACTGCCCCTTTCTATGGCAAGTTTAGCAAGATAATCCGCTCTGTCGTTATGAGGGTTGCCTATGTGACTGGGCAACCAAAGCAAGGATATGGTACGTTTTTTCAAGGTGGCCGTGTACATCAGATCCAGAATTTGCCTGATATAGTTGAAATTGAGATTTCTAGAATTGATGGCTTTGAGAGCGCTTAGGGAATCGGAAATTATGAGGGTTGGTTGTTGGATGTTTGCTTGGAGGAAATATCTGATAGCCTCCTTTATTGCCAACAATTCTGCGGAGAAAATAGAGATATGTTTAGGTAATTTAAACATTTGGACGATATTATCAAAAAAGAAGGCAGCCCCAACTCCCTTTTCCGTCTTTGATCCATCTGTGAAGAAAAGTAAATGATTGGGATAGATATTGGATAGTCTGTCAAGAAAGAGCTTGTTAAAGAATATGTTTGAATGTTCTGATTTTTTATAGGAGTGCAAAGTTAGGTCAATGTTGGGGAGAGGGGAGAGCCAGGGAGGAAAGGTGGTTTGGAGGGGGTAGTTGTAATAAGGGGGGGAGATATTGTGCTGGATGAGTAATTTGTTGATTCTGTGGGGAATAGAATCTGTGGGGAATGTAATGTTTGGTCTGTGGACATTGACCAGGTTGAGTGAGGATCTGGTATGAGGTCGATGTAGGGAAGTTGAGTAAAATTTTAACAGTGAGAGTTGGCGAGATAGTTGGAGTGACTGAGTGGATGCGATGCACTGTAAGCTAGTGATTGGGGTGGTTCGGAATGCGCCTGTGGCTAGTCGGAGACAGCAATTTTGTATAGTTTCAAGAGGTTTCTTGACATGAGGGCTTGCGGAGTCATAGATGAAGTTGCCGTAGTTGATTCTGGAAAGGATAAGAGACTTGTATAGATGAGAGAGAGAATGAAAGTCTGCGCCCCAGGTCGCGCCAGAGAGCATTCGAATGAGATTGATGTCAGAGAAAGATTTGGTTTTAAGGGATTGTATGTGAGGTTTCCAGGTGAGTCTATAATCGAATATTAGGCCTAGGATTTTTAGTTGGTCTGCTGAGAGGATGGAGATGTTTGCAATGGTTAGCGGATTCATTCTAGGACAGCATTTCTTCTTGCAGAAATGAACGGATGAAGATTTATGAGGGGAGAAAATATAGCCGTGTTTGGTTGCCCAGGTGGATAGTGAGTTAACGGAGCGTGGCAACAATCTGGTGCAATCTGGAGAGGAAGGAGAGGAGGTGTACATGAGGATATCAGTCAAATCAGAGCCATCAAGTAAGATCGTGACCGTTCGTATTCTTGAAAAAATGTGTTTCGAGAACATTTTTTGCCATCAATGTATTCTTTGGTGAGCTAGCAACGGCACACCTTACTAAGTTGCCCAATCGCCTCGTGCATCAATAATCGCCTGGCATCTTCGAGGCATGCTGTCTTCGAGATTTTCTGACTACTCTGCAAATTTTTCGAATCTCGCGAGACAACCGAGTCAAAGTCCTCAGAGTTTTTCCTCCGAGCTTTCTTTTTACAAGAAACTAAATTCACTAGGGTTGGCATCCGGCGATTGTGAGGGTCCCTCTAGTATCTTATTGTGGGCCCAAGTGAGCCGCTTCGCAACGTGGTTTTCGCCCAACAAAAGTTTCTTCAACGCATGAGCACCAAGATGTCAAATGGTCTCATGGGACACATTCAAACCAGATTTTCTTAATTTTGCCACTCCTTGACGCAACGTCAATTTCGGATCACGTGAAAACAAAGTATTAAAAAAATTCTTTTAGTAGTAAACGCAGTTTTTTTTGTGAGGAAGCCAAATAATACAATTTGTCAGTTGTTAAACTTAACAGTTTACAAAGCCCAATAGGACTTTTTAAACGGCATCCCCTATATCTACTATAAACCCACTATTAAATAGGATTTTTCGGTCCCTTTACAAAAATATATAATACTTGATATGTATTTTTAGTCGGTACAGATATACAGGGCATTCAAGTTATTAAATTTTTACTTAAGAGGCTCCCCCGATTTACTATTTCCCTATCTACTATCAAGAAATTTCTTTTACTGCTGAAGTTTTTTTTGAGAAAGACAAATATGACCATACAAAATTTGTCACTTGTCAAATTTGACAGATTACAAAGTCAACTAGATTTTATAAAATAGCATCCTCCACATATGATTTGACAAGGGACGAATTTTTTGCTATCATACGAGGCTGTTTTGAAAAGTTCGTGCAAAGTCCGAGAGATGGCACCACCGGCGCGTATCGAGGTCATGTTTAGTTAGTAGCATCTCTTGAATGAACTCACACCAAGTTTCAGCCATATTGGTCTATTTCTTTGTGTTTGGCATTCGTGTGAATCAAGAAAGTCGAGTGATTTTCAAGAAATGGACGAAAAAGAATTTCGTGTGGTGATTAAACATTACTTTATGAAAGGCAAAACGCCTCAGGAGACTAAAGAGAAGCTTGATAAACATTATGGTGACTCTGCACCTTTGATTAGAACAGTTTATAAGTGGTTTCAAAATTTTCGGACTGGCCATATGGGCACAAGTGACGCTGAACGTTCTGGTCGGCCTGTGGAGGTTACGACTTCAGAAATCATTGATCAAATCCATGATATGGTGATGGATGACAGAAGAGTTAAGGTGCGTGAGATTGCTAGTGCTGTGGGCATCTCGACTGAACGGGTATATAATATTTTGCATAAATATTTGGACATGAGAAAGCTATCCGCAAGATGGGTGCCGCGATTGCTCACGCTTGACCAAAAACGGAATCGTGTGAAGTGTTGCAAGGATGGTTTGCAGCTATTCCAGAAGAATCCGGAGGACTTTAAGCATCGTTTCGTCACTGTGTATGAAACATGAATAAATTACTATACTCCTGAGACCAAACAACAATCTAAACAATGGGTTACCAAGGGGGAATCTGCACCAAAAAAGGCGAAGACCGTTCCTTCGGCCGGAAAGGTTATGGCGACTGTCCTTTGGGATTCGCAAGGGATAATCCTCATCGACTATCTGGAAAAGGGTAAAACTATTACAGGTGAATATTATTCATCGTTATTGGACCGTTTTGAAAACCGAGCTGCAAGAAAAACGCCCGCGATTGGCCCACAAAAAAGTCCTTTTCCATCACGACAACGCACCAGCACACACCTCAGCAGTTGTGGTCGCAAAATTAATGGAAATAGGATTCCAACTCGTTTCACATCCCCCCTATTCTCCAGACTTGGCTCCCTCGGACTACTATTTGTTCTTCAATTTGAAAAAATGGCTGGCGGGACAAAGATTTTATTCAAACGAGGAGGTGATTGCAGACACTAATGGATATTTTGCAGACTTGGACAAATCCTATTATTCGGAAGGGATCAACAAACTAGAACATCGTTGGACGAAGTGTATAAGCCTAAAAGGAGACTATGTCGAAAAATAAAAAAGGTTTACCCCAAACACATAAGTAGTTTTTATTTTTGCACGGACTTTTCAAACCAGCCTCGTATTTGGCTTCTCACAAAAAAATTAAGTTTACAAGTACAAGATTTTTTGAGATCCCAAATAGGAAAAGGATAAATTGAGTGAGTCCCTTAAAGTTACAATTCAGTTTAATAACTTAAATACTCTGTGCATCAGTAGTGACTGAAAATAAATATCGAGTATTATATATTAATAGGTGTTTCGGTTAATAATGTCGATTTTGCTAAGAAATGGCTTACTAATACACTTATTGGTATAGACTAGTGGCATCTATGGCGTTTTGGAAAGTAAACATACGCCATCAAAAGACAGTTCGTTATTAATTGTCATTGTGCGAAAAACATAGTTCTTTATAGCTTTGAATATGTCGTGTTTCGTACCAGAAAAAGATGTTTTGCGGGGAAGTTTAATAACCTTCTTTCATTTGAAGAAGGTGATATTGTGGTCCAAGCCAAGAAACTTTAGGGAAATTTTGGATTTTATGAGCTCCAATAACAGCAATTATTTTTATTGGCGCGGCTAAGGTTTCAGAATAAGGCGAATGTTTAAAAACGTCCAAATAGTTGATCAACGAGGTTAATTATCGCATCAGCTGCATTTTGTAGGGTGCAGATATAAATCTTTACTAAAAAATGCGTTGATTGTTTGCGTATTGAGAGGTCCCATTCTCGCGAACTGACACTCGAACGCAGTCCATGTTCGCATTGCCTCCTGATATCCTTAGTTTCCCTACCCGAAGTTGACTTTAAGTCGAGCCAGTTTTATCGATCCTTTGCGCTCATTTTTTAATCAATGAAACACTCAGAAAAATGGAGATTACGTTATGCGCCCTCACTTTTTCTCTCCCGCCCATTTTGTTCGCACAAAAAGCCAAACAACAAAACACTCAAAATCAGAATATAAGCTGCACCTCTATGGTCGAAAAAAATAAGTATACCTATAAAAGCAACAAAATAGAAAACCAATAATGGATTTCCTGTCATACTAGTAAAAGAAATAATGAATATTTGTGTAAATGTTCATAATATTTTTTTTACCATTCACCTCCCCGCCTGAGTAAGGATTTTTCCCTTTTTCTATATTCTAAGGTTATCGGCGAGGATGTCGTAATACTCGTCAACGTTGTCCAAGTGCCGAAACATAAACAATAAACAATCGATAACACAGGCCAACAAAAAAAATATTTGTAAAAACTTTTTTAAATCAATACATCTAAGTGTTATGTATTTTTGGGTGCTGAAACCGTATCTGGTATCAATTTTTTTGTATCACCCACAATTCTCTCACAATATGACATCGATTAAATTTCAAAATAGGAATGATGGCAGTAAACCAAATCTTCTTCCTGCTTGAAAAACTGAGCAAATTGTTAATTTCTTGTTCAATAACGGTAAATAGATGTTCCAGGTTCCAATAAATGTTTTTCTTTCAGCCAATTCTGCTTTTTCCTTACCCAAACCCAAATCTTTCACTAAATCATTTAACTCAGCTTTTGTAAACAACTGTGGTTTTAAATTTTCTAGAGAACATTGAAACTCATCATCATCCGGTCGACTTTCATTAAATTCGGGACTGGACTGTAAAACGTCATCAATAGACTGAGGTGGCTCAGGGGCAGGAAGTCCCGCTCCATGTCCTACCGGCCGATTAGCTGATTTTCTTGCTCTCTCGATACTATGGGTACTGCAAATCTAAAAGCTTTCTTTTCTTTCTTATACCATTTGCTAAGTTCCTCGACACAAACATAACATACTTTGTGAGGAGCCCAACATTGTTCTTGATTACCGATTTCTACACCAAAATATGCAAAGTATACTTTTTTTACAAAGTCAGTAATGTTTCTTTGATGTTTTTTAACTACAAACTCACCACATATAAAACAAAAAGTGTTGGGAGAGTTTTTACAACCACGATTAGCCATACTTTGAGTGTGAATTAAAGCACATGGGTTAAACACTGCAATGCGAGGTTATATTAACTGGAAGAAAACAAACAGCTGTGATATTTATCGGAACTGCCAACCTAATAACTTTTGATTTTACTGCCAACCTTATAAAATTCTGATTTTATTGCCAACCTAATAACATTCGAATGATAAAAAATAAACTTTTCACGTTTTAAATATTAAAATATGAAAAATTGGTGGGTGATACGACTTTTTTATTATTATTTTCGGACTCCGCACACCAAAAACATAGGAATCAGGCAAAATTATTAAAAAGTTTTTTCATCGTTGGCCTGTGTAATTAACCTTGACCAAAACTTTTAGCAACTGCCTTATTTGTTAAGAATTATTATTCCAGGAAAAAACATATTTGAGAGCTAGAATTTTTTAAAAGTTATATATAATACCTGTGCTGAAGCTTTAGCTGTAGGAAATCCCCCAGATCGCAAATTAACATTACACTCATACTGTCCACTATGCGTCGTATTGATAGATACTAGTGCCAAACTTCTATTCCAGATGTCGTTGAGTGAATAAGAAATTCCTGCATTTTCAATAGGAATGCCATCTTTAAACCATAATGTTTCCAATTCGTAGAGGGGCTGTGCATTTGCTATGCAGTCTAAGGTTGCTTCCGACGAGCCCTTGACAATCTGAAGGTCACCGGGGGCAATTATAATTTCAGGAGCAACTTCCTTGTTATTTGGTGAGTCTTCAACTAATAGTGTTATAAATGCACTGTTTTCTTCTTTACCTTCTTGAGTATTTATTGCACGAGCCCTGAAAATAATAATAAGAAAGGTCAATAAAAAAAGGTAAGTATAAAGTACACGCACGTAAAAATAATTCTGCAGCCTTTTTGTATAAAAAAGAAATAAATCGAAAGAAAATAACCATGTAAGAAAAAATCATATAGTAAGAGTGATTTATAGAATTGGAATAGAATTAAATAACTAACATAAGATTAATTTATTACAATTTGTCCTCAACTGCCTTATGAATTTAAACAGTTTCATAACACTATTCATGTACTCACTTTTTATTTTTGCAAGGATATATAGCAAGACATAGTACTCTCAGTTAATTAATAAATAAGCATGTTTGGATAATAAAATCGTATGTACATTATTTTTTTACAGCCTTTACAGCCTGTGAAAGTGTAAAAGTGCCACTTCAGCTTTATGGTAAAAACTACGAGGTCATATACAGGATGTTATGGAATTCACTGCATATATTGGAATTGGCGCACCGATTGCAGAAAATTCACCTTAAATAGCGGATCTTAATAATAAAGGAAAAAATCGACACTTTTTTTTTTTTTTTTTTTTATTGGTCTAGCACACGTGCTGCAGGGAAGTCCCTAAAGGAGTGCGGAAAAAGCGATTCACGTTGTTCTTGAATCGCTGATAAAATGATGACATGAATATAGTCGCCACTGGTAAACCATATACCTACACAATAGGGTCGATCGTTTACCAGAAGGTCAGGCCTACAGTGTTGCGAGATTTGACTAGGTTTTTCCCAACAAATTTAAAATATTTATATATATATATATATATATATATATATATATATATATATATATATATATATATATATATATATATATATATATATATAAAATTGTTACCTTTTAAAATAATTACTTCCTGACACTAACAAATTAATTACACACGTTTTATATTTCAATATTTTATTATAATAAGTAAAAATTTTAACACATTCACTAAAATTGTATTTGCTTCATTGTAAAAACGGCGGCATAATAAAGAAATTATTAAGGTAGGTTGCAAAGATTCTACAACTGACAAAGGATTTGTTGGCGGCGTTAGATGCCGACAATAAAGGATTTATTGTGGTAGTCGGCTGTCTTTGTCGGTGCTTTTAAGTGGCTCTCTCTCTGCCTGGCGGTGGCCAAGTAACAACGCCCTCTATCAAAACGTCAAACGAGACGAAAAACGTCGACGGCTTGGCAAAACGTGGCTCGGTAGGCAAAGTCACTTCAAAAGTAGAAAAACGAATTGTGTTTTTGTTTTCACGGAGCCCGAAATTGACACTGCGTGCAAAATTAGTTTTGGGAGGTGAAATCGGAAAAAAAAAAATTTTACTAGGTCATCGAGTGTGGTGTCAAATGAAAGCTTGTGAAAACACGAGTAAAAAATATATATTGTATTATTTTTAAATAATTGCAAAAAATTGTTGCCCCCCCTTATTTTGAAAAGTACTGATCAAAAAATTTTGAAAAAATTCTGGAATATTCTCCACAGGGTGTAGATTGAACGAAAATTATCAGTGCATTACCTCTGATAACACTGCGTGACATGATTTTGGTACCCGAAAAACTGATTGCTATTATAGTTTCCTATTAGTTATAGTATGTAAGCAGTGGATGTCTTTTATTTCTATCACGTCTTGTTTTTAAGGTACACACCGATAACATTTTGTTAACCTAGCCTCATATTGTTCATATTAATAAATGTAATCGCTAGATAATCTATTGAGAGGATATGTTCATTTCTTGTTAGTTTCTTTGAGATTACCTGATTAAGAGTGTAATAATACAGTTTTAAAGATGAATACTGAAAAAAGTAGTCGCCGTCAGTGCAAAACCTCACCAAACAAGTTTTGTTACGTGTGTGGACAGTACATTCTCTAAGTCTCAAGGAAAAAAAATATCTGAAAAAGTATGTACTCCGTATTTTCTATATTTTGGACGTACTGTACATCAAGATAAACCCTGGATTCCGCAACTGTTTTGTGTATCATGTTATGCTACTCTCCTGTCGTGGTTGAACGGAAACAAAACATCTATGCCATTTGCAGTACCGACTGTGTAGCGCGAACCTAGTAATCATTTTAAGGATTGCTACTTCTGCATGACTGATGTACGAGGATTTTCAAAGAAAATTAAGCATAATATCGAGTACCCTTCTGTGAATTCTGTATCAAAACCAATACCATATAGTGAAGACATGACATTTGATCAAACACTAAATGACGAAGAACTATGCGCATGGACATGATTAAAAGCCGTGATAAAAGGTTTTTTAGGAAATCATAGAGCCGAGAATGCAGAACTCTTAGTGAACGATTTGTTAAGAGCATACAAAAAGATGGGTTGCCGAATGTAGTTAAAAATTCATTTCCTCCATTCTCATTTCTCTTTTTTTCCATCAAATCTTGGAGCAGTGAGTGATGAACAAGGGAAACGATTTCATCAGGATGTGAAAAGGTTTGAGGAACGGTTTCAAGCTCGTTGGGACGTAGCTATGTTGGGAGATTACTGCTGGCTTTTAAAACGAGAAGATATTTCCCAACATAAGAGAAAAAGTTAAATATTTTTAACTTTTAATGTACAATATAAATTTTTTACCATATATTTTATATTTATTGTGTCCCAATGTATTAATAATAAGCCTTTTTAGCAGTTTTATTCGAATTATTGGAAAATTTAATGAAGCTACGTGTACACTATACTTTACTCCTTAATTATTTTACTTAAAATTGTTAACTATCGTATCTAAAAAACAGTACGTGATAGACAAAAAGTACTTATGTATTCTTAATAAGTGGTGTGTATGAATAAATAAACAGGAAAAATTTAAGTGGGTATTTAATTTTTTTTTAAATTTGTAACGCAATGGTATATAAAAAACGAAAATTTCAATGTCATCAGTTTTCAACAAAGATCGGAAACAAATTTTGTTGAAAACTCACTTGGGATGTGTATTGTGAAGTCACTGATCATTTTATACCTCCATGACAAAAATTTTTATTTTAAAAGAAATCAACTAACTGCGCAAGTCCGACTTGCACTTAGTCGGTTATTTAACTTCTGTAGCTAACCAAGAAAACGATACAATACTATACAGTTCGTTTTGTTGTCAAATTACACCCTGTTAGAAAAGAGGTTTTTTTCACAGTTAGTAGTAGTAGTTAACACTAATAAATAATATTCCTCAGTCACTGTTATCTGTAAGAACTATCCTCTTTGTATCAAAAAACAGATGCAAGAACTCTCTCTACTCATTTCTGTAAGCGAAACCTATTAGGTCGATGTGAGCCAGCATGTTTTTACTCCTTCAACTGTTCCTTTATCTCTGGAACTATGTTTGATTCATAGTTACCATTCGATCTGAAAATTTAAATAAATCGTCTTCAAAACGGCTACAGAACTTGGATTTTGTGACTCTCAGTCATTCGGCGTTCAGACATTTAGCTCATAATTTTCTTATACCCAAATCAGAATGGATGATGTAAAAAATAACAGGTAGGCTGAAAAGTTTTTGGTCTGACACATAGATGTCGCCCTTTTCAAAAAATCCATATAATTTTTAGGAAGTACCAACCTCTAAACGATACATGTCAAAATTTCATGATATTTCAACGAGTAATTTACAAGTTATAGTGGTTTTAGTGACGCTACTTTTGATATTCTCAAAACAATGGAAAAAAAACGAATTTTGTGGGTTATTAAACACTGTAAAAAGGATTTTTTCATGCGATATGTGCAATGGATGAAACATGGATTCACCAGTACACACCGGAATCAAATCGGCAGTCAGCTGAGTGGACAGCAGCCGGTGAAAGCCGCTCGAAACGATCAAAGGCACAACAGTCGGCTGGGAAGGCTTTGGCCTTGAAGTTCGAATTGCTTCCTCCTCCAACGTATTTTTCAGATTTGGCCCCCAGCGATTATTATCTATTCGCAGACCGCGGGAAAGATATTTGGCTCCAATGAAGAAGTTATCGCCGAAACTGAGGCCTATTTTGAAGGCAAAGACAAATCCTTCTATAAGAAAGGTATAGAAATGTTATAAAAACGTTGGACCGATTGTATCGCTCTTGAGAGAGACTGTATTGATGAATAAAGACGAATCTTGCCTACGTGTTATTATTCATAAATAAGACATGATAATAAACTCCTGGACAAAATTAACGCAACAATCTGAAAATTAATTTATCTTTTTCTTATGTCAGTTTTAAAGTTTATCGAGTATTTGAATAGTAGGCCATGCATATTTTGTTTCGTTCTTCATGAAAGAAATCAAAACAATTTGTTTAGATTTACAGTTTTAAAGAATTTTTTAGAAGATAAACAATTTTCTGTAATAATGCGATAGATTTTCTTTAAAAGTAAGATTATAAATTGTTCCCTTGCGTTTTTGTGGTAGACTGTTTTATTTTTGACCCTGAGGAATTAGAAAAATGAATCGAACAAGGAATTTAACTGAACACGAGGTAGTGCGAGCCTCAGTTTTATTAGACGAGGGATATTGTCAGAGTTATGTTGCCAATTTGTTAGGCAAACATCGTTCCACAATAAGTAGTATGGTAAGACGCTTGAATGAAGTAGGAACTTATTCTAGAAGGCTAGGGCAAGGGCGAAAACGATGCACTAGCGACCTAGATGAACGTTTTATAAGACAATATGCTTTAAGAAACAAGACTGTCACTAGTTCTATAATAAAAAACGAACTCGAAGCTGTTCGCAATGTCACAATTTCTTTTAAAACAGTTAGAAGACGGTTAAATGAAGCTGGATTAAACAGTAGGAGACCAGCCACTGCGACATTGCTTACTAGAGAGAACAGAGTTGCCAGGTTACGTTTTGCTTGAAATCACGAAAACTGGTCTGTGGATGATTGGAAACAAGTTTTCTTCACAGATGAAACTAGGGTTAGTCTAAAACATCCAGATGGTCGTGAGCGAGTGTGGCGAAGACTAGGAGAGAGGTTTGCTCCTTGCTATATCTCTGCAAGGATTCCATTCGGCGGTGGCTCTGTTATGTTCTGGGGTGGCATCTGCTTTGATGCTCGCACAGAGTTAGTTCCTGTCCGTACGAGATCCATGATTGCTGACTACTATCTTGAGAATATTGTAATAGAACATGTGATGCCTTTCGGTCATTTTGTGGGGCCCAAGTTCCTGTTTATGCAAGACAACGCGCGACCTCACGTAGCTAGGGAGGTACTCGATTATCTTAATCAAGTTGATATACCGATTATGCATTGGCCACCAAAAAGCCCGGATCTGAATCCGATAGAACATATATGGGATCACCTTAAGAAAAATGTGAAACGTTATATACCTGCACCTAGAAACCTGAGGGAACTTGAAAATGCAGTTATCACAGAATGGGAGCAAGATTTTATCCAAAATTTAATTAGAAGCATGCCTAGGCGCATAAACGCTGTCATCCGAAATAGAGGAGGCAACACACGCTACTAGTGTCCCAGTTACACCATTAATTTTGCTACTAGAGTCCCAATTTATTTTTTTCATTATTACATAATTTCAACGATTTTGTTATTAGGTCTTAAGAATAATTTTAATTCGAATCATATAGAGAAATTTGGTAGCTAATTCACTTTTAAAGTATCCGAATAAGTTTTTTTTAACTTCTAGTGTAACCAATCTTCATAAAAAATTATTAAAATTAATTCATTATAGAGATTTGTATGATTTAATATATTGTTGCGTTAATTTTGTCCAGGAGTGTATTTAGTTAATTTATATAAATAAATATATAATATAATATATTTATATAAATAAATAATATTGAAATTATCGTAAACCTATTACATTTTATTTAAGTTAAAATGTCATGAGAATTTTTTTTACTCTGATTATCAATAGCAGACATGCAGCTTAATATTCTTCGTGTTCGT
Organism: Pachyrhynchus sulphureomaculatus; assembly: GCA_019049505.1. Lineage (NCBI taxonomy): Eukaryota > Metazoa > Arthropoda > Insecta > Coleoptera > Curculionidae > Pachyrhynchus > Pachyrhynchus sulphureomaculatus. Next base: position 178,949,278 of record CM032456.1, on the reverse strand, counting down.
CGTCGTCTTCCTCTTCTAGTCGCCAAAATTGAATTTCCACACCGTTATCATCATCCTCGTTGTCCGTCATATTTGGCTTTAAAGCCTCAAGGACCTCAGGTACATATTCACTTTCTTCCTTAAGATCATTTGGATATGAAGCGTTTAGCCATGCTTGTCCGTTACACTGGCCACAAAGTGAGTAGCATTGCGACCCTACTTTTCTACATCCACAGTTCGCGCCGCAGCCTTTCTTGCAATTGCAGAAAATCGTAGAGTAGTTCTTCTGGTGCTGTTGGTAATAATGTTGTGGGTTCCAGGGTCTCGTTTTGTAATATTCATAATACGGATGTCTTATTTATGAGTAATATTTACAAATATCATTTATAAGTAAATAAATAATTCAAGTTTCTTAATAATTAAACAATTTGTAAATAATTAATTTTAGAGAAACTGTACTATGCATTTTATTTCACAGTTGACATAGCGTTATCCTAGATACGTATAAGCGTTCCCACTCTTCGCGCTCTATCTCGAGAAAGGTTATTTATATAAAATATCGCTTGAGACCAAATTTATAGAGAATTTTATGCTCTGTTTTGTAATAGCTTCAAATATCATTCGAAGCAAAGGAAACAAGATATTTACAAAAAAAAAACGATTTTCGCGACGTTCGACTTTGAATATCTTGACTCGCGTTCACATGAGACTTTTGAGCTAACTTTTAGAATGTCAAAACAAAGATTTATGCAAATTTTCAGCTTTCTAACTGTTCATACTCTTTTTTCACCCTATATTACTGCATAATATCTGATATATCTGAATAAATCTGGGATGTAATTTAGGAAACTTTTATCATCGATATTAATAATGCAATACAATGTATTGTTAACGTACTGGTTTGAAAAGTCATTTGTCATAATTAATTTGGCGTAGGAACATTAATATAAGCTTTAACATTGGTGGTCGATGTCATTTCCTATTTATGTTGTTTAAGTAATAATAGACACATACACTTTATCGATTTGGTGCAAAATCACCAAATTATTATTTAAGTTTATAGTTCGATTTATGTTATTTTATATATGTACTTCATAGGCGTTCACAGTAAGAATCACAAGATACTGTCTTTCTTTCTAGTATATCAAGCCCGTAAAGTAACAAGCTTTTTTAGAAAATCAGAAACTATATAAATGAAACAAATCAAAATTGAAATTTCAAATTTACCAGGAATAACGAGAATCCGCCACATGCATAACTTAACCTACAACTTAAACCCAAAACATTAGGCTCTTAAAGGCACCATTACTAATAAATCAAAATTTTAAAAAAAAATGGAACAAATCCAGTCGTAATCGTATTAATGAAAAATAATATGTCTGTGAGTAGAGGGGTAAAGAGTAGTACTTTGTAGGATTCGACAAAACCGGATATGTAGGATCGCAGAAAATTGGGTACCCAGCTGGATAGGATCCAGCAATATTACAGTCTTGGCCAAAAGTATTAGGCACCCTATTACTTCATTTCTTGTGTTTCCGGGTAAAAAATCGTATGTTTTGTAAAATCGTATATTGAGGTAAAATTATGAAATAAATTAATATTTGGTGTGTCTGCCCTTAGCTTTAATTATAGCAGCAATTCTTTGGGGCATGCTGCGTACAAGCCTAGTACATTCAGTTGTACTTATGGCATCTCACTCATCCATCAAAGCGCTTTTCAGCGCTGTTTTTGATGTTATGCTATGCTCCCGTATTTTGCGCTTCAGAATTCCCTAGAGATGCTCGATAGGGTTTAGATTTGGAGACTGCGCCGGCCAATCCAACAAGACAATGTTATTGTCTCTAAACCAGCGCATCGTAGCCGCTGATTTATGACAAGGTACATTATCTTGCTGGAATTTGATGTCGTCTAAATTAGTGTCGCCAAAAATGCGCGTTAGCGAGGGCATCAGTATAGTTTCTATTATTTCTTTTGGCTGTTCATGCGGCCTTCACAAATGAATATTTCATCGACACCTTTAGCAGCCATGCAGCCCCAGATCATAATGCTGCCTACTCCGTGTTTTATAGTAGGTACCATGCAATCTGGATGGTATTCCTCGCCGACACTCCGCCTTACGAATGTCACACCTGACGTTCCGAATAGCTGTAAGAATAGAAAAAATACTCAATTAAAAAATTAGTTTTTATTTTGACTAAAACGGATTAAATCAAGAGTAATTGTATGTAGTTATTTGTTAAAATAAATCATATAAAAACTTACCTCAAAGTTAGATTCGTCGGACCATACAACATTAGACCAATCCTTTTCGCTAAAATGTTGGAGCTTCAGAGTCCACTCTAAGCGTTTCTTCCTATTGGTCTCTGAAAGCCAAGGCTTCTTTCTAGCTTTGCGCCCTCTTAATCCAGCCTCTGTCAATCTTCTCCTTGCCGTTCGAGAACTAATCGGCATCCCAATCTCTTCCGACAGAGTTGCAGCGAACTCAGATGATGTTTTTTTTTTCGATTTTTAATAGACTCGCGGATGAGTTTTCTGTCCTGTCGCTCATTAGTCTTACGTTTACTGCCCGTTCTCATTTGGTTGGGACGGGAGCGAGTCTCCACAAACCTTTTAATAGCACATTGCACTGCGCACCGAGAACATTTCACTAACTTGGCTATTTCTACTTGGAACTTGCCTTGTTCATGTAGGGTTTGAATTTTAATTCGTTTTTCGATACTAAGCTCACTTTTCTTAGGCATTTCTCAAATATGAAAATGTCCAGTTCACAAATAAAACACGCACGGAAGCTTCTTGACACTACAAGTAGTAAAAGGAGACTGATAAAACATTAAAAATATTTTTCAAAAAACCTCATTATCGCAATTTTGTGGGCCAGGTGTTTTATGGACCTGTAAAAGAGATTGTCTATTGTTTAAGTTAGCTTTTGACAGCGCCGCCTATAGTATTGTTAAAACAATTAGTCTTTTTTTTTAAATATTTTATGAGTTTCACGTGATTATAGGTGAGCCTAATACTTTTGGCCAGGGCTGTATATTAAGCTCGTTCTTTTACGTTTTATTAACATTTTCTGCCAACCCTGTAAGTGTATGTATGTATTTTTTTATGATTTTGAAATATTGTTAAGACGCAATAAATTAGCGCTTAGGCAACTACGCGATATTTCGATATTTTCTACGGCTGAAGGTCTTTTTAAATATTCTTGGATTTTAAAAAATGAGCAAGGTCTGAAAATTACTTTTTTACTTGAGGAGGAATATGAATTAAAAGCAGTAAGTGGCCTGTGCAGCGTAAAAATCAAGCAAGTTTTAGGAAAAAAAGCTAGTACTTGATATTGATGGAAACATTTACAATTTAAACATCCTACTAGTTTGGTCAATGAAGACAAGCACATTATCCACGAGATTAAAACGGCCTTAGACTGTCTGCTTGTTAACTTCGAATGCATCATTGTGAAGATTTATGTATTTTTTACATCTACAGTATTCGTGTTGAAACTCTCAAATAATTCCGTGATGAAGCTAACGCAGAATACCAAAAACTGCTAGGCTCCACCAAAACTAGGTGGCTAGCTTTGATGCCTGCTATTGAGAGGATTTTAAAATTGTATCAGCCTCTAAAAAACTACTTTTTAAGCATTTATAAACGTCCAAATATATTAAAACTATTTTTTGAAAACCCTAATTTAGAATTGTGGCTCTTTTTTATGCACGCACAATCAGCTTCCTTTCATCAAGCTGTGTTGAATATTGAAGGGCAAAATGTTTCCGCTATAGAAGCAATAAAGGAAATTAATCGCCTTAAAGACAATTTGGTTTCGAACGAGAGTACACTATTTCTTCCTTACACCGTCCGTAATTTCATGGCAAAATTACGAGAAACTGACAGCTGCAATAACATCGATGAAGTACATGTGAAAACAATGGCGGCCGAGTTTTATAAAACAAGCAGAGAGTAGTTAGAGCAGTGGTGTCAGTTTAGTCTGGAATTATTAATGGAAATCAAGATACACAAGTTTTTGACGAGCTTTCACTGATTTCAAATTACATTACTGCTCAAAAAGTGGAAGAATGGAACAATGAAAATATTTCCACAGAAAATCATTGGGTAGAAATATTCAGACATTTTACAGCTAATAATCTTAATTATATGAACTTTCATATTATCGTCGAATACATTCTATGCCTACCTGGTACTAACGCACCTGTAGAAAGAGTGTTTTCAATAATGAATAAAATCTGGACTAGTGAGAAAACGCAGTTGCTAGTTCCAACACTAAAAGCAATATTGATTACCAAAATTAATACTAACAAATCTTGTCAGCAATTGCATTCTTTCTTATTAACTAGACTAAAAAAAATTGTTCGTCTGAAAAATATTTGCAGACTGATTTTTTTTTTGTTTTTGGTTGCCTTTTTGATTATTTTAACTATATTTCATTAAAAATCTAAAATTTGATTTTCATTGACAAGTATCTCTACCACAGTAGTCTACCACTGTTACATGTGAACATTTAATAAATTAATATGAATAAAACACCAATTTCCTCCTATACCGTTGATAATAAGGTTAGTTTTTCGTGAAACTGTGTATACCGATCAGTAGTTAATTGTACACGGTGAGTCAACGATAGAGTAAAGTTCATCATCTCATTTGTTGCGGGAATGACGAAAAAATGTTAAATACAATAGTTTTAGGGAATGTTAAGTGCAACGTTTCAAATTTTTTTGAGTATACAGGGTACTTCAAAAAAGTGTGGCCGATATAACATATGTTTTTTAAATGAAACATCATATTTTCTAATTTATTTTTAAATTCTGCGTTAAATTTTACAACTTCTTTATTAATAATGTTATATACCTAAACCTAGTAGTTTTTCTAATAATTCAATTTTTTAAAAAAATTCTAGTTTTCAGTTTTATAGTCATAATTGGTACGAGCGTTCTATAGAGATGAAAAAAAGATATATGTAAAGAAATTTGAGTTAGTGTGTTCAAAATAGATTTATGTATTTCGACTATCTTAAATTGAAAAACCTCAAATTTTTTAAATGGCACAACCTGTATATTATTATTTTTTCTGATAGATTTTACAAAACCCTCCAACTTTTATTAAGTATGTCATATACCTATTTCTAATAGTTTTCGATTTATTTAAAATTTTTCAATTTTTACCCTTGTTTTTAATACACACAGACAAAACAAAAATGTAGGCATTGTCAAATTTTGACGTGTCTATTAAGCAAGTAAAAATAGTTTAATTTGTTATAGTAAGTGACGTATAAAAGTAGTAGTTATGGATTTTCTTAAAAATGAATTAATTGATATGGTTTATATACTGGGCCCTATTAGACGTATACCGTCTAGAAAATCTTTTCAGTGCTTAATGGAATGGTTTGATGGTAGTGGTAGCATTGAGTATACGAAACAGAAAGTAGTAAACCAGAATACTACCAATGAGAAAAAAGAAATGGAGATTTTACTACATATTGAAGATATGGTCAGATATAGGTCAGCAGCCGTCAACTAGCTGACTTATCTGACACATCCCAATCTACGACCAATCGCACCACGAGAAAATACAAGTATCATCCCTTTCATATGGAACTACACCAAGAACTTCAAGACCGTGATTTTGAACGACGAGTAAACCTTTGTATCACCAGCAATAGAGGCCGATCCAAATTTTTTATCCAAAATAATGTTTTCTGATGAAGCTACTTTTCGCAGTAATGGAGCAGTTAACAGCCATAACATGCATTATTATTCAACAGTTAATCCATTTTGGGCTCGGGAAGTTCAAAACCAAAACCATTGGTCGCTTAACATATGGTGTGGAATATTAAATTTTCGAATTATGGGTCCATATTTTTTCTGCGAACCGCTTAACGGGCCTAGATATCTAAATTTCTTGCAAAACGAATTGCTCCAGCTTCTTGAAGAAGTTGATAACTTTGAAAGGAAACAAATGTGGATTCAACAAGACGGAGCTCCTGTTCATTACCACCGGGAAGTTCGGGAATTTTTAAACGATCGTTACCCACAAAAATGGATCGGTAGGGATGGATTCATTCAGTAACCCACTCGATCATGTAACTTAACACCTTTAGACTTCTTTTTGTGGGGCTACATTAAAGATCGTGTTTATGTGAATCCTCCTACAACACCTATAGATATGGAAAATAAGATACGTGATGCGTGCAGGACAATAACGCCCTTTATGCTAAGAAAAGTGAAGGAAAATATAGTAAAACGACTAAATATGTGTATTCAAGTAGACTGGTATATTTTTGAACATTTATTACGTCAAAATAATTAATCATTAGATAAGTTAAACAATATTTTAAATTATTATTAACTATTTGTTTATGTTTTCACAATAGTGTAAGTGTATTAAAAACAAGGGTAAAAATTGAAAAATTCAAAATAAATCGAAAACTATTAGAAATAGGTATATGACATACTTAATAAAAGTTGGAGGGTTTTGTAAAATCGATCAGAAAAAATAATAATATACAGGGTGTGTCATTTAAAAAATTTGAGATTTTTCAATTTAAAATAGTTGAAATGCATAAATTTTTATTTTGAACACCCTGTAGCATCTAACTCAAATTTCTTTACATATATTTTTTTCATCTCTATAGAACGCTTGTACCAATTATGAGTATTCCCCTTCAGAAATAATGGCGCTACTGGCAATTTTTTACAAAACTGAAAACTAGTATTTTTTTTTTAAAAATTGAAATATTAGAAAAACTACTAGGTTTAGGTATATACCATTATTAATAAAAAAGTTATAAAATTTTACGCAGAATTTAAAAATAAGTTATAAAATAGGATTTTCCATTTAAAAAAACGTATGTTATATCGGCCACACTTTTTTGAAATACCCTATATATTTAAAAATGATTTTAAACTGTGCACCTTAACATTCCCTAAAACTATTGTATTTAACATTTTTTCGTCATTCCCGAAACAAATGAGATAATGAACTTTACTTTATCGTTGACTCACCCTGTTTAGCCGACGAAGTTTTAGGTAGATGGACTGGATTACTGAATACGACTGAAATCTTTTTAAAAAGTAGTAAACATATGCGTTTAAATTTTGATTTATTTAGGAAATTATTTTACAGTTTATTAACATAAAATGGATTTATCTAAATTATTTAATCTAATTCCAAAAAAAATCCAATCGTATTCAGCGGCCCAGACTACCTTATACCATAGCTTTGTTGACTGTACTATATAGGTACTCAATCCTCATCTATGTAAGACTATGCTCGAATTATCAAATCTTTGAAACCTAATATCATTTGTCCCGTTTCGATGGAGAACAAAAAAATGGTCATATTATGCATACACAACATAAAAATACCTATTTAACTACTATAACTATAATAAGGTCAGAGTTTAAATTATAAATAAGAACTTATAATAAACTAGACTGAGCCGTTCGCCATCTTCTAATAAATTTATAAAGAAAATGTTGAATCTTTATAAATAAACTATTCGGACTTGTCAATCGAATTGCATGGTGGAAAAATTGAACATATCTAATAAACTGTTATTTATTTTATATTGAGGTTATTGTTTGATAGTTGAAATGAACTATTTTACAAAGGCTGTACATTTGAAATTATTAGTTTTTTAAGAAACTCAGTGGTGGCACAGAGCAAGAAATCCACTAATGTGCAATTCCAAAATCTTAAGGGGGCGAGTTCCAGGAAGTGATAATGGGCAATTTTAATAGAACATTTAATCCCGTTTTCTAGAAAATGCACGTCTAAATAGAGGTGAGAGAAATCACTAACTCTTTTGTGTTTTTCTTTTATTGATTCTCTGACTCAATTACTCAAAATATGGTTTATCAGTCTGCTATCAAGATAATTCAGATATGTCTAAGGGAAATTACGGAGAAGCCATTTAAAAAAATTAAGTCTAGGATGAGTTCTAAAGATTTTTTTTCAGTGCCCTGTTTCACCTTTTGGGCCTAAGTGGACTAAGATTTGTTAACCATATTCAATTTTCTATCGAGAGATTCCAGTGTATAATATGATCTTTGCCTGTATAACTCTCTTGGTCTTTTAGTCTGTGAATTAAATAGAATTCTTTTTTTTTATTTTAATAAGGTAATTAGAAGAAGAGCTTACAAATGGTGGATTCATCTCTGAATATCTGAATCTTTGAGTACCGACTTAAGATTGTTTGTAGTACCCGCGTTTTTATATACTTGAAATACGTGTGTGCTGATTTTTTTTGTCCACTATTTCGATTTGTTGAAAAAACCGTTTAAAAAATAACTCATCCTAAAATAGTACTTAGTAAGGTCTCGGTAAAATTATATTAATATATCACCTCCTATCGTATGCATTCAGCTTTCGGCGCTACGTTGTTTATTTTATCCAAAAAAATTTTAATGAAAAATGAATTTTAAATAAACCGTAAAAGGAAGCTAGCATAAGGCATCTTACGAACTGGAAGTTAAAAATGTAAAAAAATTTAAAATATTGTATTTTTATTGTTGTTTAAACTCTTTTTCAAGATATTTGGTAAAGTAATTTATGGATACATTGGCAGTACTACGAGGGCCGCCTTTTAGCTTTTTAATAACGACCATTGTTGTAAAATTTGACATTTATTATTGTTAAAACAGTGGCAGCTTAGAAATTGGCTGAAAGTTTGTTTACAGTGAGCATTTAAAAAAAAACAGATTTGTGAACAAATGGAAATTTCACGTGAAGGTTTTCGTTGGATGATTTTTTACGATTTTAGTAAAGGCCTATCTCAACAACAATGCCACGAACCGTTTCGTTCAACTTTTGGTAATGAATCACCATCAGAAAAGACTGTCAAAAACCATGTTTTTGAGGTACCAACTTCAGGGTGGAAAAAATGTTTCGAGAATTGGTTCGAACGCATGTAAAAGTGTATAATTCTTAAAGGTGAATATTTTGAGAAATATTAAAACGATTTGTACCAAAACTTTTTTCTTCTTTCACTGTTTTTGTAAAAACTTAAAAGGTAGCTCTCGTATAACTTGCTAAGCCCCAACTTAAAGAAAACATTGCGTATATGTAGTACATATTTGGTATATTTAAAATTTAAAATCAATTTGACTGTAAACCAACAGCCAATAACAATTCTTGGGTTATATGCAATATCTGATGATGAACCAATAACGAAAAAGGACGAATTTTTTGAACGGGTCAGCGATGAAATTCTAAAAATTGGAACATCAAGAGAAGTAATAATACTGGGAGACCTGAATAGTAGAGTTGGTCAAAGAAACGATGACGACGTAGTAGGGCCCCATGGAGAAATTACTACAAACGACAACGGCCAGAGATTAATTGCATCGTGCCAACAACATCAGCTAAAAATAACCAATGGATTCTACAAACATAAAAAAATTCATACATACACCTGGGTTCAACACACAAGAAGCCTTAAATCTGTAATTGACTATGTAATGGTTAAACAGAAGACAAATTTAAAAATTAATGATGTAAGATCCTATAGAGGTGTGACATGTGGATCAGACCATTATATGGTCAAGGCAAAGTTTATAGTCCAATTTAGATCCAAACAACGTGCAGATAAGAGAGAAGAAACTGACCAGACAGAAGAAGTATCAACAAAACAATATAAAATAGATAGCTTAATTAATGAAAGTACACAAAAGTTATACCAACGTAGACTGGACGAAAAACTCTTCGGAACAAGAAACCGACAGCCACTAGAAATTGTATATGAAAATATAGTAAACAGTATTAGAACCGCTGCAGAAGAGGCAGTTGGATTAAAAACTAAAAAGCATAGTTACAAACTCTGATGGAATGAGATTGAAGAATTAATAAGTCGGAAAAAACAACTATATCTTAAATGGTTAAACACCCAACAACAAGAAGACAAAGAGCAATATTTAGACTTGAAAAGGACAACAAGGAGAATAATAAACGTAGCAAAGAAGGAGATATGGGACAAAAAGTGTATGGAAATCAACACATATTTAGGAGGAAAAAAGTGTTCAGAATCATGGAAGTTCATAAAAAATGTAACATCGAACTCTAAAAAATAAAGCAAACATTCAAACTGTATCAATAAAGAAATGGATGGACCACTACAAGATACTATTATCAGAAAACAGAGACGAATACCTGGTGAATACACCAACGGATATACTCATAGAGGGACAAACAATCGTGGTTGACGTTGATACAGTTAAAAAAGCAGTTAGTAAATTGAAGAATGGTCGAGCTGCAGGACCAGGAGGAATTCCCGCTGAACTGATTAAATGTGGGTCAGGAAAGCTGTTTGATCAGCTTACCTGGTGTATAAATCAGTATATAAATGGCGCGAGTGTGCCTGAGGAATGGAAAGAGGCTTACATATCATCCATTCATAAAAAGGGAAACAAGCTTGACTGTTCTAACTATAGAGGAATATCAGTGACCAGTACTTTGGGCCGTCTTTATGGAAGAATTATTCGGGATCTCATTGAAGAGGAATATAGAGCTAAAGAAGAAGAAGAGCAATCTGGATTTCGAGCTGGAAGAACCTGTACCGATAATGTCTTCACCCTAAAACAAATAATAGAAAAAAGGTCAGCTACCAACCAAGAAACCCACCTTATGTTCATAGATCTTCAGAAAGCCTACGATACAGTCCCGGTGAAAAAATTGTGGAAAGTCTTACAGGAAACCAATGTTAACCAGACAATTATAAGAGCTCTTAAGAATTTATATACAGGAGCCTCATCACAAATAAAGGTTGGCAACAGAGTGTCAAAGAAATTCCTAGTGGATAAAGATTTGCGTCAGGGATGCTGTATATCACCTACATTATTTAAAATATATGTAGCGAGGGCCTTATACCAATGGAAGAGGAAATGTAATGGGATGGGTATTGACATTGGCAGAACATGCCTATACACTCTTCAGTTTGCTGACGATCAAGTCATCATAGCAAATGATAGGGACGATTTAGAGTATATGGCTCGAAAATTGCATACTGAATATAAGAACTGGGGACTAGAGCTTAACACGCAGAAAACTAAATACCTCCCTATAGGAGCAATAGGATGCCTAAACGGTATACTATGGAGCGATAACATCGGAAAGAGACGCAAATATAACATATATGAAACTCTCATTAAAAGTAGTCTAACCTACGGCTCAGAGACGTGGAGAATATCAGACCAGAATCGCAGGAAACTTGAGGCAACTGAAATGGACATATTTAGAAGAACATTAGGTATATCACGAAGAGATAGAATTCGAAATGACGAAGTAAGACAGCGAATGGGGATAGATGGATCCATTATAACAGACATCGAACAGAAACAGCTGATATGGTACGGGCATGTACAACGGATGGAAGAAACCAGATTACCCAAAATCGCCATGCAATGGATACCACCGAATCACAAAACACGAGGACGACCTAAAAAAACATGGAAGGAGAGCATTAATAAAGCTATGAGTGCTCGAGACCTGAGAGAAGATCAATGGATGGATCGGAAAGAATGGAAGTTAGGCATCGGACAACGACGAAAGACGTTTTAAACCGATATATTATTATTATTAAAATTTAAAATATTGCGTGTCATGTCCCGCCCCAAAGAGTGGTCAATGTGAAATTAAACAATTTTAAAGCATTAGTTTATTAGTTATAAGTAAGGAAACCAAAGTTGCAAGTGAAAAACTTTAAAATATGCACATAAATATGCAAATAATTTTCTCAAAATATGCACATACATGTTGTAACTATGCAGTAAAAAAAATCGAAATAGACTTGAAAATGTAAATTTATTGTTTCACATTACATGATACGAATACTATACCAATGTAGCAATAAAAAACCCATTTTAAATTTTCAACATACAGGGCGAATGAACTAAATCTAAATATAATATTATACTATTAAGTAAAAAATGAAATATCCTGTATATTCAATAGGTATTCAAAAATTATACTTATAATTTTAACACATGCAGAACAGTAGATTTTTCCCATATCTATTCTTAGTTCTTTGTATGGTTTAATCCACACTGACACACTATTGGCTTTGGGCATTTCACTGTAGTAAAATACGACTCACAACATAAAAAGCACAAATCGACGTAACCACTTTAAAAGCACAACCAAAAATGAAATCTAATAAATGCCATCAGAGCATACAAGTATGCTCTGATGGCCCTCTGGGGTTTACTGACTGGTTTTTTCTGACCATAAAATAATAAAATTTATTTGGGGAAAACCACCGGCGCGGCGGCGGCGGCCTAAACATTGACCCTTATTCCGAACAATGAATGAAAACGCCTGCCAAAGACCTACATTATTATAAATTTCTTCAAATATGCACATATATGCTATTTTTAAAGCATTTATGCAAATATTTAGAAAAATGCATACAATATGCAAAATATTCAATATATGCGCTTTGCATATTTGGGTGTCCTTAGTTATAAGAGAAAAAATGAGAAAAATTTGCACCTACACTATTTTTAATATAACTAAATACTAACCTGTAAGGTTTTTGATCGGATTTATCAGTCGATAAAATGATTAACTGATTCGTTTTTGATTTCGCATATTTTTGTGCGTACGGTAAAACACCCTCATCGGTTTGCCACGTTACGTCAGGTGCTGGAACCGAGTCGATTTCAGGCAGATTGATCACGGCAGCGTCTCCTTCTTTGACTGAAATTGTTATTTCGGTTTGATTCTTGAAAACATCCATATCTGAAAAAGTAAACAAAGGTCCTTAATTTTCTATTGACAAAAAATACGCTTTATGTATGTCCAACCATAACAAAATTAAATGGTTTTATAATGATTTATATAAAGTCTAAAAAAATGAAGGAAAAAACGTTCGAAAATTACCCTGCTATGTTTATAAGGTACGTGGGTTGACATGTTGTTTGATAAGCCTGGTAAATTTGAACGTTGAACTGACCTCTGCTACTATTGGCTTTGCCTTTTTACTGGATAAAAATTTATAGGCGACTAATTAAAACCTTTCTGAGAAAAATTATATCTCCAGTCAAATAAGAACGTGACCGCTCGTATACTTGAAATAACTGGTCAAGTGAAAGTTGGACTTGCGCAATTAGTGTTCCGTACGTTGATTGCTTTTAATATAAAAATTGTTGTTACGGAAGTATAAAATGATCAGTGACTTCACAAAACACATTCCGAATGAGTTCTCAACAAAGTTGTTTTCCGATCTCTACTGAAAACTGATGACCTTGAAATTTTTGTTTTTTTTTATATACCAAATAAATTATTAAAGGTAATGCACTCGTGATAATTTTCGTTCAATCTACACCCTGTAGAGAATATTCCAGAAATTTTTCAAAATTTTTTGGGCGATTTTTCGCACTTTTTTAAAAATAATTCAAAGAGAAGTGTATGCAAGTATTACATTATACGAGGCTGGTTTGAAAAGTCCGTGCAAAAATAAAAACTACTTATGTGTTTGGGGTAAACCTTTTTTATTTTTCGACATAGTCTCCTTTTAGGCTTATACACTTCGTCCAACGATGTTCTAGTTTGTTGATCCCTACGGAATAATAGGATTTGTCCAAGTCTGCAAAATATCCATTAGTGTCTGCAATCACCTCCTTGTTTGAATAAAATCTTTGTCCCGCCAGCCATTTCTTCAAATTGGGGAACAAATAGTAGTCCGAGGGAGCCAAGTCTGGAGAATAGGGGGGATGTGAAACGAGTTGGAATCCTATTTCCATTAATTTTGCGACCACAACTGCTGAGGTGTGTGCTGGTGCGTTGTCGTGAGGGAAAAGGACTTTCTTGTGGGCCAATCGCGGGCGTTTTTCTTGCAGCTCGGTTTTCAAACGGTCCAATAACGATGAATAATATTCACCTGTAATAGTTTTACCCTTTTCCAGATAGTCGATGAGGATTATCCCTTGCGAATCCCAAAAGACAGTCGCCATAACCTTTCCGGCCGAAGGAACGGTCTTCGCCTTTTTTGGTGCAGATTCTCCCTTGGTAACCCATTGTTTAGATTATTATTTGGTCTCAGGAGTATAGTAATGTATCCATGTTTCATCCACAGTGACGAAACGACGCTTAAAGTCCTCCGGATTCTTCTGGAACAGCTGCAAACCATCCTTGCAACACTTCACACGATTCCGTTTTTGGTCAAGCGTGAGCAATCGCGGCACCCATCTTGCGGATAGCTTTCTCATGTCCAAATGTTTATGCAAAATATTATGTACCCGTTCAGTCGAGATGCCCACAGCACTAGCAATCTCACGCACCTTAACTCTTCTGTCATCCATTACCATATCATGGATTTGATCAATGATTTCTGGAGTCGTAACCTCCACAGGCCGTCCAGAACGTTCAGCGTCACTTGTGCCCATATGGCCAGTCCGAAAATTTTGAAACCACTTATAAACTGTTCTAATCGAAGGTGCAGAGCCACCATAATGTTTATCAAGCTTCTCTTTAGTCTCCTGAGGCGTTTTGCCTTTCATAAAGTAATGTTTAATCACCACACGAAATTCTTTTTCGTCCATTTCTTGAAAATCACTCGACTTCCTTGATTCACACGAATGCCAAACACAAAGAAATAGACCAATATGGCTGAAACTTGGTGTCCGTTTATTCAAGAGATGCTACTAACTAAACATGACCTCGATACGCGCCGGTGGTGCCATCTCTCGGACTTTGCACGGACTTTTCAAACCAGCCTCGTATATATTTTTGAACTCGTGTTTTTACAAGCTTTCATTTGACACCCCACTCGATGACCTAGTAAACTAATCCCTTAAGTCAAAATTTAACTTTGAAAACTGCACGGCTCTGATGAGGCCATCAATTCTGATATTAGTACCAAATTTCATCTTTCTATGTCAAATAATTTCGGAGAAAGTCGGATGAGACAGACGGAAACCGAAGTGATCTTAAAGTGTCCTTAGAGTATTTTCTCTGAGTTTTCTCTTTACAAAACGTTTTCAATAGGGTTGGCGTCCGGCGATTGTGAGGGCCTCTCTAGTATCTTATCGTTATCGCTACGCGACGGGATTTTCGCCCAGTAAAGGTTTCTTCAACGTACTTTGGAATTTGATATCATGAGCACGAATGGTCTCCTAGGACACGTTCAAACCCGATTTTCTGAATTTTTTGCTTCTTGACGCAGCGTCAATTTCAGCTCCCGTGAAAACCAAGACACGATTCGTTTTTCGACTTTCGAACTGAC
Source organism: Pachyrhynchus sulphureomaculatus (assembly GCA_019049505.1). NCBI lineage: Eukaryota > Metazoa > Arthropoda > Insecta > Coleoptera > Curculionidae > Pachyrhynchus > Pachyrhynchus sulphureomaculatus. Next base: position 178,934,070 of record CM032456.1, on the reverse strand, counting down.
TTTGCCTACCAAGTCACGTTTTGGCAATTCATTGACATTTTTCGTCTCGTTAAAACGATTTATCCAGAGAAAGACTACCTCGAACCGATGCGTAAACAAGTGACTCATTTTGGATTTTACGTGATTTCGATGAAAGTTCGGAACGACTTACTAAAATACGTCGTAGACAAAGGTTCCCTCTATCGGTTTTTTTGTTGAATCGCTAGAATCCTATCTACCAAAAATGAGTTATCGCAGACACGTTCTGACTTGACAGACTGTAACAATAAAATTGTATTACATAGAAAAATATATAAAGTTTTGGTAATTGTCTATGTAACAGTTGCAACTGCGAATAAGGCTGCTAACATCTAAAAGTGATGTCTTTAATTACTCTAACTTATGTATTTGTTGTTGTTATCTTTAAGACACGGCTCTTATGGCGAATCATCATTTTTATCTAAATTCAATTATGGTTTCAAAATTATTTAATTATAGAAAACAATTATGTTAAATTAAAACCGAAAAAGTGAACATAAAATAAAACTTGTGGACTTAGGGACTTTTTTAATACATACAGTCTGTCAAGTTAGAACGTGAGAACATTATTTGCCATCAATGTATTCTTTGGTGTGCTAACAACGGCGCTATTACCTTGGTAAGTTATCCAATCGCCTCCTGCATCAATAATCGCCTGGCATCTTCGAGGCAAAATTTTCTGCCTAGTCTGCGAATTTTTCAAATCTCGCGAGACAACTGAGTCGAAGTCCGCAGAGTGTTTCCTCTGAGCTTTCTCATTACCGGGGGCAAAACGTTTTCAATAGGGTTGGTGTCCGCCAAATGTGAGAGTCTCTATTTTTTTTTTTTTTTTTTTTTATTGGTCTAGCACACGTGCTGCAGGGAAGTTCCTAAAGCGCTCCAGGAGCGGCACGAGTGCGGAAAAAGCGATTCACGTTGTTCTTGAATCGCTGTAAATTGTACTCGGTGGGAAACACAGCGCTGGGCAAATTATTCCAAAGGGATGACGTTCTCCATATAAAAGATTGCTTGAAAAGCGTTGTACGCGGAGTAACAAGCTGAACCTCATACGGATGCGAAGCACCAGCGCGACGTGTATTTCTAACATGCACCGCTTTGGGAGGAATTAAGCGGGCTACATCCTTCGAACACTTTCCATGAAAATACTTGTAGAACAGACTCAAGTCGCCAACCGTTCTTCGATGTTCCAGCGAATCAAGGCCGCCGGTCAATTCCGGGTCCCCAATCAGACGGACCGCTCTTCTCTGAACAGAATCCAACAAATGCAGTGTATGTTTGGGAGCGGAGCCCCAAACGTGGGAGCAGTATTCCATAGTTGGTCGAATTTGGGCTTTGTAAAGAATTAACAGTTGTTGTGGGGTGTAAAGCTTTCTGGTTCTAAATAATATTCCCAACTTTTGAGAAGCTCTCCTTGCTATGCCTGCAACATGTTCATGCCAAGACATATTTGCTCCCAAACTAACGCCCAACAAATTGAGCGACGATGCTAGGGGAATGGAGTGCCCCGACATAACTATGTCGGGTTCAGCAACGTTAACTTTTTTAGAAAAAACTGCCGCTTGGGTTTTTGTAGCGTTAAATTCCACTTGGTTACTGTCACCCCAAGATAGAATTTCTTCCAGGTCTTTGTTAAGTTGAACGACCTCCTGCTGTCTGCGGATATTCGCCTGAGCAGCCGATGTCCGAGCGTTCAAGGTGAATGAAGAGACAAGCGTACTGTCATCTGCAAAGCTATAGATTGGATTCCCGGTCTTTTCCAGCAGATCGTTAATGTAAATGAGAAAGAGAGTAGGAGACAGTATGGAGCCCTGGGGCACACCAGCGTTGATAGTGAGGGTGTTAGAAAGAAATCCGTCGACCGCCACTCGTAAAGAACGCTCTCTGAGGAAACATGAGAGCCACAAACAGAACCTTTCAGACATACCATAAGAGCGCAACTTAGCCAACAGTCCATCGTGCCAAACACGGTCGAATGCCTTGGATATGTCAAGAGCAACCGCTCGAGATTCTCCAAAGTGTTCAATTGCGTTGTTCCAAACATGTGTTACATAAGTCAGAAGATCTCCTGTTGATCTATGTTTACGAAAACCATATTGGTGATCGCTAATAATATTGAATCGTTCAAGATATTTTAGAAGATGCTCATTGATAACCTTTTCCATGACTTTCGATATTATTGAAAGCAGTGCAACTGGTCGGTAGTTATTTGGCAAGCTCTTCTTACCTTTTTTAGGTATCGGCTGAACTGTGGCACATTTCCAGCAGGACGGAAATATTCCCTTTCTGTAGGATAGGTTAAAAAGTCTACAGAAAACTGGTGTTAGTTCCCTTGCACAGTTTTTGAGAACTATGGCAGGTATTCCGTCAGCGCCAGAAGCCTTCTTGGTGTCTAGCTTCATTAAAATACGCTTTATGATGCGCTGTCTGAAGACAACATCGGGCATCCTTGACTGCAATATGGGAATAGTAGGTGGTGTTTTTCCTTGGAAATCGACAGTAGAATGTGAAGCAAAGAGTTCAGCCAACAAGTTCGCTCTCTCAACAGGTGTGGTTGCAATGGAATTATCTGGCCGTGTGAGTGGTGGTATGGTGGATTTGGTAAAATTTTGACTAACTGCCTTAGCGACTGCCCAAAAGGACCTGGAATTGTTGGGACAAGCGAGAAGTTTGTTTCTAATTCGTTGATTGTGTGCCTCCTTGGTTTCGTCGATAATTCCCTTGCATCTGTTCCGGGCATGAACAAAGATGTTTCGATTTACGGTGTTAGGATTTTCACGCCATTGTCGGTAGGCAATATGTTTAGAAAAAACAGCTTCTTTGCATTTTCGGTCGAACCAAGGCTTACCGTTGGAGGAGCATTTCTTCGAAAAAGGGATGTAAGCTTCCATACCAGCCAAAATAACATCGGAGACCTCCCTGGCGCAGTCAGATGGGTTATCGGATCGAAAACAAACGTCCATCCAAGGGAAAGTTCGAAAGTATTCCATGAGATCTTCCCATTTAGCAGATTTGTAGTGCCAAATCTTGCGCGGCCTAGGCGCCTCTCTGTCACTGATTGGCAGGATACTCGATGTCGAAAGCAGTTTATGATCGGAAGAACCTAACGGCGGATTTACGGTGACTGTGTAAATCTCCGGATTGGTGGTTAAAAACAGATCAAGAAGACTGGCGAACTCCCCGTCTCGATCAGGGATCCGTGTTGGTTCGTCAATAAGCTGAGTTAAGCCACAACTGATTGAGAATGATTCAGCTTCACGACGATACTATCTTATCGTGGGCCCAAGTGAGCTTCGGAATTTGACATCATGCGCGCGAAGATGTTGTCGAATGGTCTCTTGGGACACATTCAAACCTGATTTTTTTAACTTTCAGTGTACTGGGTGATTAGAAATCCCGTCCCGTATTAGGTGGGGTGTGACATACCACCAATATATAAAATGTCATGAAACTAGTTTAACTAAATTTTTTGTGATTTTTTTAATGAAATATAATTTATACATTATAATAAGTAGGTTTAAGTAAAACTCTGGAGTAAGAAATTTTTTTTATCGCTTTTATTAAGTACAAGTATGAAATGCGGATTTCAGACAACAGATGGTGCACCAATGCAGTTTGTGCTATAAAGATTTGACACTGCACTGCATAACCGATTAGTAGTATTACTTTCGGAAATAATTATGAAAAAATTTTTAATCAGCATCCGTTAAAAATTTCGAAAGAATCTAATATTATTACCAACCACCCATATGGTTTTCGTAAACAAAGATCACTCAACATGTATTTATATTGGATAAACTCAAATAAACAACGTGAAGAATCTCCTAAATTTAAAAGATTTTGTTTATGGTTCTCGATTTTCGTCAAAAATCAGTTTTTACAAGCTGCAGATGAAGGACGTTTCACCGTCGTCTTTACTTTTAACACTAATGTTACTGCAGAACTTTATATTGTCGTCTACTCTTCTTTCATTTATATTAAAGATCTATTGTAAAAAAAACAAAAATCTAATCTACAGCTTTGCTGACGACATCACGCTTGTTCCTTTATTCACATTGAACACTCGAACATCACCTCCTCATGTCAATATCTATCTACAGCATAAAGTTATACAACTTAGCAAAGATTCAACAGAAATTCTACTTTGTGTTGCCTGTAACCAAGTAAAATCTATCGTTAGAAAATGCAAACTTGAAAAGTAAACTTTACAGAACCGGTCATGTTTGGGGGACTAACCAGAAATCTTGATGCTTGATCTAATCTATCCTATAAATACTTTCATAAGAGAAATTGGGTGGATGTAGCCAGCATACTTCCTCCAAGAGCGGTATATACTGGGAATACACCTTGCTCAATACGTCATAGGTGCAGGTTGTTACTCGTTAGACCACCCTCTATAAGAATTCTTTTACAATATATGGAGAAACTCATCTCTTTGGAATAACCTATCCAAGTGGATGTTCTCTTCCGAGTACCTGCAGTGGTTCTGGACCAACGTAAATCGCTACTTCCGAGTACGCTCTGCTCTGGTAGCCAATTAGGGATATCCCTGTAGCGTGTATGTTATATGCATATAAAAAATGCGCAAGTAAAATAGGAAAAATAAGTCTTCTTCTTCTTCTTCCTCTTCTATAGTAGGTTTACGCCTGTTCCCTCTCTGGTCGCCTCCATTAGATCTCTAGGTTGTCACTCCACCTCTTTTTGGGTCTCCCGATGTTCCTTCGGCCATCCGCACCAGTTTGTCTCTTCCCATCCTATTGATATGTCTATTCCACTCTTTCTTTCTGTCATTCACCCAGTTATTAATGTTGTCTATGTTGCAGGCCTGTCTTAGGTTCTCGCTACGCTCTCTATCCATCAGGGTTTTTCCCATAATTCTTTTGACCACCTTCATCTCAGATATCTCCAGTAATCTCTCTGTTCTTGATGTACTTGGCCTTGTCTCCGCTGTGTACTGCATTTTGTTGTGTCATCGACAAGTGTCAGACGTGCACGAGTGATAAATTGGAAAAGTGTGTGCATAGTGTTGTGTTGTTGTGTTCAATATGTCGAAATTTATACCGAATAAAGAGCATTCGCGAACAGTGTTTTCATTTGAAGAAAACTGCTGTTGAATCATACCGATTACTTAGAGAAGCTTATGGTGAACATGCTCCATCGCAAGATACGTGTGAACGATGGTTTTGGCGTTTCAAAAGTGGCGAATTCGATGTTGCAGACAAGTGGAAAACCGCCAAAAAATACGAAGATGTGGAATTGCAAGCATTATTGGACGAAGATGATTCGCAAACACAAAAACAACTCGCCGAGCAATTGGGCGTTAGTCAACAAACTGTTTCCAATCGGCTACGAGAGATGGGAAAGATTCAGAAGACCGGTAGATGGGTACCACATGAGTTGAACGACAGGCAAATGGAAAAGCGCAAAAACACGTGTGACATTTTGCTCGCTCAGTACAAAAGGAAGTCGTTTTTCTATCGTATAGTTACAGGGGATGAAAAGTGGATTTATTTTGAGAATCCCCAGCGCAAAAAATCGTGGGTAGGCCCAGGCGCACCATCCACATCGACCGCAAGACCGAATCGCTTTGGCAGAAAGACGATGTTCTGTATTTGGTGGGACCAGAGGGGCGTGGTCTATTATGAGCTGTTAAAACCTGGGGAAACGGTTAATACTAAACGTTACCAACAACAATTGACCGATTTGAACCGTTCGCTGCTTGAAAAAAGGCCAGAATACCGAAAGAGGCAACACAAAGTCGTTTTTTTTAGTGTTCTAAGATCACTTCGATGTCTGTCCGTCTGTCCGTCTGTCTGTCCGTCTGTTTGTCCGTCTGTCTGTCTGTCACACCCGATTTTCTCCGAAACTATTTGTCATAGAAAGTTGAAATTTGGTAATAATATAGGAATTGATGGCCTCATCAGAGCCATGTAGTTTTGAAAGTTAAATTTTGACTTAAGGGGTTAGTTTTGGGGGGTGAAATCGGAAGTGAAAAAATATTTTTTTTACTAGGTAATCGAGTGTGGTGTCAAATGAAAGCTTGTGAAAACACGAGTAAAAAATATATACATAATGTAATACTTGCGCGCACTTTTCTTTGTATTATTTTTAAAAAGTCGCGAAAAATCGCTGTCCAACCGCCTTATCTCGAAAAAATTTTGAATAAATTCTGGAATATTCTCAACGGGGTGTAGATTGAACGAAAATTATCACGAGTGCATTACCTTTAATAATTTATCTGGTATTTAAAAAAAACAAAAATTTCAAGGTCATCAGATTTCAGTAAAGATTGGAAACAAACTTTGTTGAAAACTCATTTGGGGTGTGTTTTGTGAAGTCACTGATCATTTTATACTTCTGTAACAAAATTTTTTATTTGAAAAGCAATCAACGTACGGAACACTAATTGCGCAAGTTCAACTTGCACTTGACCGGTTATTCTTCATGACAACCTCATAATCTCACAGTTGGAGCGCTTTGGGCTTAAAGGTTCTCTCCCTATCTTCATTCTTAACTTTCTCCAACCCAGATCCTTTAAAGTCAAAATCAACAACGTCTTATCAAACTCCTTCACCTCTTCTCTAGGCATCCCACAGGGATCTGTTTTGAGTCCTGCCCTTTTTAACATTGCCCTAACCAACCTAATTAACCAAATCCCATCCACAACAAACTACAAGATATTTGCAGATGACACTATACTTTACACTGCATCTTCTTCATCGCAATGGTGCACTGAGATCCTACAACAATCTACCTCCCTCTTAAACGCTTGGGCCAATAACAATGGACTCTCATTTTCCCCCTCCAAATCATCCTACATACACTTCTGCAAATCAAGAAACTGTCCTAAACTCAATTCCCTTCACCTTGCAAACTCAAACATACCCTCTACAGACTCACTCAAGATCCTCGGACTAATCTTTGACAACAAACTTACATGGACTCCCCACATCAAACACCTCATAGCACGTACCTCCCCCGACCTAAACCTCTTAAAAATCCTCCCAAACACATCTTGGGGTGCAGACCTCCCTTCTCTCCAAACTATCTACAAATCACTTATCTTTTCTAAGCTCGCCTACGGCGACTTCACTTACGACTCTGCGAGTTCATCTGTCAAGAAGCAATTTGATACTATACAAAATACTTCTCTCCGTGCAATAGCTGGTGCCTTCCGCACCTCCCCAATCTCTAATCTCCAATGTGCTACCTCTACCCCCCCTTTGTATCTTATCAGACAATAATCACTCTTAAAATTTTACTCCTACTCGTTATTCCGCCCCTTCACTAGACATACCCTGAATCTATTTTCAATTCATCGCTCATATAACCTCCATAAAAAACTCTATCCCCAACAGAATCACTACCCTACTAACTCTACACAACATCTCTCCCCCCAAATACGACTATCCACTGCACTCACATTTCCCTCCATGGCTCTCTAACTGTCCTCCAGTCGATTTTTCCATGCTCACACAAAGGAAAACGGAAACCCCTAACCTACTGCTTAGGAAAACATTTCTGGAAAGAATAGCAACTCACTATCCCAATTACACTCTGCTTTATACTGATGGATCCAAAACAGACAAGGGGGTGGGTGCATCTTTCACCACTTCTTTTAGCAACAAAATGTTTAAACTCCCATCGTACACCTCCATTTTTTCAGCCGAGCTTTTGGCCATTAAAGAGGCCATACGCCACGCTCTAACCCTTAGAGTTGCAATGCGTATTCTAATCATCTCCGATTCCTACAGCGCTCTTGCCTCAATAAAATCACTAAAATTAAAATACAATTATGTTCGCCAGATCTTAGACCTATGCCACATGGTAACTCTAAAACATCGTAAAATTGCCTTCTTCTGGATCCCCAGTCACATTGGCATCAGAGGCAACGACAAAGCCGACCTACACGCAAAACTAGTAATAGAGAGAGGTACCACAGGATGGGGTGAAAACCACCCCAGAGATTTCAACTCCTTCCTTAATCATAACCTACGTTCCTTATTCCAACTGAACTGGGACCTAATACCTCCCGATAATAAGCTATGGCTTATCAAACCCTTGGTCTACCCCCCTTAAACTCCTTAAATATAACTAGAGAAGAAAATGTCCTCATGCGAAGACTTGCCATAGGACATACCTACAGTACTCATAGATACCTATTACAAAATGAACAAGCCCCTACATGCCTCTTATGCAATTCCCTTTTGACAGACCCCACACTTAAAGTCACACATCAAGTCCACATCAAATCCCTTCAAACCTACCACTATTAATAGCCTCATTCGATTCACTCCACACTAATATTAAAAATTACCTAAAAGGGATCAATTTTATCGTATAACTAATCGAACACTCTCAGGGGCGCTAAATGACCTGGCAGTCGATGCGCTCTGACCCCAAAATATCCATCCATCCATCCATCTTCATGACAATGCTCCATCACATACGGCAAAACCAGTTTGCGACACGTTGGAAGCACTCAGCTGGGAAGTTCTACCCCATGCGGCTTACTCACTAGACTTGGCTACTTCCGATTACCACTTGTTTGCATCGATGGGTCACGCACTTGCTGAGCAGCGCTTTGGTTCGTACCAAGATGTGAAAAAATGGCTCGATGAATGGTTCGCAGCAGAAGGGGAAGATTTTTACTGGCGTGGTATTCACAAATTGCCCAAAAGATGGGAAAAATGTATAACAAGCGATGGAGCATACTTTGAATAAAGCACTTTTTATCATTCTCCCGAATTTAACATGTTTTTTTGGAAAAAAAAATCCGCATTTCATACTTGTACACCTGGTAAATGAAAAAAAAAAACACAACTTTTGGTAACCTAGGAACTCAAAACTTTTTTTTCTTAAGTAATACTTTTAAATGGTACATGTAATTATCACAATTGTTTAACTTTAGAAAAATAGAATATATCTACTTGAACTTAGTTGGGAATGTGGAATCTTTGGCACAATGATACTACTCAGTATATATCACCACTACACCAAACACTTTATTTTTGCTCTCGACGCGCGTTTCGCTAACCATGTTAGCTTCATCAGGAGCGATGATTGACTAAAGCTAAACTACAAATCTACCCTATTTATACTTAGCCTAACCCTTGAATTACTCAAGCGGAACTAATGACGTAGGCAAGGCCCTCAGTTCCGGTCAAGTACCCAGTAGAGGGGACTATAAGGAATAGGCCCTCTGTCTTTATTTAAACTACTTTTACATTTTATGATTTCCATACTTTCGTATGCGTTCAACAATCTCCTATCAGATACATTTTTTATTAATCTTAGATTATCTAATGTTACAGTATGATCAGCTTCAAGGGCATGTTCGGCAATGCTAGACTTTTCTGTTCTATTGTATCTTAAGTGTGCTAAATGTTCTTTAAATCGTGTTTTAATTGACCTTTTAGTTTGCCCAACATACTTTTTGTCACAATCATTACAACTAATTTCATAAATTCCACTTTTCTCACAATTAGGAATCTTATCTTTAGGATTTCCTAAGATATTCCTCAGATTGTCTGATGACTTATAGACTAAGGTGAGGCCTACCTTATTAAATACCTTATTGAGTCCCTTGCTATATTTCGGATTATATGGTATGGAGACATATTTGGTGTTATTTTCTTCGCGTGTAAAAAAGGTGGAATTCTGAATATTAAACCTAAATTTATGCCTATTTATTAGCTTATTTACTAAGTCATCGTCGTAACCATTAACTCTAGTTATATTTCTAATACGATTCCTTTCTTTATTGAAGTTTACTCTGTTCAGAGGGAAAGTGACCAAACGATGAACTAAAAAATGTAATGAGGCTAATTTATGTTGTTTGCAATGAAATGAATCATTAGGAATATATCTATCTGTTACTGTATCCTTCCTATAGATATCAAATTCTAATCTATTATTATTTTTAATAATTAAAATATCTAGAAAAGGCATTTGTCCTTTGTTCTCAACTTCGTAAGTGAATTTAATGGAATCATACCGGCTATTTAATTTAGAAACAAAATCATTAATATTTGCTCTCTTTGTATCAAAAATCGCGAAAATATCATCCACATACCTATACCATACCCTTGGGAAATATTCGAATTCTTGACTGGCTTCGATTTCAAACTTACTCAGTCAAGAATTCGAATATTTCCCAAGGGTATGGTATAGGTATGTGGATGATATTTTCGCGATTTTTGATACAAAGAGAGCAAATATTAATGATTTTGTTTCTAAATTAAATAGCCGGTATGATTCCATTAAATTCACTTACGAAGTTGAGAACAAAGGACAAATGCCTTTTCTAGATATTTTAATTATTAAAAATAATAATAGATTAGAATTTGATATCTATAGGAAGGATACAGTAACAGATAGATATATTCCTAATGATTCATTTCATTGCAAACAACATAAATTAGCCTCATTACATTCTTTAGTTCATCGTTTGGTCACTTTCCCTCTGAACAGAGTAAACTTCAATAAAGAAAGGAATCGTATTAGAAATATAACTAGAGTTAATGGTTACGACGATGACTTAGTAAATAAGCTAATAAATAGACATAAATTTAGGTTTAATATTCAGAATTCCACCTTTTTTACACGCGAAGAAAATAACACCAAATATGTCTCCATACCATATAATCCGAAATATAGCAAGGGACTCAATAAGGTATTTAATAAGGTAGGCCTCACCTTAGTCTATAAGTCATCAGACAATCTGAGGAATATCTTAGGAAATCCCAAAGATAAGATTCCTAATTGTGAGAAAAGTGGAATTTATGAAATTAGTTGTAATGATTGTGACAAAAAGTATGTTGGGCAAACTAAAAGGTCAATTAAAACACGATTTAAAGAACATTTAGCACACTTAAGATACAATAGAACAGAAAAGTCTAGCATTGCCGAACATGCCCTTGAAGCTGATCATACTGTAACATTAGATAATCTAAGATTAATAAAAAATGTATCTGATAGGAGATTGTTGAACGCATACGAAAGTATGGAAATCATAAAATGTAAAAGTAGTTTAAATAAAGACAGAGGGCCTATTCCTTATAGTCCCCTCTACTGGGTACTTGACCGGAACTGAGGGCCTTGCCTACGTCATTAGTTCCGCTTGAGTAATTCAAGGGTTAGGCTAAGTATAAAAAGGGTAGATTTGTAGTTTAGCTTTAGTCAATCATCGCTCCTGATGAAGCTAACATGGTTAGCGAAACGCGCGTCGAGTGCAAAAATAAAGTGTTTGGTGTAGTGGTGATATATACTGAGTAGTATCTACTTGAAGGCAAAGACAAATCCTTCTACAAGAAAGGTATAGAAATGATGATAATGAATAAAGTCCAAGCTTGCAAAAAAAAAATGTGTTTTAAGTAGCTAGACCAAAAACTTTTCAGGCTACGTGTTACATGTTGCGAAACAATTTTTTTCTGAGAGAACAAAAGAACTGTAATCGCGCCTGACCAAATGTATTGAGCTCAATGGAGATTATGGTGAAAAATAAAAAAAATGTTATTTATTTTTCAATCGGCCCTCGTAAATGATATTCTTTATTCCGAGTCAGAAAAGACTAACGGTAATAATATCCTAGTGTTTAATAGTATAATTATTTTAGTTTTTACCAATAACCGCACAACAAACAATCATGTTCTCATTTCCTGAAAACTCATAAAAATGAGGTTTGCATGTGACAAAATAATTTAAAAAGCTGAGCATTTAATATTTATTTCGCTGCTTTTGAAGTGCTACCATAAAACGTCAAAAACATTGCGTGGTGGTAACGATAAAATTCTTATTGCTAAGTCGTAACCAGTGTCGATTTTCTCAAACTGGTTAAACGATTACATGGGTGTGACTTGATTCCATGTTACGAAATCAGAAAATAATATTTAATTACAAAAACTGCTTTTTTTTTGTTGTTTGTATATCTATCCGTTTATTAGACAGATATAGCTAACATTTTAAAAGTAGTAAATTACCTTTTTATTATCGGAATGGTATCTAAATATCACATATGCAAAGAGTATGTGGAAACGTAGTCAACAGAAGTAATTGAACAATGAAATTTTCACTTAAATATTCACTAAGATAAGACACTTATATATAGCCTAGTCAAATATATCATACAAGAATTTTAAAAAGGGAAGAAAATTACCTCTTGAAATTAATTTAAATTTTTAAAAAATAATGAGGTTCTATAAAACTTTTTTAACATATAACACGTAGGCTGAAAAGTTTTTGGTTTGACACACAGATGTCGCTCTTTTTCAAAAAATCCATATGATTTTTAGGAAGTATCAACCTTCAAACGATACGTGTCAAAATTTCATGACATTTCGACGATTAGTTGACAAGTGACAGTGATTTTAGTAACGCTACTTTTGATATTTTCAAAACAATGGAAAAAATCGAATTTTGTATGTTGATTAAACATTATTTTTGATGGGAAAAAATACCGTTCAAATAAAACAACGGCTTGATAAGTGTTACGAGGACTCTGTCCCTGGAAAATCACTCATCATTTACTGGTATGCTGAATTTAAACGCGGTCGTACAGATACAAATGATGCTGAACGCTCTGGATGCCCAAATAAGGAAAACATAAAAAAAATCCACAAAATTGTTTTGGATGGCCGGAAAGTGAAATTGCGTGGGATAGTTGACACTCTAAAAAGATCAAAAGAACGTGTTGGTCATGTTTTGCATGGACATTTGGGCATGAGAAAGCTCTATTCGAAATGGGTACCGCGTTTGCTCACAGTGGACCAAAAACAACAACGTGTTGATGATTCTGAGGGCTATTTGGACCTGTTTAAGCGCAATACGATATGTGATATTGGATGAAACATGGATCCACAATCACACCGGGATCAAATCAGTAGTCAGCTGAGTGAACATCAGCCGGTGAAAGCCGCCCGAAGCCAACAGTCGGCTGGGAAGGTTTTGGCCCTCTGTATTTTCAGATGAGCATGAAATAATTTTCATCGACTATGCTGAGACGGGAAAAACCATCAATAGCGAATATTATATATAGTTATTGGTGCATTTGAAGGCAGAAATCGCAAATGAACAAGAAAAAAGTGTCCTTTCATCAAGCCAATGCACCGTGTCACAAGTCAATGGTTACGATGGCAAAATTGCATGAATTGAAGTCCCAATTACTTTCTCATCCACCGTATTCTCCAGATTTGGCCCCCAGCGAATATTATCTATCTATTCGCACTGAGGCCTATGTTGAAGGCAAAGACAAATCCTTCTACAAGAAAGGAGAAATGTTAGAAAAGCGTTGGACTAATTGTGTTGCTCTTGAAGGAGACGATATTGACGAATAAAGTTGAATTTTGCAAAAAAATGTGTTTTAAGTAGCTAGACTAAAAACTTTTCAGCCTACGTGTTACTATAAAGTATTATGCTAGTTATTTTATTTATATAGGACCACAATCATCATTGATTTGGCGGAAAACAATGTTATAAATGACATATCTTGTCTATTTTTTTTAGTGTCTAGAATATGTACCGATTTTAAATACTTAGAAACAATAGGCTGGGTAGCTGTCCTCCCTTAAATTTGACCTTGAGTTGAAATACACAAAAAAACTACTTCACTACTGTTGTAGCAACTTAAAGAACTGCTATCTTTTCTAATTATTTTTAGTAAAATTACCAACACAGCTAAGTTTCTATTTGTTTAATAATTATTTGTTGTCAATTTTTAAAACTAATTGTTTCGAAAACAAGTATAATTAAAAAAAAGACGAACTATATTTTGGATTAACAAAGGAGTACAACCTAGGCAATTAGAATACGTGGGAATGACCGGATATAATTGTGCTTTAAAGGCTGTGAAAGAAATAATATTACAGAACATACGTGCATACAAATTTATCATACCAGTAAAATCTCATATTACTGCGCCTCGTTAAATATAAACAAACATACAAGGCTTTAAGAAAAATAAATATACTGCAGCGCTAGCTGTAACGAACATGCTATAGTAAAAAAGAAAATTTGTGTTTTGTTTCTATAGAATTTTGTTTTTATTATCAGTTCTTGAGATGATTTTATGATTATAAGAATCTGTAGACCAGTAGAGTGACACAGTGATAGGTCAGTAACATTTTGAATCTATATTGGCAGTGGCCAATAATATTAAATACGCCAAGATGAAGAATATTGGTCTTTTCCATAATATTATTGAAAAAAATGTAAATAATCGGTAGTTTTAACCACCAATCCGGAGATTTACACAGTCAGCGTAAATCCGCCGTTAGGTTCTTCCGACCATAAACTACTTTCGACATCGAGTATTCTACCAATCAATGACAGAGAGGCGCCTAAACCGCGCAAGATTTGGCACTACAAGTCTGCTAAATGGGAAGATCTCATGGAATATTTTCGAACTTTCCCTTGGTTGGACGACCCATCTGACTGCGCCAGGGAGGTTTCCGATGTTATTTTGGCCGGTATGGAGGCTTACATCCCTTTTTCGAAGAAATGCCCTTCCAACGGCAAGCCTTGGTTTGACCGAAAATGCAAAGAAGCTGTTGCTTCTAAACATCTTGCATACCGACAATGGCGCGAAAATCCTAACACCATAAATCGTAACACATTTGTTCGTGCCAGGAACAGATGCAAAGAAATTATCGACGAAACCAAGGAGGTACACAATCAACGGATTAGAAACAAACTTCTCGCCTGTCCCGGCAATTCAAGGTCCTTTTGGTCGGTCGCTAAGGCAGTTAGTCAAAATTTCACCAAATCCACCATACCACCACTCACACGGCCAGATAATTCTATTGCAACGACACCTGTTGAGAAAGCGAACTTGTTGGCTGAACTCTTTGCTTCACATTCTACTGTCGATTTCCAAGGAAAAACACCACCTACTATTCCCATAGTGCAGTCAAGGATGCCCGATGTTGTCTTCAGACAGCGTATTATAAAGCGTATTCTGATGAAGCTAGACACCAAAAAGGCTTCTGGCGCTGACGGAATACCTGCCATAGTTCTTAAAATCTGTGCGAGGGAACTGACACCAGTTTTCTGTAGACTTTTCAACCTATCCTACAGAAAGGGAATATTTCCTTCCTGCTGGAAATGCGCTACAGTTCAGCCGATACCTAAAAAAGGCAAGAAGACCTTGCCAAATAACTACCGACCAATCGCACTGCTTTCAATAATATCGAAAGTCATGGAAAAGGCTATCAATCAGCATCTTCTAAAATATCTTGAAGGATTCAACATTATTAGCGATCACCAATATGACTTTCGTAAAAATAGATCAACAGGAGATCTTCTGACTTATGTAACACATGTTTGGAACAATGCAATTGAACACTTTGGAGAATCTCGAGCAGTTCCTCTGGACATATCCAAGGCATTCGACCGTGTTTGGCACGATGGGCTGTTGGCTAAGCTACGTTCTTATGGTATGTCCGAAAATTTCTGTTTGTGGCTCTCATGTTTCCTCAGAGAGCGTTCTTTACGAGTGGCAGTCGACGGATTTCTTTCTAACACCTTCACTATCAACGCCGGTGTACCTCAAGGCTCCATACTGTCTCCTACTCTTTTTCTCATTTACATTAACGATCTGCTGGAAAAGACCGAGAATCCAATCTACAGCTTTGCAGATGACAGTACACTTATCTCTTCATTCACTTTGAACGCTCGGACATCGGCTACTCAGACGAATATCCGCAGACAGCAGGAAGTCGTTCAACTTAACAAAGACCTGGAAGAAATTCTATCTTGGGGTGACAGTAACCAAGTGGAATTTAACGCTACAAAAACCCAGGCGGCAGTTTTTTCTAAAAAAGTTAACGTTCCTGAACTCGACATAGTTATGTCGGGGCACTCCATTCCCCTAGCATCGTCGCTCAATTTGTAGGGCGTTAGTTTGGGAGCAAATATATCTTGGCATGAACATGTTGCAGGCATAGCAAGGAGAGCTTCTCAAAAGTTGGGAATATTATTTAGAACCAGAAAGCTTTACACCCCACAACAACTGTTAATTCTTTACAAAGCCTAAATTCGACCAACTATGGAATACTGCTCCCACGTTTGGGGCTCCGCTCCCAAACATACACTGCATTTGTTGGATTCTATTCAAAGAAGAGCTGTTCGTCTGATTGGAGACCCGGAACTGACCGTCGGCCTTGATTCGCTGGAACATCGAAGAACGGTTGGCGACTTGAGCCTATTCTACAAGTACTTTCATGGAAAGTGTTCGAAGGATGTGGCCCGCTTAATTCCTCCCAGAGCAGTGCATGTTAGAAGTACACGTCGCGCTAATTCTTCACATCCGTATGAGGTTCAGCTTGTTACTCCCCGTACACACAGTCTTTTATATGGAGAACATCATCCCTTTGGAATAATTTGCCCAGGACTGTGTTTCCCACCGAGTACAATCTACAGCGATTCAAGAACAACGTGAATCGCCTTCTCCGCACGCGTGTCGCTCCTGTAGCGCTTTAGGGACTTCCCTGTAGCACGTGTGCTAGACCCATAAAAAAAAAAAAAAGTTGCCCGCATTGTCTTTTTGCCATTTTTAGGAACAGGTTGAAGTCGAACGAAACTGCAGCAAGAAAAAAATATTACTTTTCTTTAGGTTACGTTCACAAGCACGAAAACAGCAGATGACTATTGCTGTTCACTGAACAATAACCTTATTGCCAATAAATCACTCTAACTGAATCTAGAATCTGGAAATAAAAGTGCAAAATAAATATTTACTACCTAAATATTTGTTTAATTATAAAAAAATAAAATAAAATTATGTCCCTTTACAGAAGCGACGCACCACTCGGTAACAGTCATGTAGTGAAAAGTATATTACAAGAACCTCCATCATATCGTCAAGAAACATAGTTTTCATAGTTTTTTTTTTTATAGCAGATAAATTATCAAACCTAATGAACTCGTGACAATTTTCGCTCGATCTACACTTTATGGAGAATATTCCAGGAAACAACGATTTTTGTAAATTTTTAAAAAATAATATAAAGAAAAGTGTGCGCAACTATTACATCATATATTTTTTGATCTTATGTTTTCAGAAGCTTTTATTTAATACTCCATTCGATGACCTGGTAAAATTTTTTTTACTTCTGATTTCACCCCCCAAAACTAATCCCTTAAGTCAAAATTTAACTTTGAAAGCTGGAAGCGCTCTGTTTGAGCCATCAGTTCCAATGTTTGTTCCAAATTTGAACTTTCTTTGACAAATAGTTTCGGAGACAATCAGGTGTGACAGACAGACGAACACCGAAGTGATCCCGTAAATGTTCCGTACGGAACACTAATACTTATAAAATACTCTATTTATAAAACACTAAAGTTTAACTTACTGGATCTCTTACTAATTATACTAAAATTATACTTACATGCAACCACGATCTTAATTTCCTCACTGAGTATTGAGCCGATCTTGTTCGCCGCTATACATCGGTAACTTCCGCCGTCTTCGTGTCTGGCGGAAATAATTTTGTAAAAAGGATCCGTCGAGAACTCGGTAATAGCGATTCCGTCTTTTAGCCATTTAAATTGTGGTGGAGGATTTCCTGAAAAGAAATTAAAAAATAAGTTAATGTCCAGGCAATGTAATAGTAAAAGTGTGTTTAGTGTGTCCGAAATAAAAAATATGAAGTTGCAAGAAAATTTTAGTTTTATATATATAGGTTGTAGCGTGTTAAAAAATTGCTCTCTTCTTATGTTTTTGGGTGTACTGAATCCGAAAATGACTTTCATTTTGTCATAGAACGTCACGTTTTCTGACGATGTAGGTATCTATGTTAAACAAGTTATCATCTTAAAATAAAAGATAAAAGACTAAAAATTTTTTTTTAAATTTATAATTGCGTAACAAAACTTATTTTTTTATCTAAAATACATTCATTAGTAAGCACTAAACACATTTCTTTTTCCCAGTGAGACTCCTTTTGGTACATTTTCGCTTATAGGAAGCATCTGGAAGGTCTCTCTGAAGCGTCCAACAGTAGTCTGCCATCATTGAGACGCTCCATCTTCCCTGGTATCTTTTTTCCATCTCCTTAATATCTTGGTGAAATCGTTCACCTTGCTCTTCACTCAGATCTCCTAAATTTTCTGGAAAGTAGTCGAGGTGGGAATGAAGAAAAGGTACTTTTAAACTCATTAGGCAACCTAAAGCTTGAAATGCTTTTAACATTCTTTTGACGATTTGTTTGTAGTTAGGGTCTTTGTTATTGCCTAAAAATTTCTCTATAACCTCTTTAAAGGCAATCCACCCTTCTCTTTGAGGATCCGTCATGGTTGTGATGAATTGTGGATCAGCCATAAGCCGTCTAATATCTGGTCCAACGAAAACACCTTCCTTCAACTTTGCCTCCGAGAGGCCTGGAAACTTTGATATTAAGCATTTGAAGCAATTTCCATCTCTTGGAAGTAACTTTACAAATTGCTTCATCAATCCCAGCTTTATGTAAAGCGGTGGTAGAAGAACTTTATGAAGAGGCACCAAAGTTTCATGCAGGACGTTCTTTTCGTCAACTTTAAGCTCCCTCAGAGGCCAAGACTTTTTGGTCCAGTGATTTGCTCGGTCTCTACTATCCCATAGACACAAAAAGCAAGGGAATTTGGTAAATCCAGATTGTTGTCTGAGCAACATGCCCAAGATTTTTAAATCACCGCACACTTGCCAACCGTGGTCTTTATATTTTAATTTGCAAAGAACCAGTTCCAAGTTCTTGTAGGTTTCCTTGAGGTGTACGGAATGACCGACAGGAATGGAAGCATAGAAACCGCCATTGTGAAGCAGAACTGCTTTAAGGCTTCTTTTTGAAGAATCTATGAAAATACGCCACTGTGCTGGGTCGTATGAGATCTTAAATGTATCCATCAAACCTTCAATATTGGTACAATAAACCAACTCGTCCTCTTGGGCAAAGTAGGAAGTGAACTGCTTCTCACGATATCTAAACCAGGAGGAGGACACTCCCGGCAAAAGTAAGTTCCTGCTTTTGAGCCTTGATCCAAGCAACTCAGCAGCGTTTTTGGGAAGATTCAAGTCTCTTACCAAATCGCCCTGGGAAAACAATTTCGGACTGCTGTCATCTTCAAATTGAAAACTTGACTTGTCATCGGGTTCAGGTACAGCACCATCTTCGTCAGAACTTGGACTCTCTTCCAAGGTAGCAGGGGTCTTGGGCACTGGTATTTCGGTCCCATGAGGGATGGGACGAATAGCTGATTGCAGATTGGAATATGAAATAGACTGCTTCCATTTTGAATTATACCCTTTCACATTCCACGAACAAAAGTAACAATCATTACTATGGTTCTTTTGCTCGCGCCATACCATAGGAATCGCATATCGGAAAGCTTTTTTCTTGCCCTTAAACCAATTTCGAAGGTCTTCAACACATCGTTTGCAGACTTTATGAGGTGCCCAAACTTTATCCTGATCTCCAAGTATTAAGCCAAAATACGTGAAGTATACTTTTTTTACAAAGTCCGTAATATTAAGTTGTTGCTTTAATACCATATATTCGCCACAAATATAACAGAAACTGTCAGACGAATTCACACACTTCCGCACAGATGACATTGCACTATATTGAACCAAGATCTATAACACAATGACGAGTTTAACACGTAATTGTACCGCGCCACTTTCTACACTATCGGAGCGCGCACGTTTTGGTTACAACGTTTATGTTTGTTAATTTAGCTCACACAGGGCGTTCTTTATTTAGAAAGTAATGATAGTTATGGCCTGTATACATTTAAAAACAGTAATCAAAATAAAATTGTACCTATTTATTTATGACTTCAAGTTAGCCCAAAAAACCCTTTTTTATAATAAAATTTTGCGTTTTGCAAAATAACCTGACGTTCTGGAATTTTTTGAGTATTTTTTTAGTTTTCAGAAAACCTAAATACATAGAAATCAGTTGAAAACATCCAGACAGCATTTTTGTTGCAGATCTGTGTTATTTATTAAATAGAAGTCGTTATTTGTGCCTTACGTATCTCTTAATGTCTGAGAATGGATTGAGTGGATATTAATACTGAAAGAACTAAAGAAATTAGACATAAACTAGCTCAGTTTGTTTGAAGAGATTATGGATAGGAGATAATTTTTGTACGTCTTTTGAAAATAGTTTCTATAGTTGTTTAAAATTTTGGTTTTACAGATTTTTGGGCACCATTCATTTTAAAATAAAAAGAATCTAATTTCAGTTTAAAAAAATGAAAAAATACTGAAGGGTTATGTAGTTATTACAAAATTCTTTTAACATAGCACAACCGTTGTGTCCTGAAAGATAAAAGGCTGATTCAGTGAAACGTTCAAAAAGATAAAAAAAGGTTTATTAAATGACAAAATTAAAACTTCTAACTTCGCTACACTTAAAATTACTATCCTACTAAATAAAATCCCTTTGTCTAGTAGATGGTACAATTATCTAGAGTCTTTAAATCAGGATTCTAATTAAAGCTTAGCTAAAGACGATGTTAAAAGTTCGTGGGATTAACTTCACGAGTTACCCGTTCTGAATAGACGATGTAAAACGCACTTGTCAGCAGGAAGCTAGGTCTATGGATTGATATACTGATGACTTACGGTTTTTCTATGAGTTTTTTGGCTTGTCCTGGTGAGATATTCATAACACTGATGTCTCCACCTTGGCTACCCCAGTTCCCTTTGGGCTACTAAACATTTCCTGCCCCCTAAAGGTCTGGGAATAAGCAGGATATTTCAAGGAAAAGGCCTTGAACTTGAAAACTAAAACCATTTCTGCACTACTACATCACTAATAAACAAGTACGGCAACGTGATAAAAAAAAAGCCTACTGGGCGGCTTACTGAAGGAAAAGCCCTCTCTGGCTACATGATGAAAAGGAGAGCTCACTGCGGCTCTATGATGGGAAAAAAGCCATGCCATCCGGACCCTTAAATATTTTTCTCCCTTCCTTAAAATCACGTCTTCAAGATGGCTACTTCCCGGATTCAAATCATTAGCCAATCGGACGCATTCGATGCAAATTAAATAGGTCCAGTAGGTAACCCGCAATGCACACTGTAAAATAAACGGCTTAAAAATTCAAAACACTGTTTTAAACTACACTGCTTAAAAGTTAGTAAGTAAGTAAAGTAAAGTAAAAAAAATATAAATTATAAGTGGAAACAGTGTCGTAACATGATCTTAAAATCTAGGATAGAATGAATGTTACAAGGTAAGGTTTTTAATGTAGGCGATGCTGATAGAGCAGATATTTATCTGCTGAATTTTCGTAAAATCGTATGTGTTGTTTGGGCCTCCACACTTAAATTAACATTCAGAATGTATTTTGAAGGTGATAGTAGTCTTTATTTTTCCCTAAATTAACTAATACATTTAACAACAGCTATTATGCTATTCGAGTCATGAATTGTCCAAGACACTGAGATTTTTTTCCAGTCCCAGTATGGTGCTAGATATGGAAATTCTAAATACGTAAAATATACCATTTCTGGTGCATCATAAAATAAAAGTAACAAAATTGTATCCTTTGGTAAGAGGTAAAAATATTTAAAAAAATTTAATTAGATCTAGATTCTACTTACTATGATTATGTACTTTATTTAAAAGTTACCAATCAAAAGGTGGATTTATTTAATAAAAAAGTTAGAATTATTTCTAACATTTTTCAAACTTTATCAAAAATAGCTAAGATACGAGGGTTATAAGATAAGTACTTGGCCTCAATAAGAAAAAAATATTTTAATGTGTAAAATTTATTTTATTTTCCAACACAGTCTCCTTTTAGCTCGATACACTTACACCAACGTTTTTCTATCTCCTGTATCTCATCTAAAAAACACGATTACTTTAACCCCTCAAAATAGGTATTTGTTTCAGGAATCACCTCATCGTTCCAGCCAAATTTTTTTCCATCGAACCATTTTTATCATATTTGGAAATAGAAAATAATCGCTGAGGGCTCAATCTGGCGAATATGGTGGTTGCGAAAACAATTCGTATCCTAACTCATGGAATTTTGTCAAGGCGATGTCACAAGTGTGCACATGTGCATCATCTTGATGAAAGAGATTTTTTTTCTTCGCCAAATGCGGACGTTCCTCTTTCACAGCATGGATGAAACGATCTAATAAGTTGATATAATACTCTCCATGAATAGTTTTGCCGTTTTCAAGGTATTAGACGTGGATTATGGTGCGTGCATCCCCAAACACTTTGGTCATGACTTTGTTGGCCGACAAAGGAGCTTTGGCTTTCTTTGATGCCGGTTGGCCACGGAAAACCCACTGTTTGGATTGTTCTTTAGGCTCTAGTGTGCGGTGATGAAACCATGTTTCGTCAACAGTTATGAATCAACACCAAAAATCATTCCGATTGCGCTTTAACATCGCCATACATTCTTTTGAAGTTGTCACACTTTTCTTTCTATGGGTCTAGCACACGTGCTACAGGGAAGTCCCTAAAGCGCTCCAGGAGCGGCATGTGTGCGGAAAAAGCGATTCACGTTGTTCTTGAATCGCTGTAAATTATACTCGGTGGGAAACACAGCCCCGGGCAAATTATTCCAAAGGGATGATGTTCTCCATATAAAAGATTGCTTGAAAAGCGTCGTACGCGGAGTAACAAGCTGAACCTCATACGGATGCGAAGCACCAGCGCGACGTGTATTTCTAACATGCACCGCTTTGGGAGGAATTAAGCGGGCTACATCCTTCGAACACTTTCCATGAAAATACTGTAAAAAATAATGTAAAGCTGTAGATTGGATTCACGGTCTTTTCCAGCAGATCGTTAATGTAAAATGAGAAAGAGAGTAGGAGACAGTATGCAGCCTTGGGGCACACCGGCGTTGATAGTGAAGGTGTTAGAAAGAAATCCGTCGACTGCCACTCGTAAAGAACGCTCTCTGAGAAAACATGAGAGCCACAAACAGAACTTTTCAGACATACCATAAGAGCGTAGCTTGCGTGTGTGTTTATTGTCAATTCTGTGCAATCATCGCACCCATCTTGAGGAAAGCGTTCTCATATTCAAATGAGTTGTTAAAATGTTCTGCACCCGTTCAGTTGCGATACCCAAAGTCTCAGCAATCTCACGCACTTTTACTCTCCCACCATTTTTCCAATTATTTCTGATGTGGTAACCTCATTTGGACGACCTGGACGTTCTTCATCAAAATTGCTTGTACGGTGGCGTTTGAATTCAGCTGTCCAATATTTCACAGTCGATAACGAAGGTGCAGAGTCCCCATAAACTTCGCTGAGTTCCGCTTTTATCTCATGATTCGTTTTCTTTTCCAAAAACAAATATTTTATCACGGCTCGATATTAAATTTTTGTAAAAAGTTCGATTTAAATGCCTGCCACACACAAACTAAATTATGCAGCGACTTAAAAATTTGACAGGATTCTTGTGAAAGGTTATGTTTACGAAAAATATAATTTTTTAAATAGTAGTAGCGCCATCACTGGCTAAGGTCAGGTACTTATCATACAACTCTCGTAACTAAACCAGCGGTACCGCAAAATAAGCTTATTTTCAACATTCCTTTAGAAGTAGTACCACTTAACGTAATACTCAAATACGCAAAACGCATATTCAAATCTGTTCACTGATGCTTGATTTTGCAGAACGGAAAGACTTAATACTTAACCATTTAAGCTAAAATTCATAAATGATAAATATATCAACAGAATATTTCCATTGGCTTGTTCTCCTTTTTTTCACTGAAAAAATGAAAAATATAATTTAAAACGTAAAACTAACCGGTCCGGACAGAATATATTTGAGAATGCCTCTGTATCTTATTTTTGTTCTCGCAACACACATTACTCATATAGTAAAAAAATGCTTGACAACCAGAAAACTTCCCACGCTCGGCAAAAACGCCAATATTATTTTCATCCCTAAAACCGCAGAGCCCACACAGTTATCCCATTTCAGGCCCATTAACATACCTTCGATTATGACAAAAATTTTAGGAAGTAGCTTTGCAGAACAGTTTGGTCATTTCATACCTTAAAATATTATCTTGCCTCCTACTCAGTCCGGTTTTAGAAGTAACCGCAATATCCTAATTCCGTTACTTATGATATATTACGATCCTGTGATGAAGCTAATAACTAATTTTGTTAAACTATTACAATACATAAGACACTTTAAATTTTTTTTATTAAATATTAAATTAAAGGAGTTGAGTTCCGGACTGCGAAGTGTACACATCGAAATGGAACGCCCGGCAGTGGTAGTGTTTCGATATATTGAATTATTTAATTGTTTTGGTCGATTTCAAACGAGAGGAACTAGAAATAAAGCAAAGCGTAATGTTAGAATTAAGACAATAAGTTAAAAAAAAGAGATTTTAAAAGTCCACGAGAATAATTCTGGGAAATTGTATGAAGCTAAAGAAGCGGTGAGCGACGACCTTGATTGTTTTGTTTACTGTATATACAGTGATAAGAGGTAAAAACAATTTTTTGTCTTTTTCTCCTTCCCTCGGGTTTGAAGATAGAATATATCAGGAGCATACGGAAAGTTTTGATAACATAACTTTCAACAGAACTAACAATGTTTAACGATGATTAAACATTAGCAGACTCGAAAAGAGAGAGAGAGAGAGTCGAGACAAAGGAAGAGCCAATGGGAATATACAAGAGGAGTAAAAAGCTGATAGGAACCCCACAGAAAGAGGAAAATGAAGAAGATAAGATGGATAACTTAATAGAAATGATCAGAGAGTTAATATTAGATATAAAGGAAATGAAACAGAATCAGAAGAGATACCAACAAGAGGTGAAAGAACTAAGAAAGGAGAGTGAAGTATTAAAAGAGGAAAATAAGACAATTAGAGAAAATAAGACAATTAGAGAAAACATGAGAAATATGGATTCGAGGATGAGTGGGCTGGAAAAGGAAAACGTAAGGAATAATATTGAAATATCGGGAATGAAATTTAAAGGGAATAGTCAACCAGATCTGAAAATGAATGTAGAACATTTTATGGAAAGAAGTATGGACACAAAGGATGTGATAAAAATGGGAGAGACTGATGACAAGATAGAACTTGGAAACTCAGGAGATAAGGAAGTTGTGATGAAAAATAAAAACAAACTGAGAAATTGTAGAGAGAGAGTTTACATAAACAACGATTGAACAAAGGGTGAAGGGGAAGTTCAAAAGAAATTGAAGCATGTAGCAGAGAACGAGAGAAAGAATGAAAAGAGAGTCAAAATTGGATATCAGAAAATCTTAATCAAGGTAAGATAATATAAATGGGACACTGAGGAAGAAAAACTGAAGGAACAAACAAAGAACCCTACGACCATCAAGCCAAAAAACTGAGAAAAAGGAGAGAGATAGGTAGATCGACGACGATCCTGGCAAAGACAAAGGCTACGGAAGAGAAGACTAGTGAAAGGAATATAAATAAGAAGATAATCAAAGAAATGGACAGGAAGAAAGAAATAGGAGATAATTACCGATTTAGTAAATTGGGAACACGGAACTTTAGGGGTATAAACGGAAAAGAGATTAGATTGGGAACGTGGAATGTTAGGGGCATAAACGGAAAAGAGGATGAACTGACAGAAGAACAGGAAAAAATACAAATCCACTATGTAGGAATCACAGAAACAAAAAAGAAAGGGAATGGATGCAAAAGATTACCTTATAGATATTGGATGTACTGGTCAGAAGTAAAGGAGGAGGAAAATGCAGGGGCAGGAGTGGCAATGGTGGTCAAAGAAGAGAAGATGAAGAATGTAAAAGGGGAAAGGTTTGTAAATGAGGGAATACTCTCGATAGCAATAAAAGAAGATGGAGCGGACGAAGACTGCAATTTGATTGTGTGCTGTGGACCAAATGACAACGCAAGAATTGAGGAAAGGGACAAATTTCTCAATCATTTACAGGAAGAGATAGACAATACAAACAATAAGATAATAATAATGGGAGATATGAACGGAACTCAACTCCACGGGCCTTACACCCTTAAAGGGGTAGAAAGGCATAAGGATTAAGTAAGTAAGTATTAAATTAAAATATTTTGGCGTTGAACGTTGTTTTCTTAATATTTTCTGAAAGAGATTTTTCGCAATATAAATCATTTTCAATTTGAGTGTTAGTTACATCTCCACTAGACGTGGTTTGTTGCTTAAGCAAGATAAAACTGAGGTAATAATAAACTCCTGGACGAAATTAACGCAACAATCTGAAAATTAATTTATCTTTTCCTTATGTCAGTTTTAAAGTTTATCGAGTATTTGAATAGTAGGCTATGCATATTTTGTTTCGTTGTTCATGACAGATATCAAAACAATTCGTTTAGATTTACAGTTTTACGTTTTTGTGGTAGATTGTTTTATTTTTGACCCCGAAGAATTAGAAAAATGAATCGAACAAGGAATTTAACTGAACACGAGGAAGTGCGAGCCTCAGTTTTATTGGACGAGGGATATTGTCAGAGTTATGTTGCCAATTTGTTAGGCAAACATCGTTCCACAATAAGTCGTATGGTAAGACGCTTGAATGAAGTAGGAACTTATTCTAGAAGGCTAGGGCAAGGGCGAAAACGATGCACTAGCGACCTAGATGAACGTTTTATAAGACAATATGCTTTAAGAAACAGGACTGTCACTAGTTATATAATAAGAAACGAACTCGAAGCTGTTCCCAATGTCACAATTTCTTCTAAAACAGTTAGAAGACGGTTAAATGAAGCTGGATTAAACAGTAGGAGACCAGCCACTGGGCCCTTGCTTACTGGAGAGAACAGAGTTGCCAGGTTACGTTTTGCTCGAAATCACGAAAACTGGTCTGTGGATGATTGGAAACAAATTTTCTTCACAGATGAAACTAGGGTTAGTCTAAAACATCCAGATGGTCGTGAGCGAGTATGGCGAAGACCAGGATAGAGGTTTGCTCCTTGCAATATCTCTGCAAGGATTCCATTCGGCGGTGGCTCTGTTATGTTCTGGGGTGGCATCTGCTTTGATGCTCGCACGGAGTTAGTTCCTGTCTGTACGAGATCCATGAATGCTGACTACTATCTTGAGAATATTGTAATAGAACATGTGATGCCTTTCGGTTATTTTGTGGGGCCCAATTTCCTGTTTATGCAAGACAACGCTCGATCTCACGTGGCTAGGGAGATACTCGATTATCTTAATCAAGTTGATATACCGATTATGCAATGGCCACCAAAAAGCCCGGATCTGAATCCGATAGAACATGTATGGGATTACCTTAAGAAAAATGTGAAACGTCATATACCTGCACCTAGAAACGTGAGGGAACTTGAAAATGCGGTTACCACAGAATGGGAGCAAATTCCTCAAGATTTTATCCAAAATTTAATTAGAAGCATGCCTAGGGACATAAACGCTGTCATCCGAAGTAGAGGAGGCAATACACGCTACTAGTGTCCCAGTTACACCATTAATTTTGCTACTAGTGTCCCAGTTTATTTTTTTCATTATTACATAATTTCAACGATTTTGTTATTAGATCTTAAGAATAATTTTAATTCGAATCTTATAGAGAAATTTGGTAGCTAATTCACTTTTAAAGTATCCGAATAAGTAAACTTTTAGTGTAACCAATGTTCATAAAAAATTATTAAAATTAATTCATTATAGAGATTTGTATGATTTCATATATTGTTGCGTCAATTTTGTCCAGGAGTGTATTTGGCAAGATGAAAAATGCTATTTTTGACAAGCAAATTTGAAATACTCAGGGGAATAAAGATATCCTAAGGCATGTCAATGTTCGTTACAACAGCAGCATAACCTAAGGTTTGAAAACTGTATCTCTCATTTTTTTGAAAAAAACCTATATAAAGCAATTCATTTCAATTTTATTGTCAAATAGAGTTTAAACAACATTCATTTGCCTAAGGCTATACAAAAGCAGAGTTCTTGAATACTGCTCCCATTATTTTTTAGTAATTTACTTTAAATCTTTAATAAAGGCAATTTATTGTTATTTCCTTAGAAATGTAAAATTAGATTTTAAAATATCTATTTTTAGTATTCCATACGGAACACTTGTGGGATTACTTCGGTGTCCGTCTGCCACACCCGATTTTTTCCGAAATTATGACATATAAAGTTGAAATTTGGCACAAATATAGGAATTAATGGCCCAATCAGAGCCGTGTAGTTTTTAAAGTTAAATTTTGACTTAAGGGGTTAGCTTGTGGAGAAAGTGCAATTTTTTTTTTTCTAAGGTCAAATGAAAACTTGTGAAAACACGAGTTCAAAAATGTGTATGATGTAATACCTGGGCACAATTTTCTTTGTATTATTTAAAAAAAAAAATGGCCAAAAACCTCTGTCGAAAAGTACTGAATAAAAGATTTTGAAAAAAATTCTGGAATACCCTTCATAAAGTGTAGACTGAGCGAAAATTATCATTAGTGCATTAGAATGATAACACAGGCCAACGATGAAAAAACTTTCTTAATAATTTTACCTGATTCCTATGTTTTTTGGTGTTCTGAGTCCGAAAATAATAATAAAAAAGTCGTATCACCCACCAATTTTCCACATTGTTTTTTATCATTCGAATGTTATTAGGTTGGCAATAAAATCAGAATTTTATAAGGCAGTTAAATCAAATGTTATTACGTTGGCAGTTCCGACAAATGTCACAGCTGTGTTTTCTTCCAGTTAATGTAACCTCGCATTGCAGTGTTTAACCCATGTGCTTTAATTCACACTCAAAGTATGGATAATCGTGGTTGTAGAAACTCTCCCAACACTTTTTGTTATATATGTGGTGAGTTTGTGGTTAAAAAACATCAAAGAAACATTACTGACTTTCTAAAAGAAGTACACTTTGCATATTTTGGAGTAGAAATTGGTAATCAAGAAAACCGTTGGGCTCCTCATAAATTACGTTGGTGTCGAGGATCTTAGGAAATGATATAAGAAAGAAAAGAAAGCTTTTAGATTTACATCACCCATGGTATGGAGAGAACAAAAAAATTATTCAAATGATTTTTGCAGCGTTGATGTTTCTGGATATAACTCCAAAAATAAGAAAGTAATTGTCTATCCTAACTTTACTTCAGCTAATCGGCCGGTAGGACATGGACCGGGACTTCCTGTTCCTGAGCCACCTCAGTCTATTGATGACGTTTTACAGTCGAGTCCCGAATTTAATGAAAGTCGACCGGATGATGATGAGTTTCAATGTTCTCTAGAAAATTTAAAACCACAGTTGTTTACACAAGCTGAGTTAAATGATTTAGTGAGAGATTTGGGTTTGACTAAGGAAAAAGCAGAATTGCTTGGTTCTAGGCTGAAAGAAAAACATTTATTGGAATCTGAAACATCTCTTTACCATTATAGGACAAGAGATCCACAGTTTGCTCAGTTTCTCAAGCAGGAAGAGGATTTGGTTTACTGCCATGATATTTGTAGTGTAATAAACGAATTTGGCACCGAGTACAAGAAGGAAGATTGAAGGCTTTTTATAGACCCATCAAAAACTAGTTTAAAAGGTGTTCTGTTACACAACGGAAATACTTATGCTTCACTGCCTGTTGCTCATTCAGTTCATATCAAGGAAACTTACAAAAATCTTAACATGATTTTACAGAAAATTAATTATCCAGCTCACGATTGGATGCTATGTGGAGATTTAAAAGTTGTTTCCATGATCCTTGCCTAAAGATGGTGAATATTTTAAATATTTGTGTAAAAGATTTCCTCATTTATGAGAAGACAAACTGAAAGAAGGGGTTTTCGTTAGGCCTGATATTCGTAAAATGATGTTCGACTCCAACTTTGAAGCAAGGATAAATGCAAAGGAAAAGAAGACTTGGATATCATTTAAAGAAGTTGTGGCTAAGTTTTTAGGCAATGTAAAAGACCGTAACTATGAACTTCTAGTTAATATGATAGACAAGTTCAAAATCATCTTGACTTTTTTCCTAAAAACTTAGGCGATGTGAGCGAAGAGCAGGGGGAACGGTTCCATCAGGACATAAAGGAGATGGAGAAACAGTATCAGGGACGGTGGGATATCAACATGATGGGTGATTACGGTTGGTCACTTCGTAGAAAACAACAAAATGCATCACATCGGAGAAAAAGCTATACAAGAAACTTCACAGAGAAAAGGAAAAGGAAATCCAAAAAAATAAGCACCTAAAATATTCGCATTGAAGTGAAATATGTTATCGTGAGTAAAAATTTTAGCCTAATCAAATAAAAGTACGGTTTAAGTTTTTATTTTTTATGTATCAAATTTTCTTTATTTTGAAATTTAATCGATGTCATATTGTGAGAGAACTGTGGGTGATACAAAAAAAACTAATACCAGATACGGTTTCAGCACCCAAAAATACATAACACTTACATGTATTGGTTTAAAAAGTTTTTACAAATATTTTTTTTGTTGACCTGTGTTATTTTTAATAGAAATTTTTCCTGTGATTCTTAATTTGTATACCATTATGGATGTTTCTATTGTTAACTTTAGGTTTTATCCCGTTTTTGTTGTGCATTAATTATTTGGTTATTTTATTTATAATAAATGAAAATAAAGTATACGAACGTAGCCTATTACAATTTTTATAACATGGATGCATTATTATTTTATCTAGATAGTAGACATTTTTAATATATTTATATATTTTCACAGTCTGTTATTTTTCCTCTTATTATCCTTTTAACACCCTACTTTTAACATTTCATGAGTTCATTAGGGTATAAGGTTGCGTGTATATTATGTAATTAAATTATAAAAGTGAGCTTCTTATAAATATCAGTTTTTTAATTTATTTAAAAACCATGGAACTATTATGTGTTATACCACTGTATTTAGGTTTTAAAATATCGAGTTTTGTAATAGTAATAATAAACTCATTGTTTCAATTGTTTTTTAAATATTATTCGTAAATATGTATTTTTAAACTTTATCGCAAGGCGATAACAGAGTACTAGGACGAGCTTCAGAAATTACTTTACCAATTTAGCAGCAAAAAACTTTTGAAATGACAATATTAGCAGCAAAAACAAGATACATGACAACATCTAAAATACCATAAAGATTTCAGCTTCTTGTTGAGGAAAAAATGTACAAGAAATATGTTATCGTGAGTAAAAATTTTAGCCTAATCAAATAAAAGTACGGTTTAAGTTTTTATTTTTTTATGTATCAAATTTTCCCTATTTTGAAATTTAATCGATGTCATATTATGAGAGAACTATGGGCGATACAAAAAAACTGATACCAGATACGGTTTCAGCACCCAAAAATACATAACACTTTAGATTGGTTTAAAAAGTTTTTACAAATATTTTTTTTGTTGGCCTGTGTAATTTATCTGGTATATGGTGGGTGAAATCGGAAGTGAAAAAAAAAATTACTAGGTCATCGAGTGTGGTGTCAAATGAAAGCTTGAGAAAACAAGAGATCAAAAATATATATGATGTAATACTTGCGCACGCTTTTCTTTGTATTCACTGTTAAAAATCGATGTCCCCCTTATCTCGGAAAGTACTGATCAAAGATTTTGAAAAAATTCTGGAATATTCTCCATAACATGTAGACTGAGCGAAACATATCACGAGTGCATTACGTTTAATAATTTTTGCTGGTATAAAGAAAAACTGTGTGGCATGACAGAATGGTGAAGGCTTGGAATTAACGGGAATAAGAGCCACGAAATATCAATAAGTATTCGGTGCAATCAGTAATATGATGATGAGTGGTGACCAACAGATAGGTACCGATGACAAAATAATTTTATTTTGTTTATAATTAAACAAATATTTAGGTAATAAATCGCAATCGCGATTGTGAAAAATAACAGCATACGAGATTCTGAATTGTTTTCAAAAAGAAAGGATAGAACGCCTATTTTGTACAATCACTGCATAATTTATAGATGGTCTTGTTTACAACGTGAGGCTTGTTACATTGGACAGACATCGCAGTGGTTAAAACAGAGGCTCATATAGCACAGGCGTGACTGCCTATTGGGCAAGAATTCATGTACCGCAGTGCAACATCATTTAGAAATAGGTCATAATTTTGACTATAACAACGTTAAAATTTTAGCTCACGACAACAAACTATAAAGGGAGACTTTTTTAAAGAAATGTACCACATAAACAGAGACTCCAACTCAATCAATTATAAATCAGACACTAATTAACTTAGTAATATCTACAGCAACATAATCAATGCTTATTAATCATTTACAATTACAACATTAATAATTAAAATTTTGCCACCTCTTGGTATAAAATAAGTAAACTAAGTCTTTTTCTTTTGCTGTTTTTTTTTCGTTCATTTGGAATTCACGTCAGTACATATGCACCGAGGTCGTTTAGTCTCAGTTTGTGCAGAAAAATCGAGATGTTGAGTTTTGATTTTGAAGACTAACTCGCATTTTCGTACGTTATTTTGTTTACTTATTCGTTTGTTCATATGTATTTGTTTTATATTTTAATACCTATTCATATTGTAGTTACTCCTGAAGAAGTTATCAAACGATAACGAAATATTGAGTATTAAAGAAGAAAAGAGTTTTATTTACAGTCCAGACCGATTCCCGATAATCAAACACGAATCTAATTGATATATTGACATATATATATATATATATATATATATATATATATATATATATATATATATATATATATATATATATATATATATATATATACAGGGTTACAGGGAAAGTCGTCCTAGATAATTAAGGACGTTATAGTTTAGGTCGTTTCTGACATGATGTCCTAAACTTAACCGTTTTCGAGATATTGAAGTTTAAAGATTTTCTAAAAAAAAACATGTTTTTTTTTGCTTTTATATCGATTTTTTTTTATTAGAGGTTCTCGAGTGCGATTTTTTGGTTATTTTTAGTTAGTCTGTATGTCAAGTATCAAAAATCATCAAAAAAATTTGAACTAGTTACTAACAGTTTCAAATGGCAGCTTGTTAATGTTTCTAGATTACGAATTTTTACCAAGTGTTTCCTACTTTAAATCAATAAAGAGAAAAAAAAAATATATGGAAGTTATTCTGCAAATTATTTTAAAAACTTTTACGTCTTTTTAGCTATCAAAAAAGGTATAATACTAGGAGTTTAATAGGAAAACTGTACACAGAATGACACCTAAAGCGGGCTCGGGTAGCAAAAGGTAAATGTTTAGTTCTAGGTGAAAATACGAAAAATACACAAATAAAACAAAAAACCTTGCAATTTAATATTTTTTATTAATTATAATTCATGTTCTATATGGTCGCCCCTATTTCTAACACAAATTCTCATTCTTTTTCTTAAATTACTTTTCACAACGCTGGTTGTGAGGTGCCGCCTCATTTCGTCAATCGCATCAATTATTTTTTGTCTTAGGACATCCACGTTTTCGATAGGAGTCATCTGGTCGTATACGAGACTTTTCATGTGACCCCACACATAAAAATCCATCGGTGTTAGGTCTGGGCTTCTCGCCGGCCATGGTATGGGTCCGCCTCTTCCAATCCATTTGTTGGGATAATTGTCATTGAGCCATGCACGAACACTTCATCTGTAGTGAGCTGGGCAGCCATCGTGTTGAAAGTACATGTTTTGTCCCAAACCAATAGGTAGGTCTTCCATCAATTTAGGTAAATCGTTCCGCAAAAAATTGTCGTATTCCTCGCCATTCAAATTATCTGGCAGGAAGAATGGCCCAACCAAATAATTTGAAATTATACCCATCCACACATTTAAGCTGAATCTTGTTTGTGATCCTTTCGTTCTTTTTTTGTTTGGGTTGCCTTCCTCTTTAGAAGCCCAACAGAGGACATTGTGGTAGTTTGTAAGACCGTCTTTGTCGAATTTCGACTCGTCAGTCCATAGTATTTTCTTAAAAAAAGATGCATCTTCGACATCGGTATTGAGCATAAATCTGCAGAATTCTAATCGTCGCAACGGATCCCCTTCTTCAATGACTTGCACGGGCGTATAGTGGTAAGGGTGTTGCCCAACAGTATGCATTATAAACCATACCTTCCACTGCGAAATACCAAGCTGTTGTGCGACAACATTTGTAGATGTGGTTGGGTCCACCTCAAAGAGACGTCGTATTTCGTTTTCTTCGTCTTCGTCAAAGATACGTTGTCGTCCCATGTCAGTCCGCCGTCTTTGTACGGAACCAGTTTCTCGTAGTCTTCGATAAGTTCCATCAAATACGCTAACATCAGGTACACGACGAGTAGGATATCGCAGTATGTATTCATCACGTGCACGCGACGACACTCCTTCGCAAAATCCGTAACACATTAGGATGTCAGTATATTCCTCGTTGGTATACGTTGCCATATTCACAAGTAGAGATCAAAATCCAGTTACGAGCCAGTTCACACAGTCAGAAGATGAAACACAGATATTTTTGAAAAGCACGGTATAGCACATCTACCACGGACGAATCGCATGAGCAGACTAAAAATCATTCAATAATGTTTAGTGAACAGAAAATGTCACTCGCACAGATAGTACCCCGACCGGAAAAAATGCTTACCCAACCCTTTTTATTGTTTGAAGGTGCAGGCAGTAAACCGGTAATTGGTAGTATCTAAATTCTATTATTATGTTACTCTACATTTGGGCCTATTGAAATCTCATTTTCTTAGAATTTTCAATAGATCCAGTAGATATTATATCGTTTTAGATAGCTAAAAAGACGTAAAAGTTTTTAAAATAATTTGCAGAATAACTTCCATACATTTTTTTTTTCTCTTTATTGATTTAAAGTAGGAAACATTTGGTAAAAATTCGTAATTTAGAAACATTAACAAGCCGCCATTTGAAATTGTTAGTAACTAGTTCAAATTTTTTTGATGATTTTTGATACTTGACATACAGACTAACTAAAAATAACCAAAAAATCGCACTCGAGAACCTCTAATAAAAAAAAAATCGATATAAAAGCAAAAAAAAAACATGTTTTTTTTTAGAAAATCTTTAAACTTCAATATCTCGAAAACGGTTAAGTTTAGGACATCATGTCATAGAGTCAAATCGGTCAGAAACGACCTAAACTATAACGTCCTTAATTATCTAGGACGACTTTCCCTGTATGTATATATATATATATATATATATATATATATATATATATATATATATATATATATATATATATATACATATATATATATATATATATATATATTAGGTGTTTCAGTTAATAATGTCGATTTTGCTAAGACATGGCGTTACTAATATACTTGTTGGTATAGATTAGCGATGACGTTTGGACGTTTTGGAAGGTAAATGTACGCCATCAAAAGCCAGTTCGTTACTAATTGTCACTGTGGGAAAAACATAGTTCTTCATAGCTTTGAATATGTCGTGTTTCGTACCAGAAAAAGACGTTTTGCGAGAAAGTTTAATAACCTTCTTTCATTTGAAGGAAACGGCTGCTGAAAGCTATCGATTGTTGGTTGAAGCTTATGGTGAACATGCTCTAACCCAAAAAACTTTGATAGACCCAGGCCAGCCTTCAACATCACAACCAGTGCGCAATATACAGGAAAAGAAAGCTTTGCTGTGTATTTGATGGGATAGTAGAGGAGCTGTGTATTACGAACTGCTGAAACCTGGTGAAACAATTTCTGGCGATAGGTACCGACAACAATTGATAAAGTTAAACCAAGCATTGAAGGAAAAACGACCAGTTTACGCCCAAAGATACGATAAAGTCATTTTTCAACATAACAATGCTCGGCCCCATGTTGCAAAATGTGTTAAAAACTATTTGGAAAACATCAAATCAGACGTTCTACCCCACCCGCCGTATTCACCGGACTTAGCTCATTCAGACTACCACTTATTTCGATCGATGCAGCACGGACTTTCAGAACAACACTTACAATCTTACGAAGAAGTGAAAATTTGGCTTGATGAATAGTTGGCCTCAAAAGATGAAAAGTTCGTCTGGTGCGGAATCCATTCATTGACAGGAAGATGGGAAAAAGTAGCTAACGATGGCCAATATTTTAATTATTAAGGTAATTCATTTTGTGATGGAAATAATCGCTTAAATGTTGCGAAAAAATCGACATTATTAACCGATACACTTCATATATGTATATGGGTCATTCCATACGAAAACGCAAATGGCTGCCGTCAGAACTGGTTAAATGATTTCGAATTTTAACTTTTTTTTTATGTAGCATCGAATACCGTGTGGTACTTTTTGAAATTCTCAATTCTTTGACAGTGACAGTGTCAAATACAAGTGAAGCTCAAAAAAATTTTCAAATATTTTTCAATTTTAAGACCATATTAAATGAAAAATACTTCTGAATACATAAGTAGGGGTTTTTGAGGTTGCTGAATACGATTCTGATAGAAAAAAAAATATTTAAGTAATTGGCAGCTGTCAAAGGAGCTGCCAATTTACTCAAAATGCTATTTAATCATTATTTCATCACACTAAAACACTTCAAATAATAGCCCTTATGTTTTCGAGGTCGCTGAATACGATCCTGATTAAAAAAATATTTTAGTAGTTGACAGCTGTCAAACAAGCTGTCAATTTATTCAAAATGCAATTTAATCATTATTTCATCGGATTAAAATACCATTCAAACATTGGCTCTTATGTTTTCGAGGTAATTGAAAATATTTTAGTAGTTGACAGCTGTCAAGCGGGCTGTCAGTTTACTTAAAATGCCATTTAATCATTATTTCACCACATTAAAACACTATTTAAACATTGACCCTTATGTTTTCGAGGTTGCTGAATACGATCCTGATGCAAAAAAATATTCTAGTAGTTGACAGCTGTCAATTTACTCAAAATGCCGTTTAATAATTATTTCATCACACTAAAACACTATTCAAAGATTGACCCTTATGTTTTCGAGGTTCTTGGTTAATCGACAGCTCGTGTTTTAGTGTGTTGAAATAATGATTAAATGGCATTTTAAATAAATTGACAGCTCGTCTGACGTCTGTCAATAACTTCATTTTTTTTTGTGTCAGTACCGTATTCAGCAACCTCGAAAACATAAGGGCCAATCTTTGAATAGTATTTTAATCCGATGAAATAATGATTAAATGGCATTTTGCATAAATTGACAGCTTGTTTGACAGCTGTCAACTACTAAAATATTTTTTTAATCAGGATCGTATTCAGCGACCTCGAAAACATAAGGGCTAATATTTGAAGTGTTTGGTGTGAAGAAATAATGATTAAATAGCATTTTGAGTCAATTGACAGCTCGTTTGACAGCTGTCAATTACTTAAATATTTTTTTTCTATCAGAATCGTATTCAGCAACCTCAAAAACCCCTACTTATGTATTTAGAAGTATTTTTTCATTTAATATGGTCTTAAAATTAAAAAATATTTGAAACATTTTTTGAGCTTCAGTGTCAAAGAATTGAGAATTTCAAAAAGCACCACACGGCATTCGATTCTACATAAAAAAAGCTAAAATTTGAGCCCTCATACTTTCCGAAATCATTCAACCAGTTCTGATGGCAGCCATTTGCGCTTTCGTATGGAATGACCCATATATATATATATATATATATATATATATATATATATATATATATATATATATATATATATATATACATATATATATATATATATATATATATATATATATATATATATATATATATATATATATATATATATATATATATATATATATATATATATATATATATATATATATATATATATATATATATATATATATATATATATATATATATATATATATATATATATATATATATATATAACTAAGCTTTTCGTGATCTACGAACCTTGAAACGTGAAGAAATGTAAAAATAAAAAGAAAAAATTAAAATAAATATTAAGTAATTATAATTAATATGGTAATGTGTAGATAAATACATAGATACATACATACACTACATACATTCAGCTCAAACTTTACTGTTTAATCGTTTTTAGTAGCTCTGCAGTATTTTATAAAATATCCAACATAGGATCATAAAACTTTATCAAATCGGTTTTCAGCGCATAACATGCAAAAGTAGCATTAAAATCAGTGGAAGCTTCCTTTTATACATGCAGATAAAATCCCCGTTTCGTGTAAAGCAACAAGTTTCTAAATAAAAAGGCAATCCATATCCTTAGAAGATATGAAACAATGATGAGACGGTTCCATTCTTTGTCTACTTGAAGGAAGGTAATAAGATTTTTCCGGCATTCTGTGCTTAAATTAAAACTTTTTTATATTAGAAGTGATCCCATTTTAGGTATTTTTAAACAAAGCAGTAGCGTAGTTATAATGAGACCATGACACGCTTCCGTCCAAATTATAAATTTTCTAAAGGGTTTCGAAAGTTGAAAGAACCACTTCTACAGTTGAAAAGCAGAATTTGTTTAAAAGAGTATGCATAGAATTACTTTAAATAAACTGGATTGAACAGGTACAAATACTCTTAATATTATTATGACTGCTACGTTCTTCTTTCTCACATTTGGTCAATGTGGTTACATGTTTGGCTGACAGGCCCAAGCCAAGTCAGCACAAACACTATTACCATTGTGTATTAAGAAATGACCTGACAATGTTATATGTTTTCAAAATCACTGACTTCTGAATGTTTCAGTGTATGTTTGTGTTGAGTCCTAATTGTACTAAGTGTGGTGTGAATGTTATTGGTGCCTGTGGCTGATATAATGATGGGGACAATGATGACTTTTTCTTGTTTCCATAGCCTTTTTATTTCTGTTGCAAAGTCTTTGTATTTAGAGATTTTTTCTGTGTATTTCGTTTGGATGTTTGTGTCGTTGGGGACAGCTTTGTCAATTAGCTAGGTGTGACCTCTTCTTTTTTGCACTGAAAAGTAATATCGGGTCTATTGGCGGAGACTGTTCTTAATATTATTATTGCTATTATTATAACCTGAAAACATACGACGTAAAAAATCGTGACTCTGACCCAGATAGTAATGATCCCGATTCCTATATATATATATATATATATATATATATATATATATATATATATATATATATATATATATATATATATATATATATTTCTTCTTCAGCCCGTAGAAGTCAACTCCTGAACATAGACTTCTTTTAGAGATTTCCATGCTGATCTTAGCTAGGCGGTCTGAATCCAGTTTTTCTCCGCGGTCTGAATCCCGTTTTTCTCCGCCGTCCAACACTTCTTTTTGTCGTCCATTCAGAATCACTCCTGGCTACGTGTCCCGTCCAACGCCTTTTCACTCTGACCACACGGTCGATGACATCGCAAGCTCCCGTTCTTCTTCTTATCTCATCGTTCCGGATTCTGTCTTTCAAATTTACCCTAAGCATCGCCCGCTCCATTGCCCTCTAATAAACCCAGAGGTGATTGGCACACTTTGCGGTGCGTGTAACCCTCTCAAGTCCGCATGTCGCCACTGGTAGGATACATGTGTCGTAGACCTTCCTTTTGAGGTTTACAGGGATCGTAGAGCACCGGAGGATCTAGCTGAGTCTTCCGAATGCTATCCAGGTGCGGCCAATTCACCGCGTGATCTCTGCCTTCATACATATACAGGGTGTACCAAAAACCAACGTATTCCCTTCGAGGGCTGATAGGCCAGCTCATAACTCACCAGAATATGTGCAAAATCGTTAGATTTGGAGATATCGACACTTTTATGAATTTGATCAAAATCTACATCTTTTTTTCTAGCGTGGAAAAAAAATTTAACTTTAGAAAAAAGATATAGATTGATATAGGTGTAGATTTTCACGAAATCCAGCGAGTTCTGAGCTGGTCTGTGAAGTTACGACCTTTGGAAACGATGCCTTTAGTGAAGCACATCGTTTCCAGTCCATATGTGCTGACAGGTAGGACACAGGTATTGTAGACTTTAGTTTTTAGATTTATGGGTGTTGTAGTATTTTTTAAGATATGTGCTAGTTTTCCAAAACCTTATTCGCCTGGTAATTTCTGCAAGCTGGTTCTCTTTTTCGGTCTTAATAGTGTGATCTAAGTAAATATACTCATCGACGCGTTCTAGGGAGTCATTTCCTATTTGTATGTTGGTATCTTCAGCGCTCATTCATTTAATTTTTTAAAATTCATTTTAAGACCTACCCTTGCAGAGAACACATTCAGCTGGTTTAACATTTCCGGTAGCTCACTGATGTTATTAACTATCACGACTATGTCGTCTGCAAACTCAAGGTGACTCAGTCTAGTGATGTCGATGTTGATGCCCTTCTTATCCCAATTTAACTGCTTAAAGACGTCTTCAAAGGACAGCGTAAATAATTTAGGTGAAATGGTATCTCTTTGTCGCACTCTTCTTTTTAATGGTATATTGTTAGTGACAGTTGTTTCAATTTTAATATGTATAGATGCTCCTTTATAGAGTTAGTTTTCTATTTTTTTATATATCTATCTTGAATTGAATTGAATCTATTCTTGAATTCGCCAGGGACTTTAGAACGGATCAGATTTCAACAGTATCAAATGTCTTATGAAAATCAATGAAGGCCAAATATATTGGTACCGATCGTACTAAATTCCTTTATGAAGACCGCCTGTTCTACAGGTTTTGCTGTCAAGCGATATGTTAAGATTTTAGGGAAGAGCTTATATAAGTGTGACAGAAGAGATATGGGCTGATAATTTTCGATATCAGTATTATCGCGTTTTTTAAAGAGAATTACAATATTTTGTTGGAATATTCCCTTTTCACTTTTATTTAGTAGGATTTTTAAAGCATCTTTCAGAAATTTACCATCCAATTTCAGCATTTCTACAATGATTTGATCTCCTCCAGTGCATCTATTGTTTTTCATCTACTTCAGTGCAGCTTGTATTTCCTTCTGTGTGATATCTGGGAGTTCATATATATGATATATGTGTATATATATATATATATATATATATATATATATATATATATATATATATATATATATAATTTGGGTTGAATTCTTTCTTGAACCTTGGAATAATGAATATATATAACGGTTATTCTTAACACAAACGACTACGAATCAAAAATGTTAGAATTACTAAATGATGAAAATACAAAACAATCCCACAAATACCTATCAAACCTTAAATAACAATTTAGTTAAAGCCTGGTACAACAAAGACTACATCAGTAAGGAAACATATAGCACTCTCATCATTCACAATGCAGAACCTCCCAAAATATACGGCCTTCCCAAATTGCACAAGCCCAACATCCCACTGAGACCGATAGTTTCTAGTATACAGTCCCCATTCTACAATATCTTCAAATTCCTCTCAAATATTCTTTCTAAAGTCACTGGAAAAAATATTTTTTATATAAAGAGTTCTTTCGAGTTTAAAAATTTCATGAATAGTATACACATGCCCAATGAAAGTAAACTCATATCCCTCGATGTCGTGTCCTTATATACAAACTTACCCATAAACCTTATAATCACCCCAATAACAAATAAATGGGACCAAATTAAAAAACACACCTGCCTACCACAAGAAGAATTCATAAATGCCATAAATATAATCTTTAAAAACAATTTCTTTCAGTATCAAAACTCATTCTACCTTCAAATGGAAGGTTGTGGAATGGGAGCTCCTATTTCTGCTAGCCTTGCCTAACCGGCATTGGAATATTTGGAGGAATGTGTTATTGATAGCTTAAGTAACAAACCTATTTTCTTCAAAAGATACGTAGATGATTGCATTCTAGCACTACAAGAAGACCAAATAAAAAATACAGTTAAAACTTTCAACCAATTCAACAAAAAATTACAATTCACCATCGAAACAGAACAAAACAACGTCATAAACTTCCTAAATCTAACTCTAATAAGAGAAAAAAACAAAATAAATAGCTAATGGTACACAAAACCAACAAGTTCTGGAAAATATCTAAACTACCATTCACACCATCCTTTAAGTTTTAAGAAAAATACCGTTATAAATTTAATTGACTGAGGCTTAAAACTAACAAGTCCTAAATATAGAGCAGAAATAATAGAAAAAATAAAAACTATCTTAACCAACAACAATTATCCGGTGAATCTAATTAACAAAGTTTTAAAAACCAGAATTCACAAATTATATAATACTCTAGATAAACGACCAAAACAAAGAACAGCTACAACATACATATCCATGCCATATACACAAGGACCTTCAGAAAAAATTAAGGTAGTCCTCAAAAAACATAATTTAACTGTTTGTCACAAAACGCATAACTCATTAAAACACCTTTTTACCCCCCTAAAATCCAAAACACCCCTACTGAAACAATCAAACCTGATATATTCCATTCCTTATCAAAACTGCAACGGCTGTTATATCGGCATGACTAAACAACATCTAGAAACTAGACTGAATAGCCATAAGTATGATAAGAGTAACCTAACAGCTCTATCAAAACACATTCAACAAACTAAGAATTTTTAAAAAAGAATCAAATTATTTTAAAAGATCAATCCATGAAATGATTTGTATTAATTCGGACTCTTCTCATAATAATTCAATAACAGTTAATAAATAAAAACACATAAACAAACCAAAGAATGACTTTCGTTCCCTATGCATGTCTAAAGTTAGTTTAAAAAATGTGACCGTCTTAGTAATACCTTTTAAAGAATGTTAAGTGTGCCTTCGTTTCAACCCACACATGTAAGTTTTTATGTATATTTTTATGTGTATTTTTATTATTTCACCTTCTATATTGTATTATAAGTTTAAGAATTTTATATATTCATAATTAAAAAATTTGTGCATCCTATTGAACATCCAAAACAATCCTGTAAAATCAAAATTTAAAATCATAAAAAAAGTAAAAAAAAAGGGGGGAAAATGTATATTGATTGAAAAATTCAATTTTTAGATGAACTGAAGAAGCCTACAATTAGGCAAAACGTTTTCAATAAACTTCTAACTAGAACGTGATGTAATTTCTCTATCCTTAAAACAAAAAGAACCATAAAGCCCATGAAAAAAAAATAAAACAAAATATATATATATATATATATATATATATATATATATATATATATATATATATATATATATATATATATATATATATATATATTAGGCCATAAGGGGTGTGCAGCCAGGAAGAGTCGTTAATTTCAGAAGCTAATCGTAAAAAGCAGTTAGCTTTTGCTAGGGAATACGCTACTAAACTTCCTGGATTTTGGGAATCCGTTATCTTTAGTGATGAAACTAAAATTAACCTTTTTGGGTCTGATGGCAGAATTAAAGTTTGGAGAAAGAAGAATACCGCATTCGATACTAACAATATTTGTTCCACGGTGAGACAAGGGGGTGGCAGTGTTCTGCTTTGGGGATGTCCTCTGGAGGGGTTGGAAATTTACATTTTACTAATGGTACCATGGATCAGCATGTATATCTGAACATTTTGAGAGACCAGTTAAGAGAAAGTGTCTAAAAATTAGCACTCGAAAAAAGATATATTTTCCAGCAGGATAATGATCCGAAACATACCGGAAACTTGGTGCGAGAATGGATGATCCATAATGTGCGACAGCAGCTTCATACACCTCCGCAATCACCCGATGTCAACCCCATCGAGCATTTAAGGGAGGAACTTAAACGGCGCGTTCGCAAACATAATGTTTAAAATAGAGAATAATTAAAAAACAGAATGTTGAACGAATGGGTGAACATGCCAGCAGAAGTTACTAGAAAACTGGCTGCAAGCATGACAAAAAGGTTACAGATTATCAAGGCCAACGGCAGTCTCACTAAATATTAGTTTAAACCAAGTTGTTAGTTTCCGTTAAACTCCGTCAAACTATTATTGGTAATTGTTAAGTGTATGGAGACTTTTTTGACATTAATTTTGTTTACATTTTTATAATAATGATATAACTGTTGTACTAATTAATTAGTTAAACATAACAGAAAAATAGTATAGAAAGCAGATGGTATATGGAGACTTTTTGAGCTGACTGTATAAATCACCTGAAGGGGCATTTTAATGTAAGGTGATACATGGAGAAATACCAGGTCCAATCTAGCCTCTTTAAGAAATTTCTTAATTTTTAATACAGCCAACGCTTTTCAGCCTGGGGTTACCTGTATCAGATCAAAATTGTGGTCACTTACATAAAAATAGAAAAAAAAAAAACAGAAAGTTACCCCATTTTAAAGATAATTCACGAAATGTTCAACGTAAGATAGTAAAATATTTCAAAACCGTTATTTCAGGGTAAATATACAAAAATCTTATTAAAATCACTAGCGGATTCCTTTTATACATGCGGATGAAATTCGTGCAAAGCAACAAGTCTCTGTACAAAAGGGCATTCCATATTCTTCAAAAATATGAGGGAGTGATGCGACGGTTCCATTCTTTTTTCTGTATTTTGCTTTAAAAGGAAGGTAATAAAATTTCTCCGGTCTTTTACT
Source organism: Pachyrhynchus sulphureomaculatus (assembly GCA_019049505.1). Classification (NCBI taxonomy): domain Eukaryota; kingdom Metazoa; phylum Arthropoda; class Insecta; order Coleoptera; family Curculionidae; genus Pachyrhynchus; species Pachyrhynchus sulphureomaculatus. Next base: position 178,889,647 of record CM032456.1, on the reverse strand, counting down.
GGTACATAAAACTTTTTAATCTTAGAAAGTATGGCAATTTTGGAGTACAAGTAGCGTAGTTAAAATGGAACAACAGGCAGTTTCTGTCGCAATATACTGGATAAAAATATACAGGATGTTTGATGAGAAGTCACGTTTTTTGAGAGTAGACTATTATCAGTTGGAATGACGTTTCACTTACGTTTGCTCAAGGCATCTTCAGTGATTTTTACCGTTTGAGAATTATGTTACCGTACGCGAGCCTTTACATGAAACTATTTAAGATTTGTTAGCAGTGGTAACATCATTTCAAAATTAAAACCTGGTAACAATTTTTGCATTCGAATATACCTACTATAATCCAGTTCTAGTTCTATTTGTAATCATCATACTCACTGCCCTTTGGACACATGATTGATTAGTCGGCACATGATTTTGAGATCGACATGCTGCATCTCTTGTGGATAAAACGTACATCACAAAAATCTTTTAAATTTCTACATTATAAATTTTATTACAGGTATTACCTTTTAATTTATTAAAGTGCGAGAAATAGAAGTACTTTATTGGAGAAAAGCGCTTTTCGGATTGCGAATTGCTTTAAGAAAGAAAGCGTTTTATTAAAACCTGTTGCTTCATTTCTGCTTCGGAATAAGTGTTTTTACTCAATTACTTAATGAGAAAGCTGAGGGAAAACTTACGGAAAATATCTCGCTACCTTATTTTTTCGTCAAGAGTGTTTTTGCAAGTTACTTCCGTTATTTTTTAAAAGAACAGTAGCTAGTCTGTTTTTTTTTTAATATCCCAAGTGGAGGGATGGAATCTTAACCTGTAAATATCCTTAGGAGGTACTCCAGGTTCCAGGAAAAAAAGGCTAATTGCGAGAATTTTTTTCATGAGTATAATAAAAACAGGGGAAAATTTATTTGAAGTACTTTAATAAACAATTATTTCAGAGTACAAAAATATTTCTTTAATTCAAAACGGCCGCTTTAGAAGCCAAAACGACAAGACATCTTTTATGCGAGGCCTGAAATGGACGAAACGATTGCCCCCTTGAAATTTTAACCTAGAATAAAAATCAAAAAATATTCATTATTATATGTCAAAAAGTAGTGGATAATGTACGGATTTTGCGATAAATTGTAAACTTCCTTTTTTTTTAAACAATTTTTCGTGAAATTTTGGGTGAAAAATATGCACCATTTTGTGAAGAAACGATATTTTCAAATTTCCTAAGGTTATCCACTAGTTTTTGATACAGATTAATGAAAATTCAAACACAAGCTTCAGAAAGGAAAAGTCCGTAATTGACTATTTCCTGGTACTGGAAATATGTGAAAGATGTAAAAGTATCAAGAAAAGCTGAAATTGGTAGTAACCATTACCTTGGCAAAATGAAACTAATAACATACCAGGAAAGAAAAAAAAGAAAGAAATGAAGAAAATAAAAAGTTATAAACTCAAAAAGGAAATGCATAGAACGAAATACCAAGAAATTCTTAGGAAAATGCCAAGGGGACAAAATGGAGACGAGACAGACATGGAGGATCACTGGCAAAGATTAAAAAAAAACAATACTAACTGCAGCAGGAAAAACAAAAACAGGGAACAACTATATGAAAAGAACAAACTGGTGGACAACAGAGTTACAGAAAAGCGTTAAGGAAAAGAAAAGGCTATGGAAAAAATATCTTAGTACAAATACAACACTGAACTACGAAAGGAACAAGGAGATAAGGAAACTAGTCCAAACCATATTAAAAGAAGCGAAGCAAGAGTCTTGGAGAAAATTTGGGTAAAATATAAAGGAAAATTTTAGAGGCAACCAGAAACTATTTTACGGAACACTGAAACAACTAACAAAGAAGAAAAACTATAGCATGAGACATATGAAGGACAAAAATGGAAACATAATAACAGATGAAGTCAAGATGATGGACAGATGGAGAGAACACTTTCAGGAAATAACAGAATTAGATATCATAAAGGTACAGGTAACCAAAATGAGAGAGGAAAGAGGTCCTGTAGAATTAACTATTTCCGAAGATGAGGTCAATGAAGCCCTAGCGAAATTGAAGACAGCTAAAACAGTTGGAATCGACGAAATCACACCGGAAATGCTAAAAAGCCTTGGAGATTTCACCAAATTGTTAAATAAGAACGTAAAAGAAAAGAGAGTACCCAAGGAATGGAACACTGGTATTATCCTGCCAATTCATAAAAAAGGAGACGTAAGAGAACGCCAAAATTATAGAGGTATAACATTAATGTGTATACCAGCCAAAGTACTCGATAGAATAAAAGACTAGTTACAAAACTCGCTAGAAGAAACCTAATATGGCTTTAGAAAAGGCAGGAGTACACAGGATCCCATATTTCTATTAAGGCAGAGTACGAAAAGTGCATACGTAAAATAAAGAATTACATATAGTTTTCATCGACTTAGAAAAGGCATTCGATAGAGTAAGACGAGAGGATGGATGGGAAAGCATACAAAGATGTGGAGTAAATAGAGAAATAATAGAAGTGATAAAAAGTATGTACGATACAACAAAAAATAGGGTAAGAACAAATAATGAAGAGCCAAGAGATTTCGAAATAACAAGTGGTCTAAAACAAGAATGTGTGCTGAGCCCTTTATTATTCGCAATAGTGCTAAACGAGGTAGTGAAGAGAGCCAAGCAGAAAATGAGACCGATGATGCTGCGATACTGGAGAATGCAAAAAATCGAAATATCAGAACTACTTTTTGCAGACGATATGGCGATAATAACAGACACAGAAGAAGACCTACAGCACAACCTAAACAATCTAAACGAGGAATTGAATAATATAAATATGAGAATAAATATACAGAAGATGAAATCGATGATAGTAGGACAAGAGAATAAAAAACACGACATCAGAATAAATAGACTAATTATAGAACAAGTTGAAGAGTTCAAATACCTAGGATCAATAATACAAGGAAATAGAAAATTGGAAAAAGAAATAAACGATAAAATGCAAAAGTAGGAAGAATATATAATGGTTTAAGAAAGACATTCCTTGAGAAAAGAGAAATAACAGCAGGTATAAAGATTGAGGTAGTTAAAAAAATAGTAAACCTAACATTACTGCGCGTTAGTGAAACAGGGACCCTCACAAGCAAGAACAAAAGTAGAATAAACGCAACGGAAATGAGATTCCTGGGGAAAATAGACGGAAAATCAAAAAGGGACAAAATCAGGAACCAAGTATTCAGAAACAAATTCAAAATAATCAATAGTGACAAAAATTCAGGACAGGCAACTGGGATGGCTGGGACATATACACAGGATGACGGAAGAAATACTAACAAAAAGAATATATGAGGCACGAGTCCAGGGAGCAAATAGAAGAGAATATGACAAGAGAAGGCACAAAATAGAAAGGAGTGGAAGAAGCTGATCAACTCAACTCCACAGTCTTACACTTCACGGTAGAAAGACTTAGGAATAAGTAAGTAAGTAAGTAATATTAATGAAAATTTTTTGTTTTTTTTTTTTGTTCTAGGTTGAAATCTACGGGAGCAATCGTTTCGACCGTTTCAGGCCTATCATATTAAAAAAAAACAAGCCAAGTGTAAGTCGGACTGGTGCAATTAGTGTTCCGTACGTTGATTGCTTTTAAAATAAAAATTTTTGTTACGGAGGTAGAAACTGATCAGTGACTTCCCAAAACACACCCCAAATAAGTTTTCAACAGAATTTTTTTCCGAACTTTACTGAAAACTGATTTTTATATACCAGATAAATTATTAAAGATAATGTACTCGTCATAATTTTCGTTCAAACTACACCCTGTGGAGAATATTCCAGAATTTTTTCAAAATTTTTTGTATGGTACTTTTCGAAGAAGGGGGGAACAGCGATTTTTCGCAATTTTTTAAAAGTGTACGCAAGTATTATATATATATATATATATATATATATATATATATATATATATATATTTGAATTGGTATTTTTACAAGCTTTCATTTGACACCCCACTCGATGATCGGTTTTTTTTTCACTTTTGATTTCACCCCCCAAAATTAATCCCTTAAGTCAAAATTTAACTTTCAAAACTACACGGCTCTGAGGAGGCCATCAATTCCTATATCAAATTTCAACTTTCTCTATCAAATAGTTTCGGAGAAAATCGGATGTGACAGACGGACAGACAGACAGACGGACGGACAGACACCGAAGTGATCTTATAAGTGTTCCGTACGGAACCCTAAAAAGGTAAAAAAGTTTAAATCTAAAAAAAAAGAATGCATGTTGCAAAAATAAGTCCATTATATTACATATCTGATTCAAAAATATAACATAAACAGTATTTTATGAAGTTAGAAGTTATTCAAAACCAAATTTTGTCATTCATACAGACTAAACATTCTCTGTAAGTACAAACTCGGAGTTTGTAAGAAATCTGGTTCAAAACAAGAACGTAAGTGAAATATAGTATTACTAACATCTTTTTTAATTCCCTGTCTAATGATTTTGCTTATTTTTATTCACATGTTCTCCATTTTCTTGCATGATACAATTTTTTAGTTCACCATGTTATTAAAATATATTTTACCAAAATTGAAAACAAAAATATAAATGAAATATGTGTTTAGCATCAGTGAAATATACTTAAAAACATATATATTAGGCCAGGACCGTCAGTTAGTTTTGCTCTTGAAATACAATTAGTCCAAGAATAATGAACAACCCGGATGTTAACCACCAAATGCTCTACTTTTGTTTCATTTCAAAGTTTATCAGCTAGCCTAAATGTTTTTCTTCTAATTAGAAATTTAATTTAGAGACTAATTAGAAAATTGTTTCAGAGAAAAAGATGAATAAAAATAAGTAATAAACAATAAGCAAGGCTTTAAAAAAGTATTAATAATACCATATTTTACTATGTTACTTATATTCTCGCTCGAAATATTTACTTCACATTATTGATCAATTGCTTTTGAATGGCTTCTAGCTTCACAAAAAATTGTCTATGTTATATTTTGTTTTACATTTACAACATAAACCTCTTTTTCTCGTAAAATATTTTACATTTTCTGAATTTAAGCTATGTTAAAGCTGGTTTTTGATGAAATAATAGTTTTGACATAATGACATTAAGTGATAAAATTAAATTTTTACATATATTAATATTAGAGATTTTTTATATGTCTCACAATGTGGGTATCTGTCCGCTCTAAAATTGGACCTTGACTTGGAATATACTTTACCTTGCTTTTTTCACAGAATTTTTATTTATAACACAAAATACGTATTTAATAACCTAGTGTTTCTTGTTTCGTAGTTTTATTTTAAATAATACAATCCTAGCTATTGGGGACGCAATTTCTGAAATCAGACTTTTAAGAATATAGGTAAATAACAATCTTTTATTTACATAAAAAAAGGAAATATTTCTGTTATAAACTAAATTATTATAAATTCGACTATACATTTTTATTCAATAGTAATATCACAGTAAACCCAATACAGCAGCGAAACTCAGGGATAACCGTATAGGAAAATCAGGTCTCAGTTTTCAAGAGGTCACGTGGCAGTCCGTCATGTTAAAAAGGGGATCAGCGAGAAATTTTAAATAGAAATAATGTTACTATGCAAAGTTCTACTACTCAAAATAATAGGTATTATACAAATTTTTAGAAATTTTTATTTAATAAAATGTTAATGCAGCATGAGTAATATTTAAAAAATAATAAAAAGAATGGAGCGCTTTGTTTGAAAAGAGAAACTTGACAGGAAGGCATTTTCAGAAAAAATGTTGGATCTTTGATTATGTTAGCCGATACTTGTTGGAAATTCATAATAAAATTATATAAAAACAACACTATGTTTTAATTTCCAATATATTTAAAGTCACTTGACAATTGTTTCACCATACAATGGCTTCTTCAGAAGTAAATAAGAAAGAAACATATTTGGTAGTAATCCTGGTTAAATAGTGCTTAAAACTATCCTTAATTACCTAAGATTATGCTAATCATTTTATTATATTATTTACAGACAGAATTATTTTAAGAATGCAAATCTGTGGTACTATTTCCGAGAACTAATAAAGATTAAGTGAATGGTTTCAGTCTACCTGTTCGTTTAATAATTGATTGGAGTTTTTCCGTTTGCTAATTTCAAGACATTCAAGCAAATATAATTTTTTAGATTTATTTTCTACATATAGGATTTTTAACGTATCATCAAAATTATGAGATTCGTTTTATTATATGAGTTGCGTAATGTGAATTGTTCTTATTTTTTAAATAACTATGTTTATGTTCTTTAATGCGAGTTTTAAAAGATCTACCAGTTTGTCCTACGTAGGTTTTAGTACAAGATCCACAATTTAATAAGTAAACTCCTGATTTTAAGGAATTCTTAGATTTGGTTTTGTTATTTAAAATTATACCTCCCTAAGGAATTACTGGTTTTGAATGCTATTTTATTGTTCTTTTTTATTAAATGTTTGGAAATTGGTCTACTTATTTTCCCTGTGTATGTGAGTGTACTAAATTTTCCTTTTTTGTCATTAATTGTGGGATAAATTAGAGAGATTGCTTGTTTAAAGGATTTTTTATTCAAGATATTATCTATAATGTTGGGGTCATATCCATTATTAATTGCTATTTGTTTGATTATGTTGAATTCTTTGTTAAAATTAGTTTTAGTCATAGGGATATGTAACAATCTATGTATGAAAGAGTTAAAAGCTGCCATTTTGTGAGGATACGGGTGGGATGAGCTATTGTGTATGACTGTGTCAGTATGTGACGGTTTGTGAAAAATCGAGAAATCGTGTTTATTGTTCACTTTTGATATAGTCTAAGAAATTTATAGAGTTATTGGTTTCTAATTCTATGGTAAATTTAATATTAGGATGCAGATTATTTAGGAAGTTAAGGAGGATTGTTAGTTGTCTACCTGTTCCCGTGAAACAGGAAATGCTATCGTCAACATATCTATACCAGTAAACAATATTCTTGCTTACCGCGTTTTGATGAATTTTTAGCTCTAAATGATCCATGAAAATTTCCGATGGTAACGGACTTAAAGAATTACCCATTATTAGACCTTCTTTAGATCTATAAAAGTTGTTGAATTCAAAATAGTTTTGATCCAAGCACGTCGTAAGTAAATCTAAAATATCCGGTTTAATAATTTTGTTTACTTCATTCTTGATTAAGAACTTATCTACTAATTCTATGACTTCATATGGTGGGATACAACAACATAATATTCACTAGAGCTGATAAGGGTAAGTCTGTGGTAGCTATTTCTAGAGAACAATATATATTTAAAGCTCTTTCTTTTCTTAACACAGACAAATTTTAAGTATTAAATAATGACCTAACAAAAGTCTACCAAAAACTAATAAAATCTACTTTAAAAGATCTCACAATTTTCAATGATTTTGAAAAAAGCACTTTAACAATAATGAACCCACAGGCTCCAAAATTATATTCCCTAATTAAATTACATAAAAAGGATTTCCCTATTAGACCAGTTGTATCGTTTGTTACGGCACCATCAATCAAACTATCACAAAAACTCATCCCTTTACTACGACAACATTGCAAATTGAAACCGAAATATAGTATAGCCAATACCTATGAACTAATCGATAAAATTAAAAATATTAACTTACCGGAAAATGATAGAATTATCTCATTTGATGTACAAAACTTATTTCCTAGTATCCCTCCATATGAAGTCATAGAATTAGTAAATAAGCTCTTAATCAAGAATAAAGTAAACGAAATTATTAAACTGGATATTTTAGATTTACTTACGACGTGCTTGGATTAAAACTATTTTGAATTAAACGACAACTTTTATACATCTAAAGAAGGTCTAATAATGGGTAGTCCTTTAAGCCCGTTACTAGCGGAAATTTTCATGGATCATTTAGAGCTAAAAATTCATCAAAACGCGGTAAGCAAAAATATTGTTTACTGGTACAGATATGTTGACGATATCATTTCCTGTTTCACGGGAACAGATAGACAACTAACAATCCTCCTTAACTTCCTAAATAATTTGCATCATAATATTAAATTTACCATAGAATTAGAAACTAATAACTCAATCAATTTCTTAGACATATCTATATCAAAAGTGAACAATAAACACGATTTCTCGATTTTTCACAAACTGCCACATACTGACACAGTCATACACAATAGCTCATCCTACCTGTATCCTCACAAAATGGCAGCTTTTAACTTTTTCATACATAGATTGTTACATATCCCTATGACTAAAACTACTTTTAACAAAGAATTCAACATAATTAAACAAATAGCAATTAATAATGGATATGACCCCAACATTATAGATAATATCTTGAATAAAAAATCCTTTAAACAAGCAATCTCTCTAATTTATCCCACAATAAAAAAAAGGAAAATTTAGTACACTCACATACACAGGGAAAATAACTAGAACAATTTCCAAACATTTAATAAAAAAGAACAATAAAATAGCATTCAAAACCAGTAATTCCTTAGGGAGTATAATTTTGAATAACAAAACGAAATCTAAGATTTTCTTAAAATCAGGAGTTTACTTATTAAATTGTGGATCTTGTACTAAAACCTACGTAGGACAAACTGGTAGATTTTTTGAAACTCGTATTAAAGAACACAAACATAGTTATTTAAAAAATAAGAACAATTCACATTACGCAGCTTATATAATAAAGATATCTCATAATTTTGATGATAGGTTAAAAATCCTATATGTAGAAAATAAATCTAAAAAATTAAATTTGCTTGAATGTCTTGAAATTAGCCAACGGAAAAACTCCAATCAATTATTAAACGAACAGGTAGACTTAAACCATTCACCCTTACTTAATCTTTAATAGTTCTCGGAAATAGTATCACAGATTTGCATTCTTAAAATAATTCTGTCTGTAAATAATATAATAAAATGATTAGCATAATCTTAGGTAATTAAGGATAGTTTTAAGCACTATTTAACCAAGATTACTACCAAATATTTTTTTTCTTATTTACTTCTGAAGAAGCCATTGTATGGTGAAACAATTGTCAAGTGACTTTAAATATATTGGAAATTAAAACATAGTGTTGTTTTTATATAATTTTAAAAATGTTGGAGACAAAAGTTTTAGCATTTTTTACAGGGATTTGAATAGGCATATCAGATTTTGGGAACAACACATTTTTTGGGACTCTATAAGGCCTAAAAGTGAAAAATGAAACTGGACCCAAATTTTCAAATACATATTTGAATTCAGCAAGGAAATTTGATTGGGCCTTATTGTACTAAAACTCAACTCTTATAAGGATCTTCACCTGTTAAATCTTTCAAAAAACCAGAATTTGGAGGATTGTTTATTAATCAAAAAAAATTACACAGGTACACAAAAGAAAGTTTTGTCCTACTGAACAGACCGCTATACGTCTGGTATTTTTAAATAGCTTCTCAGAATTATTTAATTTATCCGCGTCTAATTTCTTACGCAATTAATATTGTTTAATTAAATCACGTACCTTTTAACATCTTTGGGGAAGAAAAAACTCATTCCCGGCGTACTTTTTGAATTATTATTACAATTGTCAACGGCATAACAATAACTTCCTTTCCTCATGATTATATAAATTGTTTGTCAACCTTTTTGATTCTCTTCACTTACAAACGGCCTTTTCTCTTTTTATACAAACTCTCTCTTTCTTCTGTCTTTAAATTCATATAAACTACAGTCACAGCCCTCAGGGGCTAAGGGAATCTCAAGATACTCCTAGTACGGGCACTGACGATCACGAGGTACCTGAGTCATGTTGTGCTGTCTTGTGTTGTCCAGATTATGTGTAACAAAACGCAATCTTAAGGTGTTTACCGTGCCGAGAAGATGAAGGGCTCAGCGTTTATGAGTGGCGTTCGGTTCCCCTGGATACCGGGCGCCCTCCGGGAGTAAGTAGCCTTGCTGTGGCATTCAGGCTCTGCCGCAGTCGACCCTTCTTTCCTAGGATACTCATGGGAACACTATGTCGAATAATAATAATTATAATAGTGATAATGGCAGGGTATTGCGGAGGCGGACCCCTGTCATACAAATAGCTACAGCACTACCACAACAACAACAACCACAGACGATCCAAACGACCGCCTCAGCCAAAACTATCCCCGATAGTTTTATCAGATCCGAGATTGTAGGTGGTGGAAATTGCCTTTTCCGTGCAGTTAGCTTACACTTATATGGCCGTCAAAACCACCATGAAAAACTCCGAGAAGTTGTTCTAAGATATATACAACAGAACTGGTCGGAACTTCCATATTTTCATTAATTGAAGACGACGATATAAAAGACTTCGATAACTACTATAATTATGAGGAAAAATTGCACCCATGGAACCATCCCAGAGATACTTGCCCTCTCGAAAACCCAAAATAGCAACTTTCATATCTTTTCAAAACAACGAAGAACAAGAGATACCAAAATAACGTTTAGGGACAGACCAACAATAATAAGCACAGGAAAACACACCGAAACTATTTACCTTCTACTAACAGGCAACCCAATGTCGGGACACTTTGAACTTCTGACACCACAAAACACTAGAAACATCCCAAACAACAGTGGACCAATAAAAGAAGCATCGGGCGAGCGACGTAACGGTCGAGGACGTCGCGGGAAATGACAGCTCGACCAAAACGATGAAGACCGGGCAACCGAAAATGGACCTGCCAAAAGTGTTGTGCCGGCGAATAAGCCGACACCCACCAAGGCGGAAAAAACACACAGCAATCACCATTCTAACACAAAAACATCAAAAAAACGATCGACAATACATTTCAAAAGTCACATTTCGAAATCAGATGTAAACATTGAGAGGCCATTTTGAAAGAGGGACGCGTTGACGCACGCGCCGTCAAAATTTCCTCACTAACTTGGAGCTCACTTTCGTTACTGTATTGAGTTTACTGTGATAAAATTTTATATTTACCAAAAAACGCTAAATAAAAGCAATATGTTTATAAAATCATTGCAGATACACTTGGCAACATCGATACGCCTTGGGTTAATTAGCTTCTCTTTTTTTTAATGAACTTAAGGCCTGTGTTTGTTTTGACAAAAAATAACTCTCTATTAGTAAATTTTCCTTAAACAACAAAAAAATATGGTTGTATCTCTGAGACTACGAATTTTTTATAGAAAAAGCCTTAAAATAAGGGGCAGCAACTTTTTACGGATTTTACAAGATATAGCAGATTAATCGCGCTGGGGTTATTATTTTTAAACTGCCAAGTAAGCAAGAAAGCCGCCATTAAGATCGCGTTTATAATGAACACTTGGTGCTGTTACTCTATAAAACAAGAAAGTGTGTTTACGTGATCCGATTATTTGACCCTCTTTCATAAGTATAGAATGGATTTCTATAGATAAAATAATGAATACGCCCATTAGGAGTTTAATGAAATTTAATAAAATCTTTATTTCTCACAATTACATATATTTTATGTATTTTTTTATCAGCAGATGGGATGTCTTATAGTTAAGCTTGATGGGCTGATTGTGCGGATTCTGAGAGCTTCGGCTTAAGTGTTAATTTTTCCGGGAACGTATCTTAAAAAAATAATGGATTCATAAAAAATTTGTTCGACGGATAACTCTAAATTACTCAACAACTTGAAATCATAGTGGATATTCTTTATTTGTTGCTGTTAGTTAACATCGAATTAATCTACTGGCCATCAACAAATACTCTTAAATATTATGGTATATTCATCTGAGTAATTTTTTAAATTCAATGTCTTTGTAAATAAATAATCATCTAAAAAATGGGGGTTTCTATTACCAAAAACATGTAAGATTTCTTTTTTTGTCACAGGAGCAATTTTTTGAGATTGTAAATCCATAAATCTCTGTAAAAGTAAGAAAAAAAACAGAAATTCGTGTATTTTTAGAAGTTTCCTTTTCATGGGAAAATATGAAACCTAAAGAAATTCCTTCATATACAGTAAATTTTCTTGGTGAATAGAGATTTTTATTTGCTTGTAACTGTCAGCAGTATAAATAGGCGTTTTATGGAAATATAGAATAATTTTGAATATTTTACAAGCTTTGATATTTCTAAGTGAGAAAAACGAAAAGTGTATTCCGTTATAATTATTAAGATATTAATCATTTTTTGTTGGCTATTCTTAGGGTCTATATTATATATATATATATATATATATATATATATATATATATATATATATATATATATATATATATATATATATATATATATAGGTGTATGCATAAGTTTCTGTGATAAAGAAAACACGTAATTTTCAAGGGAAATTCATTTTTTATTTATTCAAAATATTGGCCATTGGCTTCTACACACTTCGCCCATCTTTCAGGTAAATTATGAATACCATGCCAGAAAAACTGCTTGCCTTTTGCGGCAACCCATTCGTCGAACCATTTTCCAATTTCCTCGAAATTGCTGAAGTGCTGCTCTGCAAGCGCGTGCTCCATTGATGCGAAGAGGTGATAGTCAGATGGCGCCAGGTCGGGAGAGTACGGCGGCGCGGAAGGATGTCCCATCCAAGCGATTTCCAGGTGTCTTTCACTGGTTTTGCTGTGTGAGACGGCATATTGTCGTTTAACAAAATCACTTTGCCATGTCTTCGGACCCATTCCGGTCGTCTTTCGATCAATCCGTGATTTAAATTAAACATTTAATGCTTTTGCCAACTGCTGTTGTGTTTGAGTTGGGTCATCATCCAGTAACGCCTGCAATTCCTCGTCTTCGTACTTTTGTGGTCTACCAGAGTGCGCACTGTCTTTCACATTGAAACCACCACGTTTAAATTGTCGAAACCATGTCTCACATGTTCTAATCGATGGAGCGTGTTCATCATATGTTTCTACCAGAAAACGATGACTTTCCGCAGCATTTTTCTTTTGATTAAATAAGAAAAGTAATGCGTGCTGCAAATGTTCTTTTTCAGGCACAAAAGTCGACATGATCACTGAACCATACAATACAGACGCTAATGTTTGGCGGACTCAACTTGTGTATGTTGGTTAGGTTAATGTCAGACGAACAAACTAACGTATCTATCAAATTCATACACTGCGTACTGTTCGCTGGTGCCATCTCTTAGTGAAACCGGCAAAAACTTATGCATACACCATATATATATATATATATATATATATATATATATATATATATATATATATATATATATATATATAATAGAGAAACATGCTTACTTAGTTTTTATTGATTTGGCAAAGGCCTTCGATACAATACAGATTATTTTAAGTACTGCAGCAAACTAACAATATCGCTATAGTAAAAGCCAAGATTTATATAAAAGAGCAGAATTTCAAGTAAAGTTAGGTAAAAACCTCAATCATACCTTTAAAATTACAAAGGATCTAAGAGAATGATGCTGTATGTCCCCCTTACTTTTCAATATTCATTTAGATACCGTATCTGACCAATGGAAAAAGAGGTGTAAATTCATGGGAATACTTAACAGTGAGATGTTATTCACACTTCTATACTACGAATATCAGAAGTTGGGGCTAAAAAATAACCTTCAAAAAAACAGAACATCTGTGTGTAGCTGGAGAAGATGGAGAATTAGATATAGAGGCAGGCAACGTGATAAAACCACGCGATGAATATATATATATATATATATATATATATATATATATATATATATATATATATATATATATATATATATATATATATATATATATATATATATATATATATATACCTGGGCGTTAACGTAGCACAGGACGATAAGCATGATAAAACAATCCGAAGTAGAGTAACTAGTACAAAAAAGATAATAGGAATGTTTAATTCAATTCTATGGCAAAATAATATCTTAAAGAAAACAAAATTCTGAAAAGTATTTTAACTTACAGAAGTGAAGTCTGGAAGATCAACAAAAAACACGGCTAGAAAACTTTTATCTACATAAATTGACTACCTTCGAAGAGCAGCTAGAGTTTCCAGACGCGAAAGAATACAGAATGAGGAAATAAGACGACGAAAAAACAGAGATAATACCATAGAACATATACAACAAAAACAATTAATACGGTACGGACACAATAATAGAATGGATGGAAGTACAATACTAAAGAAAGTTATGCAGTGGACACCAGCAGCAAGAAAAGGTAAAGGCACACCCCGAAACACTTGGATGATGGGAGTGAAGTGAGCTATGTCAGAAAGAAGCCTTAATGAGGGAGAATCCAACAATCGAAAAGCTTGGAGACTGGGCACAGGAAGGCGACGTCATTCGCTGTAAAACCGGTTATATATATATATATATATATATATATATATATATATATATATATATATATATATATATATATATACATATATACATATATACATATATACATATATACATATATATACATATATATATATATATATATATATATATATATATATATATATATATATATATATACGAGTATATATATATATATATATATATATATATATATATATATATATATATATATATATATATATATGTATATATAAGAAAATTGATTCTGATGAATTATAGTTATTCCGCTTCCCAATAGAAATATTAAAAATAATTGATGTCAATTTTTCTCCATAAAGTTAATATTTTGAGATTTAATATTTTAAGGAAGTCTACTAGGGTTGGAAAAAAGGTGTTTTAGTATCGTATCTCCATACAAATAGTTAATCTATGGATTTGAAAACTTGTTTCAAACGATAGTTGTATGGGTAATGAGTAATATTATTTTCGATAAAAAAAGGTTACATTTAAACACACGTAAACACAATTTTGTCTTGTATGATTCACACTTTATTAGTAATATTGCCCAATTCATTACACTATGATGATTTTTTGTAATAAATATTACTTGAGCACTAGTTTTTTTTTTATTAATAAAATTTATAGTAAAATATTACCTCCTTCTTCCTCCTTTGCAGGTACTTCGCCTGTTTATTATCACATTCATCTATGTTACATTGAAAAGAATGTCGTTTCAGCGTTTTCGGAGTCTACCCATGCACATACTCTTATGATTCTAATCATTCCTAGTTCCGTCATTTCATCTGTATGCTTGTTCCATTTTATTTTGTTGTTAAACATCCAGTCATTTTTATTATCTGTCTTGCATGCCTGTCCAGTATGATCTTTTTCGTTATTAAGCGCCAAATTTTGTTTTGAGCATTATGTGTTAATGCTTCGGGTCGGGTTTCCGCAGTGTACATAGTGTAGGCGTTGTAATTCGAGAGTTCATGTTTTTGTTTACCCATATCGCATTGTTGGAGTATACCACTGCTTAGGTTGCCCCTGAGGCTTGATGTCGTATTTGTGTGTCAATATCACGAAAACCCGTATGCATTCGGAGATCTTTAAAGTTAATTTCTTGTACATTTTTTCCTCAACAAAAAGCTGAAATCTTTATGGTATTTTAGATGTTGTCATGTATTTTGTTTTTGCTGCTAATATTGTCATTTCAAAAGTTTTTTGCTGCTAAATTGGTAAAGTAATTTCTGAAGCTCGTCCTTGTTCTCTGTTATCGCCTTGCGAAAAAGTTTAAAAATATATATTTACGAATAATATTTAAAAAACAATTGAAACAATGAGTTTATTACTACTATTACAAAACTCGATATTTTAAAACCTAAATACAGTGGTATAACACATAATAGTTCCATGGTTTTTAAATAAATTAAAAAACTGATATTTATAAGAAGCTCACTTTTATAATATACACGCAACCTTATACCCTAATGAACTCATGAAATGTTAAAAGTAGAGGTGTTAAAAGGGTAATAAGAGGAAAAATAACTGACAGTGAAAATATATAAATATATTAAAAGTGTCTACTATCTAGATAAAATAATAATGCATCCATGTTATAAAAACTGTAATAGGCTACGTTCGTATATTTTATTTTCATTTATCATAAATAAAATAACGAAATAATTAATGCACAACAAAAACGGGATAAAATCTAAAGTTAACAATACAAACATCCATAAAGGTATACAAATTAAGAATCACAGAAAAATTTCTATTAAAAATAACATAGGCCAACAAAAAAAATATTTGTAAAAACTTTTTAAACCAATACATCTAAGTGTTATGTATTTTTGAGTGCTGAAACCGTATCTGGTATCAGTTTTTTTATATCAACCACAGTTCTGCCACAATATGACATCGATTAAATTTTAAAATAGGGAACATTTGATACATAAAAAATAAAAACTTAAACCGTACTTTTATTTGATTAGGCTACAATTTTTACTCACGATAACATATTTCACTTCAATGCGAATATTTTAGGTGCTTATTTTTCTGTATGTCCTTTCCCTTTTCTCTGTATTTTTCTTGTATAGCTTTTTCTCCGATGTGATGCATTTTGTTGTTCTCTATGAAGTGACCAACAGTAATCACCCATCATATTGATATTTCACCGTCCCTGATACCGTTTCTCCATCTCCTTTATGTCCTAATGCAACCGTTCCCCCTGCTCTTTACTCACATCGCCTAAGTTTTTAGGAAAAAAGTCAAGATGGTTGTGCAAGAAGTGGATTTTAAGGCTCATCAGATAAACCAGATTTTTAAACTTGTCTATTATATTAGCTACGATAAGTTCGTAGTTAGAGTCTTTCACATTGCCCAAAAACTTAGTCACAACTTCTTTAAAAGATATCCAAACCTCCTTTTCCTTTGTAATCATCCTTGCTTCAAAGTTGAAATCCAACATCATTTTACAAATATCAGGCCCAACGAAAACCCCTCCTTTCAGTTTGGCTTCTGATAAATGAGGAAACCTTTTACACAAATATTTTAAACATTCACCATCTTTAGGCAAGGGTTTCAAATTGTTTCATTAAGCCTAACTTGATGTGTAGTGGTGGTAGAAGAATCTTTTTTGGATCTACTAAAGTTTTATGCAAAATGTTCTTCTCGCCAGGTGTTAAAGTTTTTCTTACAGACCGTTGATTTTTGGACCAATGTTGATCCCTTGCTCTGCTGTCCTACTCACATATAAAACATGGAAACTTTGTAAATCCCTTTTGCTGACCAAGGGTCATGGAGACAACTTTTAAATCTCCACATAACATCCAATCGTGAGCTGGATAGTTAATTTCCTATAAAATCATGTTAAGATTTTCATAAGTTTCTTTCATATGGACAGAATGAACAACAGGCAGTGAAGCATAAGTATTTCCGTTGTGTAATAGAACACCTTTAAACTAGTTTTTGATGAGTCTATAAAAAGCCCCCAATCTTACTTCTTGTACCTGTGTCCAAATTCGTTCATTAGACTACCAATATCATGGCAGTAAACCAAATCCACTTCCTGCTTTAAAAACTGAGCAAACTGTTGATCTTTTATGCTATAATGGTAAATAGATGTTCCAGATTCCAATAAAAGTTTTTCTTTCAACCTAGAACCAAGCAATTCTGCATTTCCTTAGTCAAACCCAAATCTCTCACTAAATCATTTAACTCAACTTGTGTAAACAACTGTGGTTTTAAATTTTCTAGAGAATTGAAACTCATCATCATCCGGTCGACTTTCATTAAATTCAGGACTGGACTGTAAAACGTCATCAATAGACTGAGGTGGCTCAGGGACAGGAAGTCCCGGTCCATATCCTACCGGCCGATTAGCTGAACTAAAGTTAGGATAGACAATTACTTTCTTATTTTTGGAGTTAAATCCAGAAACATCAACGCTACAAAAATAACAATCATTTGAATGCTTTTCTTGCCCTCTCCATACCATGAGTACTGCAAATCTAAAAGCTTTCTTTTCTTTCTTATACCATTTCCTAAGATCCTCGACACAAACATACTTTGTAAGGAGTCCAACATTTTTCTTGATTACCGATTTCTACACCAAAATATGCAAAGTATACTTTTGTTACAAAGTCAGTAATGTTTCTTTGTTGTTTTTTAATTACAAACTCACCACTTATATAACAAAAAGTGTTGGGAGAGTTTTTACAACCAC
The DNA here is from genome assembly GCA_019049505.1 of Pachyrhynchus sulphureomaculatus. NCBI lineage: Eukaryota > Metazoa > Arthropoda > Insecta > Coleoptera > Curculionidae > Pachyrhynchus > Pachyrhynchus sulphureomaculatus. Next base: position 178,871,623 of record CM032456.1, on the reverse strand, counting down.
TATTAGCCATACTTTGAGTGTGAATTAAAGCACACGGGTTAAACATTGCAATGCGAGGTTATATTAACTGGAAGAAAACAAACAGCTGTGACATTTATCGGAACTGCCAACCTAATAACATTTGATTTTACTGCCAACCTTATAAAAATCTGGTTTTATTGCCAACCTAATAACATTCGAATGATAAAAAATAAACTTTTCACATTTTGAATATTAAAATGTGAAAAACTGGTGGGTGATACGACTTTTTTTTATTATTATTTTCGGACTCAGTACACCAAAAAACATAGGAATCAGGTAAAATTATTAAAAAAGCTTTTTCATCGTTGACATGTGTAATATATAAGCAGTAGCGATACATCACAGTTAAGTACGTTCAATAGTATGTTGCAGATATATGTTTAACATTAGCCTTAAATTTCGTGGAGGACCCACAATTGTTGAAGTTGTAGGCATATAATGTTTTATTTGCCCCATTGAGTACTTAAACAATAATAAGCGAGGAACAGCACGGATTTAGAGAAAATAGATCGATAGTGGATGTTAGATTTACAATCCGACAATTGACTGAAAAATCATTAGAATTCAATAAACCTCTATTTCTGTGCTTAGTTGATCTAAAAAAGCATTCGATAGGGTTTGGTTGAGAGACGTGCTACAGATTTTACGAGATCATGACTTCAACAACTACATTAACGTGATAGAACAGCTCAATGAAAACAATAGGACACGTATAAAGATACAGCAGGGACTAACTGAAGAAGTACCATATCACCTGAAATTCAACAAGGCGATAGCATGAGCCCAACACTTTTTAATTTAATAATAGATAAAATAATATATAGGTCAATGAGGTCAATAGCGGATACAAAATGTGACGAAAAACTCTAAAAATATTGTGCTTTGCTGATGACGCAATATTAACAGCAGAAAATGAAGATCGCTTACAGCGAGTAATACATCGTTTCCAAACCACAGCCGAAACTTACAACCTGGGTATATCAGTGGAAAAACAGAATCAATGGTTATAGCTAAAGGCCCATTAGATGTAAATTAACCATCTATAACAAAACAGTAGCACAAAACATGCACTTAGTGAATACATGTCAGCATTCTCAAAAATCATACTACTCAATATCATATTATTCATTATTACCATATTCTCCAGGCATATAACGAACATGAGTATAATGATAGTGGTTAACGAATACCAGTAAGTTGATAGCCCTTAAAAAGAATATAACATTATTTGAAAAATACAGGTCGACGAACACCCTATTTTTCTGTCGAATACCATTTATTTGATATGAACTCACATCGGTAGGTGATGTGTGGGGCACTGGACAGTAATAGAGCAATATTCTTTTACCTAGAGAGACTTATGTAGTCGAAATTTTGAAAAATCAGAAATTGATTAAGGCTTCTTTCTAAAAAGCTTATGCAATGACATTCATACAAAATTTATTCACAACGAGAAATACGGATTTGTTTCATATTGATTTGAACGTGTTGCATAATTTTTGAATTACAATGCTATTTTAAAGCTACGAGTATTAAAACTTTGCCTTTGTTGCTGTTTTTTGGTTTAATTTCGCTGCTATATCTGTTCTATAAAGATCAACTTCATGTGCATTTAATTCATTTGTGAAGGAACGGTTTGTAACCCATGTTTACAATTAAATAAAGACTTTGAAAAAATTAATATTTACATTATATATTACGTATAATAGCCTCGGTAGACTGAAGGCTTAATACAGCCCTCAAAGCTTTTACATATCCAAAAATGAACAAAATGTATCTTTATTATATACTTGACGAGAAATCAATCTCTGACCGCTGAACTTACATTACATATTTCAACCAGCAGGAGCCAATATTTCCTATTTTCGTTGCGATTTTAAATTTCGGCGACGGTAAACGAATTTACAATTTAGTTACCAGCAAATTGAAAATTCGGATATTGCAAAGGTAACGACCACCAGGCACGTCATTTAGATATGGCCCTTGGTGAAAATTGGAAAATATTTACAATTTGTGAAATTCATGTGTTTGATAAAAATATATTGCCTTATATATACCCTTTGTCCAGAAATAAACCGAATTTTTAATAAAATATGAATATTCTTTACATCATTTATTTTAATTGATAAAATTCCATGGAGCCTCGATACAGGATTTAAGATGCTATTAAGCGCCGCACAATGGGCTGAATCCCGATTCTAGCTGGACAAAATTATTTTATGGGCTGAATAAGGTTCAAATGACTAGAATAGCCCAAAAAAAGTAATTTACTGTGTTTAGTTCAGTCTTTGCACGAATTTTTGTCTTCCTCAAGGATCGCTACTACTTTGAAATCGCTTAAACCGACTGTACACTTGAATACAGAATTCATCACCGTGTGCTTTTAAAAGTATTTGATGCGTTTCAGTTACCAAGGTTACCATTTTCCGATCGTTCGTCAAAACACACTGTTATACTCACCACTCTAACTAGGTATCTAACGAAACAAATGTCAAAAAACACTAATGGAGCTTACCACTTTTGACTACCAAACGAGACTTTAGCTGCGACTATGTTTTTTTTATTTTCCGAATATTCAGTGTCTTTTTGGACAATAGGTTTGTTAATTTAGGGTATTTGTCAAAGGAAAACGTTATATGGCTATGCATGTCTATTTTTTTTAGCTTTCTTAAATTAAAGTTTTTTTGAGAACCGCATGAGATTTTAAACATATTTTACATTAAAAATTGTATATTTGAATTTAACTGATCATGACATTTGATAATTGCATGCAACTTTTGAACTTTAACGAGCTACAGCATCTAAATAATACATCTTAGTGTAAAATTTAATTCATGTTTCTATTTCAGTTTTTATGATATAACTAAGAATATTAATATTAAGCCAATACTGTTGACATACGAGAATGTACTGTCACAGTAAACATAAAACTCAGTAGCGACGCTCAAGAAAATTTTTAGGTTCTGTTTTTTACTACGCATGCGTCCCCTATCACATCAACAGCATGGCTACCACAGCGGTCGCGGGTTTTGGATTTCAAGGAGAATCTTTGTTGTAACGTGCTCCGAAATTCATTATTAATAATTTTTCAATACGTAAATGACTCGTTTGACGTTATAATTGAAAATAATTATAAAAAAGATGTCAAGAGGAAATTTTTGTCGTGCGGTTAGTGCTTGTAAAAATATATGTGGTAACTCCAAAGGAGTTAGTTTTTTAGATTTCCTAAAGATCCTAAAACGTAATTTATTCATAATTCTTTATTTCTATTATGCAATATATTATATACAGATTATAATAATTGTGTTTTTATATTAGAGATACATTCTATTTGTAAAACAGTTGATGTTTTATTATCTGGGCATGCAAAAGTAGTATTTCTCCAGCATGAATGAGTTTTTGTTTGAATAAATCAGTGAATGGCTTTAATTTTTTTATTATAACGTCTCCTTCTGCGGGGCCATTTTTCAGCCTCACGTTTACGGCGGCTATTTTGTATAGCCTCAACCTTCTTTATTTTTAATAAATACTTTATTTATTAAATAGAAGCTGTTATTTGCCCCTTATGTATAATCTTAATTTTTCAGAATGGATTGAGTGGATATTAATACTGAGAGATCAAAAATTAGATATATAAGCTAGTTCGTTTTGACTGGAGAGATATGGAGATCGAGGTAATTTTTTGTACGCCTTTTGAAAATAGTCTCTATAGTTGTTTAAAGCTATGGTTGTACTGTTTATTTTTTTGGGCACCATTCATTTTAGAATAAAAGGAATCTAATTTCAGCTTAAAAAATGAAAAAATACTGAAGAGTTATTTAGTTGTTAAAATAAAATTGAATATTCTACAACCTGTGCGTCTTGAAAGAAAGAGCGGGTAGTTCAGTAAAAGACGGCATTAACACAGAGAAAAGTATATTAACAAAATAAAAATCCTTGCAGTTATTACACTCTTAAAATTACATTAATTAAATAAAAACCCCTTAGGCTATGGGAGTGTACACATTTAAATTAGAGTTCATGAATTACTGATCCTAAGTATAAAAAAAGGCTTCAAAAACACGATCTAAAAGTTTGTAAAATTAACTTCGCGGATTACTCCTGTTGAGTAGTCGTTGGAAACAAACGTTGCAGACCGGAAGTGAGATATTTAAACTGGTGTGCTTATGACTTACTGATTGGTTTCTCCTCGTGGGTTTTCCATAAGCTGCTTAGCCTCTCCTGGTAAGATTCTCATTAAAATATTGTCTCAACCATTACTCTCCTATTTTTATTTGGGTAGCTAATCACTTTTTGACCCGAAATGCCTTAGGATGAGCAGAATACTTTAAAATTAGAAAAAGGCATCAAACTTGAGATCTATAAACAACACCCACTTGGTGATAAAAAAAGCCGTTACTGCACTACGGCATGACGGAAGAAAAAAGCCTACTACGGCTTGATGAAGAAATAACCGGTCAAGTGTAAGTTGAACTTGCGCAATTAGTGTTCCGTACGTTGATTGTTTTTAAAATAAAAAATGTTGTAACGGAAGTATAAAATGATCAGTGACTTCACAAAACACACCCCAAATGAGTTTTCAACAAAGTTTATTTGCAATCTTTACTGAAAATTGATGACCTTGAAATTTCTGTTTTTTTTTTTATATACCAGATAAATTATTACAGGTAATGCACTCGTGATAATTTTCGTTCAATCTACACCCCGTGGAGAATATTCCAGAATTTTTTCAAAATTTTTTGATAAGTACTTTTCGAGATAAGGCGGGTGGACAGCGATTTTTCGCGATTTTTTTAAAATAATACAAAGAAAAGTGCGCGCAAGTATTACATTATATATATATATATATATATATATATATATATATATATATATATATATATATATATATATATATTTTACTCATGTTTTCACAAGCTTTCATTTAACACCACACTCGATTACCTAGTAAAAAATTTTTTTTTTCACTTCCGATTTCACCCCCCAAAACTAAGCCCTTAAGTCAAAATTTAACTTTCAAAACTACATAGCTCTGATGAGGCCATCAATTCCTATATTATTACCAAATTTCAACTTTCTATGACAAATTGTTTCGAAGAAAATCGGGTGTGACAGACGGATAGACAGACGGACAGACACCGAAGTGATCTTATAAGTGTTCCGTACGGAACACTAAAAAGCCACTACGGCATACTGGAGGAAAAAGCCGTTACTGCATCTCGGAGAAAAAAGCCCCTAAAAATTCCAAATGGCCGTCTATATATCTTCTCCCTACTTCAAAGTGAAGTCTTTAAAACGGCTCACTTCCGGGACGTAAAATCAGACGCATTCAATGCAAACAAAATACGTTAAGTCAGCAACACGTTATACACGGATCTTTGACTTCGAAATTATTATCATCTGAAAATTCTCCGCTACTGGGCTAATTACAAACCTTAACGATTTAACGTCACCTGTATTTCTATTTCAAACTTCTTGATTGTAATTTCACCAAATTATAATGTAGTCAGTACTATTCTTCTATTTAAAAATTTTTAAATTTTCCGAGCGGCTTCAAAAACTTGCAAAAAAAAATAATGGAATTACGTTTAACCATTAGCTTATTGGATTGTATACATGCATTATTTTGCAATAAAAATGTATTAACACAACTGATGTCTGAATCGTGGTTGTAGGAAAATCAATTTGGTCGACCACGTCCGACTACATGTTCGGCATGTTAGCTATACTTTCTCAGTAAATAGTCGAGTTAAAGTAATAAAAGTTTTGGTACTGACTATTTTAAAAGTAATGTATGTATTGAGGTTCTCATAGTAATGTATTTGTCACATGTAAGCTACTAATAATAAAATGATTTTATAGATATAGATACAGTTGGACAATGACGGAGATAGAACGTCTTGAACCCATTTACAAATTTAAATTGAGATTCGTAAAATTTCAAAATGCTTATCTTCTCTAACAGGTCGTTTACTTGATATTGATATGTAGAGTTTTGTTTATACGCTAGCCATCTATTTTACACAAGGCTTGAGAAATATATTTTTCTATAGTAGATTATTTTCTATTCGCTTCGTTTTATTTGTTCCAAACATTGGCAGCTTAAATAGTCATTTATGTAAATTATTGAATCTTTGTTCTCTAAAATGGATAGCTGTTACAATGTGGTGATTAGCTCCGCGCCCGCTTCTCTGTCTTGAAGACTTTAGTGTGATAAAGCGTCAAAACATAAGAAAAAAAAATCGGTCAAGTGCAAGTTGAACTTGCGTAATTAGTGTTCCGTATGGTGATTGCCTTCAAAATACAAATTTTTGTTGCGGAAACATAAAATAATCAGCTACTTTACAAAACACACCCAAATGAGGTTTCAATAAAATAATTAAGAGCCCAGATTACAAACATATCTAGAGAGATACTGACCCAGCAGGCTAAAGAGAAAAATTTGAATAAGACAAAAAGTCCCATGTGACATGTATATATCTTAAGATCCAATATGTATTTTCGTGTTTTTTCTTAGTCAATAATGTATAATAGTTATAGCATCTTAGCTACCTAATAGCTAATGCTTAAAGCAGTAGCTAACAGTCCCGGTTCAACTCACAACTTTCGACGAAATAAACCTTCACCATTTTGGCCGTCAAATAATTTCTTTTTGTACCAGATAAATTATCAAACGTAATGGACTCGTGATAATTTTTGCTCAATCTACACTTTATGGAGACTATCTCAGAAACTTGTTCAAAATTTTTTGATCAGTACTTTTCGATATAGGGTGGTGGACAGGGGTTTTTGGCAATTATCTTTAAAATAATACAAAAAAATGTGTGCACAAATATACATCATATATATTTTTAAACCCGTGTTTTCACAAGCTTTCATTTGGCACCCCACTCGATGACCTGGTAAAAATTTTTTTCACTTCTGATTACACATCCCAAAACTAATCCCTTAAGTCAAAATTTAACTTTCAAAACTACACAGCCCCGATTGGGCCATCAATTCCTATATTTGTACCAAATTTCAGCTTTCTATGTCAAATATTTTCGGAGAAAATCAGGTGTGACAAACACACATATAGGTGTTCCATCCAGTTTTTGATCTAGCTACTTAAAACACATTTTTTTTGCAAAATTCGACTTCATTCATCAATATAATCTCCTTCAATCTGGAAAATACGGTGGATGAGAAAACAATTCGAACTTCAAGTCATGCAATTTTGCCATCGTAACCATTAACTTGTGACACGGTGTATTGTCTTGATAAAAGAGTATTTTTTCTTGTTAGTTTGAGGCCGTTTCTTTGCAATTTCTGCCTTCAAACGCAGTAATAACTTTATATAATTCCCTTCTCAGCATAGTCGATGAAGATTATTTCATGCGCATCCCAAAATACAGAGGCCAAAACCTTCCCAGTCGACTGTTGTATCTTTGGTCGCTTTGGGCGGCTTTCACCAGCTGCTGTCCACTCAGCTGACTGCCGATTTGTTTCTGATGTGTAGTAGTTCATTTCATCCATAGCCACATATCGCATAAAAAAATTCTTTTTATTGCGCTTAAACAGGTCCAAACAGCGCTCAGAATCATCAACACGTTGTTGTTTTTGGTCCACTGTGAGCAAACGCGGTACCCATTTCGAACAGAGCTTTCTCATACCCAAATGTTCATACAAGTATGACCAACACGTTCTTTTGATATCTCTCGGCTGTCAACTATCTCACGCAATTTCACTTTACGGTCATCCAAAACAATTTTGTGGATTTTTTTTATGTTTTCCAGCGTAACCACCCCATTTGGGCGTCCAGAGCGTTCAGTATCATTTGTATTTTAAATTCAGCATGCCAATAAATGATGAGTGATTTTCCAGGGGCAGAGTCTCCGTAGTACTTATCAAGCCACTGCTTTGCTTGAACGAGTTTTTTTCCCATCAAAAAACAGTGTTTAATCAACACAAGAAACTCGATTTTTTCCATTTTTTTGGAAATATCAAAAGTAGCATCACTGAAACCACTAAAATTAATAGTCGAAATGTTATGAAATTTTGATACGTATCGTTTGAAGGTTGGTACTTCCTAAAAACCATATGGTGTGTTTGAAAAGGGCGACATCTATGTGTCAGACAAAAAATTTTCAGCCTATGTATTATTTATACGAGTACTAGATCAAACCTCAGACCTTATGTGGTTTATTGTAAAACAACTGAAAATAGGCAAAGCCCATATTTCAGCAGTCTACCCACTGTGGTACAATTCGTTGTATCTTACATTTGTGTTGCGCAAGTAACGAAATAAGTACTAGAAATTCTGTTCCCTTGTTTGTCGATTCTAGCCCGACTGATGAGCCTTGATATGGCGAAACGCGCCTCGGGATGGATGGACGAATAAGAGAACAGTGGGTAGACTGCTGAAATATGGATTTTGCCTATATATATATATATATATATATATATATATATATATATATATATATATATATATATATATATAGGGTGTTAGGAAAATCGCATTGCTTAATATATTAAAACACCGAGCAAAAAAACATTGAGAAACGCACTTAAAACTAATTTAAGGAGGTTTCAAATTTTCTATTTCACCTGTCTGCTTACCAATACTATTTTACCATTGCAATGAGTTGATATTTCAATATTCACATGCTACAAAATAAGTACCAAACAATTATAAATTTTATAATAAAAATGTTTTAAGACAAGTTAGAATTTAAATATGACATGCAGTAGGTTTCAAGACGTAAATAAAAGGTATTGTCTTTTATACGAGGCTGGTTTGAAAAGTCCGTGCAAAGTCTGAGAGATGGCACCACCGGCGCGTATCGAGGTCATGTTTAGTTAGTAGCATCTCTTGAATGAACGCACACCAAGTTTCAGTCATATTGGTCTATTTCTTTGTGTTTGGCATTCGTGTGAATCAAGGAAGTCGAGTGATTTTCAAGAAATGGACGAAAAAGAATTTCGTGTGGTGATTAAACATTACTTTATGAAAGGCAAAACGCCTCAGGAGACTAAAGAGAAACTTGATAAACATTATGGTGACTCTGCACCTTCGATTAGAACAGTTTATAAGTGGTTTCAAAATTTTCGGACTGGCCATATGGGCACAAGTGACGCTGAACCTTCTGATCGGCCTGTGGAGGTTACGACTCCAGAAATCATTGATCAAATCCATGATATGGTGATGGATGACAGAAGAGTTAAGGTGCGTGAGATTGCTAGTGCTGTGGGCATCTCGACTGAACGGGTACATAATATTTTGCAAGCTATCCGCAAGATGGGTGCCGCCATTGCTCACGCTTGACCAAAAACGGAATCATGTGAAGTGTTGCAAGGATGGTTTGCAGCTGTTCCAGAAGAATCCGGAGGACTTTAAGCGTCGTTTCGTCACTGTGGATGAATCATGGATACATTACTATACTCCTGAGACCAAACAACAATCTAAACAATGGGTTACCAAGGGGGAATCTGCACCAAAAAAGGCGAAGACCGTTCCTTCGGCCGGAAAGGTTATGACGACTGTCTTTTGGGATTCGCAAGGGATAATCCTCATCGACTATCTGGAAAAGAGTAAAACTATTACAGGTGAATATTATTCATCGTTATTGGACCGTTTGAAAACCGAGCTGCAAGAAAAACGCCCACAAGAAAGTCCTTTGCCATCACGACAACGCACCAGCACACACCTCAGCAGTTGTGGTAGCAAAATTAATGGAAATAAGATTCCAACTCGTTTCACATCCCCCCTATTCTCCAGACTTGGCTCCCTCGGACTACTATTTGTTCCCCAATTTGAAGAAATGGCTGGCGGGACAAAGATTTTATTCAAACGAGGAGGTGATTGCAGACACTAATGGATATTTTGCAGACTTGGACAAATCCTATTATTCGGAAGGGATCAACAAACAAGAACATCGTTGGACGAAGTGTATAAGCCTAAAAGGAGACTATGTCGAAAAATAAAAAAGGTTTACCCCAAACACATAAGTAGTTTTTATTTTTGCACGGACTTTTCAAACCAGCCTCGTATATCATCCACGGGTGAATCGTTTTTTCTTCAATTTCGAAGCCAAATTAGGTTTCGTAAAATGTTCCAATTGATAGAAAGTAAGTAATACGTAGGTTTTGATTTGACTCAAGCAAGCACCTACTTCAATACATGAAACTTTTTTGTAACAGTGTCAAGGGCTACATTATGACTAGTTTTTAATAATATCTAAATTTAATATTGAATAAAATGAATTATGCATTTCTTATTCAATCTATTTAAATTCTATTAAACGTGACAACTTCCGGTTTTCGATGGTTTTCTAAAAAGAACTTCTTTTATTTTTGGTGATATTACTCAATTTTTTCTTTACATTCCGGTTTTCGGCGGTTTTATCTAAAAAGAATTTTTTTATCTTTGGTGATTCTAGCTATGTTCGTTTTTTTTTTCTGGTATATTTTACATTATTATGATTTCTGAAACATAACGAATATTCTTTCCACTACGCCATTTCGCACTGATGATGTTACTTACCATCAAGAAAAAAAAATAATTAAGACCTGTATCTTTTTGTTGTGCGGTAATACCACAATAAATTAGTCATTAGTCTACATTCCGTAAGCCCCTAAAAATATGAAGTTTTTTATTTAAGAACTCGCCGGGTTGCGACATGTATATTTCATTTTTCCGACATTACAAAAAAATAATGAAAGTGTTATACAAGCAAATTACCATGCTAAAATCTCGACAAATAGCGCATTAACTTCACGCGTCCACTCTACCGGTGCAAAGTGCATTTACTTGTAGGTCCACCTGAATACTGTGTACTCTATTTTAGTTTTATAATTAGTTTTCTCATGCGCGAAACAAAATAGCCTCGGTCAGATTCGAAAACAACAAGTTTAATTTAAGGCCTGCCATAAACCTGCTACTCAAATACAACGCGAAAATTATATAAGTACGCAATGACGGCGAGTATAAAATTTTTTCATGGATGGTGTCGGTTATTGTTTTAGCTACTCTTAGTTCTTCCAGAATCGAAATATTGGTTCTGTGCGCAGTCCATGATGTATGCAGTTCGTGATAACATCATATCTCCGATGCCTTGAGTCTTGAGTGGTCCCTATCGTTAAGCGTCCATGTCTCAGTAGCATATCGTAAAATAGAAAAAACTAGAGAATGCACGAGTCGAATTTTTATTGTTTTAGATATAATGCGATTGACCCAAATTTTTATTAGTTTTACGACAGCATGACGGACAATCTCTATCCTTCGGAGTATTTGTGGCACACAACTTCCAGAATTTGTAATTAAAGAGCCCAGATTTGTAAATTTATCAACTTAACAATTAAAAAGTATCGTGATGGTGATTCATGAAAATCGAATTATACCAAAATACAAAAGCAATTTTTATCTTTATTCTCTGTCTTCCACTGATTCGGTAGAGGGCTGTTGTTTTTTGGCCAATATTTTATGTTCTGAATAAAGTGGATATTGATCATCTAGTCTCCACCATATATTTCGCGCCACAAGAACAAGAGAATTTATTGACATCTTCAGATTGTGAAGAAACTATAGGCATCTTTCGGCATTCCCAAACAGCGTCTAATTTGTTTACAAATTGTTGAAAACTGTTTAACAAGTAAGCAATGGCGGCGAGTATAAAGGAACTAAATTCATCCAATTAAAGCTTTTATAACACCAAATATACGCACTTACATACACATACCTAGTACTCCCATAAATACTATTACAATGAAAATATTGCCTGAACATTTAATTTCATCAATACATAATGATAAAATTAATTTAACATTTACTCAAAATGTCACCGTCTTGCTTTTACAAAAGCCCTCAAACGGCTGGGCCATTCGTCTATAGCAGCACGCACTTGATGCACCGGAAAATTGTCCATTGCTCTTGTTAAAGTTCGTTTTAAATAGTCAAGATTGGCATGTCTTTTAGAGCAAATAGATCGACGGGAGATCTTCTGACTTATGTAACACATGTTTGGAACAACGCAATTAAACACTTTGGAGAATCTCGAGCGGTTGCTCTTGACATATCCAAGGCATTCGACCGTGTTTGGCACGATGGGCTGTTGGCTAAGCTACGTTCTTATGGTATGTCTGAAAAGTTCTGTTTGTGGCTCTCATGTTTCCTCAGAGAGCGTTCTTTACGAGTGACAGTCGACGGATTTCTTTCTAACATCTTCACTATCAACGCCGGTGTACCCAAAGGCTCCATACTGTCTCCTACTCTCTTTCTCATTTATATTAACGATCTGCTGGAAAAGACCGGGAATACAATCTTCAGCTTTGCAGATGACAGTACACTTATCTCTTCATTCACTTTGAACGCTCGGACATCGGCTACTCAGACGAATATCCGCAGACAGCAGGAAGTCATTCAACTTAACAAAGACCTGGAAGAGATTCTATCTTGGGGTGATAGTAACCAAGTGGAATTTAACGCTACAAAAACTCAGGCGGCAGTTTTCTCTAAAAAGGTTAACGTTGCTGAACCCGACATAGTTATGTCGTGGCACTCCATTCCTCTAACATCGTTACTCAATTTGTTGGGCGTTAATTTAGGAGCAAATATGTCCTGGCATGAACATGTTGCAGGCATAGCAAGGAGAGCTTCTCAAAAGTTGGGAATATTATTTCGAACCAGAAAGCTTTACACTCCACAACTGTTAATTCCTTACAAAGCTCAAATTCGATCAACTATGGAATACTGCTCCCATGTTTCGAGCTTCGCTCCAGAACATACACTGCAATTGTTGGATTCTATTCAGAGAAGAACTGTTCGTCTGATTGGAGACCCGGAACTGACCGGCAGCCTTGATTCGCTGGAACATCGAAGAACGGTTGGCGACTTGAGCCTATTTTACAAGTATTTTCATGGAAAGTGTTCGAAGGATGTGGCCCACTTAATTCCTCCCAGAGCGGTGCATGTTAGAAGTACACGTCGCGCTAATACTTAACATCCATATGAGATACAGCTTGTTACTCCTCGTACAACGCTTTTCAAGCAGTCTTTTATATGGAGAACATCATCCCTTTGGAATAATTTGCCCAGGACTGTGTTTCCTACAGCGATTCAAGAACAACGTGAATCGCTTTTTCTCCGCACTCGTGCCGCTCCTGGAGCGCTTTAGGGACTTCCCTGCAGCACGTGTGCTAGACCAATAAAAATAAATAAATAAATAAATAAATAGGGTACCCCTCACACGGGCCAGGGGAATTCCCCGACGATTTTAAATGGAAATATGTACATACCTAGACGCGCGTACATCGGATAATCAGGTTCTTAGATTGGCTCGGTTAATCCGAAGCTCGGATAATCGCGACTCGGTTAATCGGGGTTCTACTGTATCTTAAAACCGCTTAAAATAGGTCGTGTGTTTGTTTACAGGGCGATAAAATTATTTATTCAGACGGGAAACGTAAAAGACAGGCAACATTCAGGAAGACCAAAGACAGTCCGAACGCATCATTATGGTTTGATCGAGAGTCAGCTTTGATGTATTTATTTTTTGTGAAAAAAATGTGAAAACTTCTGCTAGAATATACACTACCGTCAGAGAGTATTTGCCCACCTAGTTATTTCAGTCCCAAGACAAGAAACACCCAGATAATATATATATATATATATATATATATATATATATATATATATATATATATATATATATATATATATATATATATATTTACATATATATATATATATATATATATATATATATATATATATATATATATATATATATATATATATTTTAATTTTAATGAATTATTATTTATTTTCACATTATTTAGAGTCTAGAAAATCAGAAAAATATTCTTGAGTTTCCAGGATTTTTCTCATCTATGTGACCTCCTTTGTCTCTATTTATGTTTTTGGACTCTTTCAGCATGTGAATGCAGTGCGTTATAGCGTTTACTACGGAGAAGTACGAGTATACTCACGTAATTTATTTGGTTGGAGTTCTGGTAGTTAAGTGTAATTAATACGAACTGCTTTGTTTGAATTTTTGTTTGTCGTATTATAATGGAGCAAAACAAGCGTAAAAGAATCGTCGTTCCTATTGAAGAAAAATTAAAAGCCATTAGAAGAATTGAAGCAGGAGAGACAAAGTTGTTGCACGAGATTATGGAGTAGGTGAGGTAACAGTTGGAGATTGGAAAAGAAACCGCATAAAAAATAGAAGAGTGGTGTATAAATCAAGCCTCCTCGTCCTCAGGAAGAAAATCAATGAAAACCGGCGACTATGAAAAGGTTAACGAAGCTTTATTCATGTGGTTTAACCAACAGAGATCAAAAGGTGTGCCTCTGTCAGGTCCAATTTTACAACAGAAAGCAATAATGATTAGTAGGCAATTCCCAGAGATAGATCAGTTTACCGCCAGTTCTGGATGGCTTGACCGCTGGAAAAAATGGTACGGTGTACGACAACTGACTGTATGTGGTGAAAAACTTTCTGCTGATGTGTCATCAATTGAGAATTTTAAGTAGAACTTTAAAAAGCAAATCGAAGATTGTGGATACACATGTGATCAAATTTACAACTGTGACGAAACTGGTCTGAATTATAAAATGCTTCCATCAAAAACATTGGCATCTCGACAGGAAAAATCAGCTCCTGGGCTCAAACGAAGTAAGGAAAGATTAACTATAATGGTATGTTCCAATGCATCTGGCAAGCACAAAATCCCACTGATGGTGATTGGCAAGTCTGCACGTCCAAGAGCTTTAAAAGACATCTCACCCAAAGCCCTACCAGTCTATTACAAAAGTCAAAAGAGCGCATGGATGGATGCGACCTTATTTACTAACTGGTTTGAAGAACAGTTTGTGCCACCTGTGACTAAATTTTTGAACAGAAACCGTCTTCCTATTAAAGCAATTTTGTTAATTGATAATGCCCCCTCTCACCCTGGAGAAGGACTTCATGTGGGCGAAATTGTTGTAAAATTTTTTTCCTCCAAATGTAACCAGCATAATGCAACCAATGGATCAAGGCATCCTCGAAAACATTTTAAAAAATTATAGGCGGTTATATCTTGAACATCTGTTAGAATACACAGAAAAGGAGGATATTATCAATGGGATGAGAAAGGTTACACTGAAAAATGTTATTTACTGGGCAAGTCAAACTTGGGATTCTGTGCGTATTACCACTATTCAAAAATCTTGGTCAAAAGTTATTGATTTAGAGGACTATAATGACAGTGAAGATGATACTCCATTAAATGAATTAGCATTGAAATTGAGAAGCCATGGAGAAATGTCCTGACAGCGAGATAGAAGAAAAAGAAAAAAGTTTATTTCAATTAATGCAAAAATTAAAAGGTTGCGAAAACGTGACAAGAGAAGATGTTGTTGAATGGATTACAGCAGATGATTTAGAAGAAGAAATGGGTATTGAAGAAATAACGAATGCCTTTCAGGAAACCAGTCAGATAACGATGACGATGACGAAGCGGCGGTGGATGAACAGTCTCCCACTAAGATCTCTCATCAAGAAGGTTTTGCTTTTTTTGGGAAAAGCTTTGAGGTATATCGAACAACAACCAGAGGCAACCCCAGCGGATTTGCTTCTTCTTAATAGATGGAGAAACATTGCAGGGAGAAAAAGAAGATGCAATATGAAACAGAAGCGCATAGATACCTATTTCACCGTTTTATAATGTATGTACCTATTTATATGTTAAAAACGTTAATACATCGGTTTAAAGTATTGGTGTTTATTTTTTGAATGAATAAAAAAACAAATCCGGATTATCCGACTTTTCAGTTATCCGAGGAGGGTGCCCCCCCACGTTACCTCGGATAACCGGGGTTCTACTGTACTTACATTTGATGTGAAGGTAGAATTCAGCAAAAATAGAGAAAAGCCCTGGTAATAAACTTTTTTCTTCAAATTGCCAAAGTCGATCTACACTCTGTTAAATATATACGAAGTGAAATATTTATTTAACAAAATTTACTGAGGTCATTATTATTTATTATCTCTTAACTACGCTAATGGCTCTTGCATGTACGTGTGAGTGTTTGAAAGCAAGAAATGTTATGTTAAATTTCTTGCTTTCGGAACGAAAAAGCTGCAACACGTTCTCCTAGACAGAAATAATGAAACAATCCAGGGTGGTATTTTTATTTCATGTCACTGGATTGAACAATAAAATTACATTGTGAGGTTTAGCGCATTTGGGAATTGTGACAAAATCAATTAGGGATATTAACCCTGGACACAAATATTACAGTGATTTTTGAGAAGATCAACTATACACGAGATATTTTTGAACTAGAGGCAATTTGGGCAATTAAAAATTTGCTAAAATCGAATTATCCTTCCTTTTCAGTCCGAACCTCTTAGCAGAGGTGTGGTGACTGCCAATGACACTAAGTCTTTCCACTGGTTCCTATCGTCAGCAAGATAAACTGCCTCATGCACTTCAACACCGGTGAGCTCCCGAACCTGATACGATCAGCGACGTGGAGACCGGCCTCTGGGTCTATGGCCGTATACTTTTCTTTCTATGACTAGCAGCTCCATACTGTTATTCCGCCTAGTTATGTGGCCAAAGTATCCCAACATTTTTTCATGGATGGTGTCAGTTATTCTTTCAGCTACTCTTAGTTCTTTCAGAATCGAAATATTGATTCGGTAAGCAGTAGTTTGTTATAAAACCACATCTCAAACGCATTGAGTGGTCCTTTTCTTTAAGTGTCCATGTTTCTGTAGCATATCGTAAAACAGAAAAAACTAGAAAACGCAGGAGTCGAATTTTTGTTGTTTTAGATATATTGTGATCGCCCCAAATTTTTATTAGTTTCACGACAGCATGACGGACAATCTCTATCCTTCGGCGTATTTCTGGCACACAACTTCCAGAATTTGTAATTAAAGAGCCCAGATTTGTAAATTTATCAACTTCACAATTAAAAACTATCGTGATGGTGATTCATGAAAATCGAATTATACCAAAATACAAAAGCAATTTTTATCTTTATTCTCTGTCTTTCACTGATTCGGTACAGAGCTGTTGTTTTTTGGCCAATATTTCATGTTCTGAATAAAGTGGATATTGATCATCTAGTCTCCACCATATATTTCGCGTCATAAGAACAAGAGAATTTATTGACATGTTCAGATTGTGAAGAAATTATAGGTATCTTTCAGCATCCCCAAAGAGCGTCTAATTTGTTTACAACTTGTTGAAAACTGTTTAACAAGCCTACATGGCTGAAAAGTTTTTGGTCTAGCTATTCAAAACATATTTTTTTTGCAAAATTCGACTTTATTCATTAATATAGTCTCCTTCAAGAGCAATACAATCATACCAACGCTTTTCTAACATTTCTATACCTTTCTTGTAGAAGGATTTGTCTTTGCTTTCAAAATATGCCTCAGTTTCGGCGATAACTTCTTCATTGGCGCCAAACCTTTCCCGCGAGCATTTTTTTGAAGTCTGCGAATAGATAATAGTCGCTGGGGGCCAAATCTGAAGAATACGGTGGATGAGGAAGCAATTCGAACTTTAATTCATGCAATTTTGTCATCGTAACCATTGACTTGTGACACGGTGCATTGTCTTGATGAAAGAGCACGTTTTTCTGGATCATTTGGAGCCGTTTCTTTACGATTTCGGCCTTCAAATACAAATAATATAATATTTGCCATAGATGGTTTTTCCCTTTTCAGCATAGTCGATGAAAATTATTCCGTGCGCAGTCCAAAATACAAAGGCGAAAACCTTCCCAGCCGACTGTTGTGTCTTTGGTCGCTTCGGGCAGCTTTCACTGGCGGCTGTCCACTCAGCTGACTGCCGATTTGATTCCGTTGTATAGTGGTGGATCCATGTTTCATCCATTATCACATATCGCATGAAAAAATCCTTTTTATGGCGCTTAAACAGGTCCAAACAGCGCTCAGAATCATCAACACATTGTTTTTTTTGGTTCACTGTGAGCAAACGTGATACCCATTTCGAACAGAACTTTCTCATGCCCAAATATGCATGCAAAATATGATCAATACATTCTTTTGATATCTTTAGGGTGTCAGCTATCTTACGCAAACATTAAAAAACAGTTTTTAATCAAGACGCGAAATTCGGTTTTTTCCATTGTTTTGAAAATATTAAAAGTAGCGTCACTAAAACTACTGTAACTTGTAAACTAATTGTCGAAATGTCATAAAATTTTGACACGAGTCGTTTGAAGGTTGGTACTTCCTAAAAATCATATGGATTTTTTTGAAAAAGGCGACATCTGTGTGTCAGATCAAAAACTTTTCAGCCTACGTGTTAAATCTTCTAAATAATTGGTCTGTTGTCTCGTGTACTACAATTTTGTGTGGGAGTTATGATTTTAAAGCAGTCAGAAGATTGTTTAATATGCTCAGTCTATCTATTGCTTTTTAAAGTCAATGAGAAAAATAACCGGTCAAGTGCAAGTTGAACTTGCGCGCGTACGTTGATTGCTTTTAAAATAAAAAATTTTGTTACGGAGGTATAAAATGATCAGTGACTTCACAAAACCCACCCCAAATGAGTTTTCAACAAAGTTTGTTTCCAATATTTACTGAAATTTGATGACCTTGAAATTTTTGTTTTTTTTATATCCCAGACAAATTTTGTTCAATCCACACCCCGTGGAGAATATTCCAGAATTTTTTGATAAGTACTTTTCGAGATAAGGCGGGGGGGGGACAGCGATTTTTCGCGATTTTTTAAAAATAATACAAAGAAAAGTGCGCACAAGTATTACATTATATATATATATATATATATATATATATATATATATATATATATATATATATATATATATATACGAGGCTGGTTTGAAAAGTCCGTGCAAAAATAAAAACTACTTATATGTTTGGGGTAAACCTTTTTTATTTTTCGACATAGTCTCCTTTTAGGCTTATACACTTCGTCCAACGATGTTCTAGTTTGTTGATCCCTTCCGAATAATAGGATTTGTCCAAGTCTGCAAAATATCCATTAGTGTCTGCAATCACCTCCCTGTTTGAATAAAATCTTTGTCCCGCCAGCCATTTCTTCAAATTGGGGAACAAATAATAGTCCGAGGGAGCCAAGTCTGGAGAAGAGGGGGGATGTGGAACGAGTTGGAATTCTATTTCCATTAATTTTGCGACCACAACTGCTGAGGTGTGTGCTGGTGCGTTGTCGTGATAGAAAAGGACTTTCTTGTGGGCCAATCGCGGGCGTTTTTTCTTGCAGCTCGGTTTTCAAACGGTCCAATAACGATGAATAATATTCACCTGTAATAGTTTTACCCTTTTCCAGATAGTCGATGAGGATTATCCCTTGCGAATCCCAAAAGACAGTCGCCATAACCTTTCCGGCCGAAGGAACGGTCTTCGCCTTTTTTGGTGCAGATTCCCCCTTGGTAACCCATTGTTTAGATTGTTGTTTGGTCTCAGGAGTATAGTAATGTATCCATGTTTCATACAGAGTGACGAAACGACGTTTAAAGTCCTCCGGATTCTTCTGGAACAGCTGCAAACCATCCTTGCAACACTTCACACGATTCCGTTTTTGGTCAAGCGTGAGCAATCGCGGCACCCATCCTGCGGATAGCTTTCTCATGTCCAAATGTTTATGCAAAATATTATGTACCCGTTCAGTCGAGATGCCCACAGCACTAGCAATCTCACGCACCTTAACTCTTCTGTCATCCATTACCATATCATGGATTTGATCAATGATTTCTGGAGTCGTAACCGCCACAGGCCGTCCAGAACGTTCAGCGTCACTTGTGCCCATATGGCCGGTCCGAAAATTTTGAAACCACTTATAAACTGTTCTAATCGAAGGTGCAGAGTCACCATAATGTTTATCAAGCTTCTCTTTAGTCTCCTGAGGCGTTTTGCCTTTCATAAAGTAATGTTTAATCGTATATATATATATATATATATATATATATATATATATATATATATATATATATATTTTATTCGTGTTTTCACAAGCTTTCATTTGACACCACACTCGATGACAAAATAAAAAATTTTTTTTCACTTCCGATTTTACCCCCCAAAATTAACCCCTTAAGTTAAAATTTAACTCTCAAAACTAAATGGCTCTGATGAGGCCATTAATTCCTATTTTATTACCAAATTTCAACTTTCTATGTCAAATAGTTTCGGAGAAAATCGGGTGTGACAGACAGACAGACATACACCGAAGTGATCTTATAAGTGTTCCGTACGGAACACTAAAAAAATGATATGAGTAAGCATTCAGATGTATTAGTTGGTTTCTCTATAAACGGAATGTCCCATGGTGGCGCAAA
The DNA here is from genome assembly GCA_019049505.1 of Pachyrhynchus sulphureomaculatus. NCBI lineage: Eukaryota > Metazoa > Arthropoda > Insecta > Coleoptera > Curculionidae > Pachyrhynchus > Pachyrhynchus sulphureomaculatus. The sequence continues at coordinate 178,851,273 of CM032456.1, read as the reverse complement.
TATTTTTTGTACCAATACATGTTGAAAGGATCTGAAACCGTTCTCATTGTAAATTTCATATTGGCTTGTTGACTAATTCTGCTATAAAGACAGGTCACAAAATATATTGCTAGTGTCCTACCACTTTTGTCAATTCGTGTCACGCCGTGTTTGATGATAAGGGATATAGTTCCTAGTCACTGTAACTTGTTAATCAACAGATAATGTAGTAAAATTTTCAGATCTCTTGAATTTATGGATTGAACAATTTGAATTCTAAAAATAAAAGTTTTATGATTGTTCTTAAGATACGAAAATTCGTAAAAAATGTATCTTGATATGCTAAGAATAACTATTACCGCATGAGAAAGACAAACAGGTGGAACAAAACGTAGCTGCAAAACGAAGCCGGCTAGCTATCGCTGGATCGTTAAAATGTGCCTCGTCCAGTATAAGTTGTATAATATATTATATGTAAAAATGATGGTAAAAAATATAAGTGGAATTTCTAAGAAACTTGTCGGGGCATATTTTAACGATCCGGCGGTAGCCAGCCGGCTTCGTTTTGCGGCGACGTTTATCTTTCTGTAGCGATATAGCTATATTTTCTTTGAAATTATTAACGATTATGTAGATAATAACACTTGATATGTGTATTGCATTTGAAAAAAAAAGTAAACGGGATTTTGATGAGCTCTTTAGATTTCGAAAACGGATTTTGCTAGCATATTTTGTTGTCCTTGTCTTATTTAAAAGCCAAAAAAACTATTAAATAACGTTAAATGTTTTATCTTGAAAATGTATGTTTAATTCTTTTTTATGTAACTCTCCGTTTATTATACCAAACTTAAATAAAATACGACGCGTCCCGAATATGGTTGTTGGGAACTATGAACCTCATTATTTTAAAAAATTATACTGTCAAACCAATTTAAAATATCGAAAATTAAAATTCAAAAACTTTTATATTTACTTTTAATATGAAATTAAATAAAATAAATGAATGTCGTTTAATTCGAATTTGGTTCAAACGTTATTTATTGCGTTTTATGTTATTTTTAAAACAAAAGTTAGAACATCATACAGCAATACATTTTATAATAGAGTAAATTACTATCTTTAAACAATATTAATGATAGTATCAGAAGTAAATGTATTATCTGATAAATTTAGAATGATTGCATTAACTCCAGTTCATCCATAACAAATATAAAATACGACGTATGTTACACTAGCCGCGCCCGCGGCTCCGCTCGCATGGATTTGATTCACTATTATTGTCATTGCTTATTCCTTATATTAGCTAACGTAATAAAATAGATTCCATAACCTGGCCCGAGAACATAAGTATTTTATAAAAAAAAAAAACACGTAAATCGGATAAGTGGTTCTTGAGTGCTAAGCGCACTAACGGACAGACAAACAGAGAGACGTTGCGTTCTACATATATATATTATAGATTTTTTTGATAAATATTAAGTAAAAAATTAAAAAAGAAAACACGTAAATCGTATAAGTGGTTTTCGAATGATAAGCACACTAACGGACAGACAGACAGAGAGACGTTGCGTTTTATATATATTATTTAGATTATTATTATATAACCTGGCCAGAGAACATATGTACGAATTTAAAAAAAAAAACACGTATATCAGATAAGAGGTTCTCGAGTAATAAGCGCATTAACGGACAGACTAAGCTTATCTCTGCTCGTCTCCCATTATTTCTCCTTATCTCCCATTATTTCTCCTTATCTCCCATTATCTCACCATAACTCCCATTATCTAGACTTATCTCCGCTTATCTCCTATTATTTCTCCTTATCTCCCATTATTTATACTTATCTCCCATTATCTCACCTTATCTCCCGTTATCTAGGCTTATATCGAATTATATAGAACATATGTATAAATTTATAAAAAGGCGTTAATCGAATAAGTGGTTCTCAAGTGATAAGCGCACTAACGGACAGACAGACAGACAGAGAGACGTTGCATTTTATATACACTATATTCTTTGCAACATGATATTGCTCCATATTTAATGGTTTAGGAAGTATATTGCAAGAGAACGCGCTAACGGTAACCTTTTTTCCGACTTGATTCACTATTATCATCACTGCTTATTTTTTATGTTACCTAACGCAATAAAATATATCCTATAACTTGGCCAAAGAACATATATGTGTTTTAAAAAAAGCACGTAACGCACTAACGGAGAGAGAGACAGATAGACAGACAGAGGGACAGACAGAGAGACGTTGTATTTTATATATATTATAGATAGATAACCTGGCCAGAGAACATATGTATGTTTTAAAAAAAAAGCACGTAAATCGGATAAGTGGTTCTCCAGTGATAAGCGTACTAACGGACAGACAGACAGACAGGCAGAGAGACAGGCAAACAGACAGACAGAGAGACGTTGCATTTTATATATATTATAGAAGATTATAGATAACCTGACCAGAGAACAAATCTATGAATTAAAAAGAAAAAAAAATATGTAAATCGGATAACTGATTCTCAAGGCATAAGCACACTCACGGACAGACAGACAGAGAGACGTTGCATTTTATATACTATATATTATATTCTTTGCTACATGATATTGTTCCATATTTAATGGTTTAGGCAGTGTATTGCAAGAGAACGCGCTAGCGGTAAACGTTTTTCCGGCTTGATTCACTATTATCGTCACTGCTTATTCCTTATGTTACCTAACGTAATAAAATATATCTTGTAACCTGGCCAGAGAATATATGTATGTTTTTAAAAAAAAGCAGGTAAATCGGATAAGTACTTCTCAAGTGATAAGCGTATTAATGGACGGACAGAGAGACAGACAGAGAGACGTTGCATTTTATATATATATTATAAATATAGATATTTTTGCTACATGATATTGTTCCATATTTAATGGTTTAGGCAGTGTATTGCAAGAGAACGCGCTAGCGGCAAACTTTTTTCCGACTTGATTCACTATTATCGTCACTGCTTATTCCTTATGTTACCTAACGTAATAAAATATAGCCTATAACCTGGCCAGAGAACATATGTATGTTTAAAAAAAAAGCACGTAAATCGGATAATTGGTTCTCCAGTGATAAGCGCACTAACGGACAGACAGGCACACAGATAGCCAGACAGACAGAGAGACGTTGCATTTTATACATATTATTATTATTATTATTATTATAGACTATAGATTAGGTATGATACAATTTCTATTTGAAAATATAGGTTACTTCATAACATTATAGAACTCTCGAGCAAATAATTCTTATTCAACACTTACTAACCTGAGAACATACATTTTTTGCTGCTGAAACCGTTTATAAAAGAAAATGAAAACCGGCCAACTCGGCCGGTCGGACTTACGCACTTAATGTTCCGTACAATGGTTGCTTTTAAAATAAAATAAAATCCTTACCTAGGCTAAGTTATTTAGGCCCCTGACATGAATATATCTTAAGATCCAATATGCATTATTAAATTTTTTCTTAGTCAATGATGAATAATAGTTATAGCATTTTGACTATCTAATAGCCAATAATCTAGCTTAATCTAGAATCTAGTAATAAAAATTGCTACCTAAATGTTTAATTAACTGAAAAAAATAAAATAAAATTATTTTGCCTCGGTACCTAGCTACCAATGTATGTGCTGACACGCGACCCGGTAGCAGTAATGTACCGAAAAGTATATTAAAAAAACCTCCACCATATCGTCAAGGCACATAGTTTTTTTTTTAGTACCAGATAAATTATCAAAAGTAATATACTCAATCTACACTTTATGATGACTATTCTCGAATTATTTTAAAATTTTTTGATCAGTACTTTTCGAGGTAGGGTGGGAAGACAGCGATCTTTAGCCATTTTTTAAAAATAATACAAAGGAAAGTGTGTGAAAGTATTACATCATATATATTTTTGAACTCGTGTTTTTATAAACTTTCATTTGACACTCCACTTGATACGTATGGAACACTGAAAAGTTTTTGGTTTAGCTACTTAAAATACATTTTTTTTTTTGCAAAATTGGACTTTATTCATCAATATAGTCTCCTTCAAGAGCGATATAATCAATCCAACGCTTTTCTAATATTTCTATACCTTTCTTGTAGAAGGATTTGTCTTTGCCTTCAAAATAGGCCTCAGTTTCAGCGATAACTTCTTAACTGGAGTCAAATCTTTTGCCCGCGAGCATTTTTGCGAGGTCTCCGAATAGATAATAGTCTCTGGGGGCCAAATCTGGAGAATACAGTGAATGAGGAAGCAATTCGAACTTCAATTCATGCAATTTTGCCATCGTAATCATTGACTTGTGACACGGTGCATTGTCTTGATGAAAGAGCACTTTTTTCTTGTTCATTTAGAGCCGTTTCTTTGCAATTTCTACCTTCAAATGTTCCAGTAGCTTTATATAATATTCGCTAGTGATGGTTTTTTCCTTCTCAGCATAGTCGATGACAATTATTCCATGCGCATCCCAAAATACAGAGGCCGAAACCTTCCCAGCCGACTATTATGTCTTTGGTTGCATCGGGCGGCTTTCACCGGCTGCTGTCTGCTCAGCTGACTATCGATTTGATTCTGGTGTGTAGTAGTGGATCCATGTTTCATCCGTTGTCACATTCGCATAAAAAAATCTTTTTTTATTGCGCTTAAACAGGTCCAAACATCGTTCAGAATCGTCAAAACGTTGTTATTTTTGGTTCACTGTGAGCAAATGCGCTTTCTTATGCTCAAATGTTCTTTTGATATCTTTCGGGTGTTAGATGTCTACGCAATTTCACTTTACGGTCATCCATAACAATTTTGTGGATCTTTTTTTATGTTTTCCATGTAACCACCTCATTTGGGAGTCCAGAGCGTTCAGCATCATTTGTATCTGTACAACCACGTTTAAATTCAGCATTCCAGTAATTGCATCTAATTATAGAGAAAGAATCCAGGCAGACGTGGTTCAAGGAGAAAGAGAACATCGTGATTAAAAAATTTGAGGCACGGAAAGTCTACGGTTCAGCTCTTCCGAGCGGCTGTCAATAAAACTATCAACATGGTAACCAACATGATAACCAACGATCGTTGAACGTTACCCGAAAAAGAAGAAGAAGAAGATTTTTTCCCATCGCTCATAGCATTTTCGCCATACACTTCACTAATCTGCCGATGAATTTCGGCTGCTTTCACGTCTCTTGCATTTAAGAAACGAATTACAGCGCGTATATCATAATCCTCATAGTCTAATTTAAAAAAAAAATACTCTTCATAGAATGAAAAATATCGAAAATTAAAATTCCAAAACTCCTATATTTACTTGTATTATAAAATTCACTTAAATAAATGAATAACGTTCAATTCGAATTTACTTAAAACGTTATTCATTGCATAAACTATTTTGAAGATAAATGTTAAAAACATACAGCAATAAATTTAATAATTACGTTAATTAATAACTTTAAACAATATTAATGATACCGTCAGAGACAAATGTATCCTCTAATAAATTCAGAATGATTTCATTAACTCCAGTACGTGAATGGCATTTATAAAATTAAGCATATGTTAAATGGGAGATAATAAAATTTATATTTGAAAATATATGTTGCTGGATCACATTCTGGAGCTATATTATGAAAATAATTGTCGTTATCAATAGAAACAGTTTAGTCGTTCTGATTTTTTAAATTTCTACCGAGCTCACCAAACTTGCCAAGGTATGATACACATTTTCTGCGATTTAATTAATACCAAAGAGTGATCCCAAAAACAGGCCAAAAATCGCCCGTCTTGGCACCATCGAATTCTGATATAAATTGTATGCTAAAAGATTGTTAATGATGAGGACTTACACATGACAAATTTTTGAGTTGCGTATACTTTTGGTTTTTACGGCATGAGGGATTGTCGCCATTTTCAAAAACTCATATGCTTTTTAAGAAGTAATAACCTGCAAACGATACGTGTCAAAATTTCATGAAATTTCGACGATTAATTTACGAGTTACAGTGGTTTTAGTGACGCTACTTTTGATATTTTCAAAACAATGGAAAAAATCGAGTGTCGTGTATTGATTAAACACTGTTTTTTGATGGAAAAAAATACCGTTCAAACAAAGCAATGGCTTGATAAGTGTTACAGAGACTCTGGAAAATCACTTATCATTTACTGGTATGCTGAATTTAAACGCGGTCGTACAGATACAAATAATGCTGGACGTCCAAATGAGGTGGTTACATCGGAAAACATCAAAAAAATTCACAAAGTTGTTTTTGATGACCGTAAAGTGAAATTGCGTGGGATAGCTGACACCCTAGAGTTATCAAAAGAACATGTTTGTCATATTTTGTATGAACATTTGGGCATGAAAAGATTCTGTTCGAAATGAGTACCGCGTTTGCTCACAGTGGACGAAAAACAACAACGTGTTGACGATTTTGAGCGCTGTTTGGACCTGCTTAAGCGTAATAAAAAGGATTTTTTCACGTAATATGTGACAATGGATGAAACATGGATCCACCATTACACACCGAAATTAAATCTACAGTAGCGGGTGAAAGCCGTCCGAAGAGACAAAAGATACAACAGACCGTTGGGAAAGTTTTGGCCTCTGTATTTTGGGATGCGCATGGAATAATTTTTAGCGAATATAATATAACGTTATTGGTGCGTTTGAAGGCAGAAATCGCTAAGAAACCGCCCCCCCTCTGTGTGTGTCACAAATCTATGGTTACGATCGCAAAATTGCATGAATTGAAGTTCGAATTGCTGTCTCATCCACGATATTCTCCAGATTTGGCCCCTAGCGATTATCATCTATTCGTAGATGCTCGCGGGAAAGAGATTTGGCTTCAATAAAGCCGAAACTCCAATTTCAGCCCTCAAAACTCCTTAAGTCAAAATTTAATGTTCAAAACTACACGGCTCTGATTGGGTTATCAATTCTTATTTGTGCCAAACTTCAACTTTCTATGTCAAATAGTTTCGGAGAAAATCGGGTGTGATAGACGGACAGATGGACAGACACGAAAGTGATTCGATAAGTACACTAAACATTCAAAATTGCGTAACAAAAAAAGGAAAATCCTTATACGACTACTTAACCTCTCAATAAACAACACCCGAGCTGACTTGTTCTAACGTCAATCATCAAATGATGGTGAGGAAAAGGAAATGCAACAAAATGCCTTTTGAGCGATTAAAATACTCAACCACTGTTTCAACTAAAAATTAATCTCCTTCGCATTTGGGCGTCCAGAGCGTTCAGCATCATTTGTATCTCTACGCTTAAATTCAGCATACCCGTAAATGATGAGTGATTTTCCAGGGGCAGAGTCCCCGTAACACTTAGCGAGCCATTGCTTTGCTTGAACGGTATTTTTTCTCAACAAAACACAGTGTTTAATCAACACACGAAATTTAGTTTTTTCGATTGTTTTGAAAATACCAAAAGTAGCATCACTAAAACCACTGTAACTTGTAAACTAATAGTCGAAATGTCATGAAATGTTGACACGTATCGTTTGAAGGTTAGTACTTCCTAAAAATCATATGGATATTTTGAAAAGGGCGACATCTATGTGTCAGACCAAAGTTTTTTCTGTCTACGTGTTATGTGTACTAATAAAACTGTTGCACAGATACTTTTGGGCTAGAAATTCATTTTTGTATAGCAATATTTTTTAAAAGTTAAGGGGTTACATACACCTCCAATTTTTAAAAATTAGATTGTTTTTTTACGGATTTTTATCTCTATACTTCTACGAATTATTCAAAAAAAATTCTAAAATGCCATTCCAATACAAAGTTATATCATAAAATGGGACCTGGTTTTGGATTGGGACCGATACTTTACCATCTCTTGAAATAGACCATCGGCTGCAATTTGTTGTTCCGTTTTGAATAGAAATGTTTCAATTTTTTATTTATCGTAATATTTCAGTATTCTCGGGTGTAATGCGAAGGCTTTAAGACCGAAAAAAAAAATTCCTTAGCAGTTAGCAGCATCGGGTTTGAACAGGTTTATAAGAATGAGCATTCGTTGTTTGCAATATTACTAAATTAATTTTTAATATTCAACTTTTTTTTTTTAAACGTAATAATTACTTTTTCTACAAAATCACGAAAGTTTTTTTTTATTTTTCTAATAGACAATTTTTTATAAATAATTAAACATAACTTTTTTGGTCGAAAATTGCACACTAAAGTTTAAAACACTGTAAATTTTTTATTTTTGAAAAAAAAAATCTTTTTTTTATGGGTCTAGCACACGGGCTGCAGGGAAGTCCTTAAAGCACCACAGGAGCGATACGTGTGCGGAAAAAGCGATTCACGTTGTTCTTGAATCGCTGTAAATTGTACTCGGTGGGAAACAGTCCTGGGCAAATTATTCCAAAGGGATGATGTTCTCCATATAAAAGACTGGTTGAAAAGCGTTGTACGTGGAATAACAAGCTGAACCTCATACGGATGTAAGGTATTAGCGCGACGTGTATTTCTAACTTACACCGCTCTGGGAGGAATTAAGCGGGCCACATCCTTCGAACGCTTACCATGAAAATACTTGTAGAAAGGCTCAAGTCGCCAACCGTTCTTCGATGTTCCAGCGAATCAAGGCCGCCGGCCAGTTCCGGGTCTCCAGCCACACGAATAGCTTTTCTCTGAATAGAATCCAACAAATGCAATGTATATTTGGGAGCGGAGCCGCAAACATGGGAGTAGTATTCCATAGTTGGTCGAATTTGAGCTTTGTAAAGAATTAACAGTTTTTTGTGGAGTGTAAAGCTTTCTGGTTCGAAATAATATTCCCAACTTTTGAGAAGCTCTCCTTGCTATGCCTGCGACACGTTCATGCCAGGACATATTTGCTCCCAAATTAACGCCCATGACGATGTTAGAGGAATGGAGTGCCCCGCCATAACTATGTCGGGTTCAGCAACGTTAACTTTTTTTAGAAAAAACTGCCGCCTGGATTTTTGTAACGTTGAATTCCACTTGGTTACTGTCACCCCAAGATAAACTTTCTTCCAGGTCTTTGTTCCCGCTGTCCGCGGATATTCGTCTGAGTAGCCGATGTCCGAGCGTTCAAAGTGTCATCTGCAAAGCTGTAACTTGGGTTCGATAATTTTAACTACTACATGAATTTACAAGATCAATTCTTATTTTTGCATATTGAATGATTTTTTGTGAAGTTAACTTGCAGACAAGGAGGCGCCACAGTTTCCATCAGTAGTCCATTTAACCCGATAAAAAATAATGATAACATTTAAACCATATTTCAATTTTTTCTTATAATTTAACTAGCCGTGCCCTTGATTCGCTACTATGGTCACTGCTTATTCCTTATGTTACCTAACGTAATAAAATATCTGCCATTATTTCCCCTTATCTCTCATTATTTTTCCTTATCTCTCATTATCTCTACATAATTTTCATTATCTAGGCTTATCTCTGCTCATCTCCCATTATTTCTCCTTATCTCCCGTTATCTCACCTTATCTCCCATTATCTAGGCTTATCTCTGCTTATCTCCCATTATTTTTCCTTATCTCCCATTATTTATAGTTATCTCCCATTATGTCATCTTATCTATCTTATATCTAGGCTTATATCGAATTATATAGAACATATGTATAAATTTATAAAAACACGTAAATCGGATAAGTGGTTCTCAAGTGATAAGCGCACTAACGGACAGACAGAGAGAGAGAGAGAGTTGCATTTTATATATATATTATATTCTTTGCAACACGATATTGTTCCATATTTAATGGTTTAGGCAGTGTATTGCAAGAGAACGCGGTAACGGTAACCTTTTTTCCGACTTGATTCACTATTATCGTTACTGATTTATTTATGTTACCAAACGCAATAAAATATATCCTATAACTTGACCAGAGAACATATGTATGTTTTAAAAAAAAGCACGTAACGCACTAACGGACAGACAGACAGATAGACAGACAGAGAGACGTTGCATTTTATATATATTATAGATATAAGATTATAGATAACCTGGCCAGAGAATATATGTATGTTTTTTAAAAAAAGTACGTAAATCGGATAAATGGTTCCCCAGTGATAAGCACACTAACGGACAGACAGACAGGCAGACAGAGATACGTTGCATTTTATATATATATTATAGATGTAATAAAAATATAACCTGGTCAGAGGACATAAGTATGAATTTAAAAAATCACATAAATCGGATAAGTGATTCTCGAGGGATAAGCGCACTAACGGACAGACAGATAGACAGAAAGATGTTGCATTTTATATATATTATAGATATAGATTATTATTATTAATATATAACCTGACTGAAGAATATATGTATGAATTTAAAAAAAGACACGTAAATCGGATAAGTGGTTCTCGCGTGATAAACGCACTAATGGACAGACAGACAGACAGAGAGACATTGCATTTTATATATATTATAGATTATAGATTATAGATATTCTCTGCTATATAATATTGTTCCATATTTAATGGTTTAGGCTGTGTATTGCAAGGGAACGCGTTAGCAGCAAACTTTTTGCCGACTTCATTTACTATTATTGTCACTGCTGATTCCTTATGCTATCTATTGTAATAAAATATAGCCTATAACCTGGCCAGAAACCATATGTATGTTTTCAAAAAAAAAGTACGTAAATCGGATAAGCGGTTCTCCAGTGATAAGCGCACTAACGGACAGCAGACAGACAGAGAGACGTTGCATTTTATATATATATATATATATATATATATATATATATATATATATATATATATATATATATATATATATATATATATATATATATATATTATAGATTATAGAAGTGGCGGCCCGTGGATCCGTCGTGTAGTACCTTGCTTACCGTGCAGAAAATCGCGGGTTCAATCCTGCAGGTCGGTATACTTATTTATTAATTTATTTAAGTATATTTGGCCTGGCCACGTACATAGGTAGTAGTTGTTCGCAGAAATGCAATTACGTCCGACGCAGTACTACCACGTTGTCTAAAAGGTGCTGTGAAATACAGAAATGTATGTTTCGGCACTTCGACAACGTTGACGGGTATTACGACATCCTCGCCGATATCCTTAGGATATGAAAAAGGGTAAAATCCCTACTCAGGCGGGGAGGCGGACGATAAAAAAAACAACAAAATTATGTAATCGTCATTCTTTTGTATTATTCACTTAAAAACTTTTAAAACATTTTTTTAAAAATATATATACTTTTTGCAGTGCCCAGGTATATGCAACTTCTTAAAAGATCTCCAGTATAATAACCTCATCAACACTATTTTAAAACAACCACATCCTTATATTTTCACTCCAATTGCTAAGCTCACTGTTCAATAAATTGTGATTTATAACGAATGATCTCAACTTTAAGTGCGGAAAATATAAATCAAACACATCGAACTCCAGATTGTGCATTGACAGGGCATATTTTCTGTTAAAAAGCACTAAATATTGTAAAAAATCAATTTTGCCTGCATCGATTTCTATTTAGGACTGTAAAAGAAATAGTACCGTTTCATGAAGTAATAATACGTATGTTATTTATATCGTCTGTTACTGTTGCTAAAGTTTACAGAAGTGTCATTTTAGTAAAAACGTCATAAACTTATTTTTTCCTCTAAAATCCTATCAATTTATTAACAAAAAAAGGCAGAAGTGTTAGCACTGGTTTGCTAGACTTTCATCAAAACGGAAACCCTAATGCCACATCTTTTTGCTCGCAAGTCTCTCCAGAGTATTAAACGGAAACCTAAGTTAATTAAATTTGCTTGAAATTTTTAATCTATATGTAAAATTAACCTCAAATTTTGGAAACACATTAAAGATTAATACTTTTTTTAATAAAATAATCCAACGTAACCAAGCAGAACAACTGACAATCTGATCTGACGTAATATGGAAAATTCTCAAAAAATTAGATTTTATGTAAAAGTGACATATTGATTTTAGTATTTCCGTGTAAAATAATATACTTCACTACGAACAATCAGCTGAAAACATTATTCGGTCTGAGGATTTTTTATTATTTTTGTTTATATGCTAAAAAGTATTCAGAAATTTTTAGAGATTTTGTTTAGACTTCAGCAAGAATATTATCTAGTTTTTAGGTTTTTGTAGCAAAGTAATAATTGTAAATATGACAAATTAATAATAGGATTTTTTGAACCTTTGTGAAAAGTATTTAAATATGACCTAAGAAATACAAAGAGTACAAACTTCATGTGAAGCGGTAAAAGAAAAATCTAAAAATTAACAGAATATTAAGATATAACTTTTATTTTAAAAATTATAGAATAGGAGCAAAATAAAATAATATAAGGTTCCAGTGTAGTCAATCGCCGCAAACTGTTAGATATCTAATCGAATTTATCTGACTAATTAAAACTGAAATATCATAAAACTGAAAACATTTTACCAAAAGCCAGAACATAAACGATGGACACGGCAAAGACCAGATGGGATAACAAGAAACGAAACTGATTATGTTTTATCAAATGACAAGAATACTGTAATCGACACTGACCTGAATGCGATAAGCATTGGCAGTAACTTTCGGAGGCTCAGAGCAAAAATAAGAATAAATTTGAAACAGAAGAGACGTAAATTGATAACGCATACGAAGATAAAGACACCAACAGAAATAATAAAACCAGACAGACCAATATCGACAAGTACTGGAAAATTATATAGAACACATAAATTACCAAACAAAACTTGAACTGAACACACAAATAATCAACTGCCTACTTATGACTACAAAACAAATAGCAACATCGAAAAAAGACAAAACACAAAAATTAAGTAAAGAGACACAAAATCGAATGAAACAGAGAATAATATTAAGAAATGAGCCTACAAATGGCGGATTATAATTGGTAGAAACACACAAAAAAAAATAAATCGGACATTACAGAAACTTGAAAATAGAAGACATTCAGAAAGAGGGAAAAAGTTTGAAACACCTAAACAAACAAATAAATAAAGGGCCACATCAAGTTATAAAACTTATAAATAACGATAACCAAGAGATCGCACAAATCCAAGAGATAAAGGAAGTTACAGAAAAATATTATTAAACACTACATACATTGGAAAATCGCCACCGCCCGGGAAAGAAGGAGTAAATAGAATGCTAGTAAGAAATGTGGGATCTGAAGAAATTCCCGTTATAACAACTTCATCCGTCAACACCACACAACATATGTACAACAACAAAGAATCAGGGGACGACGAAATAACTATAGACATGAAAGAGTCGACGAAAGCTACACATCTCTTCTTGAACACATATATAAAAATGCACATACAAATAATACTTGAAGAAAAACAAATAAAATCAAAATTAAAAGAGGAATGAGACAAAGCTGTTCACGTTGATTCTAGAAGACACATTCAAATCGCTAAAGTGGGAAAATAAAGGACTATTAATAGATGGTAAATGATTATATCACTTAAGGTTTGCGGATGATGTCACTCTAATCGCCAACACAAAAGAAGAATTACAAGAAATGCTGATCGAATTAAATAACAAGTCTCGGGAAATAGGTCCAAAAATAACAGCCAGGAACTATGAATAGTGAACAAATAGGAAAGGTACAAACAATGATATATTTAGGACAAAAAATCGAAATATCAAAAAATAATTTAAAAGTTGACTTGGATAGAAGAGTCTCGTTAGCTTGGGCTACGTTGGACATCCCGAATACAATAAAAGCCAGAGGGTTCGATCAATATGTACTGCCGTTATTAACATATGACACTGAAACGTGGGCTTTATATAAAAGTATAATATATGAACTCCAGGTAGTCTAAAAAGCAATGAAGAGAAGAATGCTAAATATTAGTCTCCCAAGATCGTATTCCTAACATCGAGATACGAAGAAGATTAAAAGTGACAGGTGTAATACAACGAGTATGTATATTAAGGGGGAATTGGGCTGGGCATATTGCAAGGATGAATAACAGATGGACACACCGTATGGTTGACGGGAGGCCTAGAGAATATAAAAGATGTAGAGGCAGATCACAAACAACATGGACGGACGACATAAAAAGATTAGCAGGACATGATTGGATGCAAAAGGCAAACAACAGAGCTCAGTGGAGACAACTTGAGGAGGCTTACATCCGATTATGGATAGAATAAGCTAATGACGATGATGATGATGACACAAAAATGTATTATTCAATAAAAAACTTACTTTTGGACCAATACAGATTAATTGTGTCATTTCTTACATCCCTTTTTCGAAGAAATGCCCCTCCAGCGGCAAGCCTTGGTTCGACCGAAAATGCAAAGAAGCTGTTGCTTCTACCGAAAATGGCGTGAATATCCTAATACCATAAATCGTAACACCTTTGTTCGTGCCCGGAACAGATGCAAAAGAATTATCGACGAAACCAAGGAGGCACACAATCAACGAATTAGAAACAAACTTCTGGCTTGTCCCAACAATTCCAGGTCCTCTTGGGCAGTCGCTAAGGCAGTTAGTCAAAATTTCACCAAATCCACCATACCACCACTCACTCGGCCAGATAATTCCATTGCAATCACACCTATTGAGAGAGCGAACTTATTGGCTGAACTCTTTGCTTCACATTCTACTGTCGATTTCCAAGGAAAAACACCACCTACTATTCCCATACTGCAGTCAAAGATGCCCGATGTTGTCTTCAGACAGCGTATCATAAAGCGTATTTTAATGAAGCTAGACACCAAAAAGGCTTCTGGCGCTGACGGAATACCTGCCGTAGTTCTGAAAAACTGTGCAAGGGAACTAACACCAGTTTTCTGTAGACTTTTCAACCTATCCTACAGAAGGGGAATATTTTCGTCCTGCTGGAAATGTGCCACGGTTCAGCCGATACCTAAAAAAGGCAAGAAGACCTTGCCAAATAACTACCGACCAGTCGCACTGCTTTCAATAATATCGAAAGTCATGGAAAAGGTTATCAATCAGCATCTTCTAAAATATCTTGAACGATTCAATACTATTAGCGATCACCAGTATGGCTTTCGTAAACATACATCGACAGGAGATCTTCCGACTTATGTAATACATGTTTGGAACAACGCAATTGAACACTTTGGAGAATCTCGAGCGGTTGCTCTTAATATATCCAGGGCATTCCATTGTGTTTGGCACGATAGACTGTTAGCTAAGCTACGCTCTTGTGTTATGTCTGAAAAGTTCTGTTTATGGCTCTCATGTTTCCTCAGAGTGCGTTCTTTACGAGTGGCGGTCGACGGATTTCTTTCTAACATCTTCACAATCTACGGCGGTGTCCTCCAAGGCTCCATACTGTCTCCTACTATCTTTCTCATTTACATTAACGATCTGCTGGAAAAGACCGCGAATCCAACCTACACCTTTGCAGACGACAGTACGCTTGTCTCTTCATTCACTTTGAACGCTCAGACATCGGCTGCTCAGGCCAATATCCGCAGACAGCAGGAGGTCATTCAACTTAACAAAGACCTGAAATAAATCCTATCTTGGGGTGACAGTAACCAAGTGGAATTTAACGCTACAAAAACCCAGGCGGCAGATTTTTCTAAAAAAGTTAACGTTGCTGAACCCGACATGGTCATGTCGGGGCACTCCATTCCCCTAGCATCGTCGCTTAATTTGTTGGGCGTTAGTTTGGGAGCAAATATGTCCTGGTATGAACATGTTGCAGGCATAGCAAGGAGAGCTTCTCAAAAGTTAGGAATATTATTTCGAACCAGAAAGTTTTACACTCCACAACAAAGCTCAAATTCGACCAACTATGGAATACTGCTCCCATGTTTGGGGCTCCGCTCCCAAACACACACTGCATTTGTTGGATTCTGTTTAGAGAAGAGCTGTTCGTCTGATTGGAGACCCGGAACTGACCGGCGGCCTTGATTCGCTGGAACATCGAAAAACGGTTGGCGACTTGAGTTTATTCTACAAGTATTTTCATGGAAAGTGTTCGAAGGATGTAGCTCGCTTAATTCCTCCCAAAGTGGTACATGCTAGAAATACACCTCGCGCTGGTCCTTCACATCCATATGAGATTCAACTTGTTACTCCGCGTACAAAGCTTTTCAAGCAGTCTTTTATATGGAGAACATTATCCTTTTGGAATAATTTGCCCAGCGCTGTGTTTCCCACCGAGTACAATTTACAGCGATTCAAGAACAACATGAATCGCTTTTTCAGCACACATGCCGCTCCTGTAGCGCTTTAGGAATTTCCCCGCAGCATGTATGCTAGACCCATAAAAAAATTCGAATATAGCCGAAAAATCATTAATACTTCACTAAGTATTAATGCACTAAAGTAGCGAATGTGTGTTTAATAGATAACTAGTTATTTTACTAAAATGTTGTGATAAAACTTTTACAATGCAAGTGTAAAATCACTATTTAGAAACGTCCTGACAATTTAATATTTTATGATGCACAATTTCTCTTTACGTTGAAACTATATGCATTAAATTTAGATAATATCAGAGATTTATTACATTTTCTATTCTTAAATACATTTAATATTTTTCCATTTGAACGGAAAAATATTTCCAGAAAACACGTAAATTAAGTAATTCAGTTACGTCGGAACAGGATAAAACATTTCTATTAAATCATATACGTCTACGATTTCGCATTCACAATTATCCTAAAAGGTTTTTTTCTGTACTTGTAGTTTGTCTGATAGTAAAACACACACTAAATGGAGTTATTCACATTAAACATTATTTTGGAAACCTCGTTAGTTACTATTTTCTGCTAAAAATATTTTTAACACATAAATCTGAGCCAGAGGTAACAGCTCTTTGTTTTATTGTTCAGTAAATACATATTAGAAATAACATTAAAAAATAATAAATAGAGTGTTAATATGCTATTCAGTAAGGGAAGTATTACGAGAATGGTCTATTTTTATGACAAACGCTAGAGCATGTTGTAACATTCATTTTCAGATTTTAAGATCATGTTACGACACTGTTTTTCTCCCTATAACACAGGTCTGCAACAAAAATGCTGTCTGGATGTTTTCAACTAATTTCTATGTATTTAGGTGTTCTGAAAACTAAAAAAATACTCAAAAAATTCCAGAACGTCAGGTTATTTTGCAAAACGCAAAATCTTATTATAAAAAAGGTTTTTTTTGAGCTAACTTGAAGTCATAAATAAATAGGTACAATTTTATTTTGATTACTGTTTTTAAATGTATATATAACTATCATTACTTTCTAAATAAAGAACGCCCTGTGTGAGCTAAATTAACAAACATAAACGTTGTAACCAGAACGTGCGCGCTCCGATAGTGTAGAAAGTGGCGCGGTACAATTACGTGTTAACTCGTCATTGTTTTATAGATCTTGGTTCAATATAGTGCAATGTCATTTGTGCGGAAGTGTGTGAATTCGTCTGACAGTTTCTGTTATATTTGTGGCGAATACATGGTATTAAAGCAACAACTTAATATTACGGACTTTGTAAAAAAAAGTATACTTCACGTATTTTGGCTTAAAACTTGGAGATCAGGATAGAGTTTGGGCACCTCATAAAGTCTGCAAACGATGTGTTGAAAACCTTCGAAATTGGTTAAGGGCAAGAAAAAAGCTTTCCGATATGCGATTCCTATGGTATGGCGCGAGCAAAAGAACCATAATGATGATTGTTACTCCGAAATTGTTTTCCCAGGGCGAGCTAAATGATTTGGTAAGAGACTTGAAACTTCCCAAAAAACGCTGCTGAGTTGCTTGGATCAAGGCTCAAAAGCAGGAACTTACTTTTGCCGGGAGTGTCTTCCTCCTGGTTTAGATATCGTGAGAAGCAGTTCACTTCCTACTTTGCCCAAGAAGACGAGTTGGTTTATTGTACCAATATTGAAGGTTTGATGGATACATTTAAGATCTCATACGACCCAGCACAGTGGCGTATTTTCATAGATTCTTCAAAAAGAAGCCTTAAAGCAGTTCTGCTTCACAATGGCGGTTTCTATGCTTCCATTCCTGTCGGTCATTCCGTACACCTCAAGGAAACCTACAAGAACTTGGAATTGGTTCTTTGCAAATTAAAATATAAAGACCACGGTTGGCAAGTGTGCGTGTGATTTAAAAATCTTGGGCATGTTGCTCGGACAACAATCTGGGTTTACCAAATTCCCTTGCTTTTTGTGTCTATGGGATAGTAGAGACCGAGCAAATCACTGGACCACAAAGTGTTGGCCTCCGAGGGAGCTTAAAGTTGACGAAAAGAACGTCCTGCATGAAACTTTGGTGCCTCCTCATATAGTTCTTCTACCACCGCTTCACATAAAGCTGGGATTGATGAAGCAATTTGTAAAGTCACTTCCAAGAGATGGAAATTGCTTCAAATACTTAATATCAAAGTTTCCAGGTCTCTCGGAGGCAAAGTTGAAGGAAGGTGTTTTCGTTGGACCAGATATTAGACGGCAATTCATCACAACTATGACGGATCCTCAAAGAGAAGGGTGGATTGCCTTTAAAGAGGTCATAGAGAAATTTTTAGGCAATAACAAAGACCCTAACTACAAACAAATCGTCAAAAGAATGTTAAAAGCATTTCAAGCTTTAGGTTGCCTAATCAGTTTTAAAAGTACATTTTCTTCATTCCCACCTCGACTACTTTCCAGAAAATTTAGGAGATCTAAGTGAAGAGCAAGGTGAACGATTTCACCAGGACATTAAGGAGATGGAAAAAAGATACCAGGGAAGATGGAGCGTCTCAATGATGGCAGACTACTGTTGGATGCTTCAGAGAGACCTTCCAGATGCTTCCTACAAGAGAAAATGTACCAAAAGGAGTCTCACTGGGAAAAAGAAATGTGTTTAGTGCTTACTAATGAATGTACTTTAGATAAAAAAATAAGTTTTGTTACGCAATTATAATTATTTTAGTTTTTTATCTTTTATTTTAAGATGATAACTTGTTTAACATAGATACCTACATTGTCAGAAAACGTGACGTTCTATGACAAAATGAAAGTCATTTTCGGATTCAGTACACCCAAAAACATAAGAATTACGCAAAAAAACCAAAACAGCTCTCAATTTTTTTTTGCAGACTTGTGTAATTAATATTTTTTTTCCATTTTTTATAGTTATTGCAGTGATTTCAACTTTTGAGCAGTGTAGCTTAAAACAGTGTTTTAAATTTTTGAGCAGTTTAATTTAAATTTTACAGTGTGCACTGCGGGTTGACTACTGGACTCTTTAATTTGCACCGAATGTGTCTGATTGGCTATAGATTTGTATTCGGGAAGAAAGCCATTTTAAAGATGTTACTTTAAGGAAGGGAAAAAAATATTTAAGCGTGCGGATGGCACTTTTTCCAGCCGAGATGCAGTAACGGCTTTTTCTATCATGTAGCCGCAGTGGGCTTTTTAGATCATCAAGCCGCAGTAAGCTTTTTTTTCGATCAGCAAGCGGGAGTAGGCTTTTTTCCATCACGTTGCCGTAGTAGTTTATTAGTGATGTGGTAGTGCAGAGACGGTTTTTAGCTTTGAAGTTCAAGGCCTTTTCCTTGAAATATCCTGCTCATTCCCAAACATTTCGGGTCAAGAAGTGTTTAGCAGCCCAAAAGGAACTGGGGTAGCAAAGGTTGAGACAATATGGTTATGAAGATCTCACCGGGACAGGCTAAAAAACTAACAGAAAAACCGTAAGTCATAGCACATCAATCCATAGACCTTGCTTCCTGCTGACAAGTCCGTTTACTTCGTCTATTCAGCACGTGTAACTCGTGAAGTTAATTCCACGAACTTTTAACATCGTGTTTAGTTAAGCCTTTAATTAGAATCCTGATTTAAAGACTCTATATAATCGTACCAGCTACTAGATTAAGGGATTTTATTTAGTAGTAATAATTTTAAAGTGTAGCGAAGTTAGAACTTTTAATTTTGTCATTAATAAACCCTTTTCTTTATTTAAATCTAGCGTTTCACTGAATCACTCGTTTTATCTTTCAGGACGCAACGGTTGTACCATATTAAAATTTTTTTTTCGACAACTACATAACCCTTCAGTATTTTTTTCATTTTTTTGAGCTGAAGTTAGATTCTTTTTATTTTAAAATGAATGGTGCCCAAAATCTGTACAACCAAAATTTTAAATAACTATAGAGTCTATTTTCAAAAGATGTACAAAAATTATCTCTTATCCATATTTCTCTACCAAAAAACTGAGCTAGTTTATGTCTAATTTCTTTAGTTCTTTCAGTATTAATATCCACTCAATCCATTCTCAGAAATTATGATATACATAAGGGGCAAATAACGACTTCTATTTAATAAATATAATATTTATTAAAAGCAAAGAAGTTAAGAGGTTACAAAATTGCGCTTCAATGTGCGGGCGTTTTTTTTAGACGGTACAAAATTGCGCCCAAACGGGAGGGCATTTTTTTAACAAGCTACATGTTTAAAAAAATATTTTTATAAGAGAGAGATAGAGAGAGGGATCCGATAAGGAAAATTTACTAAAAGTAGTTTCACATCACCAAGGGATTTATTTATTTTAATACATTTTCATTACACCCTGTTTTTATTTTAAATTTCCTATCCACTTTTTTAAATTAATATATTCTCTCAGTAAGAAATTTATTTATTTTAATATATTTTCATAACACCCTGTATTTATTTTAAATTTCCTATTCACTTTTTTAAATTAATATATTCTCTCAGTAAGAAATTACCAACAAAAAAAAATACATTAATGTGGCTTTAAAACTTTCGTTTTCAAATTTTCAAAGAAAATTGTTGCTAGAGTCATTAGTAAGGACACCCAAATATGCAAAGCGCATATATTGCATATTTTGCATATTATATGCATTTTTCTAAATATTTGCATAAATGCTTTAAAAATAGCATATATGTGCATATTTGAAGGAATTTATAATAATGTAGGTCTTTGGCAGGCGTTTTCATTCATTTTTCGGAATAAGGGTCAATGTTTAGGCCGCCGCCGGCGCGCCAGTGGTTTTCCCCAAATAAATTTTATTATTTTATGGTCAGTAAAAACCAGTCAGTAAACCCCAGACGGTCTAACTGCAGAATTATCAGACGAATCTTCCCAATCCCTTACAGAACTTAAACGATTATTCAAAAACAAGGAGATAAAAACAACAACTTTCCTTTCTTAAAACAAATTATAGCTTTGTTTCTAAAACCATAATACAAATGGAGGAATCTAATTTGCCATTAACCCGAAGTGTTCAACTAATAAAACCATGTGAGGTCGCTTTTGAAAATGTCGCAGGTAAAATTGGGAGCAAAATTTTTCAAAAATTTCGGAATATTATGGAAAAAAAGTGTGGGTTTCAGTTTGTCAGCCAAGTAGCTAATATTTTAAAGGGGGATTTTACTGATTCCATTGATTTAGATCCTATGCTATTAAATAATTTTAAAAAACGCCCCTATTACATCAGTCGATGTGGAAAGGAGTTTCTTAATTTAATATATTTATACAACGATAGAAGACAAAACTTTTTACTGGAGAATTTTGAGAAACATTTAGTAGTTTATTGTTTTGATAACTAACTGCGACCCTGTCTTTTACAATATTTGCATATTTCCGCTTACTTAGTTGCATCGCACTGTATGTATCAAATTTAAAATGTATGTTTTATTATGCTGTTTACTACGTATATAAATTTTTATAATATGTACCTACATTATTATTATTATTATATGTTCATCTTTAAGTAAAGTAATAAAATACATTATTATTTATATTTATTTTTTACTTTGTATAATATTATATATAGATTTAGTTCATTCGCCTTTATGTTGAAAATTTAAAATGGGTTTTTTATTGCTACATTTGTATAGTACTCGTATCATGTAATGTGAAACAATAAATTTACATTTTTCAAGTCTATTTCGATTTTTTTTACTGCATATTTACAACATGTATGTGCATATTTTGAGAAAATTATTTGCATATTTATGCTCATATTTTAAAGTTTTTCACTTGCATATTTGGGTTTCCTTAGTCATTAGTTTAATAAATAAGTTCTATTGTGGAAACTATTTTTAAACGGCAGTATTTTGGCAATTTATTTTACACATCGACAAAAACCATGCCATAAAATAAAACCATTTTTAACTCGTTTCTACTTTATCTTGGTTTTTGTGTTTGTATTTTTACGTATCAAATAATTTAATGCAGATCATATTTGGTAAATAACAAAAGCTTAAGGTTTCATATTGGATGTAGGAAAAAAACGTCAGCTTTTATTGAAATTCAAGCACCTACACTACCTTTACTCCCACATATTTCTGATCAGATATATCCAGAAGAAATATACGTTTTGTAAGAGTAAATACATTTTTTATTTAATTCGACTAAAAGCAGCAAATATGAAAATCCCCTAGATGTACTAAAAAAACAATTAAAGACTTAGCTGCAGGGGTTTAAAACTGATTATTTACTTATCTTTCCTAATTTTTCCATAGTTTTTGCCATTTCCTCTTGGATTATTTTTCATTTTGTAATTAATTTTATAGAAATAATATGTTGAAGTTGTAGTGAAATCTGTGTTCCACGATTACGTTCGATTAACTTCAACAGTAAATCAGATGAAAGCAGGCACTCCTGATATTTCAGTTAACTTGAAGGTCTTTGGATAATTAACGTCACTTTTCATGTGATAAGTTGCGTGTATTTAATCGCACTTAGTAACACATTATTGTTGGAATATTTTTCAGATGCGCACTGTTGATATGGTTGATTTTTTACTTCCCTTGCTAAGGGAAGTATTGTATTCTATACTGAGATGTTTGCACTTCATTTCTGGGTCATTAGCTCACAAAAAAATATATTTTGTAATTTCTATAGGTCTATTGGTCTTTCTATCTATTAGAATGATAACTCTAAATTATATATCGATTTCAAATTTGTATATAATACTTGCAGTAGGAAATAAATTTATAGTTTTTCAGCCACACTGCTTCAGGAAAGGAGGATGAAAGGAGGTTTTTGGCTAGTATACCAATAGAGGTATTACCACACTACTACTACCGTTAATGCTATATGTACATTTAATTGTAGTATGAGTACCATATTCGCTGATATTAAACAAAGATAATTCCAATTTTATTGACGTGTATGCTTTTGAATTATAAGTTTTTGGAGGTATACACTGGATGACGTTGAGGTTTATTGGTTTATGGCGCTTTTGATGGTATGCTATTTAAATCTCCTCTGCTGTCACGGTAGTGTTGCTTCTTGATCTAGGTTGGCTGACGAGCCCCGATATGGAGCGAAACATAATATAGATGGTCGGGCCGGGTTATCCATTACTTTTTGGGCGCAAGTTACTG